>JAGIQG010000013.1:68498975-69098975 GCA_024679065.1 Sphyrna mokarran
ACCCCTCCCTCCTGCACCGTCCCCGCAGCCACGAGGTACAATACTTAGGTACAACTACAAATTACAAGTATAGGAGGTTAATTTTTGGCCAAATTGATATTGGACATCATTACAACAATATATGTTGGCGTCGGGTTGCCTGGTGAACTCTGAAAGCTTTGGCCCTTACCTCGGGTGCAGTACATCTGCCAGCTCTCTCAGTAAGTGCTGAAGGCAAGCCTTGGCATTCATGAAGTGGGGAACTCAGTGTGCAATGGATTAATTTATAAGTGCCAATCAGTGCTACATGCATACATCACAACATAGAACATAGAACATTACAGTGCAGAACAAGCCCTGCGGCCTTCGATGTTGTGCCGACCAATTAGGAAAAAGCAACGATCCTCTAACCTAAACCATTCCCTTTTCGTCCATAAACTTATCCACTAACCTCTTAAACGCCACCAAACTTGGCGCATCTACAACTGCCGCAGGCAGGGCATTCCATACCCTTACCACCCTCTGGGTAAAGAACCTGATATCCGTCCTATAACTAACACCCCTTAATTTAAAGCTATGTCCCCTCGTGCTAGCTTTCTCCATCCTAGGAAAAAGGCTATCACTGTCCACCCTATCTAAACCTTTAATCATCTTATATGTTTCAATAAGGTCTCCTCTTAGCCGCCTCCTTTCTAACGAAAACAACCTCAAATCCTTCAGCCTCTCCTCATAAGACCTGCCCTCCATACCAGGCAACATCCTGGTAAACCTCCTCTGTACCCTCTCCAATGCCTCCACATCTTTCTTATAATGTGGGGACCAGAACTGCACACAATACTCCAAGTGCGGCCGCACTAGAGTTTTGTACAGTTGCAACATGATGCTGCGGCTCCTAACTTCAATCCCCCTACCAATAAAAGCTAAGACTCCATATGCCTTCTTAACAATCTTATCGACTTGATTGCCAACTTTCAGGGATCTATTAACATATACATCAAGATCCCTCTGTTCATCAATACTATTGAGAGTCCTCACATTTTTCCGCATTAAACTCCATTTGCCACCTCTCGGCCCAGCTCTGCAACTTGTCCAAGTCTCTCTGCAAACTATAACACCCCTCTTCACTATCTACCACTCCACCGACTTTAGTGTCATCTGCAAATTTACTAATCCATCCTCAATACCCTCATCCAGATCATTTATAAAAATTACAAACAGCAGGGGCCCCAAAACAGATCCCTGAGGTACTCCACTTGTAACCGAACTCCACGATGAATATCTTCCATCAACCACTACCCTCTGTCTTCTATCTGCTAGCCAATTCCTAATCCAATTAGCTAAATCGCCCTCAATCCCACAAGTTAAGTAACTGAGCATGATTGCCTCTTGCATTGAGCCGAAGGGATGTTAATCAGGAAGAGGGTCTAATAGGTCTCTGAACTGGAAAACCACAAACCAGGGGCAATGCTCTGGGGTTCCAGATTCAAGTTCCATTGTAGATGGTTAAATACGAATTTGAAAGTAAACTTTCTGTGACAGCATGGATGAGCTCGTTGTTGTTAAGACTCCATATTAAACTTAACAGGATCAGATAGTGTCACTGGCAGTTTTCTGTCCTCCATATTTGTAGCTCCCACAAGCCTTGTATTGTCAACCACAACCTCCCTCCAACCAGGCCTGTCTGCCCAGGCTTCAGGCCCAGTTCTGGGACCCCTTGTGATTGCACAGGTAAATCAACTAAGGATTCAGCCTCAGGGTGTGTGAGATCTTTCAGTTGCTTCATTGTTCTCTCAAAAATTTCCTTACCCTGTAATGGGGGCCAAACAAAATCCTCTTTCCGAGTCATGCCAATAACAGCTACCCAAGACTGCCTCCCAGGGGCAGGGGGAAGAACGGCAACAGTAATAGAGGATTCTATAATTAGGGATACAGATAGGTGATGCTGGTGATCATCAACGTGTCTCCAGGATGATGTTGCCTCCCTGATACTAGCATACAAGATGTTATTGAATGGCTGCAGGGCATCCTAAGGCACATGTCATGATACATATTGGTACCAATGACATAGATAGAAAAAGAGATGAGATCTTGCATCAAGAAGTCAGGGAGCTAGGCAATAGACTAAAATCTCAGGATTACTATGAGGAGGAAAAGAAAGGATTTTAGCAGGGGGTCAAGAGGAATAAATTAGTGGAGTCTTTAGTGAAGACCAGGAAGTGCAGGTTGGAGCTTAAGAAAGCAATTAGGAAAGCCAAGAGGGTTTATGAGAGAGCTCTGGCTAGTAAAAGTAGGGCAAATTTCCAGGTAGTCTAAGTATATTAATAAGGAGAAGATAACCAGGGAAAGAGTAAGACCCATTAGGGATTAAAGGAATAATCTGTGGGGGAAGCTGGAGGACATTGGTAACGTGTTGAATGAATACATCACGTCTATCTTCACCCAAGAGAATGAGGATGAAAATATGGAATTCAGGGAGAGAAACAGAGGGTTTTAGGCAAATTAACATAGGGAAGGACATGGTTTGGAGGTGTTAGTAGCCTTAAAAGTGGACAAATCTCCAGGTTGGGATGAGTTCACTCAATTTTCAAACATCTAGGTATCAAGAACACTTATGTCAGATTCCTCTTTATGTACAGCAGCTCAGCTTTCAATAGCATAATTCCAACAAAACTTATCTCAAAACTCTGTGGCCTAGGGTTCTGTTCCTCCCTGTGCAACTGCATCCTCAATTTCCTAACCCAGAGGCCATAATCAGTAAGCATTGGTAACAATAGCTACTCCACGATTATCTTCAATACTAGTGCCCCCAGTCTCAAACAGTGATGAGATGGAATACAGGAAATAGAGAACCTGGTGAAATGGTGCAACAATAATAATGTCTCTCTTAATGCCAGTAAAACAAAGGAGGTAGTCATCAATATCAGGAAACCTATTGGAGGACATGTCTCTCTCTACATCGAGGGTTGTGAACGTAGCCCATGTCCATCACACAAACCAGCCACCTATCCTTCAACTCCATTTATACTCCCTGCTGCCTCAGATAAGCAGCCAGCATAATCAAGGACCTTCGCACCCGGAGATATTCTCTTCGACTTTCATCCATTGGGAAAAAGATACAAATGTCTGAAAACACATTCTGTGCCCTCTCCTTCCCTTTTTCTCCTATGTTCTCTACAAACAGGATTCTTTGTATAGCACAAAAAGCAATAAGTTTTACTTTTTCCCACTTAGTGTAACAATAATAAATCAAATCAAATGGTTAAGACAGGTAGAGAAATCAAAGAGTAAAGATAAAAAAGTTGAAGTTCAAATATCAGAAATCATTTTTATCAGATGGCTGAGGAAGAACAAGAACGAAGTAGATATAGAACATAGAACAATACAGCACAGAACAGGCCCTTCGGCCTTCGATGTTGTGCCGACCAAAATAAAAAGCAATGCCCCTCCAAACTAAACCATTCCCTTCTCTTCCATATACTTATCAATTAACCTCTTAAACGCCACCAACTTGGCGCATCTACAACAGCTGCAGGCAGGGCATTCCACTCCCTAATCACTCTTTGAGTAACGAACCTACCTCTGATATCCGTCCTATAACTCATACCCCTTAATTTAAAGCTGTGTCCCCTCGTGCTAGCTTTCTCCATCCTAGGAAAAAGGCTAACACTGTCCACACTATCTAAACCTCTAATCATCTTATATGCTTCAATAAGATCCCCTCTTAGCCGCCTCCTTTCTAACGAAAACAACCTCAAATCCTTCAACCTCTCTTCATAGGACCTGCCTCCATACCAGGCAACATCCTGGTAAACCTCCTCTGTACCCTCTCCAATGCCTCCACATCTTTCTTATAATGTGGGGACCAGAACTGCACACAATCATCCAAGTGCGGCCGCACTAGAGTTTTGTACAGTTGCAACATGACGTTGCGGCTCCGAAATTCAATCCCCCTACCAATAAAAGCTAAGACTCCATATGCCTTCTTAACAACTTTATCCACTTGACTGCCTACTTTCAGGGCTCTATTGACACATACACCAAGATCCTTCTGTTCCTCAACACTATTAAGAGCCCTACCATTACCCCTATACTCTACACATTTATTGTTCCTGCCAAAGTGCATTACCTCACACTTTTCCACATTAAACTCCATTTGCCACCTCTCGGCCCAGCTCTGCAACTTGGATATGTTTAGTACAGGAAAGTTGACAGAATTACAATAGAAAGACATAGAAATAAAGCAGTTGATCAGAAAGCATATACAGAAGGAGAAACTGAGTGTATGCCAATAAATTATCTTAAAAGTTATGTCTTAATGTGAAGTGGAGACCTTTACACATTCAGGCAGATGAAAATACGCAGGAGTTCCTCAAGTTCTATTACCTGGTTATAAAAGGCAGGTGTTGCGGGTAGTATTTGAAGTACCATCAGTAGGAGGTCATTTGGGAGTATGGAAAACTCAAGCTAAAATACAAAAACATTTTATTGGCTAGACTGCATAAAGATGTGTTGAATTTTGCAGACATATATACATCAGATTTTAGGAAAACCTCAAATGAGTGACAAAACACTTAATACCCATTTTGGTATTTGAAGAATCTTTCATAAGGGACTTAATTGTTTGCAATAGAACCCCCTCCCTAGCACAAAAACTGGGAATCAATATCTATTAATCATAATTGATTTATGTATGAGATTTCCAGAGGCCATTCCCTTATGCAATATAACAGCTAAAAGGATTGTAGAGGAGTTACTTAAATGTTAACTAGGTACAGACTACCCACAGAAATACACTCAGATCAAGGACCAAATTTTACATCAAATTTATTCAAGGAAACTACAGATACTTCAGGATTAGAACAATTTAAATCAACTGAATAACAGCTAGAATTGCAGTGAGCATTAAAACAGTGACATCAAACTTTAAAGACCATGTTGGGTGATTATAGTCAAGATTATCCAGAGGGTTGGGATAAAGAAATTTTGTTTGCACGTTTTGCAATTAGGGATGTACCTAATGAATTCAATAAATTCAGCACATTTGACTTGATTTTTAATCATGAGGTCAGTGGACAACTTAGATTAATCAAAGAGAAATTGGTGAGTCAGTATTTTGAGACTAAATTATTGAACTCTGCGTCAAATTTTAGGGAGGGATTAAATGGAGCTGGTTAGATAGCATTTAAAAGTGGCACAGCATGTGATGAAACAGGAAGTGAGTTAGAAATCAAAATCTTGTAGTTTTTCTCGTGGAGCTAAAGAATTAGTATTACTACCTGTGGTAGATGAACTTTTGAAAGCAAGGTTTAGTAGGTCTCATCAAATCAAAAGGAAATTAAGTGAGGTGAAAATTAAAATGACCTAAAAGAGATATTACAATGTTTTAATGTTATGTATCTATAATCATATATTAAATCTGATTTAATATATATAGAACATAGAACATAGAACAATACAGCACAGAACAGGCCCTTCGGCCTTCGATGTTGTGCCGACCAAAATAAAAAGCCATGCCCCTCCTAACTAAACCATTCCCTTCTCATCCATATACTTATCCACTAACCTCTTAAACGCCACCAAACTTGGCGCATCTACAACAGCTGCAGGCAGGGCATTCCACTCCCTGATCACTCTTTGAGTAAAGAACCTACCTCTGATATCCGTCCTATAACTCATACCCTTAATTTAAAGCTGTGTCCCCTCGTGCTAGCTTTCTCCATCCTAGGAAAAAGGCTAACACTGTCCACCCTATCTAAACCTCTAATCATCTTATATGCTTCAATAAGATCCCCTCTTAGCCACCTCCTTTCTAACGAAAACAACCTCAAATCCTTCAACCTCTCTTCATAGGACCTTCCCTCCATACCAGGCAACATCCTGGTAAACCTCCTCTGTACCCTCTCCAATGCCTCCACATCTTTCTTATACTGTGGGGACCAGAACTGCACACACTACTCCAAGTGCGGCCGCACTAGAGTTTTGTACAGTTGCAACATGATGCTGCGGCTCCTAAATTCAATCCCCCTACCAATAAAAACTAAGACTCCATATGCCTTCTTAACAACTTTATCCACTTGACTGCCTACTTTCAGGGATCTATTGACACATACACCAAGATCCTTCTGTTCCTCAACACTATTAAGAGCCCTACCATTAGCCCTATCATCTACACATTTATTGTTCCTGCCAAAGTGCATTACCTCACACTTTTCCACATTAAACGCCATTTGCCACCTCTCGGCCCAGCTCTGCAACTTGTCCAAGTCACTCTGTAAACTAAAACACCCCTCTTCACTATCTACCACACCACCAACTTTAGTATCATCTGCAAATTTACTGATCCATCCCTCAATACCCTCATATGTTAATATATTAAGTTTAATTGAAGTATCCTTTAACCTCAGTCCAAATGTGAGTACTGCAGAGGCTATGAAAGTTCAGGAATTCAGCAGCTAAAAAACCATTTAGCAGAAGCACAATGAAATTTCAAGTTTGGAACAGATTCTGAAACATTTAATATCAGAATGTAAAAGGCCCTATTGTCCAGAAATGGAAAGTGTCAATTTGAAGGCCCAGGACTGATGTTATCAATTGTTTTGGCAATGTGCTGGGTGGGAAGGGTATTTGGAAGGTAGCATTCTAAAGTGGCATAGCAACAAGGAAGTGAACCATACCAGGGGAGAGGAAATTCAGTTTTAGGATTGGCAAATGAAAGAACTTTAAGTCAAGTGCTACATCACAATTGGCTAAGGTATCTGTCATGTTTTGGACTGACATGCTAATTTGAAATAAAGTCAAGTCTAAGCTAATTAGGGGTACCTTCGATATCAAAAATGTATAATTGTATTAGATTTTGCCACAGTGCCTCAGTTCTCGAGAGGGATCTTTAGCACTAATTCAGAACTACTCGAACATTGAAGCCTCCCACAGCCGAGGATGTTTTGTCATCTTGTTTGTCTTGAAAATTGTCTTTCGTGTTTTTAGTAAATCTTAATTACTTTTTAAGACCTGGCCTTTGTGAATTTAATTCTTCCATTTTCTTAATTTTTTTTTTAAGAGAATCAGGCCATTGTTAGGGAAACCCTTACCACAGTTCCTAATAATACGGAAAGCTACACATAAGTAGAGAAGTGCCAAGGTACCTTGGGTGCTAGTGAGAACTATAGTGAATAGTGTGATGATGGAAGAGGTAAAAAGGAGAATTAGAGGTTCAGAAAGTTATGTGTGGGGTGGGGGGGGGCAACGACTTTGAGAAGTGGATTGGGAATAAGGGGAGAATAAACCTATTAAATATACAAATTATTTCTGTCAATATTTAACAGGCTAAGATTCTGTGGATATTTTACTTTGAAGGGAATTTAAGCAGTATTTAAAATGAAAAAGATGAATGCATGCCATGTGAAACAAATTAAACTTTAATTTTTGAAAATAAGTGATGAGAGAACGAGTGGGCAAAATGGCAAAATAGTGTTGGGTTTATATGTTTCAGGCATGACTGATAGTTGCAGGAATGGGTGGTCAAACATCTTGTAAATTTTTCAATATTTAATAAATTCAATAAACTAAAACTCTTCATAATGGATAAGGCAGTGTGTTCTGGGAGGTTAGGATCCATTTTCATAAATGACCTGGATGAGGAAGTGGAGGGATGGGTGAGTAAGTTCGCCGATGACACGAAGGTCGGTGGTGTTGTGGATGGTCTGGAGGGATGTCAGAAGTTGCAGCATGACATCGACAGGATGCAAGACTGGGCGGAGAAGTGGCAGATGGACTTCAACGCGGATAAATGTATTGTGGTCCATTTTGGCAGATCCAATGGGATGAATGAGTACACTATCAAAGGTAGGAGTCTTAGCTGTGTGGAAGAGCAGAGGGATCTTGGGGTCCAGGTCCATAAGGATTGGGAGGCATGCCTTATGAAGACAGGTTGAGGGAGCTGGGACTGTTCTCCCTGGAGAGACGAAGGTTGAGAGGCGACCTGATAGAGGTTTACAAGATGTTGAGAGGAATAGATAGGGTGGACTCGCAGAGACTATTTCCCAGGGCTGAAATGGTCGCGACGAGAGGGCACAGATTTAAGGTGCAGGGAAGCAAGTACAGAGGGGATGCTAGGGGAAAGTTTTTCACTCAGAGGGTGGTGAGTGCATGGAATCGGCTGCCGTCGGTGGTGGTCGAGGCGAACTCGCTGGGGTCTTTTAAAAGACTTCTGGATGAGTATATGGGATCCAATGGGATTGGGGTTATAGATAGGTCTATGGCTGGGTAGGTTTTGATGTGTTCGGCACAACTTGTGGGCCGAAGGGCCTGTTTGTGCTGTAGTGTTCTATGTTCTATCAACACAGTATTTAAGACAGATTTTTGCAAATAAATAACTATGCAGATAGTTGGTCATTGTAGAATAATGCACACTCTGGACAAAGTATGAGAAAGAAAAAGTTATAGATTGGCCTTGCCAGCTTTAAACAAACACAAAGATTATATTTGAAATTAAATCAAAGGATCATCAACAAGTCTTGAATTGTTTTACTAAAAAGCATATTAAGAAATCGTTAGGGGTCCTCTAGGATAAGCACAATGTAATGTTTCATACAAAAAGAAGTTTTTAATTCTGTAAATGTCAATTGTACAAAAGAAATTCTCATTTAATTTATTATAGAAGAGGAATTTGTTAATTAAACATCAGTTAGATAGTGGGCATTAATTTAGGACTCGCCTTAGTTCATATTCATATATTCAAGCATAAAATATGATTATTGGTTGGAGGCAGACAATATGCTGTTTGCAATTAAAGCTTATTACGTGAACCAGGACTAGGCTTCGGTCTTCTATCCTTTCGTGCCTGACTACCCACATTCTTGTGTGTCCAGGACGATACAGCTGTTCCTATTCAATTAAGAGCAGTGCCCTAAACAGCAATCGACTCTGGGCCAAAGACAATCAATCAGTTGCCAGAATGCAGTAATTATCACCCATACAAAATGCAATGCTTCCAAAATAAAGTACTGACTTCTCAGTAAAAACTCATGGCTATTTAGTAAGTAATCAGCTAATCAGTAGTAAGTGAAAGCTGATTATCTTAATGGGCGGAATACATCATTAGAGAGATGCTTTCTAAATAAAATGTACTGACTTCTTAGTTTTAAAGTTAACAATTCATAATTGGACTCTATAGGCATTTCGATTCCCTGTCTTGGCTGCTTGGAAATTAAATCTAGAAATTACAGGAGAGGCTTTCCGAGACTGGGATCTTCAGCAGGGCGGAATGTCCACTGGCTGAGCACAGCCCTCCAGGGAAAATTACATATTTAGATACCCATTCCATCTGTGGTACTGACAGATACAGTTTGAGGGTGAACACCAGAAGTCCGTACCAATGTCTTCAACTTAAATAAGGGTAATTATAATGGTGTAAGGGAGAAGTTGTCTAAGGTGAATTGGATAAACAAAGATACAGATCAGTAGATAAGCAGTGGCAGATATTCAAACAGTTGGTCCAAAATGCTCAGCCGGAGTTTATCCTGATCAAAAAGAGGGATTCCGCAAGAGAGGCAAAATCCATGGTTAGTTAACACAGATCAAAGATAATAAATTGAAAAGCAGGATATACAGAGTAGCAAGGGATAGCGGTAGACCAGAGGACTGGAATTTTTTAGGATCCAGCAGCAAAAGACTAAAAAGCTCACAAGGGAGAAACTGATTTTTGAGAACTTAGTTTATTTTAATGCTGCTTGCAAGAGTTTCTATGGATATATAAATAGGAAGAGAGTGGCTAAGGGACTTCTATTGAATGAGACAAGTGAATTGATAACAGCAACCAATGAAATGGCAACAATGCTAAATAAATTTGTTGCACCAGTCTTCAGAGTGGAAGATATTGCAAATTCTCCTAAATTATCATAGAATCCCTACAATGCAAAAGATCAGTCATCCCATCAAGCCTACACCAACAATCCCAACCAGGCCTTATCCCTAAAGCTCCATATATTTACCTTGTTAATCTCCTGACACTAAGGGGCAATTTACCAGGGCCAATCCATCTAACCGTGAGAGTCAGCAGTGCTAATCAATGTGCCATCATGTCGTCCGTATCAGATGGACTCTTCAAATAAGATGTTACATGGTATAGCATGATGGCACAGTGGTTAGCACAGCTGCCTCATAGACCAGGGACCTGGGTTCAACTCTGTGTGGAGTTTGCATGTTGTCCCCATGTCTGTGTGGATTTCCTCCAGGTGCTCCGGTTTTGCCCCACGTGCTAAAGATGTGTGGGTTAGATGAATTGGCCACGCTAAATTGACAGGGGATCAGCAGGGCAAACACATGGAGTTATAGGGATAGGGCTTGGGAGAGATTGTGCTCAGTGCAGACTCGATGGGACGAATGATCTCTTTTTGCACTGTAGAGATTCTTTGAATTCTATGATCTGAACTTACAAAAATCCCAATCATAAGGGAATTAGAGAAATCCAACAGGCTAAAGGCAGACAAGTTGCCACGATGCAATGAACAGCACACTAGGGTTTTAATGGAAGTGGCTACAGAGATAGTGGACTCATTGGTTGAAATTTTTCGTAACTCACTAAATTCCAGAAGGGTACCAGAAGATTGGCAAACAGTCAATATGAAGCCCTTGTTCAAAAAGGGACAAAGGCAAAAGCAAGGGCATATAGGCCAGTTAGTTTAACTGCTGTTATTGGCCAGATGCTAGAATCAATAATCAAAATGAAATAGCTAATCATATAGGAAAATTGAATATAATCAAACCTAGTCAACATGGTTTTATGTGAATTACATTTGACAAATCTGTTTGAATTCTTTGAAGATGTAACAGGAAGCGTAGATAGAGGGAAACCTGTAGGTGTAGCGGATTTCCAAAATGCATTTGATAAGGTAATGCAAGAGAGGCTGTTGTATAAAATCCCATGGAATTGGAGGATGGATGGATTGAAAACTGGCTGTCACATAGAAAACAAAATGTTGGAATAAATGGTTCCTTTTCAAAGTGGAAAGATGTAATTAGTGGAATATCGTAGGGATCAGTTCTTGGCCCACAACTGTTCACTGTTTACATTAATAACCTGGAGAAAGGAACAGAATCTAAGGTTTCCAGACTTGCCAATGATACAAAAATAGCTGGAGGGACAGGTTATGAGGAGGATATGATGATTCTGCAACAGGATATTAATAGATAGAAAACCTGGCAAATGGAATTTAATGTGGGGAAGTGTGAGATCATACACTTTGGCAGGAAGAATCAAAGGCAGATTATTATCTAAACAGAGAGACTGTAGGTGAGTGAAGTATAGGGGGATCTAGGTATTCTAAGTGCATGAATCACAAAAGGCTAGCAGGCAGGTCTAACAATTTATTGGGGCGGCAAATGACATTTTAGGCCTTTTTTGCAAAGGGGTTAGAGTTTAAAAATAGGAAGATTTTGTTGCAATTGTACAGGGTGCTGGGTGAAGCCTCACCTCACATACTGTGTACAGTTTTTACCTTAAAAAGGATATAATAAAATTGGAGGCAGTCCAAAAGAAATTCACTAGGCTAATATCTAAAATGAGAGGGTCATCCTATCAAGACTAAGTTATCTGGATCTGTATTCCTTGGAATTTAAAGAGTGAGGGGTGACCTTATTCAAGCATAAAGATCCTCGGGGGTTTGAAGGGTAGATGGTGAAATGACAGAGAGTGTTGAAAAAGGGGTCATAGATACAAGATAAAGGGTAGTCATTTAGAACTGAGACTTTTAGAAATTTCTTCTCTAGAATGTACTGTCCCAAAGAGTAATGGAGACTGGATCATTAGAAGTATTTAAAGTGAAGGTGGATAAATATCTGATAAATTGAAGAATAGAGAGCTCTGGGGAAATGGCACAGAAAGGAATTCAGGTAGGCATAGGTCAATCATGGTTATATTGAATGGCATGGCAGGCTGGAAGGGCCTGGTGGCCACTCCTGTTTCTATTTCTTGTGACAGGTCTTACTTGAGGTAAACAGTAACACCCGCCTCTGACAGACCATATTGTGGATTGGAAGAAAGTGCAAAGGTCCAACTTAATCCAGCTATGGAACAAGCATCCTGGGAGAGAGAGCAAAGGATTTCAGCAATGTGGGGCAATAAGGGTCCCAGCTCAAGCAGGGGAGTGCAAAGGCAGTCCTAGTTCTACTTAAATAAATACATCATTTTCAATTTTGATTGTTTTATGTTAAACAAAGTAAAAATAAACAAGGTGGAAAACTTTCAGTTTATTCATGAACTTAAGTACAAATCGCAATGACAGCCAACATCAGAAGAAAAAGGACCGTGGAGCAGAGGTAGTGCCTCAAATGTAGCATGAAACTGAAGTTACAGGCTTCATCACATTTCCATATTCACAATACTCTAAACTTATAGCGAGAGCAGGTTATATAATTTCATATCCCTTCACAAAGTAAATGTAAACCATCACAGCTTAGGACTTCCTCAAGGTTCTGCCAATTGGCTGCCACAACTTAAAGAGACATCCCATTTATACAGTGCATCCAAGAGTTCCAAAGTTTTGGCAATCAATAAAACCCAAGAAATTCCTGGTAAATAATTTGAATTCCAGTCAATGTTACGAACTGGTGGTGATTACTGGGAAATGGCATTGCTCAGGCCTTGCTAATTCTGTGCCATATTTAAAATCATTGAATTAGGGACTGGTTACAGAAGAGACAGTGACCATTTGACCCACTGAGTTTCTGCCAGCTTTCTCCAACAGCAATTGATCTAGTGCCTTTTCTCTGTAACCCTGCAAATATTTCTTCAGATTGTGATCCAATTCTCTTCTGAAAGCCACAATTATATCCATCTCCATCATACACTCAGACAGCGCATTCCAGTTAATGAATATCAATTTGTGATTGAGAAAGAAAATGTGATAGGAATGCTGCAATTTGCTGGGATGCTATTCCTGTAGGTTTACAAACCACAAGGATGGAGCTTAAACTTTAACACATTGGGAAATAAGCTGGTCCCAATTTCAACCTAGAGGCTCAATT
The DNA here is from genome assembly GCA_024679065.1 of Sphyrna mokarran. Classification (NCBI taxonomy): domain Eukaryota; kingdom Metazoa; phylum Chordata; class Chondrichthyes; order Carcharhiniformes; family Carcharhinidae; genus Sphyrna; species Sphyrna mokarran. The sequence goes on from JAGIQG010000013.1 coordinate 68,511,978, forward strand.
GAATGACTCAAATGAGGAGAAAACTTATTCCAAGATGCCAAAGGTACTGATTGACCAGTGGAGCAACAATATTTTGCTCCAGCGAACACGTCCCTTTCACATGCCTAAAAATAAACCTAGAACACTGATAGCATGCTGTCTTGAAAGATTGGAGAGATAGTTCCATCATCATAATGAGAAAGAACAAAGCAAATAGAAGCTTTCAAACACAAAGTATACAAGGACTCAAGGTGGAATTATTTGGCCTGAACAGAGTGACTGAAGCAAATGCAAAAATCAAGAGTTCTTTCAACATTATTGTTCAACTTTGTTGATGGAAGATATTCATCGTGGAGTTCGGTAACAAGTGGTGTACCTCAGGGGTCTGTTTTGGGGCCTCTGCTGTTTGTAATTTTTATAAATGATCTGGATGAGGGTATTGAAGGATGGATTAATAAATTTGCGGATGACACCAAAGTTGGAGGAGTGGTAGATAGTGAAGAGGGGTGTTATAGTTTGCAGAGAGACTTGGACAAGTTGCAGAGCTGGGCCGAGAGGTGGCAAATGGATTTAATGTGGAAAAGTGTGAGGTAATTCACTTTGGCAGGAATAACAAATGTGTAGAGTATAGGGCTAATGGTAGGACTCTTAATAGTGTTGATGAACAGAGGGATTTTGGTGTGTATGTGCATAGATCCCTGAAAGTAGGCAGTCAAGTCAAGAAGGTTGTTAAGAAGGCATATGGAGTCTTAGCTTTTATTGGTAGGGGGATTGAATTTCGGAGCCGCAATGTCATGTTGCAACTGTACAAAACTCTAGTGCGGCCGCACTTGGAGTATTGTGTGCAGTTCTGGTCCCCAATTATAAGAAAGATGTGGAGGCATTGGAGAGGGTACAGAGGAGGTTTACCAGGATGTTGCCTGGTATGGAGGTCAGGTCCTATGAAGAGAGGTTGAAGGATTTGAGGTTGTTTTCGTTAGAAAGGAGGCGGCTAAGAGGGGATCTTATTGAAGCATATAAGATGATTAGCGGTTTAGATAGGGTGGACAGTGATAGCCTTTTTCCTAGGATGGAGAAAGCTAGCACTAGGGGACACAGCTTTAAATTAAGGGGTGATAGTTATAGGACGGATATCAGAGGCAGGTTCTTTACCCAAAGGGTGGTTCGGTAGTGGAATGCCCTGCCTGCAGCGGTTGTAGATGCGCCAAGTTTGGTGGCGTTTAAGAGGTTAGTTGATAAGTATATGGAAGAGAAGGAATGGTTTAGTTTGGAGGGGCATTGCTTTTTATATTGGTCGGCGCAACATCGAAGGCCGAAGGGCCTGTTCTGTGCTGTAATGTTCTATGTTCTATTATGGTTCTGGGCTACATTTTAAATGGTGAGAGGTATGACTCTCAAAGTCTGACAATGCTTTTAACAAGGTACAGCATGACAATGGTATCATAAGAAATTAAAGGCAAATACAGTTTACAAGATGGATTCTTTCATGCGCAGCCTGTCATACATGAGCCTCGCAAAAAAGTCTCCACTGCCTCGGTTAGGAATAGACTAAGAGATAGTAAGCAGGCCACAGATAAAGGATGTATGGTCCAATTGGCAAAGCGTGATGAGTAGTGTCCCTCAGGAACTGTCCTTATATCTCAGCTGTTCACTGTCGTTATAGATGACCGAGGATGGAAGAGAACCATACATCCAAATTTTCTGTAGACACTAAGTTACGGACAGCCAGTAAATAGTGCGATGGGGATAGAAAGTTGTAAAGGGGACATTAATAGCTTGTCAGTTTTCCTCCAACAATTACATATAAGTGGCGTTAAGGCAATGAATAGCCATGATCTAATTAACAGCATGAATTTACACAGCATAATATAAAACATCCCAATTGGTTTCATTCATAGCCAAGACAAGTGATCAAAAACTTGGTCAAAGTGACATTTTTTAAGGAATGGCAAAGGAGAGAGGGGTAGAGAAGCTGAGGTTTACGGGAGAATGTCTGACATTTGGGCCGAGGCAGCTGAAGCCACAACTGTCAGAGTGTGGCAACGATAAACGAAAAACAAACAGAGCAAGTGCAAAAGTCTGGGAGGGTTGAGGGGCTACAGGAGGTTGTAGAGATAGTGAGGAGTAAGGCCATGGGGGGATTTGAACACGAGGATTTGACTTTTAAAAATGAGTTGCTGCTGCACTGGCAGCTAGCATTGATTAGCAAGCAGTGCCCTGAGATGCTGCCAATCATACATCAGAAAGGTGAAAACTCATTTCATTGCACAAGGACATCTTTTACTTGCTTAATGTCTCTTAATAACAGCTGACTGATTACTTGTAGAAAACTGGAATTGTCACTATTCCTCAATGAGTACAACACCAATAATTGGCAAGTCGAGCTGCAGCATCGGCTTTACTCTTTAAAAGTCTCCCTTGAATACTGTAATGTCCTTGAGCAACCTGATGAACAATCAGCTTCATCTGCCTATCCTAGGGTTGGTGACGTCCATCAGGCCATGATATTTTCCCAATTCTCCTTCTACAGAAACACAGATACATTAGAACTCTTTGGGGCCAACAGCGAGAGCCCTACAGCAAAACGCACAACAGGGACGCAGTTACAAGATCAGGACAAGGGATTTTATAGTGGCTGTTCTGGTAACTTTAAATGGATTTCTGCTTTTTAACTATATGAATGTGGCCAAGGGATCAAGGAAGCTGCAACAGGAAATCCAAAATACATATTGTCAACATATCATTATCACCTCTTTTAAATATCTCTCCTTTCATTCAGCAATTGGAGAAAGTATCTGAAAATCTGACAGGTAGAAAACTAAGAAAGGATTTACACCAGCACCAGTTTATTTTAAATAGCACCACTATCATAATAAAATGTCTCAAGGAGCTGCACAAGAGTGAATGGAATGAAATATTTGGCCAGGTGACCAGAACTTGTCAAAGAGGTAGGTTTTAAGGAATGTCTTAAAAGAAGAGAATGAGTTAGATCAGGAAGGGAAAAACTTGGGGCCCACATAGCTGACACCCAGCAATGTTTAAGTTTATTTATTAGTATCACAAGTAGGCTTACATTAACACTACCATGAGGTTACTGTGGAAATTCCCTACTTGCCGAGGTCCGGCGCCTGTTTGGGTACACTGAGAATTCAGCACAGCTAATGCACCTAACCAGCACATTATTTCAGACTGTGGGAGGAAATTGGAGCACCCAGAGAAAACCCACACAGACAGGAGGAGACCATGCAGACTCTGGGGCAGCACGGTAGCACAGTGATTAGCACTGCTGCTTCACAGCTCCAGGGTCCTGGGTTCAATTCCTGGCTCGAGTCACTGTGTGGAATTTGTACATTCTCCTCGTGTCTGTGTGGGTTTCCTCTGGGTATTCCAGTTTCCTCCCACAGTCCAAAGATGTGAGGATTAGGTTGATTGACCATGCTAAGAAATTGCCCCTTAGCGTCTAGAGATGTGTAGGTTAGCAGGATTAGTGGGTAAAATATGTAGGGATGTGGGAGTAGGGCCAGCGTAGGATTGTGTTCAGTATAGACTCAATGGGCTGAAGGGCCTCTTTCTGCACTGTAGGGTTTTATGCTTAGTCTATGAAATTCTATGACAAGCTGGGAATTGAACCAGAGTCCCTGATGCAGTGAGGCAACAGTACTAACTATTGTGCCAGCTATGCTGAACAATGCTAGTGCAATTGAATTCAGGAATGCTTAAGAGACCAGAATTGGATGAGTCCAGGAATCTGAGAGTTGTAGGGCTGGAGGAGATGACAGATATAAGTGAGGTCATGGAGGGATTTGAAATAAGAAGGGTAATTTTAAAATCAAGAATTTATTGACCGGAAGCTAGTGCAGGTGAACAGCATTTTCTGAGATATTCATCCTTTTATGTCAGAATACCACCAAAAATCTTTCTGAAAATATGCTGGGTCATTCCATTGTTCAGAAGTTTCTGTATGGCCTACCAATGTGAAAGCCAATCTAATTGACTGATCTGAGGCGCACAGCACTGTCATTTCCCAACAGAAATATCACCAATACCCAAAAATCATTGCAATCTTAGCAAAACTAAATCTTATTTCAGCTCTTCAGTGTTAATCACGAGGACATTCGCCTTGAAAATAGTCATTTTGACCTTCATTATACTCAAAGAACATTTCTTCATTTCAATGCCAGAAATGCTGGCATTGCCAGCAACGCCCACATCCCAGGAAAGAGCAAAATAAAAAAATATATACAAAATATTATAGATAAAGTGTTTTAGTAATGGATTCAAACAAAAGTGACCAATCTCCTTTCAAACCCAGTTGTCAGTTAAAGGCATGGGGGTGAGGGTGGGATTAATAAAATTAAACCAGACTAATGGGAAGGAGGAAAAAAAATTGTGCACATCTGTTGGTATGGCTTATTGAAAACGTGATCTTTAAAGGAAAGTTGAATCAAGGCAGGCAACAGGCACTGGCCTGTGAAATTTAACAAAGTGATGGGAAAACCACCTTGTCACGTGCTCAATCGCTTGTCCGGTTTTGGTACACATTTCAGAATTGCAGCTCTCCACAATGCTGGGGCAAGTAAAAGGCTCAAGGTGGTTACACTGAGGATCAGGAGGTACACCTGCAGAGGCAGAAAGGAAAGCAGCATTATTTCAGATTTTGTAGCAGAGGACTATAGAAATACAGCAAGAACACAGCAAGTTATAATGCAAACTGGCACTGAGCAATTGCAAGATAGGTTACCTCTCGAGAGACGATTCCTGACTTACGGGCCCGGCTACTCAGAACGAAAGAAAACTCACTGACTTGTGCTAGTCCAGCAGAAACTATCCACCTGATGTACTTGCTGTTTCTTGGAAGGATCAGTGAGAGGACAAGTACTGCGAGGATGAACTAGAGGAGAAAAAAAAAGTGTTAACTTTACTACTCATACCACTTTTCTTAACAAGTGCATGCATTCTAGGGCCATTGCACTGTACACATTGAACATTTCATCCTCTGTTACATTGCAGATTTCCAGCATCTGCAGTGTTTCTCTTTTTTCAAATTCGATACGATGCATCTAAGGAATCTGAAAGAAATAAGGATGGAAAAAGCAGAGGCACTGGCAATAATCTCCCAACCTCCTGATGCCAGAGGTCTGGAGCATTGTGAATCACAGAAATAATAATCTATATCCCTGTAATGTCTTGAATGGGAGATCTTGGTTCTGAAGTGGTGCTCTCATTCTAGATTCCCCCATGAGGAGTAAACATCCTCTCACCCTCTACCCTGCAAGCCTCCTCAGAACCTTGTTTCAGCAGGATCATCTCTCATTCTTCTAAACTCCAATGAGCACTAGCCCATTGGGTTTTGCTTAATTAACCAGCATTTGCCCAAGCAACCATAAAGTTTTTTCCAAATTTTCATTTGTAAAAGCCTCCCCCATCATGGAGGTCGAACGGAAAGACCTACAGTTGTTGACTCATCCTTGCTCCTTTTTCGAAAAAGGGTTTTAAATTCTGCACTGCATGGATTCTGTGATTTGCAATTCTCCAGACCTCTGGCATCAGGAGATTATTGCCTGCGTCTCTGCTTTTTCCACCGTTACTTCCTTCTGATTTCCTGGATACACCATTTCGAATCTGAAAAAGAAAAACACTGCAGATGCTGGAAATCTACAACATAACACAGGATGAAATATTCAACAGGACATTCAGACTGTGAAGGTCAGAGGGTCAAGATTTCAGAATTGAAGATGCTTCCTCGAGACTTGCATTAAGCACATTACCTTGGACACCACCACTGCCAGTGTAAGGCACATTAGGACAGTCAGTTCATAAAGCACAAATGTTGGGAAGACATGGAGACCTGTGAAGAGCAAAGGAACAGTAAGTTATTATGGCCATTCCTTAAAGCACAGCAAATGTTTTGCAGATATTTTTTATAAAGATAGTCACACATTACATTCCTGTTCTCAGTGAGGATCATTAATATCTAAGCTTACAGATACAAGATAAGCAATTATCATTATGCCTGTGCCAAACAACCCACCTACCCGCGCCAAGTGACTAACCCTGCCAGCCGGGTCGAGTGACCCACCCGCCCAGCGGCCAACCCCACCATCCATGCCAAGCGACCCATCCCCCCAGCTGAGTGACCAACCCCATCACCCACACCAAGCAACATGCACAGTGACTCACTGCGCCAAGTATCTTTCCATGACTAAATATCATAATTCACATTATAAATCATTGTCCTCAAATTACTAAAAGCTGGTGCACAGGCAGAAACTGTAATCAAAATGTAATGCTTATCTTATCTTAAGGAAGCTAGAGTTTAAAACTCAGTGCAAATCCTTGGACAGAGCCCCTTTGGAGCACTGTGTCTAGAGCCTCTGGAAAATTAATCATGGCCTTGGGTAGGAAAATGTGCCTTTTTAACAAAAATGATAGTAGGATAACATTACAGGAAAGATCACAAGTTTCACTGATTAACAATCTGGTCAATAAATGTTCAAACTCCTTCTAACAAATGTAAAATGATGGACGGAATTATCAACAGTTTTAAGAAAGGCATCAATATCTATCCACCAATACTCATTAAATGTTCCACTAGATCCAGCTAGCTCCTGACCAGAGGCTTAATTCAGACTGAAGCAAGGACAGAATAATACTGGGAATGTAAACATGTCTGCTCTCATTACCAATGCAATGTCTTCAAACAAGTGCCTAAAAGTTCAAGGTTAGTGGGGACCAAGGAAAAATCTTTTTAGTTAGCCAAAACAGACAAGCAGGAAAATGGTCATGAGACCAATCTTCACTGCCTCAGGTGCATCCATAGGGATGTGTCCTCAACCAAACCACTTTCAACTATTTCGTCACTAACCTTCCCTCTGTCATGAGTTGAGATGGTCACTGATGAACATTTCTAATGAGAAAACTGATGTCAGTTTATAACTGAACAACATTCAATTTAAGCTGATAATGCACACATCTCTAACAAGAGCAAGTCATTTTCCTTTAATCTTCAGTGGCACAAGTCATCAGAAGTACTGAGGATCAGTAACCAGCAGTGTAACAGCATGATTATGAGACTAAAAGATCATCTGGTACACTGCACACTTTCTCCAATATCTGCAAGGCTCACATAAGGAGTGTGATACAATGCTTAATGCTTGTCTGAATGGATACAAAAACATTCAATGCAACATTATCAGTACCCCTGCCACTGGATTCACTGTTTTGACTCAAAAGTTTATCACCATTCTCTCATCGTCAGTACCGTGAAACCCCTGATCATTTTATTTGTTCATGCGATGTGGGTGTCGCTGGTTAGATCAGCGTTTATTGCCCATCTCTAATTGCTCTTAACTGCTGTAGTCCACGTAGAGTACATATACCCACAGTGCTGTTAGGGAGGGAGTTCCAGGCTTTTGACCCAGTGCCAGTGAAGGAATATCAATATATTTCTAAGTCAGGATGATGAGTGGGTTGGAAGTGGTGGTATTCCCATTCATCTGCTGCTCTTCTCCTTTTAGGTGGCAGAAGTCACAGGTTTGGAAGGAGCAGGGATTGAAGGAAGCATCACTGCCTGAGGAGTGCAGTGGGTCAGGTGTAGTCCACAACCACTTTCACAACACAATGAGTGGACAAAAGTAGCGACAGTCCAGGAACAAAAGTGGTGAACCCTGTTTTGGATTAAAAAAACAAAAAATGCTGGAAAATCTCAACAGGTCAGACGCCATCTGTAGAGAGAGAATAAAGCCAATATTTTGAGTCTAGATGACCCTTCATCACAGCTGGCTCTAATAAAGCTCTGCTGAGCAGCTGTAAAGTGTCAACCCGACTCGAAAGGTTAGCTTGATTTTCTATCCAAAAATGCTGTCAGACCTACTGAGATTTTCCAGCATTTCCTATTTTTGTTTCAGATTCCAACATCCAGCAATTTGCTTTGAATTTATTTTAGGTTAGGCTTGGATTCTGCGACAAGAGTTTGTACAATGGAATCCAATAAAGAGAATGCTCATTTGAAATATATGCACAAATTCACTTTCTGTTGCAGTCATATTAACCTTTTGATTTTGCCTATCAAGTAAGTTTAATGTTTAGCTTGCTGAGTGAGAATTAAATGTTGAATCAGTTATAGACACTCTTTAGCCAGAAAAAAATTATGAAGTGGCTGCCTTTATTAAATCCAGTTGTATATGAACAGGAAAATGAGGAGAGTAACCAAGCAGGGAAATATGATGTGCGCTAGATGATCAAGCTAAACGATGTAATGAATGATGAATGTGGATTAAGTAATATTAAAACATGCAAATCCTCATATAGCCAGAGTGGGAAAAAAAGGATGATGGAGCAATCTCAAAATTTGTTAAGATTTGGCTAACCAATAACTTGGAGTTCAAACTGTATTGACTTAACTGTGCTTTAATGTTATATGTGGGAATTAACAATAATTACATTGTATATTTTAATTTCTATGATTGCCAATGAAAGTTTTTCTAAACTTAAGGGAAACATCCATTCCCAAATACCTTAAAGCTTTTAATTACCAATAGAAGTGAAGAAAATGATGGCCAGAAAATCTCGAATGGGTTCCATACACAACATGACTTCCTCTGTAGCAGAGTGACCTTGTGATGAAATTAACGCCCCAGCCAAGAAACAACCTAGTTCCATGGAGACATCCAGCATCTCAGTGGCCTGTGGAAAATCAAAACTAAAATTAAAAACTGTCAACTCTGTAATCAGATCTGCTACTTTTATAGTGAGGAGCAATATTACAATCACTAATGATGAATCTAAAGAATAGCACTGACATTGCTGTATCAATGTGCAAGTTAGGTTGATTGGCAATGCTTAATTGACCCTAGTGTCAGGAGATTAGCAGAGGAATAGCGTCAGGGTGGGACTGTGGTTGGTGCAGATTTAATAGGCCAAATGGCCTTCTTCTGCACAGTAGGGATTCAATGATTGTAAAGCAGTAATCATTACTGTTGAATCTTCCTCAAAAATCATAGCCAGTATTGTCACAGACAAAGCAGCAAGAACAAGCCCTCAATGTATTCCCCAAAATTGGTGTTGACACCAAATTAATTCTTCCTCACCAAAGACACTTTGTATAAATTTATGCTTTTTCTTGAAGGTAATACTGCTTTACCCTAATCTCGGCCAAACATAATTCAATGTGTGGTTATTTATGTATATATTAATACATATTTAGTTCAACCCTTGACACAGAGAACATTAACCTGTCATTCTCTAGAATGTTAGTTTTTTTGATGCATCTCAGTGATAATGAAATAACTTATTAAATTGCGTACTGTTCTGATAAATGTGGTCAAATTATAAGTATACAAGCAATATCTAGTTTCGTTAAAAGCATTACCCCTCTGTGGACAGTTATCTCCAGACAAAATACAATTAAAATACAAAGGTCAATTCTACAATGTGACTCTAGTCACCTTTTCTCAGTGAAAGTCATCAAATTCACGTTTCCTTTTTCAATTATAGGATGTGGATATAGCTGGCTAGGTCAGCATCTCTATTTGCCCTTCAGAAATGGCAATGAACTTTTCTACCTTGGAGTCGTCAGCAAATTTAGCAAAAATAACTTCAGTCACTTCATCCAAATCATTTATATAAATTGTAAAAATCTGAGACCTTTAGCACTGATCCTTGTGGCATACCGCTAGTCACATCCTGCCAGCTAGAGAGAGATACATTTGTGCCAAATCTCCATTTCCTGTTAGCTAGCCAATCTATCCCTGAAAGTAGGCAGTCAAGTGGATAAAGTTGTTAAGAAGGCATATGGAGTCTTAGCTTTTATTGGCAGGGGGATTGAATTTAGGAGCCGCAGCATCATGTTGCAACTGTACAAAACTCTAGTGCGGCCGCACTTGAGTATTGTGTGCAGTTCTGGTCCCCACATTATAAGAAAGATGTGGAGGCATTGGAGAGGGTACAGAGGAGGTTTACCAGGATGTTGCCTGGTATGGAGGGCAGGTCCTATGAAGAGAGGTTGAAGGATTTGAGGTTGTTTTCGTTAGAAAGGAGGCGGCTAAGAGGGGATCTTATTGAAGCATATAAGATGATTAGAGGTTTAGATAGGGTGGACAGTGATAGCCTTTTTCCTAGGATGGAGAAAGCTAGCACGAGGGGACACAGCTTTAAATTAAGGGTATGAGTTATAGGACGGATATCAGAGGTAGGTTCTTTACTCAAAGAGTGATTAGGGAGTGGAATGCCCTGCCTGCAGCTGTTGTAGATGCGCCAAGTTTGGTGGCGTTTAAGAGGTTAATTGATAAGTATATGGAAGAGAAGGGAATGGTTTAGTTTGGAGGGGCATTGCTTTTTATTTTGGTCGGCACAACATCGAAGGCCGAAGGGCCTGTTCTGTGCTGTAATGTTCTATGTTCTATGTTCTATCTTCAATCCATGCCAGTTACCCTCCTATACCATGGGCTTTTATTTTACACAATAACTTTTAAAGAGGCACCTTATCAAATGCGTTCTCAAAATCTAAGTACAGTACATCTTCCAGTTCCTCTTTATCCACAGCAACTGTAAACCAATAAATTGTTTAAACATAATTTCTCTTTCGCAAAACCATGTTGACTCTGCTTGATTGTCTTAAATGTTCCAAGTGCATGGCTATAATATCTTTAATAATGGCCTCTGACATTTCCTCCATGACAAATGTTAGGCTAACTAGCCTATAGATTCCTGCTTTCAGCCTCCCTTTATCAGTAAAGGAATTACATTTGTTATCTTCCAATCTAATGGAACCCTCCCGAATCTAGAGAATTCAGGAAAATTAAAACCAACACAACTATAACAACAGCCACTTCTTTCAAGATCTCCATCCAAACCTAGTGGTCTGTCAGTCCGCCGCCTCAACAATTTTCTCCGTGCTACTTCCCAGATGAATGGCATTATCCCGAGTTAACATAGAACACTACAGCACAAACAGGCCCTTCGGCCCACAAGTTGTGCCGATCATATCTATACCTAACAAGCCACAGACCTATCTATAATCACCTATCCCATTAGTTCCCATATACTCATCCAGAAGTCTTTTAAAAGACCTTAGCGAGTTCACCTCTACCACCTCTGACGGCAGCCGATTCCATTCACTCACCACCCTCTGAGTGAAAAACTGACCCCTAACATCCCCCGTATTTTCTTCCCTGCACCTTAAATCTGTGTCCTCTCGTAGTGAGTTCCTTCCTTCCATTCCCTGATTTACAGCTAATTATAGGATGTTACTGCTGCCCTCTGTAGTAAAGATTGATGCAAAAATACCTGTTTAATTCATCCACCATCCACTCTACTTTCCATCACCAATTTCCCAGATGCACTCAATAGGATCAATGCTCTCTTTATTAACTCTTTTTAATTTAAATACCTATAGAAACTCTTACTGTTCACTAATATATTACTTGCTAGTTTCTTCTCATACTCATGTTTTTCTTCCCATATTAATCTTTTTGTCATTTTTTATGTTTTTTTATACGCTAAACTTTTGACTCGTTTTTGTGTAAATTTATGCTTTTTCTTGAAGCTTAATAACATCTTTCACTTTTGTAGCTCCCCACGGACGATAGGCCCTCCCCATTTCTTCCTCATTGAAAGTTGTTTGTACAACCTAAAATATTACTTTCAATGTCCACCACTGAATGCCTGTTGAACTATTATTCTAACATATTTGCCAGTTCACTTCAGCTAGTCCTGCATTCATGCCATCATGGTTGCCCTTAAGTTTAAGATACTAGTCTGAGATGCACTCTTCTCTGCATCAAACTGAATGTAATATTCAATCATATTATGATTGCTATTACCTAGGAGTGCTTCATTATGAATTTATCAATTAATCCCATCTCATTGCACAATACCAGGTCTAGTAGTCTGCTCTCTGGTTGGATCTAATGTACTGTTCAAAGAAACTATCCTGAACACATTCTATGAACTCGTCATCTACAGTACATTTGTCCAACTGATTTTCCTAATCTATATCTAAATTAAAATCTTCCATGATTATTGCAATACCTTTCTAACAAGCTCCCATTATCTCTTCCTTTATTCTCTGAACTACCATATAGGCTGGTACACCACTCACACAAGTGATTTCTTGACTTTATCATTTCTCATCTCCACCTACACAGCTTCTACATCCTGGTTTCCTGAACTTAGGCCATTCCTTTCCATGAAATAATTCCATCTTATTCACATCAGCAAGTTTTCATGCTGATATAAAACTGCAGACATTTCTTGATTGCAAAATACAGCAGACATTTTTTCCCCTCAATCGTACATGCATCAAAAACTTCCTACCAGACAAATCAACAAATCTTATGTTTTGGCACGTTCTACATTTAACCTGGATATGGGGAACTGAAAGGAGATAAACATTTCCATACTCAGTCCTTTTGTCATACACGATTCAAAATTACAGACGAGATGTCAGGGGTATGTTTTTCACTCAGAGGGTGGTGAGTGAGTGAGTGGAATTGGCTGCCGTCCATGGTGGTAGAGGCAAACTCGCTGGGGTCTTTTAAAAGATGAGTACATGGGATTTAATAGGATTGCGAGTTATATAGTTCTATGGCCTGGTAGGTATGGATGTAATCAGCATAACTTGTGGGCCGAAGGGCCTGTTTGTGCTGTAGTGTTCTACGTTCTACATTAATCCACCCAGGCCTCTTTTCCAATACACATCCAGTCCATGTCACCTCACAACCAGGATATATTATCCCTCAAATCCAAATCGCTACATGTCACCAAATCAAAGGGAGGTGATGGCCTAGTAGTATCATCTCTGGATTAGTGCAAATGTTTTTCACAAGATTCATTAAATAAAGTTGAATCCCTGCAGTGCAATAGGAGGCTATTTGACCCATTGAGTTTGCACCAACATCAATCTCAGGCTCTATCGCTTATTTATCCTGTTAATTCCCCAACTAAGAGACAATTTAGCATGGCCAATCAATCCAACCCACACATCTCTGGACTGTCCTGATCTAACAATGGTGAACTTTTCTCCTTAAACCACAGCAGTCTTTACACAGTGATAGTACTCAGGCAAAGCTGTTAGTTAAGGATTTCCAGGAATTGATCCAACAATGATCGAATAGCAATAGATTTCCACATCAGGACTGTGTGACATGGAGGGGAACTTAGAATTGATGAGGACTGTTGTGATGGAGGACATGAATCTGATGTAGCCACACTGGACCAGCAGTGCATATCAAATCGAGCGATGAAGGCACTGATCAAATGAACTGCTTTGTCCGAGGTGATGTTGAGAATTCCATCACACTCCTAACTTGGGCCTTGCTGATATTGGCAAGACTTAAGGGCACAAAATGAGCCACGCATCATAGTACGCTGTGTCTGGCCCTTTCTTGCAACCATAGCGGCGACAAGGCTTTAAGATGTGGTCAATGCGTCATCTGGAATGCTGGATGCAAAACTTGGCAATGGCATTCCTACTGAAGATCAGAAGGAAGTATAAAATCATAGTATCCCTACAGAACAGGCCATTTAGCCCATCAAGCCTGCACCGACAACAATCCCGCCGAGGTCCATTACCCACGTATTTACCCTGCTAATTCCGACAGTAAGGGGCAATGTAGCACGGCCAATCAACCTAACCCACACATCTTTGGAGATTTCTTTTTTCAAGACGCTGTTTGCCATCTGTGGTACAAAATGTTACCTGCCACTTATCAGTCCAAGGCTGCATATTACTTAGGTGCAATGCACAATGTCATGGGCTTTCTTAATATTGAAGAAGTGCTGGTTGGAACTAATACTCTAAAATAACCTCTAAAAAGGAGGGAAGGTAGTTAGGAGAGACAATGACATAGTGGTATCGTCACTGGACTAGTAATCCAGAGATTCAGAGTAATGCTCTGGGGATCCAGGTTCAAATCCCACCATGACAGATGGTGAAATCTGAATTCAACAAAAAGTTTGGAATTAAAAGTCTAATGCTGACCATGAAACCATTGTTGACTGTCATAAAAATCCATCTGGTTCACTAATGTCCTTTCAGGAGGGAAACTGATCTGGTCTACATGTGACTCCGGACCCACAGTAAACTGGTTGACTCTAAAATGTGTTCTGAAACACAACACTCAGAGCAATTAGGGATGATGAGCAATAAATGATGGCCCAGCCAGCAATGTCCAATCCTATGAATGATAATTTAAATTAAATGAGCAAGTAAAGATGGTTGGGTTGAGGATGTTAGCTGCCAGCAACATCCTGAGATTTGTCACACTGACTGATCATGTTTTGTGCCTATCATGCATCTTCCTGCCGCTGGAGTTGTATCTGCTTAATCCACTGCCACCCCTCAAATGATCTTAATTTAGTTAGGCTCAATTTTATTAGATTCTTCCCGCTTAGAAAGGATAGCAGAACTAAGGGCGGTGGGGTGGCGGTTTAGAACGGAGTTGAGATTAACTTCTTCAAGAATTCTCTGCCCATTGAAGTGGTGGAAGTTACCTTGCTGAATATATTTAAGTCACAGGTAGATAGGTTTCTGATAGGCAGGGGAACTAAGGGTTACGGGGAGACAGCAGGTAAGTGGAGCTGATCCACTTCAAATCAGCCATAACCTTATTGAATGGGGGGAGGGGGGAGGGGGAGGGGCGGGCGGAGGAGGCTTGAGGGGCTAGATGGCCTACTCCTGCTCCTATTTCTTATGTTCTACACTCCATTGATACAGCTACTCTCATCTTCTTTCGTGTTCAGCTGATGTCAGGAACAGAGTAATCCTTGATCAATCTGAACTGAGCATTACAGAGTGCCGCATGATCGTACTACTGAGAACTCTGATCACTTTGCTGAACAGATGTTAACTTTCAGGGTTAGGTTTGTGCTGCTTTTTCTGGATAGGATATTGCCAGGAGTTTTCCCACATTGCTGAAAAAGGAAACCCAGCTAACAGTCTTTAACATTAAAGTCAGGGTATGAGTGAGGCCCATTTTCTTTTCTGTGTTAAATACATATACCGAATCAAAGAAGCTTTGCAATGTAGGAGGCCGTTTGATTGCCCCTTTAAGGCCAATACAACAGAAAAGGATCATCTGGCTTTGGGATCAAATTGGGACTATTAATTTTGTCCCAACTTATTTAAGTATTATCTCTCCCTTTGAAGTTTAACTGACTGGCCTATAAATGCTGGGCTTATCACAGAATTAGAACAGTGTAAACTGAAGCTAGTTAGCCCATTATGTCTGCACTGGCTCTCCAAATGAGCATTGTGATGCCATTCCCCTGCCTTTTCTCTGGTGCACATCTTTACACCATTTTCTGAACAAGGGCGCAACATCTACAATTCTCCAATTTTTTCTTGTCACCCTGAATCTAAGGAAGGCTGAAAAATTATGGCCAGTGCCTCTGTTATTTCCACTCTCACTTCCCTCAGTATCCTTGGATGCATATCACCCATTCCTGGTGCCTTATCCACCTTTAAGTACAGACAACATATCTTATATTTCCTTATCAATTTTAAACCCTCTGCAGGTCTGAATTATCTCCACTTGCACCATGGCTTTGACAGCATCTTTTCATTGACAATGACAGATGCAAAGTATTCATTTAATATCTTACCTAAGCCCCTGCTTTCAGATGTAATTTAGTCCCACTCTTTTATCATCCTTTTATTATTGAGACGCCTGTAGAAGTTGTTGGGTGCCTGTCTCTTTTCACACTCACTTATTTGCTGTCTCTCCTCCCCTCTGAACCTTTTATATTCAGACTGATTCTCAACTGAATTATCATTAAAACACTTTTTCTTTACCTTAACGTCTCTCTCCTTTGTCATCTGGGGAACTCTGGATTTGTTTGCCTTACCCTTCCCTTTCAAGGATATATACTTTGTCTGTGCCTGAACCATCTGTTCTTTGAAGTTTCCTATTAATCTTCCAATTTATTCAGCCCAGACGTGTTCTTAACCCATAGAACATAGAACATAGAACATTACAGCACAGAACAGGCCCTTCGGCCTTCGATGTTGCACCGACCAATATAAAAAGCAATGCCCCTCCAAACTAAACCATTCCCTTCTCTTCCATATACTTATCACCTAACCTCTTAAACGCCACCAAACTTGGCGCATCTACAACTGCTGCAGGCAGGGCATTCCACTCCCGAACCACCCTTTGGGTAAAGAACCTGCCTCTGATATCCGTCCTATAACTATCACCCCTTAATTTAAAACTGTGTCCCCTCGTGCCAGCTTTCTCCATCCTAGGAAAAAGGCTATCACTGTCCACCCTATCTAAACCTCTAATCATCTTATATGTTTCGATCAGGTCCTCTCTTAGCCTCCTCCTTTCTAACGAAAACAACCTCAAATCCCTCAGCCTCTCCTCATAAGACCTGCCCTCCATACCAGGCAACATCCTGGGTAAACCTCCTCTGTACCCTCTCCAAAGCCTCCACATCTTTCTTATAATGTGGGGACCAGAACTGCACACAATACTCCAAGTGCGGCCGCACTATAGTTTTGTACAGTTGCAACATGACGTTGCGGCTCCGAAATTCAATCCCCCTACCAATAAAAGCCAAGACTCCATATGCCTTCTTAACAACCTTCTCTACTTGACTGCCTACTTTCAGGGATCTATGCACATACACACCAAGATCCCTCTGTTCATCTAGACTGCTAAGAATCCTACCATTTGCTCTATACTCTACACATTTATTATTTCTGCCATAGTGCATTACCTCACACTTTTCCACATTAAACTCCATTTGCCACCTCTCGTCCCAGCTCTGCAACTTGTCCAAGTCTCTCTGCAAACTATAACACCCCTCTTCACTATCTACCACTCCACCGACTTTAGTGTCATCTGCAAAATTTACTAATCCATCCTTCAATACCCTTATCCAGATCATTTATAAAAATTACAAACAGCAGGGGCCCCAAAACAGACCCCTGAGGTACACCACTTGGCACCGAACTCCAAGATGAATATCTCCCATCAACCACCACCCTCTGTCTTCTATCTGCTAGCCAATTCCTAACCCAATTAGCTAAATCACCCTCTATCCCATACATCTGCATTTTCTGCAGAAGTCTTCCATGGGCCACTTATCAAACGCCTTACTAAAGTCCATATATACCACATCAACCGCCTTACCCCCATCCACCTCCTTAGTCACTTTTTCAAAAAACTCAATGAGGTTAGTAAGGCACAACCTACCCTTCACAAAACCATTGAACCCATTGAAATTGGATTCCCTTAGTTAATTGTTCTAAATTCTGGATTGTGTATTGTCTTTTCCATAATCACTCTAAACATTAGGATGCACTGATCACTATCCTGTAAATGTTGTTCTAGCAACATAATCCAATACGACTGCTTCCTAATTACCGTTGCCCTAGCAGCCACTCAGCAACATCCTGGGCCTTGGCAGCATATAGAACATAGAACATTACAGCGCAGAACAGGCCCTTCGGCCCTCGATGCTGCGCCGACCAATTGAGAAAAAGCAATGACCCTCTAACCTAAACCATTCCATTTTCATCCATAAACCTATCCACTGACCACTTAAACGCCCCCCAAACTTGGCACATCTACAACTGCAGCAGGCAGGGCATTCCATACCCTTACCACCCTCTGGGTAAAGAACCTACCTCTGATATCCGTCCTATAAATACCACCCCTTAATTTAAAGCTATGTCCCCTCGTGCTAGCTTTCTCCATCCTAGGAAAAAGGCTATCACTGTCCACCCTATCTAAACCTCTAATCATCTTATATGTTTCAATAAGGTCTCCTCTTAGTCGCCTTCTTTCTAATGAAAACAACCTCAAATCCCTCAGCCTCTCTTCATAAGACCTTCCCTCCATATCAGGAAACATCCTGGTAAACCTCCTCTGTACCCTCTCCAATGCCTCCACATCTTTCTTATAATGTGACGACCAGAACTGTACACAATACTCCAAGTGCAGCTGCACCAGAGATTTGTGCAGTTGCAACATGATGTTGTGGCTCCGAAATTCAATCCCCCTACCAATAAAAGCCAAGACGCTGTATGTCTTCTTAACAATCTTATCAACCAGAAGCCCATGGAAGGCTTCTGCAGAAAATACAGATGTATGGGATTGAGGGTGATTTAGCTAATTGGATTAGGAATTGGCTAGCAGACAGAAGACAGAGGGTGGTGGTTGATGGGAGATATTCATCGTGGAGTTTGGTTACCAGTGGTGTACCTCAGGGATCTGTTTTGGGGCCCCTGCTGTTTGTAATTTTTATAAATGATCTGGATGAGGGTATTGAAGGATGGATTAGTAAATTTGCAGATGACACCAAAGTCGGAGGAGTGGTAGATAGTGAAGAGGGCTGTTATAGTTTGCAGAGAGACTTGGACAAGTTGCAGAGCTGGGCCGAGAGGTGGCAAATGGAGTTTAATGTGGAAAAGTGTGAGGTAATTCACTTTGGCAGGAATAACAAATGTGTAGAGTATAGGGCTAATGGTAGGACTCTTAATAGTGTTGATGAACAGAGGGATCTTGGTGTATGTGTGCATAGATCCCTGAAAGTTGGCAATCAAGTCGATAAGGTTGTTAAGAAGGCATATGGAGTCTTAGCTTTTATTCGTAGGGGGATTGAATTTCGGAGCCGCAACGTCATGTTGCAACTGTACAAAACTCTAGTGCGGCCGCACTTGGAGTATTGTGTGCAGTTCTGGTCCCCGCATTATAAGAAAGATGTGGAGGCATTGGAGAGGGTACAGAGGAGGTTTACCAGGATGTTGCCTGGTATGGAGGGCAGGTCTTATGAAGAGAGGCTGAGGGATTTGAGGTTGTTTTCGTTAGAAAGGAGGCGGCTAAGAGGGGACCTAATCGAAACATATAAGATGATTAGAGGTTTAGATAGGGTGGACAGTGATAGCCTTTTTCCTAGGATGGAGAAAGCTAGCACGAGGGGACATAGCTTTAAATTAAGGGGTGGTAGTTATAGGACGGATGTCAGAGGTAGGTTCTTTACCCAGAGGGTGGTAAGGGTATGGAATGCCCTGCCTGTGCAGTTGTAGATGCGCCAAGTTTGGTGGCGTTTAAGAGGTTAGTAGATAAGTTTATGGATGAAAAGGGAATGGTTTAGGTTAGTGGGTCACTGCTTGTTCCTAATAGGTCGGCGCAACATCAAGGGCCGACGGGCCTGTTCTGCACTGTAATGTTCTATGTTCTATAACTTGATTGCCAACTTTCAGGGATCTATGCACATGTACACCGAGATCCCTCTGTTCGTCAACACTATCAAGAGTCCTACCATTAGCCCTATACTCTATACATTTGTTATTTCTGCCAAAGTGAATTACCTCACACTTTTCCGCATGAAACTCCATTTGCCACCTCTCGGCCCAGCTCTGCAGGAGGACAACATATAATGTTGGATTCATGCTTGCAGCCACAGACACACATATATTTCCCTAACTCATGAATCACCTAGCACTACTGCTCTTCCAGTCTTCCTTTTATCCCCATAGCTGAGCTTTTTGCAGTGCCATGGACTTGGCTCTGGCTACACTCCCCTGATGAACCATTACTCTCACCAGTATCAAGAATTGAATACACATTTCTTCTCTCTCTGTATACTCTTAAACTGCGGGGTTACCAGATCTACAAATATACTATTCACAAAGCTCTGAACTTTACAGATGTTCCGCACTGACATTGGCTGCTGATCACGTTCCAAAACCAGAAGTTCAAACTGCTGCAGCCGAAAATTAAAATGACCTAAAAGAGATATTACAATGCTTTAATGTTGTTATGTATCTATAATCATATATTAAATCTGATTTAATATATGTTAATATATTAAGTTTAATTGAAGTATCCATTAACCTCAGTCCAAATGTGAGTACTGCAGAGGCTATGAAAGTTCAGGAATTCAGCAGCTAAAAAACCATTTTAGCAGAAGCACAATGAAATTTCAAGTTTGGAACAGATTCTGAAACATTTAATATCAGAATGTAAAAGGCCCTATTGTCCAGAAATGGAAAGTGTCAATTTGAGGGCCCAGGACTGATGCTCTCAATTGTTTTGGCAATGTGCCGGGTGGGAAAGGTATTTGCAAGGTAGCATCCTACAGTGGCTTTTTGTGTATTTTAGCACTGGGCAGAATTTTCCAGCCCATTCCACCGGCGGCAATTTCTGGTTCCCAGTGGTAGGGCGGGCGAGCCAAGCAAAACACCATAGACATTGGCAGGTGACCAGTGGTGAGCCATCTCTACCACTGGAAAGCACACCGCAGAGGAACCAGAAAATCCTATCTCATGGCTTAAAGCCTCACTAACTTATGTTACCCAGAGAACAGGAATAATAATTCAGAGACCACAAATTCAAATTCCATCATGATATTGCAAATTCAATTAACTTCAATAATAAGTGACAATGAAGCTGTCGGGGGGGGGGGGTCATAAAAATTCAACAGGCTCATTAACATCCTTTACAGAAAAATACTTACTGCCTTTACCTTGACACATTATTGTCACCATAGTCTAACAAGTCAATCAGTTCTATCACGGCTTTATCAGAGGAAATATAAAGGTCAGATACACCTACATTCTAATAAACCACCTCCTGGCACACACTGATACACTCTACTAAACGAAGCTTTGTCTTCCAACTGGACAATCATTGAGGAGTAAGAGACATGTTGAATTATGACATTACAGATTGTGGTGCTGCTGATGGCCCACAGCACCTCATGAATGCCAGTTTTGAGCAGCTAGATCTATCCTTGTGCTACACCAAATCACACAGCAATAATGTCATGTGACACATTGTCACCTGTCCTCATTGTGAAGATGCAACTTTGCCTTCAGAAAGATTTTGCAGTGATCACTTCTACCAATGCTGTGAAGAAGAGATAATCCATAAAACCTAAACTGGCGATGGGCATCAAATAGGTTGCTGTGTGTGTTGGTCTCCTCACAATTTGAAGAAGGCTACCATGCAGCCATATTCTTCAGGACTCGTCTATTAATGGTACTAACAACACATGCATAGTAGACATTAAGCATTTCCCACCCAGTGTATTCTTTGGTTCTCTTATTGCTTCGAAACAATTCGATGTGGTGTGTCAATTAAGAGACAAGGCTTCATGGAATGCTCATATTGAGGACACCTGTGATCACATCCACCTAACTGTGTAATATACAGTCAATTTCCATTTGGAATACAGACTCTGCTAAATGGCTGTGACCAGACAAAGCCACTAACAGAAGTGTGTTTCTCACATCAGCCTGAGACAATGAAGTTCAATGAAAAAAGTATAGATATAATGTCAGAAAGATAGAAATACAGCAATGAGGGACATCATGAGATAGACACAGAGATGCAAACAAAGACAGAGAGGTTAGAGAGAGAGGAGAGGGAAGTTTCAGACAAAAGTAGCGAGGGATGGCACGGTGGTTAGCCCTGCTGCCTCACAGTGCCAGGGACTCGGATTCAATTCCCAGCTTGGATCACTGTCTGTGTGGAGTTTGCACATTCTCCCAGTGTCTGTGTGGGTTTCCTTCAGCTGCTCCAGTTTTCTCCCACAATCCAAAGATGAGCAAATTAGATAGATTTGTCATGCTAAATTGTTCCCTAGTGTCAGGGGAACTAGCTAGAGTAAATGCATGGGGTTATGGAGATAGGGCCTGGGTGGGATTGTGGTCTGTGCAAACTCTATGGGCTGAAAGGCCTCATTCTGCACTAAGAATTTTATGGTTTTATGAGCATGTCTGATTTTGATCAGAAAAACAAGATAATTCTACATCAAGAGCAAAATATGTGCAATCTTTTACTTTGATATTAAGAGATCTTGCATGCCCTCTTTACACTCTGCATGTTCTCCTTTGATCTGAAAGCAAATATGATGCAAAGAGTAAGATTTGTGAGGTCTGTGGTAAGGTACAGTTCTAGTGGGAACAGTGTTGTTGGAGCAGATCCACGTTATTTTGTTTGGGGTTGGGAGGATCAGTTTGTGCCAGGAGTGGTGGGATTTCCCACTCATATACACACAGTTCCAGACAAAAACTTGACTACATGAAAGTTCAAGACATATGGCTCTGGATAAAAAATTTAGATTGCATTACTCTACATGGAAGTTTTGTATCAGTTTCTATCTTTTTCAAATCAAGTGCCACAACGCTATAATTTGATCCAAAATAAATATATTATTACCATTAACATAAGAAAGATAAATGCTGAAATTCCTAGGACAAGTTTCTCTCTATTTCCTTTACCCTCTGAGTGCAGTTTTCTGTAAAATGGTCCAATGAGATAAGTCTTTACCACAAGAGACATCAGAAGAATTGCAGCCAACGAAAACAGAATGTGACCAATAAGAGCGAGAACCTGCAGTATTTCTAAAATTATACTGTGGAGAAAGAAAGAAAGGCAAAATTGTGAAAACATATCCCAAAATAATTTGAATCATGATCCTGAAATGTGCAATAGATAATTTCTAGTTTGGGGTCTTATTTTTCAGATAATAATCTTTAGCAGCTTAAAATATTTTAATCTGTCACTTGTTCAACTTCCATGTGATGCATTGAATATTCCATGGGAGTGAACCACCTGCAAAGGTGTATTTAGGTGTAATCACACAGACATAAGCACCCATATTTTATAAAACTTCTGCCTGAACCTTACTCTGAGTTCCTTGCTATTGATATTGAAGGCAAAGTTTCTGCTGCTTTTCATCGTAGAAAATGTCTCATTTGCAATTAATGCTTTTGTTCATTCTGGTTCACAGACCACGTAGTGAATTGGCTACCAAATCTCCAATTTCAACCTAAATCAATTGGTTCTATCCCAGCCAAATGCACCTCAAGCAATGAGCCAAACCATTAAAAGAGCTTTACAAGCTATAGCCAAATGTCTTGGAACTCCTGCCCTTACAAAGTCAGTAAGAAGTTTTATAACATTAGGTTAAAGTCCAACAGGTTTATATGGTAGTACAAGATTTTGGAGTGTTGCTCCTTCATCAGGTGAGTGATGCCAAATAAACCTGTTTAACTGGTGTTGAGAGACTTCTTACTGTGCTTATCCCAGTCCAACACCAGCATCTTCACATCATGGCATATAAAATCATACATCATCCATTTTACTCTAAGTAGTATGATAAAGTTCTAATTTTGGATAAGCATATATCTATACTCCACTTTGAGTGCATCTGGACAATAGTATTGCTGAAACCTTTATCTGTTGTGAATGGAGTATTTGAGCTGACAGAATATGATACAGCCAAGAGAACAAAGTAGAGAAATATCCAACTTCTGGCATCTGCAGGTAACAAATCCCACAGTATTTTACTCACTGTATCAAACTATCAGCACTGTCTGATTTCTGTTGATAAGCTAAAATGTGGTAATCATTTGGCTCAAAAGTTTTCACAAAATACACCTATATTTGGAAACATCTCAGATTTTTATCAACTGAGTCTATGTAGTCTATTCTCTGTATCTGATCAAAAACTTCTCACCACACAATCGTAACCTGTGCAAAAACTGCCTGAGATCGACAAGTGCCAATGTTATCAGCTCTCTGTGTAGACAAATGTATAAGTAAAAACTCTTCTTACTGGAGCACATCAAAACAGTTCCCTAATCTTTGTGGTATTTGTGCAACATCTATGGAATATGACACTCTCTCCAAGTGAAGGAGTAGAATCGAGGCGTCCTGACTATCTGAATATTGCAAGAAAGTTATCTGAATCCTAGTTAGAGTAATCCTTTATTAGCAACAGTAAAAGCCATGAAATCTTGTCACTTAGTAGAGAAAAGTTTCCTTTCCATTTAAAAGAGGAATCTAAAAAGTACACTGATGTCTGAGTCATTAAGATTTGCTTGGTTTGGCACCATGGAATATGGCAAGACTATTGACAATGGTTATGCTCTGATGCTAATGAATATAGGCATCGTGCAACAAACAAAGGCAGGAGGAAAAACAACCAGGAAAAGGAGAAAGCAGACGGAAAGACTGAAATGGGAAGAAACAAAAAAAAGCAGGTATGAACATTAGAAGCATAACTGGCTGTGAAAAACTGGCAGGTTTGAGATGATGCATATCAAGATAGAGGCACAGAAATTGCAAAATTCAGGTTAGGTGACTACCATATCCAACATTTGCAAGAAGTGGCACACATCAGTAATGCTTCTCTAATGTAGCAGAGAAAGAAGAAATAAACAGCCTCTTATCTGACAAATACAAAAACTATGTTGGTAAGTGAGGGGACCTGATAGTCTCAGGATTCTGTTCTGAAGATTGTGGAAACACAATCACTGAACCTTTCTATTGCAGAAGACCATTCAGCCCAATTAGTCTGCACTGGCTGTCTGAATTAACATTCGAGCTAATCCACTTACCCCAACAATCTTTTCCTTTCAGATGGCAATTCAATTCCACTTCAAATGCCTCAATCAAGCCCAAGAATAATATGATAATTAGTATTATAGAGTCAGAGTTTTTACTGCACTGAAAGAGGTTCTTCGACACGTTGTGTCTGCACCAGCCATCAAGCACCTACTTATTCTAATCCCATTCTCCAGCACTTGATTCATAGCCTTGTTTGCGATTGAAATCTAATCGAAACATATAAGATGATTAGAGGTTTAAATAGGGTGGACAGTGATAGCCTTTTTCCTAGGATGGAGAAAGCTAGCACGAGGGGACACAGTTTTAAATTAAGGGGTATGAGTTATAGGACGGATATCAGAGGTAGGTTCTTTACTCAAAGAGTGATTAGGGAGTGGAATGCCCTGCCTGCAGCTGTTGTAGATGCGCCAAGTTTGGTGGCGTTTCAGAGGTTAATTGATAAGTATATGGAAGAGAAGGGAATGGTTTAGTTTGGAGGGGCATTGCTTTTTATATTGGTCGGCACAACATTGAAGGCCGAAGGGCCTGTTCTGTGCTGTAGTGTTCTATGTTCTATGAAGTGCTCATCTGAAAGCTTCTTAAATGTTGTAAGGGCTCTCACCTCCACCATCTTTTCAGGCAGTGCACTCCAGGTTCCCACCACCCTCCAGGTGAAAGAGATTTTCCTCAAATCTCCTGCTCCTGACCTTAAAATCTATGCCCCTTCGTTATTGACCCCTCAACTGAGGAGGTCTAACCTTTCTAGGTCCTGATAATTTTGTATGCCTCAATCAGATTCCACTCAATCTTCTCGGTTCTAAGGAAAGCGCTACAATAAGTAATCAAAACTTTCAGGTTCATGTCAGAATATGAAACTGCAGATTATCATGAAGGTTTTAGAGCCTACAACTACATTTACAAGATTCTAGCATTAAAAACTCAAGGTTCCCCTCTACGAACACAGATGATATTACTGAATCATAAAATTTCCCAAATTTTGCTCCATTTATTTGTTATCATTCTTTTCTTTCTCTTCTTGCTGCCTTATGGTACATAATTCTGCCATCATCAGTTGTTCTATCTTTTGAATGACATCCCTGAGGAACTACTAAATGCATTCCCTTTTTTCTGGTATCCAGCTCTGTGGCCGTTAGGGTTGCCAACACCCCAGCGTTGGCCAAGAGTCTCCAGAAATTGAAGACCAATCTCCAGGACACTGCTGTATGCAACCCAAGGGAAAAAAATCACAGGGCATTAAAAATTCTTTTTTTTTTCTCATTTCCTTTGAAGATTTCTCACCAGATATAGAAATATTGCAAGTGGGGAAAAAGGGTTGTTTGGCTGACAGTCAAGCATTATCCAATTGGATGATGAGTCTTTTTGCTTTCTAATTAGCATAGGAAGGCTGTACATCACAAGGATGGAAGTGTTGGCCAACTAATAGAACATAGAACACTACAGCACAAACAGGCCCTTCGGCCCACAAGTTGTGCCGAACACATCAAAACCTACCCAGCCATAGACCTATCTATAACCCCCAATCCCATTGGATCCCATATACTCATCCAGAAGTCTTTTAAAAGCCCCCAGCGAGTTCGCCTTGACCACCACCGACGGCAGCCGATTCCATTCACTCACCACCCTCTGAGTGAAAAACTTTCCCCTATCATCCCCTCTGTACTTGCTTCCCTGCACCTTAAATCTGTGCCCTCTCGTCGTGACCATTCAGCCCTGGGAAATAGTCTCTGAGAGTCCACCCTATCTAATCCTCTCAACATCTTGTAAACCTCTATCAGGTCGCCTCTCAACCTTCGTCTCTCCAGGGAGAACAGTCCCAGCTCCCTCAACCTGTCTTCATAAGGCATGCCGCCCAATCCAGGCAACATCCTTGTAAATCTCCTCTGCACCCTTTCAATAGCTTCCACGTCCTTCCTATAGTGAGGCGACCAGAACTGCGCACAGTACTCCAAGTGTGGTCTGACAAGGGTCCTATAAAGCTGCAGCATTACCTCCTGACTCCTGAACTCAATCCCTCGATGAATGAAGGCCAGTACACCGTAAGCTTTCTTAACCACATCCTCCACCTGGGAGGCCGATTTGAGAGTCTTATGGACCCGGACCCCAAGATCCCTCTGCTCTTCCACACAGCTAAGACTCCCACCTTTGATAGTGTACTCATTCATCCCGTTGGATCTGCCAAAATGGACCACAACACATTTATCCACGTTGAAGTCCATCTGCCACTTCTCCGCCCAGTCTTGCATCCTGTCGATGTCATGCTGCAACTTCTGACATCCCTCCAGACCATCCACACCCCCACCGACCTTCGTGTCATCGGCGAACTTACTCACCCATCCCTCCACTTCCTCATCCAGGTCATTTATGAAAATGACAAACAGCAAGGGTCCTAGAACAGATCCCCGGGGCACTCCACTGGTGACCGACCTCCATGCAGAAAAAGAGCCATCCACAACCACCCTCTGCCTTCTGCAGGCAAGCCAGTTCTGGATCCACAAGGCCAAAGCCCCTTGGATCCCATGGCCTCTCACCTTCTCAAGAAGTCTTGCATGTGGGACCTTGTCAAATGCCTTGCTGAAGTCCATGTACAACACGTCCACTGCTCTTCCTTCGTCAATGTGTTCAGTCACATTTTCGAAGAACTCAATTAAGCTGTAAGGCATGACCTGCCTTTTACAAAACCATGCTGACTATTTCTAATCAACCTAAACTTCTCCAAATGCTCGTAAATCTTGTCCCTCAGAAGCCTCTCCATCAGCTTACCAACCACTGAGGTCAGACTCACCGGTCGGTAATTTCCAGGACTATCCCTGTTCCCTTTCTTGAAAATAGGGACCACATCCGCAATCCTCCAATCCTCCAGAACCTCTCCCGTCTCCATCGACGACGCAAAGATCATCGCCAGGGGCTCTGCAATGACATCCCTCACCTCCCACAATAACCTGGGGTACATTCCATCTGGTCCCGGAGACTTGTCTATCTTGATAATGACTGGAACATGGGAGCAAATCATGTGACAAAATATTCAGATTCATCTAATCACACGTAGCAACTCCACTGTCCTTCCATCTTTCTGTTGCTTCCCTTTAATCTTGAACTTAACCCTTGGATATCGCATTGGTCAATATCACTCAAATATCTCAATTACACTCAGAGCCCAGTTGAGCAGAAGATGGATTCAAACAGAACTGAGATCAATGGCTGAAATGGTCTTTATTAGCAGACTAACACCCAATGCTCCACCAAAAGCTTTGCTTCAAACTTATATAGTGAGGTTATATGTGAGATTATTCACCTTCAAATCAAGAAACGAGGCGGCAGATTACTGGGCAATTGAGTTAGGCAGCCATGATCTTAATGAATGGCGGAGCAAGCTTGAAAGGCCAAATGGTCTCTTCCTCCTTCTCTTCTATGTCTCTACACCAGACATCATCTTATGCAAGTCATTGAAACATAGAAGATAGAATCAAAAGGAGACCATTTGGCCCTTCGAGTCTGTTGCACCATTCATTATGATCATGGGTGATTGTCCAACTCAATCCTGCTTTCCTCCCATAACCTTTGATTCCATTCACTCCCAAGTGCTACATCTAGCCACTTCTTGAATGCATTCAATGTTCTGGCATCAACTACTTCCTGTGGTAATGAATTCCACAGACTCACCACTCTTTAGGTGGAGAAATGTCTCCTCACCTCCACCCGAAACAGTCTACCCCAAATCCTCAGACTGTGACTCCTGATTCTGGATTCCCCCAACATCATGAACATCTTTCCTGCCTCTACCCTGTCTAGTCCTGTTAGAATTCTCTATAAGATCCCCCCCTTCATTCGCCTGAACTCCAGTGAAAATAGTCTTAACCTAGTAAAATATCTCCTTGTATAGCAGTCCTGCCATCTCCAGGATCAGCCCGATAAACCTTCACTGCACTCCCGAGAGCAAGAACATCCCTTCCTCAGAAAAGGCGGCCAAATCTGCACTCAATATTCTAGGTGTGGCTTTACCAATGCCTTATACAAACAACATATGCCTGCTCTTGTACTCAAACCTCTTGCAACGAAGGCCAACATACCATTTTCCTTCTTTACCAACTGCTGCACTGCGTGCTTAACCTTCAACAACTGGTGCACAAGGACATCCAGATCCCGCTGCACACTCCCCCCTCCCAATTCATAGTCATTCAGGTAGTAATCTGCCTTCTTGTTTTTGCTGCCAAAGTGAATAACTTCACACTTATCCAAATTACACTGCATCTACTATTGATTTGCCCATTCACCTGTCCAGACTATGCTGAAAGATCTCATGACAATATTCTGCTCCTCTCTAATACAGACAGTAGTTTAAAAACACTCATTCAGAATGCTGGTAGAATTATAGAATCAATACAGTGTAGAAAGAAGCGATTTAGCCCATCAAGTTAGCACTGACTGTCTGACACAGTATCTCATCCAGGCCCTCCACAGCAGATGGTAAACTTAAAATTCAATAAAAGAAAGTCTGGAATTAAGAATCTACTAATTCTTAATCTAATGAAACCATTATCAATTGTCAGAAAAACCCATCTGGTTCACTACTGTTCTTAGGGAAGGAGATCTGCCGTCTTTACCTGGTCTGGCCTATATGTGACCCCAGAGCCACAGCAACGTGATTGACTTTCAAATGCCTTCAGGTAAATAGGGGTGGGCAATAAATGCTGGCCAGCAAGCAATACCCATGTCCCATGAATAAATAAAGTAGTTCTACACATCTACCATAACAAATCCATGCGACCTCCATATCTCAGGACACTAAGTTGAAATGTACCCATATTTCTACCAAGGTAGATACTGTCAGACCACTGACTTCACCCTGAAGGAGATCCTTATTTCGAAACAGTACATTACTTTGCACCATCACTTTCAGAGTCTGACTGGAAGGACAAAGTGGTTATACTGTTAAGAGGAGAAAACAGTTAAAAATGATAAGGAACTATATGGGTACTTGCTAAGAACATACCTGTTAGAAGCAGTACCGCCTGCCTGGGTTAGAGTGGGCATCACAGCAATGAATAAACTCAACTGAACATCCTGCATCACCAGCATTCCAAGCAGCACACTGCTGTAATCCACATCTCCTATACAGCAATAGAAAAAGAAACTGAAAGCTGTGCCTAAACCATGGGCAGTAGTTAGATGAAATGAGCAGACCCACTGTAATCATGTTACAAAGCAATGTACATTCAATACAATGTATTCAATATAATAGTGTAAAGCACACTGGGAATGAAGAGAACTTTACGGCAACAAAAATAAGCACATTCCCTTAATCTTCAATGGCAGCATTTTTTCCTTCAATGATCTGCATAGGTTCCCAAATCGTTTTCTCTCTCATTTTTCAGGGATATAAGCTGTGAAACTGATGATCCAACTCACTTTTTTTTTACAAGGAAATCAGCAGACCCTGGACTTGAATTTTCAAATCAAACTGCAAAATTTACAACTAATGTTCAGAAAATAGGAAGTCATACAACTACACAGGCAAGCAAACTTGTCGGGAGTGTAAATATTTTGAATGTGTCACTTAAAATGCCATTTACGCTGAAGCAGGGAGTGTGGTTTCAGACAGAGAGTATTAATAAGTTCAGATAAACCTGTCATATCTCGCTTGCTAAAATCAGAGAGTAACTCCAATTGCCATGGCGCAGCATAATTAAAAGATTTGAAATTGGACTGCTTTTTCTCTGAAATTCAATTTTTAACACTTACAATACAGAATTATAGTTTCTATCCAAAATCAACTTCACTTTGCAGGTCATGACTGCAAACACAAGTGTAAAATGCCAATATAAAATACACTGGAACATTCCCATTGAAATTAATTGTCTGCCAGGAATGAGAGCTGTTGTTACCCAAACTAGATATCAGAACTTGTATGATTTCTGGCTTATGGTACAACAGAGTCAAAGACTTGCCTCTTTGGGTTCCTTCTGAAAGCCTGATTCCGCATTCAGATCACTTTTATTTATTAGTGTCACAAGTGCGCTTACATCAACAATACACTGACTTTACTGTGAAAATTCCCAAGTCGCCAACTCCAATTGCACCAATTCAGGTACACAGAGAATTTAACATGGCCAATGCACCTAACCAGCATGTCTTTCAAACTGTGGGAGGAAACCAGAACACCCAGAGGAAACCCACATAGACATACATGAGTTGAATGTGCAGACTCCAAACAGTTACCCAAGCCAGGAATTGAACCTGGGTCCCTGGCATTGTGAGGCACATGTGCTAACCACTGTGCCACCCCTCAATCTGTGACCAGCAGGTGGTTCTAAATCCCACTCAAAAGAGAATAAAACTCATGACTTAAGTCTTCAGAATGATTTCATTGCCTTGTTGGTTCCAACCAACAGAATCAAATCGCCCCAAGTCGAAGATACAAATCAGTTTGAAATAGATTTTTATCTTCCCAAAAAAATGGCAGTTCCACCTGCCTCTCTGATATTGCAGCAACCCTCACTCGTTGGGTGGGATTTTATAATTTCACTCGTCCTGAAACTGAAGAATCCTGTCCGAGATCAACAGACCTTCCCATTGGCCACACTTTGCCCACTCAGATTCTCATGGTGGGCAGGACAGTAAAATTCTGGCCATTATCTTAGATTCAGGGGGTTTATCCATACACATCAGAATCCAGCTAGTTTCCTGCCACAAACAGGGAGTATGCCAATGATACAGGAGAACACCAGGCACTGCTGCAGTATTCAAGGATGTGCCAAGGGTCCTTAAACTGGTGAAGAGTCTTCAGAGACCAAAGCCTACAGAGTCACAGAGACTTACAGCATGGAAATAGGCTTCAGCCCAACTTGTCCATGCCACCCTTTTTTTTTAAACCCCAAAGTTAGTCCCAATTGCCGGCATTTGGCCCATATCCCACAATACCCATCTTACCCATGTAACTGTCATGGTAGCACAGTGGTTAGCACTGCTGCTTCACAGCTCCAGGGACCTGGACTCGATTCCAAGCTTGGGTCACTGTCTGTGTGGAGATTGCACATTCTCCTCGTGTCTGCATGGGTTTCTTCCTGGTACTCCAGTTTCCTCCCACAGTCCAAAGATGTGCGAGTTAGGTTGATTGGCCATGCTAAAAGTGCCGCTTAGTGTCCTGAGATGCGTAGGTTAGAGGGATTAGTGGGTAAAATATGTAGGGATATGGGGACTAGGGCCTGGGTGGGATTGTGGTCACTGCAGACTTGATGGGCCGAATGGCCTCCTTCTGTACTGTAGGGTTTCTATGATTCTTCTATGGCTCAAAGGCAAAATTGTACCTGCCTCTATTATTCTAGAAGTTGTTCCACCCTGTGTGAATTACTAGCTCCTTTGGACCTTTTTGTATCTATCCCTTTTCACCTTAAGCCGATGTCCTCCAGTTTTAGACTCCCCTGCCTTTGGGAAAAGATATTGACTATTCAGCTGATCTGTGTCCCTCATTATTTCACAGACTTCCATAAAGTCACCTCCCAGCCTTCTATGCTCCAGAGAAAAAAGTCAGTCTATCCAGCCTCTCCTTATAACTCAAACCTTCAAATCCCAGTAGCATCCTAGTAAATCTTTTCTGCACTCTTTCTAGTTTAATAATATCCTTTCTATAATAAGGTGACCAGAACTGCATACAGTATTCCAAGTGTGGCCTCACCATTGTCTTGTACAATTTCAATAAGATATCCCAACACCTGTATTCAATGTTCTGACTGATGAAACCAAGCATGCTGATTGCCTTCTCCACCACTCTGTCCACCTGTAACTTTACTTCAAGGAGCTATGAACCTGTACCCCCACATCTTTGTTCTGTAACTCTCATCAATGCCCTATCATTAACGGAGTAAGTCCTGCCCTGGTTCAATCTACCAAAATGCATCACCTTGTATTTGTCTAAATTAAACTTCATCTGCCATTCATCAGCTCACTGGCCCAATTGATCAAGATCCCGTTGCAATACAAGATAATCTTCTTCACTATCCACTATGCCACCAATCTTGGTGTCATCTGCAAACTTACTAACCATGCCTCCGTATTCCCATCCAAATCATTCATATAAATGGCAAATAACTGTGATCCTTGAGGCACACTGCTGGTCACAGGCCTCCAGTCTAAAAAGCAATCCTCTACAACCACTTCTGGCTTCTGTCATCAAGCCAATTTTGTATTCATTTAGCTACCTCACTCAGGATCCTGAGAGATTTAACATTATGCAACAAACTACCATGCAGTACCTTGTCAAACACCTTACTAAAGTCAATGTAGACAACATCAACTGCACTACCCTCATCTATGTTCTTGGTTACCCCTTCAAAAAACTCAAATCAAATTTGTGAGACACGATTTTCCGCTCACAAAGCCATGCTGACTGTCCCCAATCAGTCCTTGCCTCTCTAAATGCCTGTAGATCCTGTCTCTCAAAATACTTTCCAACAACTTATCCACCATAGATGTGAGGCTCACTGGCTTTTCTCTGCAGTCTTTTTAAACAAAGGCACAACATTTACCACCCTCCAATCTTCAGCCACCTTATCTATGACTATCGATGATTCAAATATCTCAGCTAGGGGACCCGCAATTTCCTCCCTGGCCTCCCACAATGTCCTAGGATTCACTTCACTGGGTCCCGGAGATTTATTTACTTTGATGTGCTTTAAGACTTCCAGCACCTCCTCGAGACATCACTATTTATTTCCTCAAGTTCCCTAACATCAGTAAATCATTAGGCAGGTAATTGGACACAAACTGGAAGGAGGTGTTCTTGGGGAAGAGTACAGAAGGAAAGTGGCGGTTTTTCAAGGAATATTTGTCTGGGGCACTGCAAGACAATGTTCCGAGGAGTCAAGGAGGTTCTGGTAGGACGCAGGAACCGTGGTGCACGAAGGTAGTGGTGAACCTAGTTAGGAAGAAAAAAATGGTATATAAAAGGTTCAGAGAGCTAGGGGATGTTAGGGATCTAGAGGAGTATAAGGTGTGTAGAAGGGAACTTAAAAAAAAAATTAGGAGAGCCAGAAGGGGAAAATTAGGAGAGCCTTGGCAGGGAAGATTAAGGAGAATCCCAAGGCCTTCTACAAATATGTGAAAAGTAAAAGGATGAGAAGAGAAGGGATAGGACTTATAAAAGGTGAAGGGGGAAAAGTCTGTGTGAATCCGGAAGAAATGGCAGAGGTGCTTAACAAGTACTTTGCCTCGGTATTCACAGTGGAAAGTGAACTGGGAGATTGCACTGCAGGTTTGAGGCACACGGAAAAGATTGAGTATGCGGATGTTAGGAAAGAGGATGTGTTAGAATTTAACAGGTCTATCAAGATAGACAAGTCGCCGGGACCAGAAGGGATGTACCCCAGATTATTGTGGGAGGTGAGGGATGTCATTGCAGAGCCCCTGGCGATGATCTTTGCGTCGTCCATGGAAACGGGAGAGGTTCCGGAGGATTGTGGATGTGGTTCCTATCTTTAAGAAAGGGAACAGGGATAGTCCAGGAAATTACCGACTGGTGAGTTTGACTTCAGTGGTTGGTAAGCTGATGGAGAGGCTTCTGAGGGATAAGATATATGAACATTTGGAGAAGTTTGGACTGATTAGAAATAATCAGCATGGTTTTGTCAAGGGCAGGTCATGCCTTACAAGCCTAGTTGAGTTCTTCGAAAATGTGACTGAACACATTGACGAAGGAAGGGCGGTGGACGTGGTGTACATGGACTTTAGTAAGGCATTTGATAAGGTCCCACATGCAAGGCTTCTGGAGAAGGTGAGAGGGCATGGGATCCAAGGGGCTTTGGCCTCGTGGATCCAGAACTGGCTTGCCGGCAGAAGGCAGAGAGTGGTTGTGGATGGGTCTTGTTCTGCATGGAGGTCGGTAAGCAGTGGAGTGCCCCAGGGATCTGTGCTGGGACCCCTGCTGTTTGTCATTTTCGTAAATGACCTGGATGAGGAAGTGGAGGGATGGGTTAGCAAGTTCGCCGACGATACAAAGATCGGTGGTGTTGTGGATGGTCTGGAGGGATGCCAAAAGTTGCAGCGGGACATAGACAGGATGCAAGACTGGGAAGAGAAGTGGCAGATGGACTTCAACGCAGATAAATGTGTAGAGGTCCATTTTGGCAGGAGTAATGGGATGAAGGAGTACAATATAAGGGGTAGGAGTCTTAGCTGTGTTGTAGAGCAGAAGGATCTCAGGGTCCGGGTCCATAGGACTCTTAAATCGGCCTCACAGGTGGAGGAAGTGGTCAAGAAGGCGTACGGTGTACTGGCCTTCATTAATCGAGGAATAGAGTTTAGGAGTCAGGAGGTAATGATGCAGCTCTATAAGACTCTTGTCAGACCCCACTTGGAGTATTGTGCGCAGTTCTGGTCACCTCATTATAGGAAGGATGTAGAGGCTATTGAGAGAGTTCAGAGGAGATTTACAAGGATGCTGCCTGGATTGGGAGGCAGGCCTTATGAAGATAGGTTGAGGGAGCTGGGACTCTTCTCACTGGAGAGACGTAGGTTGAGAGGCGACCTGATAGAAGTTTATAAAATGTTGAGAGGAATAGATAGGGTGGACTCTCAGAGACTATTTCCCCGAGCTGAAATGGTCACTACGAGAGGACACAGATTTAAGGTGCAGGGAAGCAAATGCAAAGTCTCTCTTAACTCTATTCCTATACCCCTGTACTCTTCAAGGGATTCACTTGAACCTAGCTGTCTATATACATTATGTATCTCCTTCTTCTTCGTGACCAGGGCCTCAATATACTGAGTCATCCAGGGTTCCCTACTTCTACCAGCCTTGCTCTTCATTCTAAGAGGAATGTGCTTACCTTGATGGTAAGTGTGTTGTGCCAGAATAGAGGGGGAAATGGCCTGTCCGATCCTCTCCTTCCATTTGTGACAAATCAGTGCTATTACTGCCATACAGTCAATCTGCAAACATCTTTCATCACCAGAGTAAAAGTAGTAATGAACAGGTGAAATATTGGACTCCATCTCCTGCCAACATCTCATGTAGCAACTATAACAAACGTAACTATTAGCGCTTCCCCATCATTTCTGAATGTCTTTCCATTCCTCTTCCAGCTCCCAGCCATAAATATCTCCCACTCCTCAATACGAAGGGTGATTCAATATAGTTTCACAAATACACAACCACTCTACATTCATACGGCCAAGTGCTCCTTTTAACATTTACCTTCTTTTTCTCCTCTAGCACCAAATGCAAGGAATCTGGATACTAAAGGAGTACTTGATAGAGACAAACATGTAGAAATAAAGATACTTTGTGTTGGCCTGATATTCAACAGATGTCCCCAGAGTAATCCAAATACAACCATCAGGATTGCCATATAACTGGTTCCTTGCAAGGAAATCTTCCATACCTAAGAGCAGTGAAATATAAAACAGTGTATTTTAAATTAATATTCAAAAATATTAAGCATTAATGCTATAATAGTCTTTTCTTAGTATAATTAAAGACAGAAACGTATTAGGGAACGTGATTCTAAGTCAAACTACACAAGACATCGATCTTCCCTGATCAGAAGACAACCTATTTAGCAATGAAATGGCACTTATCACAGCACAGGCATAACCAACATCGAGTAAAATAAAGGTTCAGTAAGTTGAGAGAAGTGCTAAAATGATATCTGGCTTAGATTTCAAGAGCCTGAAAGTTGCAAAAGGAAGTAAAAAAAAAAAAATCACTGAAAGAAATGAAGAATTCCACAGGTTTGGTTCTCCTCTGTATGTTAGCTGTTGAATTTAAGCTTTACACAAAGTGAAAAAGAGCAAGCAAAGCCATGTTCCTGCTGCCAAGGTGGAACAAAGAAAGGAAGGTTCAGAGAATAAGTGGCGACCATAATAACAAACAGAAACTGGGAAGAAGAGAAACCATGCCACAGTGTTCACTTATTCCATGAGAATCCAGTGAGGCTTGCAAATAAAAAAGGGGTTCAAAGAGCCTTCTAGGCAGAAGCAATATTTTCATCTTGGGTAGACATCAGCTTTAGTGTTCAAATTTGAGAAAATATTCTAATCTAATAGCCTAACTCTTTGAGACTATTTCTGTGCATCAGGGAATATTCTAGCTGACAGGTAATTGGATTTTGAGTAGTTTGTCCCATTTGCTACAACCTTCCAACATTTGCTTAAAAACTGCATAGATAATGTTATTTTTTTCTTGCTGTTTGAATGAAATAGTGGCTGTGCCTGTTCTCTTAGAAGAGGAATATAATATGAAATAATTAAGGAGGCAATTATGAGAGTTCTTTATATGTGTGGAAAGAGTGACGAGCTAAAGATGAATTATCTACCAGATAGACTGTTTATGAGCTGGTACCAACTTAAGGTGAGTTTGAAAGAAAGCTGTGATGGAAATGGAGATTTTATTGATTTTAGTAAGGATAGCAAAATTTAAAAATTAATAATTTATCTTGATCAATGCTCGGTAGTTGAATGACAATTTATCAACTACAGGGCGGTATGGTGGCACTGTGATTAGCACTGCTGCCTCACAGTGCCAGGGACCCGGGTTCAATTCCCAGTTTGAGTCATTGTTTGTCTGGAGTTTGCACATTCTCCCTGGGTCTGCATGGATTTCCTGCTGGTGCTCCAGTTTCCTCCCACAGTCCAAAAATATGTAGGTTAGGTGGACTGGCATTGCTAAATTTCCCCTTAGTGTTAGGCAGACTAGCTAGGATAAATGCATAGGATTATGGTGATAGAGTCTTGGTGAGATTGTGGTCGGTGCAGACTCGATGGGCCAAATGACCTTCTTCTGCACTACAGGATTCTATGATTCTAACTAATAGATCGCCAGAAAACACAATCTTAACTGAAACTATAACTTACATTTTTCCAAAGTTCAGTATATACCAGGACTTTTAAAACAAAAATGGGGATTAGGAAACAGCAAACCAGCAAGTTTGAAAATCATTCAGGTGACATTCAGTCCATGGTTCATTGATAGCTTGCTAGGATGTTTTTTCTAAGAGTAATTGGCAATTTCAAAGTAATTGATACTTTGATCCTCTCAGCCTTTAGATCAACAGAGGCAGAGCCAGACATTATTAACATACTGATCAAGTTTCTGGATGGTGAAGAGACAACACGGGTAGGGGAGGAGTGTAACTCACCATGGCAAGTGGATAACTCCCGGATTTCCTAAGGTTTCCTGCCAATCTACAGGGCACAAGTTAGGGGCAGTCTTTACTAGCCTAGATAATTGCAGCTGAAAATAAAACTCAAGAAGCTTGACATCATTCAAGCAAACACAATCCATTTGATCAAGCAGGCATTCATCACTTTAAACATTCACTCTCCTCCCAGTCTGCTGTAGCTGCAATGTTAACCACCGATAGGATGAGGAGCCAATGCTTCTTCAACAACACCTCCCAAACCTATGAAATCCACCACCAAGAAAAAAAATAGCAAGTGCTCCTCCAGATTCCCCTCGAAGTTACATGCCATCTATATATTGCTGCATCTTCACTATCACGATCCTGGAATATTAACAACAATTTGAGCGTATCTTCACCAATAAGACTGCAGTGGCTCATGAACATTTTAGGAGAAAGGATGTGTGGGAAGAAATTAAATGTTGAGGATAGTGATTTGTTAATTTGTTGAATGTTTTTTAATATTGAACCAGCTGGGTAGTTTATGGCACTGTATTCAGGGTGCTGCCTCCTCTGGAGGGATGGGTTCAAACAAACATTAGTTGTTTCTGCTGGAATTAGTTGTGAATATGGATTTGTACTAAAAGCAATGAAAGCAGGACTCCGTGTGACACAGAGAATGCGCAGCTGAATTTAGAGTAGGGTGAAGTTTGAGGATGAAGACTGGAAGGAAGCAAAAGGAATATTAGAGCCAATGAGTCTGGAGATAACAGCAGAATAGATAAGGCTTTCAGCAGTTAAGATGGGAT
Organism: Sphyrna mokarran; assembly: GCA_024679065.1. Lineage (NCBI taxonomy): Eukaryota > Metazoa > Chordata > Chondrichthyes > Carcharhiniformes > Carcharhinidae > Sphyrna > Sphyrna mokarran. The sequence goes on from JAGIQG010000013.1 coordinate 68,550,249, forward strand.
GGACGTATCACAGCTGTACAATCTTGAAGATAGGAACTACGTGAAATGTGAAAGGTCTGAGCACAATTATGCGGATTTTCATGGCAGTTACACGTTGTGCAGCCAAACCAGCATGAGTTGGTGTTTACCCAATGGTAGTCCTGATCACACGTGCCCTCTCTCATCCTCAGGCCCTTTACCCTGTTCCTTCATCCACCAATCTAAACCGATCGTTAACTGTTAATATGGATCTGATTAAATTGTTAATTCTGATTGTGCATGTCACAGTAGGAACTGAGGGTTGCTTTGAACCTTTATACTAATAACAACTCTAGTCATTGGGAAGGTGAGTTAGTTATACTGACCAAATGGTAAGTGAGTTTGAGTTGTCGAGTTGAAGTGCGAGTGTAACATGGAAGATATCATTTAGGGCAACTGCTGAAATTGAGTTGGCAGTTTGAGCCATGGTTGACGCAAGGTAGGATGCAAGTTTGAGTTAAGAGTTATAATGCTTAAGGCAGTAAAATGATAGTTGTTTAGGATGAGAATAGCACAATGGATGGTTCATGGAGCAGTTATTAATGGAATAGTATATAAATAAATAGAGAAGGAAGGGAGTGAATAGTGAGAAAAAATGCTTGAGTTAGGCTAATCAGCTATGATATGTAAATAGCAAGGAGCTAGAAAGAGTACTTACGGCACAGATATAACAAGGATCCCACAAAGCAACAGTACAAACTAACATACAAAGTAATGGTCAACATCACTGGGAAAAGTTTCACCAAAATTAGATCAGTCTGCTAGCTAGTTGAAAGTCAGGGAGTGAAGCAAGATGAAGATCAAAAATCCTACATTCAACAGCAAGGTACTGAGATATGAGCTTTAGAGAGACAATCAAGTCCAAAGACTGGCTTCCAAGTTCAGTAAATTCTAGGAATCAACACCTGGGATTAGTAAATACTGCAAGAATGAGTTCATTAACTGATGCAGCAAAGGCCAAGAAATTCAATGCAGGGTTTTGATGTTATGCTGAGACTTGATTGGGAAAAAGTTATTTCCATAGGGAAACAACAATGAAGGATCATTAATTTATCATGCAGCAAGGAAAGACGTTAGAAGAAATTCCTTTATGGATCACAAGACTGAAATTAATTTTGGACTGCTCCAGCAAAGAGCTACCATAGATAAGACAGGCTGAATAATCCCAATGATTTGAAATGAAAGAGAAATGTGGGGCTAATGGGAAGCCCAGGGATTGAGAGGAAAGTCGGAACAATCCAGAATCTACAAAGAGTAGAGAAAAATCATAGAACAGAGCACAGAAAAGCCATGCTGGTGAAGGGGGGTTGGCAGAATATGAACAGGATTCAGAGAGAAAGTCAGAGAAGCAAGACCACAACCAGAAGTTATTATACAAGAGGCCCCCACTCCCTCAGAAACTGAAGGTGACACTGATATGTCATCAGAGATGCTGGTTGCCAGGCTGGATCAAGTCCATTGTTGAAATAACTGAAAAAATAGTGATTTAAAATGCAGCAATTCAAACCAAGCTATAATAGAGAGGCATTAGACCAATAGGCACTATAGTGGTAGTAAGTTCTCCAATAATTGCAGTCTTGAGAGGAGGAAATTACACAGCCACCGTCTTGTTTGAGGACACGTATTTGACATTTCCAGTGGGTACCCAGGTTATTATACCTTATTTCTTTAACTGACTTTTCAGTAGTCTTCATGTCTGTGTAATATGGATAACTAGGATCAAGCATTACAAGATCACAAACTCTGCACAACCCAAATGAGCTGGACAACTTTGAGATCCATTGAAAGATGTGCGGTTTTGACAGTGGCTAATAGTACGGAGTTAGCAGTTCAGAATTTGAAAAGCACTGTGGCTACTTGTAAAACTTAATTCAATGAATAACTTTCAAGGCCATGGGCCAAGTGTTGGTAAATGGGATTAGATGGGAGGTCAAGTGTTTCTCGCATTTCAACGCAGACTGACGGGCCTCTTCGGTAACATATGATTTTATAAATGGAATTATTTTGTGGCCAAACATCAAAAGGTGATCATAAAAGCAATTGGATTATTATAGATATGTAACTCATTCACCAACCACCTACTCCTACATAGTATGTGCCCTCAAACTTCAACACGAAATGCAGCCCTGACAAAGTCATCCATAATGTGGAGATGCCAGCACTGGATTGGGGCAAACACAGTAAGAAGTCTCACAACACAAGGTTAAAGTCCAACAAGTTTATTTGGTAGCAAAAGCCTGTAGCTTTCGGAGTGCTCGTTGTTCCTTCATCAGGTGAGTGGGATTTCAGTTCACAAATGGGGAATATACAGACACAAGCTCAATTTACAAAATAGTGGCTGGAATGCAAGTCTTTACAGGTACAGACAATGAGAGTGGAGAGAAGGTTAAGCACACACAGGTTAAAGAGATGTGTATTGTCTCTAGCCAGCACAGATAGTGAGATTTTGCAAACCCAGTCATGGGGGTTACAGATAGCGTGACATGAACCCAAGATCCCAGTTGAGGCCATCCTCATGCGTGTGGAACTTGGCTATCAGTCTTTGCTCAGCGACTTTGTACTGTTCTGTGTCATGAAGGCCACCTTGGAGAATGCTTACCTGAAGATCAGAGGCCAAATGCAGCACTGCAGCAATGCCATCGTCATGGGGGATGCTGGTGTAAAGTGCCGAGACATCCATTGTGAGGATGAGCACTCCTGGTTCAACTGCTCCACGTGTGCTGAATTTCTGCAAGAAGTCCGTAGTGTCGTGACAAAAGCTGGAGGTTCTTTGTACAATGGGTTTCAGGATGCCCTCAACGTAGTCTGAGGAGTTCTCACACAGGACCCGATTGCCCAATATGATGGGACAGCCAGGTGTTCACCTTGTGTATCTTTGGGAGGCAGTAGAGATTTCCAACGCAGGGAGTACGTGGGATGACAGGGTGTTCTCAAAATCCAGATCAAATGTCTTGATCAGTCTGTTGAGTTGACGGGTGTGTTCTTTGGTCCGATCTGCGGGTAACTGTAGTATTCTCATTGTTCGGTTGTCGGTACATTTCTTTGCAGTAATCCATTCTGTTCAGTATGACCACGGCCTCTCCTTTGTCTGCTAGTTTGATGACAACGTTGCAGTTGGTCTTGACAGTGCAGATGGCATTGCATTGTGCTTGGGTGACGTTCGCAGCTGTCTTGTTAGTACCTGACGACTTGGGCATACATGTCAAGTCAAGGGCAGCGGCCTTCTGGAGAAGTCCAATTCGGCATCATACTCCTCAACCACCTCATACATCAGCTCTACAGCAAATGCTACATCCAAGATGGAGTCCATATTCTCAACTCGTGCTCAGGATGCAAACAGTGCAAAACTCTGCCAAGCAGACGAGACAAAGGAACTACACCAAGAACAGGAAACTAGATTCATCAATGACATTTTCTTCCTTTGGACTCATTGTTCACAATCACTGAAGCAACTATATGATGACATTGACAAGTTCCATCCTACCATCAGATGCATTCGGTGTCTGATCTTTGGGTAAGTGTTCTCCAAAGTGGCCTTCACGACACAGGATAGCGCAGAATCGCTGAACGGAGAGTGACAGCCAAGCTCTGCACACACGAGGACTGCCTCAACCAGGATCTTGGGTTCATGTCACACTATCTGTAACCCCCATGACTTTTGGGCTTGCAAAATCTCACTAACTGTCCCAGCTGGAGACATACATATCCCTTTAATATTTGCTTAACCCTCTCTCTTTAAGACTTAATTGCCTGAAAAGACTCGTATTCCAAGCATTATTTTGTAAATTGAGTTTGTGTCTTTATATGTCCTGTTTGTGAACTGAAATCCCACTCACCAGATGGAGGAGCAGCGAGCGCTCCAAAAGCTAGTGGCTTTTGCTACTAAATAAACCTGCTGGACTTCAACCTGGTGTTGTGAGACTTCTTATAGAGTCATTCATATCCAGAGAATAACAAAAGGGATTACGTTTCTGCAAACCTATAATTAATTCAGCAATGAAGTTCACATAAGTATCATGCATTAAGCAATGCTTCCAGATTTGCCACACTCAGACATATTGGTTGCAATGCTTACTTTTAAACAGGATCTCGCTATCAGAATAGGAATGTTATGCAATTCAGTATTGTCTAATATGTGGTAGCATTGTTTGGGGTGAGGAAAAGGAAAAAAAAAAAAATCACTGCAATTAAATATGTGGACAGTTGCAATCAAATTAAGCATCTTTGAACAGCAAATGAAGAGTTAATACCTTTCTGAGTCTATCGGGAGAAAACTCCAGACCAACGACAAACAGAGTGAAGAACACTCCAAACTCACCAAGTGTCTCTACTTGCACAATGGACTGTGGAAGAAAAGGACAAAACATGAACATCTCCTGCTATCAGAAAAAGAAATATTGCAAGGCATTTACAGCACAGTATAATTCATTCAATCCATCAGATCCTTGTTGGTGTTTATCCTCCACATGATTCTCCTCCCAGCCTCCAGCTACCGATATTAACATATCCTTCTATTCCTTTCTCCCTTATATATGTATCTAGCTTACCCTTCAATGTGTTTATGCTCACTGACTCAGACATTCCATATGGTTCAATTCCACATTCTAGGTGAAGACACTTGCTGTGAATTCCACACTGAATTTATTAGTGACTAACTTATATTCATGGTCTCCTGGACATTTACTCTATAAGGTCACCCTTGGTCTTCTCTTTTTTTTTTGAATAGTATCAAAACGGCTCTTACCAAAGTCACAAAACACAATGAACATGACAAAAGTAAACTTTTTCTCCTTATACTTCAAGCTGTCTGCAGCCTTCGACAGTTTGCCATTGTAGAGTTCCTATAGTGTAGAAGGAGGCTTTTGACAACAATCCCATCCAGGCCGTATCCCTATAACCCTACATGTAAAGGGCATTTTAGTATGGTCATATCACCTAACCTGCACGTCTTTGGAATGAGACAGAAAAACTCAGAGGAAATGCATGCTGATATGGAGAGAATCTGCAAATTCCACACAATCCTCCTCCAACACATCTCCACCATCACCAGCTCCTTCCATTTTTAATCTCTCTCATCATAGCTAGACACAGGGAAAGCACACAAACTTCACACAGTTACCCAGGGCTAGAATCGAATCTTGGTCCCTGGCATGTGAGGCAGCAGTTCTAACCACTGTGCCACCATATCCTTCCTTTTCAAATACTTATCAGTTTAATTCATGCTATAATCACTAACACAGCAAGTCATGCTAACTTGGTGAGATGAGTTGGGTACGGAAAAGGTTTACAAATCATAAACTTATCAACTCATCCACAAATCCATTGGTATAAATCACATTTAGATATCTGTAATGTGTTATCTGCTTGCAAAGAAGGGCAGTATGGTAGTAGCACAGTGATAAGCATTGCTGCATGCAGCTTCAGGGACCCAAGTTTGATTCCAGCCTTAGTTGACTGTGCGTGGAGTTTGCGCGTTCTCCCAGCGTGCGCGTGCATGGAGTTTGCACGTTCTCCCAGCGTCTGCATGGATTTCCTCCTAGTGTTCCAGTTTCCTCCCACAGTCCAAGATGTTAGATGGATTGGCCATACTGGATTGCGCCTTCGTGTCTGAAGATGTGTAAGTTAGGGGGATTAGCAAATGTGTGGGATTACAGTGATAAGGTGGGTGTTTGAGCCAAGGAAAGATGCTCTCTCGGAGAGTCAATACAAACTCGATGTGCTACATGGCCTCCTTCTGTACTGTAGGGATTCTATGATTTAAAAACCAGAATTAAAATCTCCTTAAACTGAGATTGTTGAGATGAGTTGGGGGAGAGTCGGGCAATATTACAAAGGGTGGAAACAGGCAGTTCTAGCATCAGATTGGATAGGTAATCAGAAGCTCACCTCTGGGTCAAGGTATGATACCCAAGTAGGGACTGCTAGGTATCCAAAACTAAAAATGTACTGTGTGTCATGTAAAGGGAGATGAAATTGGCACCCACACTGTATACCAATATCACAAAAAGTTCAATTCTTCAATTAGAACTGGCACAACAACATGCCAAATACTCTTATTTTATGAGGTCCTGTACATTCTTCACACTAGAAAACTAATAGCTATAATCTTGATAGATATGGTATACCTTTCTACAACAGAAAATTAATAGTTCAGTAAATGAACTGCTTATTCAAAGGCAATTTAAGCTGGGAACAATGCCCTACTGTATGATGCAAGTAGAATTCATACCTTGATGCGGTTGAGTCCAGAAGGACCCAAGAGGACTCCACAAATGATATAACCAAACATTGTTGGAAGCCCCATTAAAGTACAAATCCAGCCACAAGGCAGAGATACCACCACAATAGAAACTATATCCTGCAAATAAATAGCACAATTAAACACATGGTTTAAAAATCAAAGCATGAGCTCAGATTTTATAATCTTGAACTTCATCAAGTTTACATATTTACCTAAAGTACAGAATAAGATTTTAAATAAAGTATAAAGCTCTGACAAGGAGCCATCCAGACTCGAAACATTACCTCTGATCTTTCCCCATAGATGTTGTCAAACCTGTAGAGATTTTCCAGCATTTTCTGATTTGTTTCGTGAAAATAGTTCAATCTGAATTGAAAAGGCTGAAAAATTATTTAATGCTAATTTGAACTAGTACTGTGGCACTGTGACCCTTTAAGGGGTGATCCTTCGCAGACCACGTGAACAGATCAGAATCAATGGAGTGGGAAGGTGTGAACCTGGGCCAATGAGGAGGGAGTTAGTTGGAACCAGCGCGTTGTTAGACATGGGGCTGTATAGTCGTGCTGTTAAACATTTTTAGCATGCATGGATATTCTTACTCAATAAATCCTTTTGTCCACTGTTGGCCACATAAAGTCATCTAGAGTTATTATACTGGCAACGAGCATCAGTTGAGAATGCCTGCAGTGCTGACTCAGAGGGAGAGGACAGTGATCATTTGAAGGCTGAAGGAGGAGATACGAAATCTGTTATGACACTCCTATTCAGGAAAATAGAACCATTCAACCCCAAATTCGAGAGCTGGGGCAGTACGTTCAGGCATTATATTTTCATGGCTAATGAAATAACTACAGAGGAGAAACAGAAAGTAATAATGCTGACTTTGTGACCCACAAACATACAGCCTGGCATCATCCAAGGCTCCAGGCACGAAGATCACAACTTCCAACCAGTTACTGGGTTGATCAGAGATCACTTCAACTCTCGACCCTCTGTCATTATGCAAAGATACAAATTTCACTCTTCTGTTAGAGACAGTATTCATGGCTTGACCCCAATGGATGGCTGAGCACTGAGTTTGGGCCTGCGTTAGGGGATATGTTGAGGCATTATTTAGTCTGCAGGATACATAACTTCAACATCTAGAAGAATGGAGACCAAGATCTCACTAGAAAATTTAGCAGGGATGGTCCGAGCAACTAAATGCACTGAGCATGGCACTAGAGAGCTGCAAGACATGCAGACTGAGGTGAACCCTTTGTGGTAGGAAACACCACCTGTTAGGAACAGTTCCAGTGAAGGCACAGCAGAGACTGAGAAGAACCATTTAACACCAGGATCCAAGGCATGTTTTCTGTGTGGGGGAGATCGCCCCCAAGTGACCTGCTAGTGCAAACATTTAATTGGCTTCAGACGCAGGAAGAAAGACCACATTCAAGCTAGGTACACAGCAAAGTAGGCTGCACAGAATACTCTGAAAAACAAAATGATGCCACAAACCAATCATGTAACTAAGCTGACAGAGCAACCAAAGAAGGGATTCAAAGCTTACACACTCCACCAGGCCAAACTAAAAAAGATACCTCCCACTGAGATCATATTAACGGGCAATGGCTGTCCCCAGAAAATGTAAGTTGACACTAGTGCAACAGCCACTATTTAGGTGAACCAACATTCAACCCTCTGCAGAAGTGACTGCAACCCCTCAGGTTTGAGCCATTCTGAGGCTACTTTGGCAAGTACCTTGTGCCCCCCACCACCCAACAAGTTATTATTCCACCCGTGGGGCAAGTGTTTATACAATAACAGTATCACCTCTTCATTTGTATTTTTTTTACACTATAATATAAAAGACTTAGGCCTTTTTAAAAAACTTGCTTCTGGCATTAAATTGTTAGTTTCAATTTTTCCTAAATTAACACCTTTTTTATTTGAAATGGAAATTAATAGGGTAAAACTGAGCAAAAAGCGAAACAAATTCTGCCAACTTGACTTGAAGACAGTTAAACATATTGATCAATTACACTGCAGTCAGACACTAAGCTAATGTGAAAAAAGTATGAACATAATTGCATTGATTGTTTATCATCTAAACATCATCTAAATATACCACTACTTTGGGGATTCCTTGCAATGGACTCCCATGGTATACTATAAATCAAAAAAGATTTATATTTAGTTACATTTCTTGAGGAACTTAGGGCAAGTGTGAAGGAGATCCTCAAGAGTTTAAGGAAACTGACATCCATTTAAAATGCAAAAATTGTACATATCAAACAGATGAGGTTACACAGCTCAGTTTCAAAGTAGTTGCAAAGCAGTTGCATGCCCTCAAAGACAAAGTGAAAGCTATTAAGAGTGCCTACACCTAAGAATGCAATTAAACTGAAGTCCTTCCTAGGAATGGTCGATTACTGTGGAAGATTCCTGCAAAACGTATCAACAACATTGGTCCTGTTATGCCAGCTTTTAAAAAAGCATCAGCGTTGGAAGTGGAGAGAGAAGCAGAAGGAAGTGTTTGCCCAAATCAAACAATCTTACAGATGTCAACGTTGGTCATGCACTCATCCTGAGCAGGCCATTAGCAGTCACTTGTGAAGCCTCGCTATGCAGAATTGGTGCAACCCTATTCCATAGGATGGCAGATGGGGTGGAGACAGCAATCGTGTTTGCCTCAAGGAGTATAATGGATGCTGAGAAAAATACTCTAAAATTGATAGAAAGCCTCGCAGTCATCAATGCTGTGAAAAAATGTCATCAGTATGTCTATAGACAACGTTTTACCATTATGCCTGACCATAAGCCATTATTGGAGCTTTTCTGAGAAGATAAGCTAGTGCTGCCTATTGTCTTCGTCAGAGGTGGGTCTTGCTGTTGGCCACTGACATCCAGATTGTCAGCCTATGGATGACAATGCAGATCTTAGCCGCCTCCCACTGCCACAGAACACAAGTTACTGTCTGTTCCACAGGAGATAGAACTGGTTTTTAATCTTTTGGACACCCTGCCTGTCTCAGCAGCCCACATTAAGGTGTGGATAAATGACCACTGTTCTCGAAGCTCAAGAAAATATACTGACAAGAATGGCACTTTGACAAAATGGACCAAATGAAATATGAACCCTTCTCCCCCCTCCCCCCGCGGAGCAAGTGTTTATACAATAACAGTATCACCTCTTCATTTGTTTTTTTTTACACTATAATAAAGGACTTAGGCCTTTTTAAAAAAACTTGCTTCTGCCATTAAATTGTTAGTTTCAATTTTTCCTAAATTAACATTTTTTATTTGAAATGGAGATTAATAGGGTAAAACTGAGCAAAAAGGGAAACAAATTCTGCCAACTTGACTTGAAGACAGTTAAACATTGATCAATTACACTGCAGTCAGACACTAAGCTAATATGAAAAAAGTATGAACATAATTGCACTGATTGTTTATATTGCCTTCTCTTCCAATTCTGTATGATCCATAAATTAAGATTTTGCTTTCAATGCCCTTCACTATCTAAAAAGATAAATAACAAAGAATGCTAAAACAGATCCTTGGAGGATCTCACTGTCTTCTGATAGTTTGCCAATCTAAAGAATATTCATGTAGCAACCTCAACGATGATCTCTGACCAACTAGTATCCAAGTTAACACATGAAAACTAATGCAATGGATAGAATTGACAGGAATCATTTTAGATTTCTTCCCACTCTTTCGTAATCAGGGAGTTGTGTCTCAGTTGCTAAAGAAATGGATAAAACGCTGACCTTACAGCAGTCGTTGATTATCTGAAAAAAATGACAGAGCCAACTTAGCACTGACAACATCTGAATGGCTGCTAGTTGTTAGCTACAGATGGAGCTCAAGATTATTTCAACAAAGTAGTTGACCTGGGCCTCAATACAGTTCAAACCAAATGCCATAAATATGCAGGTTTATTCTACCACCAAAACTTAGTGCTCTCCAATCCATCTTACAGTCACCAAGAAAACCATTTAGCACATCAGAAATTTGAGAAAATCTCACGTTTGAAACAAATAAAACTGAACATAGAGAGTCCTGGTTACACAATTATAAAAAACATAGGCCCCAATTACCTTTATAAAATGAATATCGGCTCGAGGGATGGTCGAGTCTCTAGGTTTGGTCAGTATATACTGGTTGTTCTGAGAATCAATGAGCATGCTCAGCCCCAAGCCACCCTCTACTTCATGCACAGAGAGGTTGTGCTTATGGTCTTCTTCTTCCTCTTCAACTCTGATAACTGCTTCAACATTTCCACCACGGACCTGAAAAATAAAACTACTGTAATTGCACTTTGAGTGCGCAGTGAAATACGAAGATTACTGTTTAAGAATTTGTTTTAAACCAGAAAGGTAACCAATTAAAAACTTTTGTCCAATTAGAAAATTAGGGTATAACTTTACAAGCACTTGTAAATCTTTAAAGGTTGACAATAAGATTTTCATTAACCAAATGAGCAACTCAAATTAACAAATTCACTGTCCAGTGCAATCCAAAGATTGAAAATCCAAAGGGACAGCATCAATTCAGAGAGTTTCCACCTACAGTGTTAGACACACAACACTAGAACATTCCAGGTGTTGAGTATTCTGACCTAGGACAAGTCGCAATTCAAGACGTACTTGAAATGTGACTCGAGTAGCTGAGACAATGTACCACTATTTGCAAAGTACTTTCTCCAAATTAAAATGCAACCAAAAGTTAAAGAACTCCATGTAACCCTGCACTGACAGAACCACTCAACATCAGCCCCAACTATCCCACTGGATGTTAACTTGATATTCAGAGCTGATACTCAGTTTTCTTTCACGAAACCATTGTGTTGGAGAGTGAAGTTTAAACCAACCCTTCTAATCAAAATCAGAATACTGACAGGGTGCCGGTGGTGACTTTATCTAGAGCCTGCTGGGAACTATACACTAATTCACCAATATTGTCCAGACTGGACACGAAAACCTTCTGAATTAGAAGTAGCAGATGGCTCACTCAGAAGTAGAATAGTGAACAGCACACACCCTACATTTAGATGCATCTCCTATGATCAATTGTCAGTCGCTCTGTCAATTTACTTCCATTTTAAATTCCATTCTTCCTATATATTACAGATTCTGCCCTAATAATCTTGCTCCACCTAACTCTACAACAAGTTCCCCAATTGGGTTGGAAAATATTTCCCTCATCTGCCTGATCAATAAATGTACCAACTTAAAATGGAATGCATTTCGCACTAACATTTTAACACATCCAATTAATTATTCCTTGTGTATTTTAATTTCTTCAGTAAATATTTTGGTTGAAGGTCATCACCTAACCCAAAAGCCTTGAGCACTTAGACTGTTCCATGGTAACATTGGTATAGAGGGATATGAGCCAAATGCAGACAAATGGGACTAGCTTAGTGCCAAAAATGGGCAGCCAGGACAATTGGGCCAAAGGGCCTGTTTCCATGCTGTAAACCCCAATGACTCTATGACGTGGAGTTGATCTGCTTTCTTGCAGTTGTGAAAAGTGGAAAATTAATTCTTCCATTGGGGCAGTACTGCATATTGAATAGTCCAATGGAGCACGTGAATCAGAAAGCGCATTTAGCAAGTGTCTATCCCTTTTGGAACCACAGCCATTTCTTTTAGAAGAAATGTTAGAAATGTAATTAACCGAAATTCTAACTGCTACAGACTCAGAGACACCAGGAGTGTCCAAGTTTTCCAGGAATATATCAGTATAAGGTGCTAGCCATTTGGCACAGAGACATGGAGAAATATCTTCACTCAATCTTGCTTTTGGAATTATCTACCCCAGACAAATCTGGATACTCATTCAGTATTTTCAAGACAGAGGTCAATGATTTTTTTGGATATTAAAGGAATCACAGGAGATGGTAGGTGCCCCCTTTCTGCACCAGATTCGCAAGCCATTTTCGATCTCTTCAAATCTACATGAAAAAAAACTTGGTCTGTCCTTGAATGTTGTCAAATCAAAGTTCATACAGCAACTTACACCTGGTCAGCCAAATATTCCATCTCCTGTATATGTTGAATTAGCAAGTCTAAAATATATTAAATATTTCCCATACTTTGGCAGCCACCTTTGTCAAAAGGCTACTACTGACAAGGAGATCCAACAACGGTTCAACCTTCTACAAACTACACCACTGAATGTTTGTGAACAAAAGACCTGCGCAAGGTCTTTTGTGCTGTAGTGTTCTATGTTGTTAAGTCAACAAAGTCCTAGAGTACAGAGCATCTGTCTTTATCACACTCCCATATGACAGTGAAACGGGGACAGTGTATCAGGATGCAAAAAAACGCAATGGAAATTCCATCAGCAAAGCAATTGCATCCTCTAGATTCAACAGAATGTTGAATAAATAATAGTAAAGCCGGTTCCATAAGCATCCAGCCAAAAGTCCTGTAAAATTAACTTCAATGAAATGGGCATTGTGACTGCACAGCTGAAAATCTCTTCCCTAGGTCCTATTCCCTCAACTCTCAAATGGCCAACGTTCCCAGGAAGGACATGGAAAACACCACAAAGATATTTTGAAGCTCCCCGTCAAGCACAGGAGCATTGACATTAATTCAAAATGACAACAATTTGTCCATCAAGTTGCATTGTGCTTGGTGTCCCAACACTCTAATGATGAAACAGAGAAGAAAAGAAGGCAAATCATACTCTGTTTCCCACTACCCTATGAGTCCAAAGATCTGCTAGTCTACGGCCTGTTCTGTCACAAACTCACGACTCTAAGTAGACACCATCCTTGAATGGAGGGACAGCCAATAACCGGCAGTGCAGAAAACTGTAGGTGAGGTGATAATCAGACGGTATTTTACTGAATGGCAATACAGGCTAAACAACCTACTCCAGCTGCTTATATATGACTAACCAACAACTCACCAGTTTGTTGTTGTCAAACATATGGTCGTCAATCTCCTCCTCCAAACGGTCAGCAGCCTTCCGCACATCTTCAAGGATTTCATCAAGCATTGACAAGCTTCTGTTTGCATGCTGCATATTTTTAAGTGCCTCAGCTTGGTGTTTCTCTGCAGCCAATAACTCCACATATTCTTTTTCTTCCTGTATGTTAAAGAGAGCATCATAAATAGAAATAGTTTAATGGCCAGTGAGATTAAAAATCTGCTGCTGACTGCAAGCAGAAATTTAGCACCAGACTACAAAGGAGGGTGGATACAGGAGGGAGAAAAAGCCACTGGGAAAGGATGGGACATGGCAGATTATACTTGGTGAGGAAACAACAATGGGATGCCACAGATACGAGATTAAATTTAAGGAAACAGGTAGCAAGAGAATCTCTTTTTATATAGAGTTAAATGGTTGTGGAATTCAGTTTTAGGATAAGTGACTGAAGCAAAAATATGCCAGAAGTCAAGATTAGTTTCAACAGATGGGCTGTTGCAACTGGGAGAAGAGAGAGGGATAGGGTGAAGAGACTGTTTATAATAATAAAATATCTCGGTCATCCCCCCTGCCAGAAACATTTCAAGTTGTGGGGTTGCAAAGGGTTGTAAAACAATAAATGTCTCCTCCCTTTGGGATTACAGTGTCAGCTATCCACTAACTTCCCAATTTCTGAAGTTCTGCTTTGAAGAGAATTGCCATTTTCTCTCTCTCCAACTCTGGGAAACGTCTTTTTTGCTTTCAGTTCTTCTCTCTCTGCCACTCTTGTTCTCCAGCTCTTTGAATCTCAGGGTTTCCTTCCTTCCTCCATTGCTGATTCTCCGATCATAGGTTCCGTCTTTGGAGGGACAGCTAGGAGGGAACTTGAAATTGGAGGAGCTGCAGCATAAGTAATCACCCCAGTGTTTAATGGGAGGACATTCCAGTTCATCCAAAATGAAGCTTCAGATATACTGAAGTATGGTGGGCCAAAGGACCTCTTTGTGCTGTAAAACTCCATGACTCTATATACAGACCAACCAGCAGGGGCTGGAGCTGGGTGGCGTTAGCATACATTAGCAATTTTAGCATACGTCTTCAGACAATATTACAGAAAGCTGCACCTAGTTGAGAAACTAGAGGAAACTTCAGGTTTTCACAGTTAATGATGCAGGAGTAGAAGCTATTAATAAAGTTGCTCTGGCTATAATTAAATAGATATGACAGGAACCAAGTGTGAGGAGCCCTGCTAAACTGAACAAGAGGTGTGATGCAATGGTGCAAGATGGCTTATTCACATTAAAGGTGGTGGAAAGGTATAGGAGAGATAGTGCCAACTGTCAGTCATATAAGATATCATTGTAACTTTGATTAGCTCAGATGGGTGCGTTGTCAGCAAAATGGATAATGGGATTGGATAGGGGTCTCAGATAACAGAAGACCAAAGAAAGGGCTGAGCACAGCATCTTCTGAGCATTGCACAGCACTGGCTGGAGAAGCAGTTCTAAAGGAATGGGGCTGCTCAAGCTGACAGCCAAGCAGCACACATCAGTACTACTTTATCAGATGTTGCAAAAGCAATATTTTTCAGAAGGAGAAATTCATTAATTTTTCAGTCAATACAATATGCATTGGTGGCTGACTGTATAATGAGAATCAGGTTGGGAGCACAGACAACAAAGTAAAGTCACACTTTTTATGTAAGTTACGAGATATAACAAAGAAAAAAGTCTGACCTTTATAGCAGCTTCTCTCAAGGCTTCCAGACGTTGCTTGCTGCTTTCTCTCATGTTCACTATATCTCTATAATCTCCCTGGAGTACTCTTTCAAGTCCATGGACTGCCTGAAAGACTGATTTCTCACTCTCATTCAACTCCTTCTGGAAGATCTCAAAAGTGTGCACCTGGAAGATCTTTTCTTCCACTGATAGTCTTGAATCCATTCCAACGGATTTAATTGCTTTTTTCAGTTTGTTCAGCACCACGTTCTTCTGACGAAGCATGCCAGACAACTTCTTACAATTCTCCATGATCCACTGTGTCCCCTTTGTGATTGTTGCTCCTCTCCCTCGGTGAAGTTTGATTGCATGCTTGGCCACATCTACATAGTCTACAGCTTGCACTGAACAGCAAGAAGCCAGGATAAAGACAATCCACACGATTTTAAACTTAATCTGTTTCATTTTCCGACACTTAATTGACAGCTACAGAAAGACAGTCTGAAAAATCTCCAATTTGACTCATTACAACCCTAAAACGGAAACCAAGTAAATAATTAGAACGACAGCAATTTTAACCACATCAAAACTAGGCACTGTGAAGGATGTGCATTGCCAAAATTACTTTTCATTACTCATTCATTAAAAGATCAGTCACCAAAAGACATGAAATTTTTATAAGCTTTATCACATTTGACTCAAATTAGCCATCCAGTTATTTCCATTCTTCTGCCCCGAATTAATCCAACATCTGACTTATCATCTCCAATATTTGTAAAATGAATTTTCCCCACATGTAAATTTGAAATGTAAATGATAATCAATAAGATAGTACTGCAATAAACATGTACTACTAACTGCACATTCAGGTAGAGAAAACAAACCTGCACTTGGGTCAGATTTTTCCTTGCAGAAATGATGCCAAGATTTAACAGTTTCAACAGAACGGCTCAATTGCATAGGCTGCAACATAAATCCAGCGTGAACAAGCCCAAATATAGTATCACCAATTCCACATGAGCTGTTATCTTCATTAATTGTAACCCACTCAAAATGTCCTTCACCTGCTTTGGGAGGTGGGAGGCAGGTAGGCACAATGATAAAGTCAATCCAGCTGGTAAAGTTCTTCTGCGTTATGGTACAATGGAATACTATCCATTTAAATGGGTGGGAGCAGCTCTACAGCAGCACTCAAGCTTCATCCAGGCCAACAATAACATTCATTGTCACTAGGTCAAAAATCTGGGAGCCCTTCAGCACAAGGATTGTGGAGGTTTAAAAAGGCTTAACATTTCAGGTCAGTCAACAGGTGGGTGCTATCAGTTACATCAGTGATGAAGAACAAAAAGTAGCGATCACGGAAAGTGGAAGTGATAGAGTGATTCAGGTGGTTACTAGCTGCACAATCTTTTGGTGAATGGGGGACAAGTTGCTGTTGCCCTGATTAATCACTCCCTCTTTAAAAGGATCCCCAAAACGTGTCAAACAAGCTGTGCATCAGCTTTGGACAGTCTTTACATTAAAAGTTGCTGTGTAAATGAAAGTTGACAAATGATGAATGTCAGACTCAGTACATAATCACTAGGATGAGTCAATACAGTAAACATAGCATTAGAATTAATTAGCAGCAGAGATTCCAGCCCCACTGCTCAGTGTAGATGTTTACGCCTCCTGCCACCGTATTTCAACCATCTCCCCCTGTCGGCATTCACAGCGTTCACCCAACTTTCCCTTCAGTGCAGCTAAACGATTTACCTCACTCAGCTCCATCACCAACACACTTCCAACTGACTCCACAGGTTGTCCTCCTCCCTCTCCCGCGCCGCCATCGTACCGTCACCAGCCAGTGACGATACCGACCCCGGCTGACGCGATGACGCAATCACGCCACCAACCTTCGGGTGACGTAATCCGGCCGGAGTTACCTAGCAACGGAGCGGCCGGGCTGGGCGGAGGGTCAGGGCTGTGATGGGCGAGGGAGCTTCATAACTGAGTAAAACGCTGTGATAAACAAGGGGAAGGTAGTGTATGTGTGATCAGACACTGAAACAATCCATGTCCAGACGCAGCAGGACCTGGACAATATCCAGACTTGGGCTGACAAGTAATATTCATTAAGTAAGAAGTTTGACAACACCAGGTTTAAATCCAACCGATTTATTTGATAGTAAACTTACAAGCTTTCAACCCTATAGTCTTCGTCAGATGACCATAGGATTGAAAGCTTGTGAGTTTACTATCAAATAAATAGGTTGGATTTAAACCTGGTGTTGTCAGACTTCTTAGTGTGTTTACCCCAGTCCAATGCCGGCATCTCTACATCAAGTAATATTCATGCCAGGAAAGGACATTTCAAACAAGAGAATTTAAAAAGTCTCATTGACATTCAATGGCATTATCGTTGTTGAATCCAGTAAGAAGTCTCACAATACCAGGTTAAAGTCCACCAGGTTTATTTGGTAGCTGCACCTAAATGAGAAACTAGAGAAATCCTTCAAGTTTTCACAGTTAATCATGCAGGAATTGGAATAGAAGCTATTAATAAAGTTGCTCTGGCTATAATTGGTTAGATATGAGAGGAACTTGTGAGATTTAATCTTGTGGTATCATGTGGTACCTTGTCAAAGACCTTGCTAAAGTTCATGTAACTGACACCATCTGCACTGCACTCGTCGACCTTCTTGGTTACCCCTTCAAAAAAACTCAAATCAAATTTGTGACACATGATATTCCACTCACAAATCTATGCTACCTGTCCTTAATCAGTTCTTGACTCTCTAAATGCCTGTAGATCCTGTCAGAATACTTTCTAACAACTTACCACTAGAGATGTGAGGTTGATCAGCTTGTAATTCCCAGGCTTACTCTTGGCTTTTCTCTGCAGCCTTTTTTAAACAAAGGCACAAAATTTGCCACCCTCTAATTTTCAGTCACCTCATCTATAGCTGTCGATGATTCAAATATTAACTGCAGGGGACTGCAGTTTGCTCTCTAGCCTTCCATGTGCCCAAGTTCAGGTCCTGGGGATTTATCTATCTTGATGTGCTTTAAGACTTCCAGCACCTCGTTCTCTGTTATATGTACACTCCTCAAGACATCACTATTTATTTCCCCAAGTTCCCTAACATCCATGCTTTTCCCAATAGTAAGTACTGATGAGAAATATTCATTTAGGATCTCACCCATCTCTTGTGGGGGATCTGCGCAAAGATGACCGTGTTGATCCTTAAGAAGCCCTACTCTCTTTCGCTCTTTAGTGTTTGTAGAATATCTTTGGATCCTTCTTTGCCTTATCTGTCAAAGCAATCTCATGTATCCTTTTTGCCTTCCTGATTTCTCTCTTGATTCTACTTCTACACCCTCTATATCCTACAAAGATCCACTTGATCCCAGGAGTGACAGGGGACACACTCCACTTGCTTGAATGATTGCAGCTCTAAAAACACTCAAGAGGCTCAACACCCTCGAGGACAAAGCAGCCCACTTGACTGGCACCCCATCTACAAACATTCAATCCCTCCACCTCATCTGCAAACATTCAATTCCTCCTTGACTGATACACAGCGCAGTAGTGTGCACTATCTATAATATACTGCAGGAACTCATCAAAGGTCCTTGAACAGCATCTTCCAAATCTACAATCACTAGAGGGACAAAGGCAGTAGGTGCTTGGGAACACCACCTAAACCACTCATTATCCTGACTTGGAAATATATAGCTATTCTTTCACTGTGGCTGGATCAAAATCCAGCAGTCTCTTCCTAACAGCACTGTGGTCTACCTATACCACATGGACTGCAGCAATTAAACAAATTAAACGTTTGACAAAGTCCCTAATGGGAGGTTAGTTGAGAAGGTCAAGACTCATGGGATACAAGGACAGGTAGTTAGATGGATAAGTAACTGGCTTGGTAATAGAAGACAGAGAGTAATTGTGGAAGGGTGTTTTTCTAGCTGGAGGTTGATCACTAGTGATGTGCCACAGAGCTCAGTACTGGGACCTCTTCTATTTGTAATATATATAAATGACTTGGAAGAGGGAGTAAGTGGAGTGATTAGCAAGTTTGCAGACGATACAAAGATGACTGGACTTGCGGATAGTGAGGAGCATTGTCAGGCGATGCAGCAGGACATAGATAGGCTGGTAGCTTGGGTAGATAGATGGCAGATGGAATTCAATCCTGATAAATGCGAGGTGATGCATTTTGGGAGAAAGAATGTAGGGGGGAGGTATATAATAAAGGGTAGACCTATTAAGAGTATAGAAACGCAGAGGGACCTGGGGGTGCAGGTGAACAAGTATCTGAAGGTGGCAGAGCAAGTGGAGAAGGTTGTGAAGAAAGCATATAGTATGCTAGCCTTTATAGGAAGGGGTATAGAGTACAAGAGCTGGCCTTTAATGTTGCAGTTGTATAAAACGCTGGTTAGACCTCATTTGGAATACTGCGTCCAGTTCTGGTTGCCTTACTACTGGAAGGACGTGGAGAGTCTGGAGAGAGTGCAGAGGAGGTTTACCAGAATGCTGCCTGGTATGGAAGGTCTGAGTTACGAGGAGAGGTTAGGCAAATTGGGACTGTTTTCCTTAGAAAGACGTAGACTTAGAGGAGATCTAATAGAGGTGTACAAGATTATGATGGGTATAGATAGAGTAAACAGGGTTAAGCTTTTTCCTAGGATGGACTCAAATAGCACGAGGGGTCACGGGCTTAGGGTGAAGGGAGTAAGGTATAATTTGGATGCTAGAAGGTGGTGGGGATATGGAATGCACTGCCAAGTAAAGTGGTGGGGGCAGGCACTCTGGAGTTATTTAAGAAGTACTTAGATGGGCACATAAACAGAATGGGAATGGAGGGGTATAGAAAACTTATTTAAAATAGGGATCATGAGCTTTGGGAGTCCCTGGGAAGTGTGTAAATAGATGATGATATTGATGTACTTGTTTTTATCCTACAGGTGCTTTGGTCCACCTTGTTGTCTAAGGAGGGGCATACACGCGATGGGTCGTGAGAGGGCTGCTCTTGGATTTTTTTTCAAGAGTATCCTAGTGCTTCACGTCGTTAGTGTATGCTTGACCTGGACCATTTGATGGGCAACACGACAGCTCAGTGACTATCGCTGTGCTGTGCAGATACATGGATTTGGGACTGTGTCTGTGGGAGTTTGCGCATTCTCCCCGTGCTTGCGTGGGTTTTCTCCGGGTGCTCCGGTTTCCTCTCACATCCCAAAGATGTGCTCTTAGGCTAACTGGCAAAACAAATTCTCCCTAAATCGTCTCAAATTTGGTTTTAAATCCATAGATCTATAAACATAGACAGGAATCACGGGTAGAGGTGGGAACATCGGGGTGGTGGCGTGGGCTCGTTGGGCCGAAGGGCCTGTTTCCCATGCTGTTTTGTTCTTTGTTCTTTGTTCTTAAAATGGCCTTTGGTGACAATTCAGGATAGGCAACAAATGCTGCCAGCAATAGAATTAGTAAAAATTATAAATCCCCTTCCTCTCCCTGTTATTACCTTTATAGAGTTCTGTAACATGCACCGAATATAATGGAGGAAATGTTACCTTTTTAGTTGAAATAAAGATTGGAATACTTATTTAGAGATATTGAATCCTCCATTTGGAAAGTTTTGCTCTGGATTTGGTGTTGCTTAAAGAAACATAGTTTCTAATGAACTAGGTTGTTTCCACATTGCAGTTCTATCAGACCTTTGATTGTATATACAAAAATATTGTTAATAAATCAATTATTACATGAAGCCTTCAAAGTTACTGCAGAAATGACCTTGAAGACTCACTGTGGATGTGACCATCTGACCACTGCCCCCTCCTCCTCCTCCTTCCACTTTCCCAGCTGTTCCTGCTCTCTCTTTTTACTCTCCTGCCTAAGCCAGTCCCAAAGGCAGTGTTGCCAGAACATCCATGTTGTGAAAGCAGCCCAAAACAATGCAGTAGCAGCAACTCTTTATCTCAGCAATCACAAGAACATAGAACATAGAACATAGAACAATACAGCACAGAACAGGCCCTTCGGCCTTCGATGTTGTGCCGACCAAAATAAAAAGCAATGCCCCTCCAAAACTAAACCATTCCCTTCTCTTCCATATACTTATCAACTAACCTCTTAAACGCCACCAAACTTGGCGCATCTACAACAGCTGCAGGCAGGGCATTCCACTCCCTAATCACTTTTGAGTAAAGAACCTACCTCTGATATCCGTCCTATAACTATCACCCCTTAATTTAAAGCTGTGTCCCCTCGTGCTAGCTTTCTCCATCCTAGGCAAAAGGCTATCACTGTCCACCCTATCTAAACCTCTAATCATCTTATATGCTTCAATAAGATCCCTCTTAGCCGCCTCCTTTCTAACGAAAACAACCTCAAATCCTTCAACTTCTCTTCATAGGACCTGCCCTCCATACCAGGCAACATCCTGGTAAACCTCCTCTGTACCCTCTCCAATGCCTCCACATCTTTCTTATAATGTGGGGACCAGAACTGCACACAATACTCAAGTGCGGCCGCACTAGAGTTTTGTACAGTTGCAACATGATGCTGCGGCTCCTAAATTCAATCCCCCTGCCAATAAAAGCTAAGACTCCATATGCCTTCTTAACAACTTTATCCACTTGACTGCCTACTTTCAGGGATCTATTGACACAAACACCAAGATCCTTCTGTTCCTCAACACTATTAAGAGCCCTACCATTAGCCCTATACTCTACACATTTATTGTTCCTGCCAAAGTGCATTACCTCACACTTCCACATTAAACTCCATTTGCCACCTCTCGGCCCAGCTCTGCAACTTGTCCAAGTCACTCTGTAAACTAAAACACCCCTCTTCACTATCTACCACACCACCAACTATAGTATCATCTGCAAATTTACTGATCCATCCCTCAATACCCTCATCCAGATCATTTATAAAAATTACAAACAGCAGGGGCCCCAAAACAGACCCCTGAGGTACACCACTTGTAACCGAACTCACGATGAATATCTCCCATCAACCACCACCCTCTGTCTTCTATCTGCTAGCCAATTCCTAATCCAATTAGCTAAATCACCCTCAATCCCATACATCTGTATTTTCTGCAGAAGCCTTCCATGGGCCACCTTATCGAACGCCTTACTAAAGTCCATATATACCACATCAACCGCCTTACCTCCATCCACCTCTTTGGTCACTTTTTCAAAAAACTCAATGAGGTTAGTAAGGCACGACCTACCCTTCACAAAACCATGCTGACTGTCCCCAATCAATTCATTTCTCTCTAAATAACTATAAATCCTATCCCTAATAATTCTCTCCAATACCTTGCCAACAACAGAAGTAAGACTCACTGGCCTATAATTCCCTGGAAGGTCTCTCTTCCCCTTCTTGAACAACGGGACCACATTCGCTATCATCCAGTCCTCCGGAACCACACCCGTAACCAACGACGACCTGAAGATCAGAGCCAGAGGCTCTGCAGTCTCCTCTCTTGCCTCCCAGAGAATTCTAGGGTAAATCCCGTCCGGCCCAGGGGACTTATCCAACTTCAAACCCTCGAGAATTTCTACAACATCCTCCCTATCTACTACAATACTTCCCAATTTGCAACCCTGTACCTCAGTGTTCTCCATAGCTACATTTCCAGCACTCTGCGTGAATACCGAAGAGAAATAGTTATTCAGTGCCTCACCAATCTCTTCAGGCTCCACGCACAACTTCCCACTGCTGTCTATGACTGGCCCTAATCTTGCCCTAACCAATCTTCTATTATTAACATATCGAAAGAAAGCTTTAGGATTCTCCTTAATCCTATCAGCCAACATCTTCTCGTGTCCCCTCTTAGCTCTCCTCAATTCACTTTTTACCTCCTTCCTAGCTAATCTATAGCGATCCATTGCACTACCTGAGCCTTCAAGCCTCATCCTGACATAAGCCTCCTTTTTCTTCTTAACCAGCAAATCAACTCTTTTCGTACACCAAGGATCTCTTACTCGTCCATTTCCTCCCTGCCTGACAGGGACATACTTATCAAGGACTCGCAGCAGCTGCTCCTTGAATAAGCACCACATTCCAGATGTTCCCAGTCCCTGTAGTTCCCTAGTCCAATCTATGCACCCTAATTCTCTCCTGATGGCCTCATAATTACCCTTCCCCCAGCTATAACTACAGCCCCCAGCTTCATGCCTATCCCTGTCCATCACTAAGGTGAACGTAACCGAATTGTGGTCACTATCACCAAAATGTTCACTAACTTCCAAGCCTAACACCTGGTCTGGCTCATTGCCCAGCACCAAATCCAATGTAGCCTCACCTCTAGTTGGCCTATCTACATACTGAGTCAAAAAACCTTCCTGCACACTCTGTACGAAAACTGACCCCTCTAACGAGCTAGAGCTATAGCTATTCCAATCAATATTAGCAAAGTTAAAGTCCCCCATCACAATTACCCTACTACTTTCACTCCTAATCAGAATTGACTTCGCAATCCTTTCCTCAACCTCTCTAGAACTATTAGGAGGTCTGTAAAAGACTCCCAACAGGGTGACCTCTCCTCTCCTGTTTCTAATCTCAGCCCATACTACCTCAACAGACAAGTCCTCATCAAACTTCTTTTCTATCACCGTGATACAGTCTTTGACCAATAACGCCACACCTCCCCCCCTTCTACCTCCTTCTCTACTCCGACTAAAGCATTTAGAAGGTCAGAGAGGAGAAACAAGTAGCTAACTTGTAGTTAGTGGATGATTCCGCTACATAATTCTACTAAACGTGCCTTTTTAGTTTGCTGTTTTAACATCATAAGTTGCTGCGTGACGTTATGATGTGGATATTCAGGCGTCATCTATCAAAAAAACAACCACTCGACCCCCAACTTGAATATCTGATACATCATTTTAATGGAATACCTAATGAACAGCCCAATCCATTATGGCTGGAAACATACTGCTGGTACGTAAAAATCTCAAGCAGCCTGCCTACCATGTAAGATGCTGGTTTGTACTGGGTAAAACACTGGGTAAAACAGGGGCCTACTCCTGTCCAGAGTTGTGCCTTCCTGGTCTGAGCTACACACTGATTTAACACTAGTCTTCCCACCTGTTCGAGGATAACTGCCTTGTGGACCATAACACTACTTATTTAATTTTTAACAATATGATCAGACCCGTTATGTTTTAGTTACAGCATAGCAACAACTAATTTCTATTGCGTGACTGGATTTCTTTTCTTCAAAAAAAGTGTCTCGCGATTTGTCTGTGAGAAAGCAGTTCAAACAAAACAGGGTAGGTTGGTTAATCTCACTGTTTTATCTTGTTATTTAATGCTGGATTTAATTTAAAGACAGCACAGTGGTTAGCACTGCTATCTCACAATGCCAGGAACCTAGGTTCAATTCCTAGCCTTGGGTGACTGTGGGAAGTCTGCACATTCTCCCTGTTTCTGTACATTTCCTCTGAGTGTTCTGGTTTTCTCCCACAATCTAAAGATGTGCAATCTAGGTTGGTTGTAATGGTAAATTCTCTCTTAATGTTCCAAGACGTGTGGGTTAGGTGGATTAGTATATGGTAAATATGTGGGGTTACAGGAGAGGATTTGGGTAAGCTGCTCTATCAGAGTTGGTGCAGGCTTGATGAGCCAAATAGCCTCCTGCTGCACTGTACGAGTTCTGATGTTGAAATATATGGCTAAATATAAGGCAAATCATAATCTTGTCACAACATTCAATTCTCAACAGGTTCAAGAATAAGGAGAATCCCATGGTCTACCATCTCCAGATAATCATGCCTTGCAGAACCCAGGAGGCAAGTATACACAATTGCAATGGTTGAAAACAGTAAAACTAAATTGAATTTTAGAAACAAATAGGCTATTCGACCCAATTAGTCTATGTCAGTGTTTAAGCTCCATGTGAGCCTCCTCTCACCCCATTTAATCTCAGCAGTACCAGGTACAGACATATATAGTATACTGAAAATTGCAGTGTAGAAGTCAACACAAGAAGACACCATTTCTCTGGCCTTAGAAATCATGATTTTGTATATCCTCAGGTCTTGCAGTATCTTGAAAGTTTCAATAAGATCCCCCCTCATCCTTCTAAACTCCAACGAGTACAGACCCAGAGTCTTCATTTTTCTTTATACGACAAGCTCTTCATTCCATAGATCATTCTTGTGAACTTCCTCTGGACCCTTTCCAAAGCCAGCACATCCTCCTTAGATACGGGGCCCAAACTGCTCACAATACTCCAAATGAAATCTGACCAGAACCTTATACAGCCTCAAAAGTACATCCCTGCTCTTATATTCTAGCCCTCTCGACATGAATGTTAACATTGCATTTGCTTTCCTAACTGCCAGCTGAACCTGCGTGTTAATCTTAAAAGGACCTAGAACAAGGGGTCCCAAATCCCTTTGTGTTTCTGATTTCCTAAGCATTTCCCCATTTAAAAAATAGACTATTGCCTCCATTCCTCCTTCCAAAGTGCATAACCTCACACTTTTCAACATTATATTCCATCTGCTATTTCTTTGTCCATTCTCCTAACCTGTCCAAACTCTTCTGCAGCCCACCCTTCCTCAATACTACCTATACCTCCACACATCTTTGTATCATCTGCAAACCTAGCAATAGTGCCTTCAGTTTCTTCCTTCTTCCAAATTGTTAATATATATTGTGAAAAGTTGTGGTCTCAGTTTGACTCCTAAGGCGCACCACTAGCCACCCTGAAAAATACCCCTTTATCCCCACTCTCGTCACTACACTGAGGAACTATTGCTCCCCCTCCCCCCAGTATCTAAAGTGGATAATCGATTTGCAAGCAAGATAGCACTATCTGCCTGATACCCTTAGACTGCCTGGCAATCACCTATTCCCTCCTTGCTCACTCCTAACCTGCATGTGACTACCTCCCTAAATTTGCAGCCTCACGGATGCACCATAGTGACTCCTGCCACAACCTCTGCAGCCAGTGACACCTCCTATTGATGTTTTTGTCTCGGTAGGACACATAGTAAATCCATGACTCCCACATACCTCTAGCACACATTCCACTGCACCAAGCTAACTTGCCATACCGTAACTTTAAAAAATATTACAGTTAGAATAACTCAGCAGTTACTCATCAATCAACATTTTCCCTCTGGACCAATATAAGAGCCAGTTACTGGGAACTAAAAAAAAGGTAGAAATAGAAATATCTCCCTCATCAAACTCCATCATTCAGTGGAGGTGAGAGTAATTGGGAGGGAGAGGAGGAAGGGAGTGGGAGGACTAACTGGGATCAGTGGACAATAAAAGTGGAGGGTGACTGGGAAGCTCATCCTTCATTTGTCTCCTGCCTAATGTTTTCTCAAATATTGATTTGGTCTTTATTTAGTCACTCACTTCTGCTAGCAACTCCACTAGAACCAATAATTCAAACCCATTGTGTAAAACTTTCTCCTATTTATCTTCTATATGTTGCATTTAATCTCTGGATCTAAATTCATCATTTTCATTTGCCTCAAAGCCTCAATTCTATTGTCTTTCTTTAAAATCTAATGCACTGGAGGTTCTGCTTTTAATGCATCTGTAGTAGATATTTCTGGCACTTTGCTAAGTTGTTGTTTTTAAAAGTTCTATTCCTGGATCAGGATGCAGTGATCAACCTGAAATCTGTCCAGGAAATTGCCAAAGACTTGGGCTTTCAATGGACCATCGTGGCTTGTGAGCTGGGCTTCACCAGGACAGAAATCAGCCGCTTTCGCATCACCTCTATGCAGAAAAAAGTGCAAGCAAAGAAAATGTTAGAGAGCTGGTATGTCTAAAGTTCCATCATAAAAACAAGTAGTCTTAAGGTATTGCATTTCACTTGTTATCTTCTAATGCTTTAAAATTCACATCATTTCTACTCCTGTACACAACTGTTCAAGAACTCAGTAAGAATTTAGCAACACCAATTATTAATCCAACCGATTTATTTGATAGTAAAAAAGCGAGCTTTCAACACTCCCGTGTCTTCCTCAGGCAAGTGCAGTGTGCACTTAAATCGGTTGGATTAATAATTGGTGTTGCTAAATTCTTACTGAGTTCTTACCACCCCAATCCAACGCCGGCATCTTTACATCATCACAACTGTTCAAACCAGCAGACAATTAACCCAGTCTTCCAGGAAGAATCAATCCAGTCTGATTTTTACATTCAAGTCAGTTTATTGTCAGACACTTCGTCAATGTTACTAACCTATAAGATGCTCCCACAGTAAAACGTTCCAGCTGTCTGTGTTTGTAGGATAATCAATGTCACATTTTTAACTAGCAATTCTTTTAACAAAATAATTGCCACATACTGTGGCAATTGCCATATACTGTGGCAATCATCCTCTGGGAGGATGCACTACAAGTTTGCAGCAGACAGAAAAGATTGAGTTTGTAGATATTAAGGAAGCGAATGTGTTAGAACTTTTAAATGCTATCAAGATAGACAAATTTGCAGGACCAGATGGGATGTACCCCAGGTTATTGTGGGAGGTGAGGGATGTCATTGCAGAGCCCCTGGTGATGATCTTTGCGTCATCGATGGAGACGGGAGAGGTTCCGGAGGATTGGAGGATTGCGGATGTGGTCCCTATTTTCAAGAAAGGGAACAGGGATAGTCCTGGAAATTACCGACCGGTGAGTCTGACCTCAGTGGTTGGTAAGCTGATGGAGAGGCTTCTGAGGGACAAGATTTACGAGCATTTGGAGAAGTTTAGGTTGATTAGAAATAGTCAACATGGTTTTGCAAAAGGCAGGTTGTGCCTTACGAGCTTAATTGAGTTCTTCGAAAATGTGACTGAACACATTGACGAAGGAAGAGCGGTGGACGTGGTGTACATGGACTTCAGTAAGGCATTTGACAAAGTCCCACATGCAAGACTTCTTGAGAAGGTGAGAGGGCATGGGATCCAAGGGGCTTTGGCCTTGTGGATCCAGAACTGGCTTGCCTGCAGAAGGCAGAGGGTGGTTGTGGATGGCTCTTTTTCTGCATGGAGGTCGGTCACCAGTGGAGTGCCCCAGGGATCTGTTCTAGGACCCTTGCTGTTTGTCATTTTCATAAATGACCTGGATGAGGAAGTGGAGGGATGGGTGAGTAAGTTCGCCGATGACACGAAGGTCGGTGGTGTTGTGGATGGTCTGGAGGGATGTCAGAAGTTGCAGCATGACATCGACAGGATGCAAGACTGGGCGGAGAAGTGGCAGATGGACTTCAACGCGGATAAATGTGTTGTGGTCCATTTTGGCAGATCCAACGGGATGAATGAGTACACTATCAAAGGTAGGAGTCTTAGCTGTGTGGAAGAGCAGAGGGATCTTGGGGTCCGGGTCCATAAGACTCTCAAATCGGCCTCCCAGGTGGAGAATGTGGTTAAGAAAGCTTATGGTGTACTGGCCTTCATTCATCGAGGGATTGAGTTCAGGAGTCAGGAGGTAATGCTGCAGCTTTATAGGACCCTTGTCAGACCACACTTGGAGTACTGTGCGCAGTTCTGGTCGCCTCACTATAGGAAGGACGTGGAAGCTATTGAAAGGGTGCAGAGGAGATTTACAAGGATGTTGCCTGGATTGGGAGGCATGCCTTATGAAGACAGGTTGAGGGAGCTGGGACTGTTCTCCCTGGAGAGACGAAGGTTGAGAGGCGACCTGATAGAGGTTTACAAGATGTTGAGAGGAATAGATAGGGTGGACTCTCAGAGACTATTTCCCAGGGCTGAAATGGTCGCGATGAGAGGGCACAGATTTAAGGTGCAGGGAAGCAAGTACAGAGGGGATGCTAGGGGAAAGTTTTTCACTCAGAGGGTGGTGAGTGAATGGAATCGGCTGCCGTCGGTGGTGGTCGAGGCGAACTCGCTGGGGTCTTTTAAAAGACTTCTGGATGAGTATATGGGATCCAATGGGATTGGGGGTTATAGATAGGTCTATGGCTGGGTAGGTTTCGATGTGTTCGGCACAACTTGTGGGCTGAAGGGCCTGTTTGTGCTGTAGTGTTCTATGTTCTATGTACTGTCATTACACTGACACTTGGGTGCATGATAACTAGATGATGTGCTATTGCACCTCTCAATATGTGCTCCACTACAATGAAATCATAGAGCTTCACAGCATGGAAACGGGACCTGTGGCCCAACTTGTCCATGCTACCTCTTTTTTAATCTCTAAGCTAGTCCGAAATGCCCGTGTTTGACTCTTTATACCCATCTTACCCATGTAACTTGTTTTAACACGTTTTAAAAGACAAAATTTTACCCACCTCTATTACTGCCTCTGGTAGCTTGTTTCAGAGACTCTATGTGAAAATAATGCCTCTCTGAACCCTTTTATACCTCTCCCCCCTCACCTTAAACCTATGCCCTCTAGATTTAGACTCTCCTATCTTTGGGATTTTTGAAGTGTAATCTATGTTCTCATTCAAGCTAATTCCCACTAGATTGCTGACCAACCAGCTTCCTTTCCTGGTCCCAGTAATGCCTGGTATCAAAAATAGTTCCCTGTTCTGAACCATGTCCTTCCAGATCCATACCCATTCTTATTGAAACTCTGTGTTTTAATCTCTCCAGGGTATTTCTGCCCCTCCCCATTACCTCTTATCCAAGTCATAGTAACATCCTGTGTGACTGCGACAAAAGGAAACTTTCTCTCCTTGTCCTTCTCGAGCTCTATGCTGCGTTTGACATAGTTTGGTTGCATTATCTTCCTCCGCTGCCATCCAACTGGCTGGGGCTGCTCTCACCTGCTTCTGTTCTTGTCTATCTAATCACGGGCAATTACTTTTCTTCCTGCTCCTACACCATTACTTCTGGACTCTCCCAAGGATCTATATCTCATCCACATGCTGCCCCTTGCAAAGTTAACCAAAAACACAGCACCAAGATCCACACATGCATTGATAACATCCAGCTTCATCTCACAGCTGTCTTTCTCAATTACTTTCACTGTTATCAGATTGTTTCCCCAACATTCAATACAGAATGAGCAGAAACTTAAACAACAACTTCTATACATATAGCACCTGCATGATTTTAAAATGGGATTGGATGCACATTTGTAGGAAGGCTATGGAAATAGAAAGGGAGAAATGGGTCTAACTGGAGAGACTGTGGCCAGTTTCAGTGTCCATGATTCGTGTTCTGGTGGACAGAATTTCTCTCTATCTATTCTATCATTTCTTACAACCATTCTTAAGGACCTCCATTAAACCATCCCTTAGTCTTCAAAATTTTAGATATAAATTGGGCAACCAGATTCTGAAGTAATCTGTTGCTTGAAGTACTAAAGTTGGTGCAAATGAGGCTTTTAAACAGATGCCCTGCACAGGGCAGTAGACTTGGCAGAGAAACTGCAGTCTCTACTTGGAGATCAGACACTCGGTGACCATGTGGAGCTATCCTGAGACTCCTCATTCCTTATTACCATACATACCTTAATCAGCTTGATGGTTGATTTGGTCATTGTGTGTGTAGTGCGTGTGCTGCTGGGTTGAACCTGATGGAGACTGAAAGTATGGAGTTGGTACTGTACTGCTCCCAGACGCAGGAGAGCACCAATTCTCCCATTCCTGATCTTTTGTTAAATATAAGTGTCAAGAGAAAGAAAAGATTTGCATTTATATGGCACCTTTTACATCCTCGGACTGTCCCAATAAGGGACTGACTGTGCAAAAGTTCAGATAAAAACTGAAATTTGTACAGAACCTCAGGACATCTTCAAAGGCCTTTCAGATGAACTACTTCTGAAGGAAAGTCAACAAACATCAGTGAGAAAAATAAATGGATAATCTGAATGAGTAATCACTGGGAGAACCTACCCAGCTGAAACATTAAACTGGATATTGCTTTTGTCTTTTATCCAGAAGACACTTGAGACACAGAATTGTTAACCTCACTGGTCTGAAATCTCGGCTGTTTTTCTGGAATGAAACTCGGCTGTTTTCGGTCAGACCTTGACACTTTGCCAGTTTATGGGAAAATTCCTCCTTACACATCAAAAATTAAAACGACAAAAAAATTCACAGTTAATCTTGTTAGTTGAACTGGAGCAATCTCTATGGCAACACCTCTACCAATCAGAATCTACTTGCCAATTGATTGGCACTCTATTCTCATGCAGTATAACTTGTTGTTTTCTGCTGACATTGGTGTTCGTGTGATTGTCCTGATGACCGCAACGTGAAAAACTCTGACAAAGTGTATTTATTCCACAATACTCGGGTTCTGTACTGCCAAATGACTAATGTCGAATGCCGAATGTCATTCATAAAAGAATGACAAAAATCCCTATTTTAAGAGAAGGGCTCTGATGGCTAAAAACCTTTGTGTTTAGGTATGAAAAATCGTGGAACAAATTGAACAAAACAAAGATGCTGCAAGATGCTCTGGAGAGGGCTGGCCGAAAG
The DNA here is from genome assembly GCA_024679065.1 of Sphyrna mokarran. Taxonomy (NCBI): domain Eukaryota; kingdom Metazoa; phylum Chordata; class Chondrichthyes; order Carcharhiniformes; family Carcharhinidae; genus Sphyrna; species Sphyrna mokarran. The sequence goes on from JAGIQG010000013.1 coordinate 68,581,534, forward strand.
GACCTGGCAGATAAACTGCAGTGTCTGCACTGGGGACATCAGAAACTCAGTCACCGTGTGGAGCTGCCTTCAGCTTTCCCATTCCTTATCACCATTCACAAGACCCTGAATAATAGGGAGGCTCTGCAGAAGATTAACCAGCTCAGCCATCAATAAGAAAGGAAAATAATGGTGGTTATCTTTTAACAATGCTCTGTAACCATGACATTAATAAACTTAACACGCTGGTTCTGTTTTATAAGTCTGTGATTGCATGAGAGATGCAGTAAAAATAGTAACCTCTACAGTATTTTGGTGTTTCTTTCTTCACTATTTCAAAACCTTTCCGATTCTTTTTGCTCCTAATGGACTGTGACTCAAGGCACCATTCACTTACTACGTGCTGTGCCTGATAACAGACACCTCGGGCAGAGTACATGAGACTGTGTCAGAAGATCCTGCAGTGGCTCAGCACTCAATTCCCCCATCCTCTCCAAAGAATACCAAAGAATTTGCCTGCTGCACTCTCCAGTTAGAATCAAGAACTCTGCTGGAAAAACATAAATCCATATCTAATTTTATAAATTAGAAAGTTATCTCCAATTGCAACGGGGTCACGACCAATTGGGCCAGTGGGCTGATGAATGGTAGATGGAGTTTTAGACAAATGCAAGATGATGCATTTTGGTAGATTGAACTAGGACAGTACTTACTCAGTTAATGATAGGATGTTGGGGAGAGTTACAGAACAAAGAGATCTAGGGGTACATGTTCATAGCTCCTTAAAAGTGGAGTCACAGGTGGACAGAGTGGTGAAGAAAGGATTTGGCATGCTTGGTTTCATCTGTCAGAACATTGAATACACAAGTTGGGATGTCTTGCTGAAGTTGTACAAGACATTGGTAAGGCCATACATGGAATGCTGTGTGCAATTCTGGTCACCCTATTATAGAGAAGATATGATTAAACTAGAAGGAGTGCAGGAAAGATTTACTTGGCTGCTACCTGGATTGATTTATAAGGAGAGGCTGGGTAGACTGGGAATTTTTTCCTCTGGCGTGTAGGAGGCTGAGGGGTGATCTTGTAGAGGTCTGTAAAATAATGAGGGGCGCAGATCAGCTAGATAGTCAATATCTTTTCCCAAAGGTAGAGGAGTCTAAACCTAGAGGGCATAGGTTTAATGTGAGAGGGAACATAGAACATAGAACAATACAGCACAAACAGGCCCTTCGGCCCACGAGTTGCGCCATCACATCTACCAATCCACAGACCTATCTATAACCCCCTATCCTATTCTTTTCCATATACTCATCCAGAAGTCTCTTAAAAGACCCAGTGAGTTTGCCTCAACAACCTCCGACAGCAGTCGGTTCCATTCACTCACCACCCTCTGAGTGAAAAACCTACCCCTGACATCTCCTTTGTATTTGCTTCCCTGCACCTTAAATCTGTGTCCTCTCGTAGTGACCATTTCAGCTCGGGGAAATAGTCTCTGAGAGTCCACCCTATCTATTCCTCTCAACATTTTATAAACCTCTATCAGGTCGCCTCTCAACCTACGTCTCTCCAGTGAGAAGAGTCCCAGCTCCCTCAACCTATCTTCATAAGGCCTGCCTCCCAATCCAGGCAGCATCCTTGTAAATCTCCTCTGAACCCTCTCAATAGCCTCTACATCCTTCCTATAATGAGGCGACCAGAACTGCGCACAATACTCCAACTGGGGTCTGACAAGAGTCTTATAGAGCTGCATCATTACCTCCTGACTCCTAAACTCTATTCCTTGATTAATGAAGGCCAGTACACCGTACGCCTTCTTGACCACTTCCTCCACCTGCGAGGCCGATTTAAGAGTCCTATGGACCCGGACCCCGAGATCCTTCTGCTCTACAACACAGCTAAGACTCCTACCCCTTATATTGTACTCCTTCATCCCATTATTCCTGCCAAAATGGACTACTACACATTTATCTGCGTTGAAATCCGTCTGCCACTTTTCCGCCCAGTCTTGCATCCTGTCTATGTCCCGCTGCAACTTTTGGCATCCCTCCAGACCATCCACAACACCACCGATCTTTGTATCGTTGGCGAACTTACTAACCCTAGCAAGGGATTTTTGGAAGGGATACAAAAGTGTTCAGAGGAGCAATTTTTTCACACAGAAGGTGGTGATATCTGGAATAAGCTGTCAGAAGTAGTAGTAGTAGCGATTACAATTTTGTCTTTTAAAAAGCATTTAAATAGTTACATGGGTATGATAGGTATAAAGGGATGCGGGCAATTGGGATTAGCTGAGGGGTTTTAAAAAAGAAAGGGTGGCATAGACAAGTTGGGCCAAAAGGTCTGTTTTCATGCTGTAAACCTCTGTGACTCTACATCCTATCAACATATACCACACAGCACTGAGCTCTATCACATTTCAGAATTAAAACATATATATTGGGAACTAAGATCACCAGTAAAACTTGTCCAAACTGAAAATGGAACTCCAGTGTTACTGTTGTCAAAATACCTGATTTTTACTGGAAATTAAAACATTTGAACTGTATTTTTCTCAGCTAGCAGCTGTGCCTTTAGACCTGATAAGGCCTCAATTCCCTGGTCTTGCATATTGAAGATACCAAAGCTTTAAAAGTGGATGTAGATCTGCAAGGCTCCTTGCTAGCTTTATTTGCCCAAGTGAGAGGTTGACTAGCTCAGATGCTGGAAGGCTGGTCTGTGATTCAGAGTGATGCCAACAGTGTGGGTTCATTTCCCACACTGGCGGAGGTTATTCATGAATTTTTCAACTTTGTCCCTTGCCTGAGGTGTAGTGACCCTCAGGTTAAATCAGCAAAGGTCAGCTCTCTCTTCAAAATGGAGAGCAGCCTACATCTTTTTGGAGCCTCCTTAGATGCTCTTCATGTCTTACTTTCCTATCTATCTCTTTCTGAGTCATCAGCAAATTTGATAGCCATCCCACCCATCCCTTCATCCAAATTATTGATGTTACAGTTGCAGTCCCAGCGCTGATCCTTGAGGCACATAGCTCGTTATATCTTGCCAACCTGAAACTGAAAAAGACCCATTACAGGTAAACTAAATCATTTTTGGAATTATCTTAAAAGTATTGAGAGATTTTGTTTTAAGACAGGAGTGCACAGTAAAGACTTGAAGTAGAAGACTCACCCTTTTAAACACATTTTAGTGTACAACTGAGCAATCTCTAGTAGCTAACTATTTTTCAGACGACTGGGCCACTGCCTTGCTGAGAGCCTCTGAGTCATTCTATTGAATTTGTTCAGACTATTAAACCAAGGTGTTGGAATCTAAAAATTGCTGGCACCATTGGTTTTTCATCATTTTAATTTAAAAGTGGGTGGCACTAGGAAAGTGACTAAGGGTTGAAAATCAGATAAACTGCATGAACAAAAACCATAACAAAGTTATTGTCATTATTAATACAAACTTCATTGAAATAAATCAAAGATTATATCAGTTGCAAATAATTCTTGCACACACTACCATATCTTCTCTCAAGGTGTATCAGGTTTTGAGAAATCCCTTTGTGTTTGTTCTATGTATAATGTTCTTTCTGTTTGCAAAGAACATTATACATGTCTTCTCTCAGGGTGTGTCAGGTTTTGAGAAATCCCTTTGTTATATGTGTATAATGTTCTTTCTGTTTGCAAGGAACAAGTCATGTGTCTTAATATTTGTAGCTTTCAGTACATACAAATTCATCACACTGAGTCCGACTGACAATCTTACAATTGTCTGCATAACTTTAAATAAATTTTAGTACACTGAGGATTGCTTAGCAAATATTGTCCAATCACAGAATCATATCTAATGTTGGACTGTGGTTTGAGTTTTATAAGCATGGGCTGGTTGGATATGGTCTGCACATTGCCCATTATGAACAGTGGAAGAGATATCAAATTGGAAAGAGATCATTTCCAACAGTGCTAACCACAGCAAAAACACACACACACACACACACGTGCACACACATACACATCAGTGCACACACATTCCCTGCTCTCACATACACACATATAAACATGTGTACACACCCACATACATGTGCACATGCCAACACACACATACACACAATTGTGTATACACATACACGCACCTGCAAACATATAGCCACACACACAGACACACGCATGACCATACAAACTTTTGAACATGCCTAAAGCTGTCTGTCACCCTTGGCTCTGAAAAGTGCCTCAGGCTACCTTAGAAGGTTAGGATATCTTGAATTTTGAGCATCAGATGAAGCTAGCTACTTCATGCAGTAGCAACATGATTAATATTCACCACTAATAGGATACTGCTGTCAAGCCAAAAGGATATCCTGCTATCACATAAATGAGCAATGTGGAATGAGCATTTCATTGCCTGTGTGGTACCACATATGGAGAATATACTTATGGCTGATTGTATCAAATAGAATATCCTTATAAAACTCAAAACAACATTAGATATTATTCCGTCATTGGATAACATTTGTTAAACAATCTGACAATCACAGGTTGTGGGACTTGGGTTACAGCATTGAATCTCCTGTTGAGGCATTACCTGTTCCTCCTTGATCCTCTGTCCCTGGGTAAATCAGTCTTAGGCACCATTAGCAATAGATGAATGAGGTGGAGAAGAGGGAGGAGTGAATGGAGGTGGAGGTGATGGTGGAGAACAGAGACAAGATAAAGAGAGGGAATTGAAAGCAGAGAGTGAAACAGGTGATAAGGAAGTGTAAGGTTGAAACCGAAATAGGGACAAATATCACTAGGCATTTCATAATCTTGTCTTACTTTCAATTTCCATTCTGTGCTGAAAACATCTCCTTTAATAAGCCTGTTGTGTATTACTTAGAATCTATGTGCAAATCACATTTTTTTTTGTTAAAAAGCCCACAACACCTAACAGAATTAGGACATTATAATGTATTACAAAGATAGGACATTATAATGTATTACAAAGATAATATCCAGGTGGACACAAAAATAGGAAGAGATCATTCAGCCTAATCCATTATTCAGTTAAGTTATGGAAGATGTTTACCTGAACTCCAATCATCTACTTTGGTTTTGCTATTTCTAATATCCTTCATAACTAAAATCTAGCAATCTCAGTTTTGAAATTTTCAATTGACCCCCCCCCCCGACCAACCTCAACAGCTTTGGGGGCAGAGATTTCTAAATCTCCACTTCCACTGATGTGAAGAACAATTTTCTGACATCACTCCTCATTCTGGAGTAGAAAGGGTTAATAGATGGGAAACATACGATAAATGATGCAGATGATAGGTTAGACCCTCAAGAGAGAGGAATTGCAATCAGCCCTTGAATGTTGAATAAATAAACCACCAAAGACAGAATCAAAAAATGTGGAACGGTTTGATGTTGGAAGGTGAAAAGACATACACTGAGGGCAGAAATATGTGAGTATCCCTAACTAGCAACATTGTGGTAATGGGTCAGAGACATGTGGAATCAACTTGATCCCAATATTGTCACAAAATCATTTCTAAAATGTGGAGTATTCAACATACACAATAGTCCCAAGGCTGAATACTTGTAGAATGATGAATGAGTGAAAGAATGATCCTTTTTAAACCAAATCAAGCACGCATGCCTCAAAGACTGGTCTCAAAAGTTTGAATTTTACACAAGTGTATGTGTATAGACAGAAGAGTTTGATAGATTTCAACATTGAAAAGATCTATGACAGTGGGCCAGATTCTCCTATCCCAGCATGCATGTTTTTTGGCATGTTGAGTTGGGAGATGTATGTCAGCCATTTTGCAGGATTCGCACATGCGTTCCTGACCCAGAGCTGGAGAGCAGGGATAATTGGTACTGGCGGGAAAAAGGTGATTTAAATCTATTTTAAATGTCATCATTGGGACGGGGATTGAATTCTCTGGCCTGATAGCATCTCCCACCCTGCCAAGAGTATCTCATTCTGGCGGGGTTTAAAGCAGCTCCACGTTTGTGGGGAGCTAGCGGGTGACCCCACTGGAGTGAAGGGAGAGGGGCAATTGGGGGCCCCCCAGGCGGTCAGGAGTAGTGGATAGTGCTCCCTGGTGTGGACACCCTGGCAGTACCAGCCTATGCCCCAGCACTGCCTGAGGCAAAGTGCCCATGCCCAGAGGACACCTAGGCAGTGCCCACCAGTCATCAGGCAGTGCCAAGGGGGTGGGGTTAGGAGGCAATCTGTGGGGGGCCCCATTGCCACTCTGCAGATAGGATCAGTCAGGGCTGAGAAGGTGTGGTCTACTGGAGAGAGGGGATCGCCTCCCGGGAAGGTCAGGGAATCATTTGGAGGGGCCACTGGAGAGTGCAGTTCTCCGAGACAGCATTGGGGCTGGCCTAGGCATGCATGTGTGGGCTGCAATCAGACCATGGGGGTATCATGAAGGGCAGTAGTCTGAGTGTCCTGGGCTTGCCAGCAGACTACATTGTGCCAGTTTGGGGCCACTGTACATGTGCAGAGTTACAAAGCTATCAGACAAAGCATGAATAGGCCCTGCCTCCCCTAAGCTTTTAATGAAATTAATGATTGTGACCTCTGCAGTACACAAGGTGTGGGAGATTCAAGTCTGAACTCCCACTGAAAAACCAATATGATTTACGTCATTTTTCCCACCAATTCAGCACTTAGAATTTTTTTGGGAGAATCAAGGCCCAGTGAGTTTTACTTTGAGTGAGTAGAAAAGACAAAATACTTTCTAGAACCACCGCAGTAGGATGAAGTTGTGGGTATTTATAATATTTAAATTCACTTCGTTTTCCAGATCTTGAACTCAGGTCAAACTAAGATATTGAAGTTACAAAGTGCCTCAGCAGGTCAGGCAGCATCTGTGGAAAGAGGAACAGTTAACATTTTGAGTTGAATATGGTGCTTCTTCAGAACTGAAGAAGATGGAAATTTGATGGACTTTATGTTGTTGAAAGGGGGAGGGGAAAAATGAGAGGGAAAGCCTGGGATATTGTAGAGGGCAGGAGAGGTTAAATAACAAAGGTGAGATGGAATGAAAAGTAATGGGATTGGGAACGGCTTTAGTAAAGAAACAAAGCATCGGTCCAGAGTGCATGTAAATGACAGAATAAGGAATAGTTTGGATGAAAGCAAAAATATGAGAAACAAGATTCAATACAGCAAAAAAAAGCTGAATTAAAATGGAGAGATTAAATGGCAATGATATTATCAAAGTTGCAAGCTTTGTCTTGCTCAGGCCCCGACAGACATTTTGATGGTCCATCAGACCACTCAGTTCAAGGGCAATTAGGGACTGACGATAAATGATGGTCCAGCCAGCAATCAGAAGAATAAAGGAAATGCCGACATTACAGAAGGAGGCAATTCAGTCCATCAAGTCTGCACCGACTCTCTGAAAGAACATCTTACCCAGACCTACATCCCTGCCCTATCCCTATAAATCTGTATATTTACCATGACCAATCTAACCTATACATCTTTGGACACTAAGGGGCAATTTAGCATTTCCAATCCACCTAACTTGCACATCTTTGGAGTGTGGGAGGAAACCGGAGCACCAGGAGGAAACCTGCTCAGGCATGGGGAGAACAAGAAAGCAGCTATTTGTCTTGTGGACAAGTGGTATACCTGTGACAACCCTGCACATGGACTGCACTCAGGACATCTTCTGTACGGTTTCTACATCACTGTGTACACAGCAGCCAAGGGACGTATTGGCACTGACGCTGCAAAAAGAATCATCTCAAATCGGTGGGGAGTTGGAGCACTGTGAGGATACAAATGGTATGAAATGGAGGGAATGCCATTACTAGGGCAATACACATTGCTCTTCACATATGTGGAAGCCCACACAAAAATCAATAGTTGTCTTCTTCCAGCCATGAACCTTATTAGAAGAACAATCATTTTGTTTGAAGTGCTCATGTTGTAATATCCTAGCATGTGGAAGTGAACTCTGACCTCACCCTCCTGACTGGAATCCTCCCATTATCCTGTGTCATGGACAGAAAGAATTCAACACCAGTTACAAACAGGGTCAATTTATTGGCCTTTTTTTTTACATAAAACATATGGGTACATAAGAACAACTATCTCAAAAGCTCCAAAAATAGATCTTTCTAAAACAAAACAGTTGATTTAAGTGATATCAGAAGCATTTGTTTTATTAACATGAGATGTTCAGCAGGCTGATGAGATTTCAATGACACAAGAATCTGCTCACCAAATCTGAGGCTGATCATTACTTACAGATTCTGTTAGTGCACATCTTGATCAGTGCCAGAAAATGAAACAACATGTTACAGAAAAAGTAAATGACTAGCGATGCAGGGAGTTTCCAGCCCTGGCGCTTTGTGTTGATTGGATGAATCCTTCCTCTTTCAGCTCACTTGGTCGATCTCCTGTACAGTTATTTTGCATAGAAAACTGACTATTTCCACAGTTTCATTTAGCTCCGGTTAAAATTGACAGTGTGCAATGTAACTTTATGGAAAGATACATTTACACAGAAAGCTTGTTCGCCCCAGGTACAATGGGCAAGGGAACAGAGGCTTTTCATCATATTACATGGAGACAGCACAGTCGGGTGGATGGTGGTATTGATCCCACTGCTGGAGGGAGTGGGAGAGCTATAGTTCAGACAGTGAAAAATACAGCGTAAATGTGTCCTCGCAGAAAAAGAAGGATCTCCAAGAAAGTCAATTTTCTGGTTAAACATTTAGTAAGAGCAAACCCTCTTGGGTGTTTACTTTTTGGAAAGTTTTCCCTCATCTGCCCACAAAAGAGAAGCTCTTGAGGAAATGAGCCCAAAGTGTCACTGCTTTCGATCACGCATTTTTTTCCCCAGTGACAGTTCTCACATGTTAGCTTTGTAATTGTTTGCAAATTATATTTACTTTACTGAGGAAAGAGGGAACTGGTTCAAATGGCATTCTCGTAGTGAAGGGTGGCATAAAGTATGCCTCCCGACTCAGACCAATTTATAATTTAATTGAAGATGGCCAATACAAAAGGATCAAAAGCTTACTCTCTTTACAGGCCTTTTCTCATTGTTCTGATGCTTAATGTTTGAGCCTTCGAGCTTCTTTTTCATATACAGTAACATTAAATGTAATGGTGACACCAGAATGTGACATTATGGTGACAAATGTACCAAAAGACTTTGATTTACTCCTCCACCAAATCAAAATTTTTAAAAAAATTATTAGCCATTTCTGGATTAGAAATACTCATTAATTTAAAACCCGGGTCTCTCATCTACAGAAATCAACCTTTGAGAATAGATGAGAGGGTTGTTCCATTTTCTATTTACTCCTCAGCAAATAAATGAATTAACTTCACCTCAGACACGACACTATACACAAAGGCCATGCACAAATGACTCAACATCTCTGTTAACACTCAACATTTACAATAATGTCCCTTAAGAATCTCAACAAAAGTGAACCCATCCAACAGAATCACTCAGACAGTCCTGGTAAACGGTATTTATTTAACACAGTAAATTATCAAGACTGAGAGAAAATGTTTCTTGTTATAAACTTTCAAAAGTTGAACAGATTGGTAATTAGGAAAGTGCAAACTATTCCAAATGCAGCTGCAAACAGAGCCTGTGTTAGTTCATCAGATTGACATCTTAAGCTGATTCTTTCCCACACTTCAAATAGAAATACTACATTTCGCGTGCTTATTAATACAGTTCAAGTGACAGGTAATAGATTGGAATGATTACAGCCAACAGGGTTGAACAAGCATTTTCTTTTACTCATCGTCTACTTATAATTCATCTACCTCTCTAGCCATGCACCATCTATCTGCCTAACCATTCTCTCATCTAATTATACTGTATATTGTACATCCACCTCCCTATGTTCATCCATCTATCTTTCCAATAATTTATTTGGGCATTCATTCATATATTTGTCTTTCCATTTATTTGTATCGTCATCTTTCTGTCCATTTATACTTACATCAATCTGCGCATGCAGCCACTCATCTCTCACTCCACCCTACAGTCTCCCCATCCTTCCTCATTGTTATTTATCACTTATCTCTCCATGTGTCAATCTGTCCATGTGACCAACCACCAACCGTGCGTTCATCCACTTATCTATCTATCTATCATCTATCTGTCTCTGTCGATTTTTCTATCCATCCAAATAGAGCTTCCCATTCATCTCCCCATCTATCTGTCCATTCAACATCCATCTATCCATCCATCTGACCATCCATCATTTACTTGTTTATCCATCATCTTATCTCACTGTAATATCTATTTACCTGTATTAGTTCGTCAGATTGACATCTTAAGCTGATTCTTTCCCACATTTCAAATAGAAATAGTATATTTCACGTGCTTACTAATACAATTCAAGTGACAGGAAATAGGTTGGAATGATTACAGTCAACAGGATTGAACAGCATTTTCCTTTACTCATCATCTACCTATCCACCCATCCATCTACCATCAATTATCCATCTAGCCACCCTTGGTTTATGCAATAATTTGTCAATTTGTCCCAAACACACATCCTTCTACCTTCCCACCCAATATAAATTCAGATGTCTGCCCATTCACAAGGTAGCTATCCTCCAACTCACTCATCCACTCATCACCCGACCAGTGACTCATCCACCTATCCAACCATCCCACATTCACCCAAGCATCCGTCCACCCATACCACCAACTTCACCCACCCATCTACCTGTTCCTTCTGTCCATTCTCATCCATATGCAAACATACAAAATAGGATAAGTGGGCCATTTGACCACTTCCTATCTATTTATCTGCCTGTCACTATCTAATAGTCACTTATCCATCCATTAATCTGTAGTATTTATCCATATGTTCACCTATCTTTCTGTTCGTTCAAACACCAATTATAAGGCATGCCATCCATCCACGTACTTCTCCACGCAGCCACCACTCATCAATCCATCCATCCTCCCATTTATCTTCCACCCATTTAGCATGTGTTTATGCATGGAACAACCTTTCAACACTTTCACCCATCACCTGTAAATCTTGCTGTCAGACTTGCTGAGTTTTTCTAATATTTTCTGTTTTTATTTCAGATTTCCAGATCTGCAATATTTTGCTTTTATTTTTTAAGTCCTTCTGTCTTCTCTATCCATCTGGTCATCACACAGAAGAACATAAGAACATTAGAACTAGGAGCAATAGGCCATTCAACTCCTCCAGCCTGCTCCACCTTTCTATATGATCATGACTGATCTCACCTTGGCTTCAATTCCACCTTCCTGCCTGCTGCCTATAACCTTTCATCCTTCTACTAATTAAAAGCCTAACCATCTCCTCAAATTTGTTTAGTGCTCCAGCATCCACTGTACCCTGGGATAAAGAATTCTATAGATTCACAACACTTTGAGTGGAGTAATTCCTCCTCATTTCTGTTTTAAATCTGCCTTGGGCTAAAACTATGGTCTTTCATTCTAGAATGTCCAACAAGAGGAAACATCAGCTTTACATCACCCCTGACAATCCCCATTAGCATTTTATATACCTCAATTAGGTGTCCTCTCATTTTTCTAAACTCTAGCGGATATAGGTCTAAACTGCTCAATCTCTCATGAATCTGTCTATCAAACAGACAATATATTTGTCCAATCATCAATCTGTGCATCTGTGGAAAATATATTTGTTTATCTATCATTTATGTATCCATCCACCATCTATTATTTTCCTATATATCTTAATCGGTAACAACTATTGATCTTTGAATAATCCTATCTATCCATCCATCCACTTCCTTATATTCATCCATCCATTTATCAACTATGTAACTGGCCATCTATCCACTTGTCTATCTGTACATCTATCCATCTATATGGCTACTCATTCACTAATATGTCAGTCCATACAGCCACCATCATTAACCTATCCTTTCATTCAATAGTCTATCATCTATCTGACCAATTATCCTCTCATCTGTGTTCACCCATCTATTTGTGCCTATCTAACATCTGTCAGTCCATCAGATGATGGTGTGGTGGTGATTCACTGGACATTAACTGTCCAAACATCCAGGCTAATTAATGCCCTGGAAACACGGTTCAAAATTTCTCCAGGGCAACTGGTGGAATTTGAATTCAATAAATCCAAACAAAACCCAAAAATTGAAAGCCGATCTGAATAATCATGACCATGAAACTATCATCAGCTGTTGTAAAAACCCATCTGGTTCACTAATGTCCTTTTTGAGAAGGAAATCTGCCTTCCTTACTTGGTCTGACTTACATGTGACTCCACAGTACTTAAGAATCAACCACAGCAATGTGATTGATTCTTAACTACTCCCTGTAATTGCCTACTAAGCCATTAGTTTACATGTAAATATGGATGAGCAATGAATGCTGGCTCAGCCAGCCTTGCCCACATTCATGACACATCTTTCTGTTCCATCCATCCACTATCTGTTAGCCCTCTCAAGCAGCCATAGATTGGTGTTTTCAAAGAACAAAGAAAACTACAGCACAGGAACAGGCCATTCTGCCCTCCAAGCCTGCACTGACCATACGGTCCAACTTAACTAAAACCCCCTACCCTTCTGGGGACTATATCCCTCTATTCCCATCTCATTCGTGTACTTGTCAAAATGCTCCTTAAAAGTCACTATTGCATCCACTTCCACTACCTCTGCCGGCAATGAATTCCAGGCACCCACTACTCTCTACGTAAGAAGTCTGCTTTGTACATTTCTTTTAAACCTTGCCTGTCACACCTTAAATCTAAGCCCCCAGTAATAGACTCATCTATCCTGGGAAAAAGCTTCTGACTATCCACTCTGTCCATGCCTCTCATAATCTTGTAGACTTCTATCTGGTCTCCCCTCAACCTCCGTCACTCCAGTGAGAACAAACCAAGTTTCTCCAACCTCTCCTCATAGCTAATGCCTCCATACCAGGCAACACACGCTGATAAATCTTTTCTGTACCCTCACAAAGCCTCCACATCCTTCTGGTAGTATGACGACTAGAATTGAACACTAGATTCCAAGTGCAGCCTAACTAGGGTTTTATAAAGCTGCAACATGATTTAACAAATTTTAAACTCAATGCTCTGGCCAATGTAGGCCATATGCCTTCTTGGCTACCTTCTTCACCTGCATTACAACTTCCAGTGACCTGTATACCCAGATCCCTTTGCCTACCAAAATTCTACCATTTATTGTATATTTTCTATCTGTATTAGACCTTCCAAAATGCATTACGTCACATTTGTCCAATTAAACTCCATCTGCCATCTCTCTGCCCAAGTCTTCAACTGATCTATATCCTCCTGTATCCTCTGATGGTCCTCATCACTATCTGCAAATCCATCAACTTTTGTGTCATCTGCAAATTTACTAATCAATCCAGTTACATTTTCCTCAAAATCATTTATATAAATTACAAACAGCAAAGGTTCCAGCACTGATCCCTGAGGAACACCACTTATCACAGCCCTCCATTCGCACCGTTCCACTGCTACCTCTATCTTCTTTCACCAAGCCAGTTTTTAACCACTTTGCCAGCTCATCACTGATCCCATACGAATTCACCTTCTGCACCAGTCTGTCATGAGGGACCTTGTCATAGGCCTTACTGAAGTCCATGTAGGCAACATCCACTGCCCTACCCTCATCAATCATCCTCGTCGCTTCCTCCAAAAACTCGATCAAGTTTGTGAGACACAATCTCCCCTTTACAAAACCGCGCTGCCTCTCACTAATATGTCCACTTATTTCCAAGTGGGAATAAATCCTGTCTCAAAGAATCTCCTCCAATAATTTCCCTACCACTGAAATAAGCCTAATCTGCCTGTAATTACGTAGATTATTCTTGCTACCCTTCTGAAACAAAGGAACAATATTGGCTATTCTCAAATCCTCTGGGACCTCCCCTGTAGCCAGTGAGGGTACAAAGATTTCTCTGAAAGCCCCAGCAATTTCCTCCCTTGCCTCTTCCAGTATTCTGCAGTATATCCCATCAGGCCCTGGAGACTTGTCTACCGCAGTGTTTCTCAAGAACCCCAATACTTCCTCCTTTTTGATCTCAACATGACTCAAACTATCTACACATCCTTTCCCAGACTCATCATTCACCAAGTCTTTCTCTTAGGTAAATACTTACGCCTAAAATCGCCCATTTCCTCTGGTTCCACACATAGATTTCCTCTCTTGTCCTTGAGTGGGTCAACTCTCTCCCTCCCTGGCTACCGTCTTGCTCTTCATACATGTGTAAAAAGACTTGGAATTTTCCCTAATCCTGCTAATCCAATGCTTTTTCATGATCCCTTTTAGCTCTTACTTTTTGCTTAAGAGATCTTTGCTTAAGAGAAAAGAGACCTTTGCTTAAGTTTCTTCCTACTTCCCTTGTATTCCACACTTGCTTCATGTGTCCCAGCCTCCTAGCTTTGACAAAAGCTTCCTTTTGCTCTTTGACATTCCTCCCATCCACCAATCTATCTACCCATCATGTTACCCATTTACCTGCCCACCCATACATTTTCTATTTGCTGTCCCTCCAATGTGTATTTATCTCCTCATTGCCCATCTATGTATCCACTTAACCATCTTGCCATCTAGAATCATAGCACCCTTCCAGTGCAGAAGGAGGCCATTTGGTCCATTGAGCCTGCACTAACAACAATCCCACCCAGGTCCTATCTCTGAAATCCCATGTATTTACTCACCTAAGACACTAAGGGGCAATTTAGCATGGCCAATCAATCTAACCCAAAATCTTTCTACTGTGGGCAAAAACTAGAGCACCCAAAGGAAACCTATGCAGACATGGGGAGAACATGCAACTTCACACAGACAGTCACCATGTTGAACTGAACCCAAGTCCCTGGCTCTGTGAGGCAGCAGCACTAACCACTGTGCCACATGCCACCCCATCAGTCACTCTTTGCATCAATTTATTCATCCACCCAGTAACCATCTATTGTCCTCCCATCTATCAATCTCTGCACATCTGTCTATAGACCTATCCTTCCATACATCTATTTGCCATTTATCTGTCTAAACATCCCCTGTCCACCCAGCCATCTGTCTACACACACGTCTAGAGAAATTTCAGAACTGACAATTAGGTTATCACACAATGAGAAAGATCAGGGAAAGAAGACAATTGGAGGGTAGTTTTATTAATTAGAGATAACAAAATTACTGTAGTAAAAAAAGGCATAAATAACTGAAGGCTATTACTCATTTTGGCTCAAATGAAAGTAAATAAAGGGTCAATTATACTATTAGAGATTGATGACAGACCACTTAATAGTGGGTGGAAGAAGAGATATGCAAGTAAATATGCGAATAGAAGAAGAGCAGAATAATAATCATGAGAGATTTTAACTACCCCAAATAAACTGGGAAGAGGTAACAAGATAGGTGCTGGAGATGGACTCATTTCAAAGAGCTCTTTTCCACTCTATACAGAAAGATCCCAACAAGAGAGAAAATAATGCTAGATCTAAGAATGAAAAATCACAGAATTGTTTTGATGCAGCAGGAGGCCATTTGGCCCATTGTGTCTGCACCAGATCTCTGAATATGCAAATCACCTAATGTTATTCCCACCCTCTCTCTGTAACCCTCCACATTCTTCCTTTCAGAGTCAATGCAATTCCCTCTTGAATTTGCCTGCACCACACTTTCTGGCATTCCAAACACTAACCACTCGCTGCATGGACATCTTTTTTCTCCTATCACTTTTGATTCTTTTACTAATTACTTTAAATCCGTGCCTTCTTGTTCCTGATCCTTTCACAAGTGGGAACAGTTTCTCCCTAGCTACTCTGTCCAGACTCCTCATGTTTTCGAATGAGATGAATTAGACCAGCTAACAGAAGTGACATTAAACAATATTATTCACAACATTCAAAGGTTTTATGATTGAGATGGGCATCAATAAATTAAAGACCAAAACAATAAGTTGGAGCAAAGCTAATTTTAAGGGGATGACAATGGAACTGGAAATATTTACTGACAAGTGAATACAGCAGCAAGGGGAAGATTATACACGAAACAGCAAGAACAAAGTCAGTAATGACACATTGTGGATGAATAAAGAAATAAAGTAAAAATTAAAACTCAAGATAAAGGGATAACTAAATTGACAATAAAGGAAAGAATAACAAAGGAGTGATGAAATGGATAGGAGAGAAATAAAACAAACGATTAGGAGGTCAAAAAGGAATGACAAAGTTAAATTATTAAGGAATATAAGAAAAAAATTAAAATATTTTAGACACATGAATAAGAAAAGATTAGAATTGGGGCAATAACACCTCAGAATCATTGGCAGTGATTGCAAAATGAAAGAAATATTAAATGATTAGCCTAAACAAGAATCTCCGCGGAATGTTTCTTAGCTTCGGGATGCATTTTGCCATTGCCTAATGGTGGGATTGTCTGGTCCCGCTGTTGGCAATGGGATTTCCCTTTGAATCCACCCTACACTACTGGGAAACCCGGAGTTGTGCCGTCAGCAGGACGACATGAACAACCAGAAGATCTCACCCCCTAATGGGAGCTAATGTAGTGGACATGACGTAAAGAAGACATGAAAGAAGATGGCGAGAATTTTCCAGTTGTTCGCACCCCACCGCTGCTGCAAATAAGGGTGGAGAATTTGGTGCTCAACCAAATTTCAATTCACAGCATTGGGACCACAGAATCCCACCAGTGTGAACAGCTGCAAAATTCTGCATGGAATATAAACATTTCAGATAGGAAGTGGGAAGAGAAAAGTAATTGATGTACAAGTGAAACTTAGAGAGCACAAAACCTGATCCTCAGCACATATTAACCAAAACGTAGGGAACAAAGCAGATACACTATTATAGATACCTAAAAGTCCATTAGAATAGGGAATAGTAACAAACGGCTGGTGCAATTTCTATATCTAAAAAGGCAGATAGAACAAGCTGGAGGAATGATATAGACTAATTACTTTCATGTTGATAAGAAAGATAATAGAATGCTCATTCAAAAATGCAAAAATATAACAGCAGAGTTTTTGAAAGGGAAGATCACGCTTGATCAATCTTGTTGAAATCTCAGAAGCAGTAACACAAAGAGTAGATAAGGGTGATGCAGTAAATGTAATATATTTGATTTCCAAGAGGTCTTTGATAAAGTACCACATGGCCAAAGTCAAACTAAGTGGAACCAGGGAATAGGCAGTTACCTGGATTGAAAAAAGGCAAAACGTTGCAAGCAGTTGGATAATTAGCTTATTAACACTATCTATAAGTATAGATAATGAGGAAAAATAATCTTACATAATGAATTAAGTTTTATCACAATTGCCTTACCAAAAGCTATATAGCTTGCAGAATTTCTATGGGATAGGGCGGTGAAGGGGAAATCAGAATATTGAATTTGATGATCAGCCATGATCAAAATGAATGATCGAGTGGCTTGAAGGTCCAATGGCCTACTCTTGCTTCTAGCTTCAATGTTTCTAGGCTTCTTTAACTCTAACATGTCGTGTTGGTGATTTTTTAAAGTGAAGTTTTTCAGAGACTGAACCATGTCTAAACCAAAATCAAATTTTTATGATAAGAAATTGTGGAAAATTTTTGTACTTTTACAAAGAGCATTAAGACTCCACTCCTTAATTCTCATTTGCGTAAATATATGAACAAATAAGAAACCAATCTATAAAATTATCCAGTGTTCAGAAAGTGTTGGCTGCTGTTGGACAGCCTACCCTGTAGTATTGGCTCAAGTTTAGAAATAGCCATTTTTAGCAGTGTCTCATGCCTTCATTGTGTTCACGTAGCTGGGATCACAGCCTAAGAAAGAAAGAGAAAAAAATACCTTTCACATCCTCAGGCAGCTCCCAACCTTCACAACTATTTAAATACATTTTTTGGAGGTATAATCACTGTTGCTATGTCAGCAACAGCAACCAACCCATTCAAGGCAAATGAGACAAATCTCCAATTAATCTGTTTGGGTTAAGAAATGGTTCTTGGTTAGGACAGCAAGGAAAACATTGCTGTTGCTCTTTGGATAATATCATGGGATCTTTTTCATCCACCTGAGAGGGAAGACAGGACCTGGGTTTAACATCTCCTCTGAAATATGGAATCTCAGACTGTGCAGCACCCCCTCAGTACTGCATTGCAGTATCAGCATGGATTGTGTTTTCAAGACTCTAGAGAGGTGGTCACTTGGATTCACCTTGGAAAATCCAAAACTGTTGTGGAATGGGAATGTTTCTTTTTTTGATTGGTTGCTTTGTTTGGTGAGAATTCTCTTGCTTGCCACTAACAGCATCCTGTTGAACAGAATGGTCCAGGTTTGGCTAATAAATAAAAATCCCCCTTGCAATTTGTAGCAAAGAGACACCCACCACCAAGGGCAGGACAATTTTCCTCTCATTTTACAGTCTAACTGAATCAACATCTCAGCATAAGTCTCATTATATTGCTGGATTTAATGGTGTTAATGTGAATTAATTTCACCACAATCATTTAAAGTTAGCAATTCATGTCAGAAGGACCCTTGATGGGTCTTGACATATCACTCAACCTTAAAGGAGTTGTGGAGGGTGGGGGGAAGGATCTCACTTCTGCAGTGGTAAAATTACTATTTTAAACTTAATTTTAAAAATTGTTTCTTATTTTTTCTTTCAGCCTCTTTTTGTCTTACTCAATCCAATCTTCCTCTTCCTACTTCTGTATTTAATTTGACTCCAATTCACTCCACTTCATTCTATGCCTCTCACTATTTCTTTCTCTGAATGGGATTCTCATCCGTTCCCACCTCGCTGCAAGTTAGAATGGAAAATACGGCATTTCAAGCAAAACTCTACTCACTGAAGCAGCACCAGACAATCCCAGGCTGCAGAAAGGTCAGAGGTTTTCAACATCTATCTTTAAGTTGAATTAGTTAAGAACCTGACATTCATGGAGGTCTCAGGTGGCCTGTTATTGTATGTGCACCATTATCAACATTCTGGAGATTACCATTGACCAGAAACTAAACTGGAATAGCCAGATAAATACTATGACTATCACAGCAGGTCAGAGGCTAGGAATACTGTGGTGAGTAACTCACCATCTGACTCCCCAAAGCATGTTCACCATTTACAAGGCATTAATCAGGAGTGTAATGAAATACTCTCCACTTGCCTATGTGGGTGCAGGTCCAACAACACTGAAGAAACTCAACAACATCCAGGACGAAGCAGTCCGCTTGTTTGGAGATGGGGTTCATTCATTCCTTCCATCATTGATAAACTGGCAGCAGTGTGCACCATCTACAAGATGCATTGCAGGAACTCACCAAGGCTCCTTATATGTCATCTTCTCAAACCCAAATCCACTATACCTAGCACAAGATAATCCATAGCAACATAGACTGGAACCATTCACAATGGCAAGATCTTCCAGTCCCTCTGACAGTGCACCCCATCCAGGTTTCCTAGCTGTGTGGGATGCATTCAATGGGAAACACCATTCATAATGCCGGGACAAGAAGATCCAGCCACTGGCCAATGGTGGGCCACCTCTGCGAAACACATAGCAGGTTGTGCAGAAAACCTCACCTGCCTCCACTACCTGGAGGTTTCCCTCTGAGCCTCTTAACTTGCTATTCCTTCTCTGCTGTTGGATCAAAATACTGAAACTTCCTCCCTAACAACACTTTGGGTATACCTACAGTTCATGGATTGCAGCAGTTCAAGAAGGCAGCTCAACACCACCTTCCCAAGAGCAAGTAGTGATGGCAATAAATGCTGGCCTAGCCAATGACATCCACATCTCAGGAATGATTTATTACAAAAAAATACTTCCAGCAACTTGCTATGAAAAGTACAACCTGAAGAGTGCAATATAAAATCCAATTCAGAGTGTGGGCAATGTAATGGCCCGCTCCAGCAAGTTTTTGGCAAGTATATAACTAGATCTTTGCACCTGATGCAACATTCACCACAACGGGACTTGCAAATACAAGAACTAACACAGTGGACAAGTAAGACGAATTTTATTACTGAATGCTTTATCGCTGTTTTATGTTTCAGATAAATATTTACATTGTATTTATACACTTGCAATTGGACATTCTAACATTGTTCTAAATTCCAGAAGATTCCAAAATCACAAAATGACTTGGGCCCAAGCATGCTGGACTGGAGCTGTTTCAGTGTCTTCAGTTCACAGAGAATTGCTTTCAACTCTTAGAAGAAGATGCAGCAGGACAGCTTGGTGCAAGTGGGGATCATTGGCCAGGCCATAGTCGCTGCTTAATCCTTCACTTTAACCACTGAAAAACTGTTGGCCCCCAATTTTCTAAACAATGCTCCCTCTGAGTGTTACTCATCTCCAAGAGGAGCTGAAAGGATGGCAGAAGCAGATTTAATAGTAACTTTCAATGGAGAGCTGCAGAAAGTGAAACAGCTCTAAGTGAAGGGGAAAGATCGGACAAGTGGAGCTAATTGAATAGTTCTTTCAAAGAGATGGCAAGAACATGACAGGCCTTAGAGCCTCCTAGTAGTCCATCATATTCTCTAAGTAGGTATTCCGGCCTTAATATCACAACAGTACAGGAATCTGATGAAAAGAACACATTTATGTGCAATCACAGAACCCCTACAGTAAAAAAAGGAGACCATTCTGTCTATTGAATCTGTACCAACCACAATCCCACCCAGGCCCTATTCCCGTGACCACCCCCCCCTACTACCACACCCCATAATCCTGCTTGTTTAAAATAAAATACTGCAGATGCTGGAATATGAAACAGAAACAGAAAATGCTGGAAAATCTCAGCAGGTCTGAGCATCTGTGGAGAGAGAATAGAGCCAAAGTTTCAAACCAGGTGATCTTTCGTCAGAGCTGAACACAAGGAAAATCAGCAAGATTTATACTGTGAGAGTGAGGGGGTGGTGGCGGGGGCACTGTAATTGATAGGGATAGGAATAGACAAAAAGACAAAGGGAATGTAAATGGTGATGATAAAGGCTGAGAATGCTAAGGTCATCCATTAAAAGATCAGAATGAGTAAATGGCAGAATATAGGTGCAGAATATAGAAAAGCAGCAGATGGTTTGAGTGAGGTAGAAGTTGGGGGAGGAGGAAACAAGATGTAAAATGAGATATTAGAAGTATAAAAATAATATAAAGTAATAAAAATTAACAAGATGAAAAGAAATAAAATAAAACAAATGGAGATGGAGTCAAGGTGGAAGACAGAGTTCATGCTGTGAAGTTGTTGAATACAACGTTCAGTCTGTAACGATGTAAAGTGCCCAATCGGAAGATGAGATGTTGTTACTCCAGTTTGCTTTGGGATTCACTTGAGCACTGCAAAAAGTCAAGGATGGACATATGAACAGGAGAGCATGGTGGAGTGTTGAAATGGCAAGTGACAGGAAGGTCTGGATCCTGCCTGCAGATGGACCTAAGTGTTCTGCAAAGTGACCAACCAGTCTGCAATTTACTCTGATGTAGAGTAAATTGCATTGGGAGCAGCAATGCAATAGACCAGATTAAAGGAGGTGCACGTGAAGTACTGCTTCACCTGAAAAGAATGTTTCCTGCCTTTCTCTAGCTTTAAGTTATACAAACATATGAATTAGGAGCAGGAGTAGGGCACTCGGCCCCTCAAGCATGCTCTGCCATTCAATAAGGTCTGCTTGTAACCTCAACCCCATATTCCTATCTACCACAGATAAGCTTGTTAATCATGAATCTATCGATAAAAATATTCATACACTCTATCTCCACTGCCTTTTGAGGAAGAGAATTCCAAAGACTCACAATCCTCTGGGAAAAAATAATTCACCAATGCCCACTGGGCATTGCCCCTTTGGCTCTTGGGCAGTGCCAGGGAACCATGTTCATGGGCACCCTCCCCCCCCCCTCCCCAACTTACCTCCAACCTCCTCAGGGGTCTCCATGGCTACCAGCCCTCTTTTAGTGAGAGATTATTGTTCCTGGCAGTGGTGGGGAGGAGAGGCTAGCTGTCCCAGAGACTTCAGTCATGGGCCCGCTAATGGAATTCAAATGAAGATTTAAATACTTAAAGCAATCTATGCTGATTTCCGGTGTGGAGCTGACACCGCCAGAAATCTGGGACCTGGGAGACGTGCAGAAGCTGTGGCACCCAATGGGAAGCCTACTAAATGGCCTCCGCTTGTGTCTCCCATCCCAGGTCACTGCAATCACTCCCAATATTCCATTAGTTTTCCTAATTACTTACTGTACCTGGATGATAGCCTTTTATGATTCAAGCACTAAGACACCCAGATATTTCGGCACTTCAGAATTCTGTAATCTATCAGCATTTAGGCAATAAGCTCCTTTTTTATTCTTCTTGCCAAAATGGCCAATTTAATATTTGTCCACATTGTATCCATTTGCCAGACTTTTGCCCACTCATTTAACCTATGTGCTTTTGTAATCTTCTTATGTGCACTTCACAAACTTCTTTTCTACCTACGTTTGTGAGATCAGCAACTTAGCAAACATACCTTCAGTCCCTTCATCCAATTCATTTATATAAATTGTTACAACTGAGGTCCCCGCACTGATATCCATCATTTGTCACATCCAGCCATAAAAAAAAATGCTTTTACACCAAATTTCTGTTTCCTGTTAGCTAGCCTATCATTTATCCATGCCAATATGTTGCTCTCTTCACCATTGGCTTTTATTACAACCTTTGATGTGGCAACCTATCAAATGGTTTTTGGAAATCTAAGTTCACTACATCCACTGGTTCTCCTTTATCCACACTATACTTGAACCTATAAATTGGTTAAACATGACTTCCTTTTCACAAAACCACATTGAACCTACCTGAGTGGATTGAATTTTTCCAAATGCATGGCTATATTGTCTTTAATAATGGTTTGTAACTTTTTCTCTATGACAAACGTTAGGCTAACTAGCCTGTAGTTTCTTGCTTCATGTCTCTATCTGCACACCACCTCCCACCCACTGCCCCTGATGCTGCATACACACTTCTTCAACAAAGGAGTTATATTTGCTATCCTCCAATGTAATGAAACCTTCCTTAAATCAAGGGAACTCTAGAAAATTAAAACTAATGCTTCAACTATCTCATTAGCCATTTCTTTCAAGACCATAGAGTGAACTTCATCCAGTCCCATGCATTTGTCAGACAACAATTTGCTCAGTACCAGTTCCTGGGCAGTTGGAATTTTCCTGAGTTCTTTCCTCCCTCCCATTTCTTGATTTATAGCTATTTATGAGATGTTATTCGTGTCCTCTATAGTGAAAACTGATGCAATATACCTGTCTAATTCATTGCAATATACCTGTTTAATTCACCTACTTTCTTACTTACTTTCTATTACTAATTACTTACTTTCTATTACTAATTCCACAGATGTGCTTTCTATAGGGCCAATGCTTATTTTGTTCATTCTTTTTTTAGATAAATTTCTGTTGGAACTCTTATTATCCATCGTAATATTTCCAACTAGCTTTCTCTCATACTCTAATTTTCCTCCCTATTAATCTTTTTGTCATTCTTTGATGTTCATAGAATCCTATAGTGCAAAAGGAGATCATCTGGCCCATTGAATCTACACTGACTACAAAACTACCCAAGCTGTATTCCCACAACCCGACATATTTACCCTGCTATTCCCCTGACATTACAGTCAGTTTAGCATGGCCAATCAACCTATCCCATACATCTTTGGACTGTGGGAGGAAACCAGAGCACCCACACGGGGAGAATGTGCAAGCTCCACACGGACGGTGACCCAAGCCAGGAATCGAATCCAGATCCCTGGCGCGATGAGACAGCAGTGTTCATCACTGTGCTGCCCCATTCTTTATATTTGTATTTGTATTGATATGTTCTTTATATTTTTTTCAATTTTCTCAACTGTCAGTCATCTTTATGAAAATATACGCTTTTTCTTTAAGTTTAATACCCCTTTAACTGTTTAATTAACATGGATGATATGCCCATTTAGAACTTTTCTTTCTCATTAGAATCTGTCTATTCCGTATTTTCTGAAATATCCCTTTAAACGTCTGCCACTGACCATCTATTGATCTTTCACTCCAGCATATTTGACAGTTCACTTCAGCTAGCTCTGCACTCAGGTCATCATAGTTTAAGTTTAAAATACGCAGTCTTCACTCCCTCAAAGTGAATGCAACATTCAATCATATTATGATTACTATTACCTACAGGTGCCTTCACTATGAATTTACCAATTAATCCAATCTCATTGCAAACACCTGGTCTAGTAATAGCCTGCCCTCAGGTTGGTACCAGAAAGTGCTGTTCTAAGAAATAATCTTATAAACATTCTATGAACTCCTCATTTAAACTACCTATGCCCATCTGATTTTTCCAATTCATATGTCGGTTGAAATCACCCATGATGATTGCAGTATCTATGTGACAATTTCCCATTATCTCTTCTTTTGTACTCTGACCTATCATGTGGGCTTGTACACCACTCGCACAAGTGATTCCTTGACTTTATCATTTCTCATCTCAACCCACATTGCTTCTACATTCTGGTTTCCTAAACTTGGGTCATCCCTCTTTAATATGCTAATAACAGTGTCCCCTTCCATCTGTTCTCAATTCCCTATCCTTTCTAAATATCACATATCCTTTAATCTTCAGTTCCCAATCTATGTCTTGTTTCACAACAGCTATCTGTTTCTCTACCCGTTTATCTGTTTTGCTTTGAATGCTATGTGTAGTCAGATCCAGACTCTTAAGACTTGGCCTTTTATTATTTTTGTAGCCTCTAGTCTTTGCAAACATCAGCTAGTTCAATATGGAAGGACCAGTGTCTCAAAGATGGAGACTCCTCATGCATATGACAGTGAACGACAATGAATGAAATATGAAGTTCAGAGTAGCAGAAATCCACCACCTTCAACATTCTATGATGCACACTGGCAGCAGTGTGTGCCATCTACAAGATACACTGCAGCAATTTACCAACGTTCCGTCAACAGTATTTTCCAAACCCATGACTTTACCATCTAGAAGGACAAGGGTAGCCGATCACCACCGAGTACAAGTTCCCCTCCAAGCCACAAACCATCCTGACTTGGAAATATGTCAGTGTTCCTAAGGAGGATCAAAATTCTGAAGCGCCCTTTCGAACAGCACTGGGAGTGGACCTAGACTACTTGGATTGCAAGAAGTTCGCTCACCACAACCTTCACAAGGGCAATTAGAGATGGGCAACAAACACTGGCTTAGCCAATAATGCCCACATCCCATGGAAGAATTTTTTTAAGAAATGTAAATCACTATTTAAGTCTCACTTCCCTGACACCATTTACCAATCAAAACACTGTGGAATATTGGGTCAGTTGGGTGGGGGATTTGAATGCTGCTGCTGCTCTGTAATCCTGCTTGAAGTCTATTAATTTATGACCAAGGATCAACATTAACTTGTCTGTTGTCTCCACTGATGCAGCTTTCATTTCATTTGTTGCCATCTCTTTGGTCACTGGTCATACACTGAGCCTGATTTGGCATCAGATGTAATGTAACAATCACAGGTAGCACTGGGCTGAACAAAAGATCCTCTCATCTGCAATGTGACTGGGTGTATGAGAAGTCAGAGTTGGGTTCATAGAATCATAGTGCAGAAGGAGGCCATTCAGCCTATTGCGTCTGCACCAACTTTCCAAAAGAGCTCATCCTCCGCCCTATTCCCATAACCCCACAGATTTACCATGGCCAATCCACCTAACTAGCACATCTTTTGGACAATAAGGAGAAATTTAGCATGGCCAATCCACCAAATCTGCACATCTTTGGACACTAAGGGGCAATTTAGCATGGCCAATCCACTTGGCCTATATATCTTTGGACAATAAGAAGCAATTTAGCATAGCCAATTCACATAACCTACACATCTTTGAACACTAACAGCTAATTTAGCATGGCCAATCTACCAAACCTGCACATCTTTGGACATTAAGGGGTAATTGAGCATGGCCAATCCAACTAACCTGCACATCCATGGACTGTGGGAGGAAACTTGGAGCACATGGAGGAAACCTATGCAGACTCGGAGAATGTGCAAATTCCACACAATCACCTAAGTCCGGAATTAAGTTTGGGCTCTAGCACTGTGAAGCAACAGTGCTAACGACTTGGTACCATGCCGCCCTGCCATCATACTGCTCTTCCGCAGAGCAGAGACACCCTAGCCTTAACTGCAGTGAATTACTCAGCAGCAGTTTCAGTTTGTAACATGCAGTGAAATCATTTGAAGTGAAAGTAACAAGTTGTCCCAAGTTGCAAACTACATGTAATCCTACACATTGCTTGTGTCTTTTATGCTGACTTCTTATAAGGATAATACTGCAATGTAAAGCTTCAATAAATGGAGGCATGGATCACAAAATCCACCTCACGTTTCAATCCTGTATATACCCTGACTTCATAAAATAATCTTTAATGTTGCCAGCTTAAAGGATTCAGCCATCAAGGATGAGTTGTGGAACACCATGTGTTCCTGTGCCAATTCGAAACATGCTGTTATATATAAAAATGAATCTCAACTCCAAAAGTAGGCACTTGGCCCAAACAGGGAAGATATCACAAAAATAAATGGGCATGAATTCCTCTTTATGATTGAGAAAGCTTGGGAGAAAGTGACACACTGTGATCTCTCAAGTCCAGAATACTTAGGACCAAGTCACTTCTGGATTGCGGGATTTTCTGGATTATAGAATGATGTTAGAATGTCTAACCGCATGTGTGTAAACCAAAAAACACTGTTCATATACCTGAAAAGCACAAAATAGGGATCAAACATTGTAAAGCAGTGATAAAAATAGTTTTACTTATCCAAATACAGTATCTTTGAGTCTGCTCCCAAAAATGCATTAAAATGATGCCATGCGTTACTTGGATCTGCCCAGAGAATTTCCTGTTGATAACAGGTCAAACAGATTTTAGACTGGGGAGATTACAGTGTATATGGTACTTGTATGATTTTAAACTCCTGATTACGTCTGAAACTTGAAATGACAGCATAAAGTGGTTTACCCTGAGGGAATTTCCTTGTGTTCAATAAAACCAGGAATGAGTTTGTCAGGATATAGTATTATAAATCATTCTGACAAAGAGTCTGAATTTCTGAATAGACTTAAGGAAAGGTGTTCACAGATTGTTCTAGGTCATCACAATATACTTAGTGCATCACCAACATGGTAGCACCTTCAGGAACATACAGTACATATGGTTACATATTTACACTTAACTATGTGAACATTAGTTGTGTGTAGAAACTGAACCTACCTGTTTAATCCTTCAGTGCACAACAGTCATCCTGTAAACCCAAACCAGCATTTTGTTGTACTTCATTCATTTTTACTTTCTAGTAAAAAGTTCCAGCAGATTGTTTAGGAGGCAAATGTGCAACGTTGATCAGTAATCACAAGCCATGCTTTGCACTCATGAAAGATGCCAAATTAATACAGTTTGCAATGACTCACTGAAGGGCTCCGCACCCAATGAAAAGTCAATTTAACAAAAAGAAGCATCTGGATGAGAGGTGTGCTGAATCAAGAATCTGTGTTTCAAGACTGAGTATTCTTTCATTGTTCACAATCTGTCAACTAAGCTGAATTCAGGACAATATCCCATGCTTCTCAATATGTGCTTGTCATGTGCAGGGTAATGAGGTAAATTACATTTAATGAATGATCAAATTTGCTGGATGAGATGTTTGAAGTTTAAGTATCTGCCTCCTGTGATGACATCTCATAGGGGAATTGTCTTGTGTGTTGCTGGTAAATCATCAGGCTGAGACTCTTGTCCAATCGCTTTGCTTGGAGCCCTGAGTGCTTAGCGAAACAGCAAGTGTCCCGTTCGTTTCACAGTCCATCCAGTCTCTGTCAGCTGAAGGGGCCTGAGCCTGGGGCAGCCACCGCCTGCTACTAGGTTACTGAGGAACTCCTGATTGCTCTCGGCAGGGGGAAAGGGAGGAGCTTTCAGTAGAGGATTCATCGACAAGCTTTATGCTTGTTCTGGGTATTTCATACCTTACCTTCCATTTGATTGTGTAAATAAGGAGGTACTATTTCCCGTGGCCAGGAGGGCCAGTAACCAGAGGACACAAATAAAGGGGCATACAAATTAGAGGGAGAAATGTTTAACTCCTTGAGTTACCGTGATATGGAATTGCTTGAAAAGGTGGTGGAAGCAGATTTAACAGCAAAATGGAAATGCATAAATAGATAGAAAGGAAACATTTGAAAAACTTTAGGGAGTGGAACTAATTGAATAACTTTTTCAGAGGCAGCACAGTCACGCTGGGCTGAATGGTCTCCTTTTGTTCTGTATCATTCAATAATCTTCCTGTGCAAGTTCGAACAGCTATTTAATTTAATCTGCAAAAACAAAACCAAAGATATTTCATGATTCTATTTTCTCCTAGGGCGTAATCAGTCACTGAACTTTAACAGTATTGGGGTGTCAGTAGCACTAACACTTCCTCGAATAATCTATTGGATTTCACAAAACAAACTCTCAGAGGTAAAGCATTAAATAAGAAACTCCATGGAGTCTCTTGCTGTGGAGGCTGATGCCCACACTTAACAGGTGAACATGACATCCGCAAAGGAAAATCAATGCTCTTAACCTTCAAATTGTTCCGCCAATTAAACAAATACTCCAGGGGAGATCACCAAATCGGCCTGGTGACCCTGCCCTTTCATCTCCCGCTTTCTAAGTGCAAATGTGATATGTAAGCTTGCCTACCCGAAAGATTTTACTGCAGCAGGAAGCATGGTGTATCAGGGCCACTAGATCATCCAACCTTCAGATGGAAGTCCCAGTTCCACAGACTGAAAATAAACAGGTGAATCATTGAATGTGTACAGTTCCCCGAATCCATCTCCGCAGAGGCCTTGGACGCTGAACAGCAACCTCCTGTTAGCCTCAGTATCCTGGGTACCTCCAAATTGGCTCAGTCATGAAGGGGTTCAATAGGGTTGATACAGCTAAGATGTCTCTACTTATGGGGCAGCCCAAGAATGAGGGCCATAAAATATAACGTAGTCACTGACAAATTCAAGAGGTAATTCAGTTGAAACTTCTTTACCCAGAGAGTTGTTGGAGTGTGGAACTTGCTATCCAGGGGTAGTTGAGGTGAAAAGTACTGATACATTGAAGGGGATGTTGGATATGTACTGAACGGGAAATAGAATGATAAGTTGGGAGGGTGAGATGATGCAAGGGTGGGAAGAGGTTCATGTGGAGGACAAATATTGACATAGACCTGTTACTGATTCTGTGCTCTTAGCATTAGGTACAAATACCAGGAGGTATCAAGTTTACTTCTTGCTGACATTTTGCACTTTCTCTTCCCCTAACTCTTACATCCTTACCCATACATAGTATTCAATCGGCCCATTTTACACACTTCCCCCCCCAGTCCACACTCTCATGTTCACCCTCTCTCTGTCTCTCTACATATCGCCTGGCTACATTGTGCCGATCAGACCGAGGTGATGTGGTCAACCACACGTGTGCCATCCAGATCCACCATCTCCATGCACTCGATCTCGTTGTGGTTGTCGGGGTTTTTCCTTTCTGGCCGCTTCTTGGAAGGCGGCAGAAAGGTCAGGATCACAGGTAGAATGGCAAAGCAGTGAAGAAAGGTGAAAAGCGCAATTAGAAACAGACACCTGAACAGTGTGCAGATCAGGTTTGAAGGCACCGAACTCAGGGGGATTATACCGATCATGTAACAAAAGTTACTCTGCAAAATAGCCACTCCATGCAGCTCCAAAGCATTTTTAACCCACTTCGTCCTTGTCAGGTCTTTGCCCAGGACAAACGTAGATAAGAACGGTGCACAATTGTCGATGGTGTAGTTTATCCCATAAATTAAGCAGAGGACAGAGATGCAGTCCAATTCTACATCCCACAGGGTCATGAAGCCAATGACTCCAAACTCCACTGAGGCCACAGTAAGAGTAAGCCAGACATTCAGCAGGGTGTTCACCACCAGCAAGCTGGAGAAAAAGAGGACAAACAATGCGCTGATACACGAGTTCTGCAAGGGTGCTCCCACTGACGAAGCATACCGGTCCATATAGATAAAGGATGGGTTGAAAATCATAAACTTCACTTTGTAGGTCAGGGACAGTTTCCTCAGGGTCTCCAGCAGGTCATAAATCTCTTCCCTGGTGTTCTCAGCTGTCTTGGCTACCAGGTACATGCGTGACGCAACCACCTCCAGCTCATTATTGGCTTTCCTCACCAATATGATATCATCTGAGAATTGGGAATACCGGGGAGTCTTTAGGAAAGAATTCCTTAGAGTCTCCAGGAAGTCGCTTCTGGACACTGGAGCAGTAACATTCAATTTTTTCAGGTAATTTAGATAAGTTTCAAACCAAGATATTCTGACAAAGCCTCCAGTGATTTCCAGCAGATCCTCCTGGACGCTGGCATTCCAATACTCGATTGGTTCATAAATATAAAAGCCAATGACGGGACTGTAGCTGCTGAAATATTTCTGCTGTACAGTGCTGTATGAGACGGTCCGAGACTCAGTCGCTACCACGTTACTAAGGTCCAAGCCTTCGCTGATCTGCAGATAGCCCATTAAGGCAAAAGAGATATAAACGAGATAAAACAGAACTACAAAAGGCTTGACATAAGTGTTTGTAATCCAATCGCAGTAATACTGCTTGAGAAACCAAAGCAGGAACTGGTTTTCATAGGGGCTAGTGTCACTAGGTCCTGCTGTCTCCTCACTAAATTTGGACATCATGATGAATCTATACCAGGCAGGTTTTGCTTGTAGGTCATCTGGTTTGGGCACTTTTCTGCAAAAGAGACTGTGCTGGTAATTATTTTCCAAGTAACCAGTGAAGACCAGGTTGGAGCCATAGAATGCCATCAGGTAGAGGTAATTGAAAAGCACAGAGATACATGTGTTAACACAGAACTCTTTCACTGCTTCAATGTTGGTGAAGGGACTGGCACCAATGCCAAATGTCACCATGTACATGGCAGTGGTGAGCGTAATGGGCAGCATTGTATCAGCATACACATTGGCGATCCTTTCCTTCACGTGCTGGTCCTCCATGGTCTCCCTCCACGATGAGAGCATCTCGAACATGCCGTACAGCCCATGTCCTGAGAAAAGGAAGACAGAGAGGCTTTAATTAAAATTAGCAAATCAGAAACTGGAGCACCCAGGCCAGAAAACTGTCTGTCATAGCAGTCAGATTTGAGGCAATGCTCATTCACAAGGCAAACCCTCACCATAAAATCTACTTTGCAGCAAATGAGGACTCTGCACAGGTCAAGCTTCCTACCCCCTTCAACTTTATTTGCAGCTCCTGTGCAGATCAAGGTTCTCACTTGTTGACCATGCCATGTGCAGAGATCAACCGCCTATCGCAGGGTCAAGAGAGCCCTCTTCACTCACCCAACCCCCTCCCAAAACAATTCTGAGGCCACCCATCTCCTTTAAATTTGTCACTCAAGCAGCAGGATACCAAGTAATCTGATGGCCCAGATTGTGCTTTCAATCATCTGATAAATCCGCAGCCCAGGAGGTGCTCATCTGACTCCACAAAAAGAATTTGTCACTTACCTCTTAGTTGAGCCTCCTCACTTCCTTCAGCTGGACACTGATTAGTGAGATTCAGGTTTCTGTTAACATTGTTGTACCCAAAATTCCATGTTAAAAGGGACCTCTCACCTGACATAGGCAGATATTGGCAAAAGGACCCTTTCAAAATGGTGCTAGTGTTCAAAATGGGTGCCAGACAAATGGAGTGAAAACTGACCACTGCCAGCTCCAAAACAAATCAGTTATTTTGTCCTAAAGAGCACAGTGAGAAGGTCCAGTGTTTGCTATTTTACTGCACCATTCAACACATTGCTTTTTTTTTTAACTCCCTATATTCCACGGTTCAAGTTGTCACAAGTTTGAACATTTAATCCTTCTTCGGTACAGCAACCTCCTTCGAGTCTTTCCATTACTCAGGACTGCAGGAATGTTACTCAGTTGTTCCTGTACTTGCATTTGTACAGGAAGCTGTCGCCATTTGGTGGGACACTGGTTAGAAATGTTAGGCAAACCATACCTATTGCCTGTGTTAGCTGTGGCCCAGTGGACAGCACTCTTGTCCCTGAGTTCAATTGCTGTTCCTCCTGCATGCTTCTAAGCTGATGGTCCAACGTACTATTGGGGGACTGCTATCTTGTCAGAGGTACTGCCTTTCAGGTAAAACATTAAACTGTAGCTTTGATTATCTCCTGAGATGGACATAAAAGATCCTATTGCACT
Source organism: Sphyrna mokarran (assembly GCA_024679065.1). Lineage (NCBI taxonomy): Eukaryota > Metazoa > Chordata > Chondrichthyes > Carcharhiniformes > Carcharhinidae > Sphyrna > Sphyrna mokarran. Next base: position 68,613,803 of record JAGIQG010000013.1, read on the forward strand.
GTCTTGAAGAACAGCAGGTAGTTCTCCCCAGTTTTCTGGTTGATATTTAGTCCTCAATTAATATTGACAGAAACTATTTCTTGGTCGTTTATCTCATTGCTATTTGTGGGAGCTTGCTGTCTTCCAGCTGGATACTTTGTTTCCTACATTACAACATTTCAAAGTACTTTCAGCCAACAATTACTATTTTCCAATAACCGGATGCTGTTCCCAGTCCAAAAAGATATTCTATTAACCACACAGTTGAATGTGACTTTCAATACCGATGTCACAATCCTTGGCCAAATTCCGGGATGTGGATGAGGATGCCTTGTTTAAAGTAAATGAAAGTTGAGATTCATGATTCCTGCTTTTGGAATTAATTCAGAAGATTCCGTGGATTTGAACAAACAAACACAAACTTTACCACACAAGTTCAGAAAGATAAAACAATTTACAATATATATCTTCTACTTTAACATTCAGGGTAAGTATGTGAATTAACAGGTAAACAGTTGAACGCAACTCACTACAGAGTAATGGCAAATGCAACCAAGGCAGAGTCCATGGATTGCTCAAGAACCCCCCCCCCCAGTTGTCCATGGATTGTTCAAGAATGCACCCACCTTGTTGAAACTCTGTCTCACAAAGAATTCCCAGCCTCACTTTTGAGGATCATTCCTGGGAATTCTTTCCAGATGTCATGCCCAAACAGACAGTTTTAACAATAGCCCACATAACAGGATTTCAATCTATTATTCTGAAATTCCTTCTCCCTGTATTCCTGACTACATCAACATCAATTTACAGACAATTTTCAGAACTATGGTCATACCAAGCTCAATATCACTGCTCCTAAGAAGTACCTTTGCCCAACGGCCCTCTTTACATAAAATCTGCTCCCCCTGTTATTTAACAAAAAGAGAAAACTGTAGAAAATCCCAGCAGGTCTGGCAGCATCTATAAGGAAAGGAAAGAGCCGACATTTTGAAACATCAGTTCTTTTCCCTCCTTACAGATGCTACCAGATCTGCTGAGATTTTCTAGCATTTTCTCTTCTTGTTTCAGATTTCAGCACCCCCAGTAATTTGCTTTTATCCTTCTTTTCTTTCTTTAATTTACCTTAACTGGGACCCATTTCTGTCCCTCTTTGTGACAATACTTGGCTGGCAGACTCCCTGAAACTGCTACTCACTGACCCTTGAATTGATCTGGGGATTTATCAAAACATTCCCGAAGGGTTCCACCCTTGTTATTATGCAGAAACCACGAAACAAGCACTGGAACATTCTGTACCTTAAGTGTTATAATTGCCACAGACTGCCAACTTAACACCCAGGGACACACAAACAATGGATTTCATGAAAGTCAGTGTGATACCAGGTATGTTGGCCACATGTGCCCATGATTGGCCGGTCAAATTAAACAACACGATCCTTCAGTTATTTGCAACAGAATATACTCAGCCAGCTTACACTTGTAAAACCCAAAACAAAATGTCTACCATTAGGTGCAATTCCATAATTGGGTAGCAGTTACTGAATAATCTTGAATAGGCTAATAACTAACATCTAAGATCAGCTTAGCTCATAACATGGCTCATTTATTCTTGCTAGAAGCAAAATACACTTATATACAGAGGCCCATTTTTGGCAAATATAAGTAATATCTTCAAGTTTTCCTTCAAACACCAACAAGACCAAGGTATTAAACAACAGGACACTGGCCTCAAATACTTAAAGGTTGCAGGTTTCAAACCCTATGAGTCACAGTCACTCAAACACCTATAAGTCACAAGCATAGAGTCATACAGCACGAAGCAGGCCCTTTGGCCCACCATATCTATACTAATCCCATTTACCGGAACTTGGATCATAGTTTTCAATGTTTTGGCAATTAAAATGCTTGTCCAGAAGCTTGTTAAATGTTCCAAGAGTACCTGCCTCCTCCACCCTCTCAGGCAGTATATTCCATATTTCTACCACTCTCTGGGTGAAAAAAACATTTTCTGACATCCCCTCTAAACCACTTACTTTTCACCTTAAACCCATGCCTCTGGTCTTAGGCATGGGGAAAAGATTGCATAGAAAATAAAAGCAGGAGTAGGTCATTCAGCCCTTTGAGCTTGCTCCACTGTTCATTATGATCATGACTGATCCTCAAAATCAATATTCCGATTCCCCTTTCCCCACATTCCTTCCCTTGATCCCATCAGGCCCAAGAGTTACATCTAATTTCTCTTGAAATCACACAATATTTTGGCCCCAACAACATTCTGTGGTAGCGAATTCCATACATTCACCACCCTCTGGGTGAAGAAATTTCTCCTCACCTCAGCCCTATAAAGTTTACCTCTTATCCTCAAACTATGACCCCTGAGAATAAGGAAGTAGTTATGGAAATCAGGGAGGGAGACTGTAAGGCTCCAGGGAAAATTATCATGGAAGTGACAAGATATTGGAGGTATTGGCGGCCTTAAAAGTGGACAAATCTCCAGATCTGGATGAATTGTGTCCCAGGCTGTTGTGGAAAGCAAGGGAGGAGATTGTAGGGACTCTGACCCAAATTTTTAATTCCTCCCTGGCCATGAGGATATCCACTGCTTGCTGAAGTACAGGGTTAGGGTTAGGCGATCCCGACCAAAATAAGAAAGATATGATCTAAGGAGATCCATCAAAGATGCCAAAAGGCAGTACTGGACCAAGCTAGGGTCCCTGACTAATCACACAGACATCTGCCAATTATGACAAGATCTGTAAGATGTAACAGGCTACAAGATGAAAGCGTGTAAAATTGCCAGCTCCCACATACCCCTTCCCTGATTAGCTCAAGGCATTCTACGCCCAATTTGAGCAAGAGGTCAGTGAGAGCATGCCTTCCACTCTGGAACAGCCTGTATCTAAAATCACCATTGTAGATGTCAGAGCAGCCTTTCTCAAAGGTCAATCCACAGAAAGTGACTGGCCCTTATGGGGTACCTGGACGAGCACTTAGATCAAAGAACAAAGAACAAAACAGCACAGGAAACAGGCCCTTCGGCCCACCAAGCCCGCGCCGCCACCTCATTGTTCCCACTTCTATCCGTGATCCCTGTCCATGTATATAGATCTATGGATTAAAAACCAAATTTGAGACAATTTAGAGAGAATTTGTTTTGCCAAATTCTGATTCTGAGAGGATGAGCTGGTGGGGATATTTGCAGACATCTTCGACCTCTCCTTACAACAATCTGAGGTCCCTATCTGCTTCAAGAAGATGACCATCATCCAGGTACATAAAAAAACCAAGCAGCATGCCTTAGTGACTATCGTCCAGATGGCTTTGACATCCATCATTATGAAGTATTTTGAAAGGCTAGTCATGGCACAAATCAATTCCAGTCTCCCGGTTCACCTGGATCCACTACAGTTTGCCTACCGCCACAACAGGTCTACAGCAGATGCCATCTCCCTCGCCCTGCACTCAACCTTGGAACACCTAGACAACAAAGACACCCATGTTCTATTTATTTATAACACTCCTATTTATTGACTACAGCTAAGCCTTCAACACCATTATTCCCACAAAACTCATCTCCAAACTCCAAGGCCTGGGCCTTGTCTCCTCCTTCAGCGACTAGATCCTGAACTTCCTGACCCACAGATCACAATCAGTAAGGAAAGGCAACAACAGCTCCTCCATGATCATCCTCAACACAAGTGTCCCACAATGCTATGTTCTCAGCCCCCTAATATACTCGTTATATAGTTATGATTGTGTGGCCAAATTTGCCTCCAATTACATTTTTAAGTTTCCTATCACAGTAGTGGGTCAGATCTCAAACGATGATGGGACAGAGTACAGGAATGAGATACAGAATCTGGTGAACTCTGTCCTTCAATATCAACAAAACAAAGAAGATTGCCATTGACTTCAGGAAGCGTAGAGGGGAACATGCCCCTGTCTATGTCAACAGGGATGAAGTAGAAATGGTCAAGAGTTCAAGTTTTTACATATTCAGATCACCAACAATCTGGTCCTGGTCCTCCTAGGCTGACACGATAGTTAAGAAGGCCCACCAACACTTCTGCTTTATCAGAATTTGGCATATCAGCTACAACTCTCGCCAGCTTTTACAGACGCACCATAGAACATAGAACATTACAGCGCAGAACAGGCCCTTCGGCCTTCGATGTTGCGCTGACCAATTATGAAAAAAAAAGCATTGACCCTCCCTTCTCTTCTCTTCCATAAACTTATCAGCTAACCTCTTAAACGCCACCAAACTTGGCGCATCTACAACTGCCGCAGGCAGGGCATTCCACTCCCTAACCACCCACTGGGTAAAGAACCTACCTCTGATATCCGTCCTATAACTATGGTAAGAAATCAAAATTATGATTGCTTTATGATCCGCGAAGCAATGCCTTGTTATTAAGTGTGTATGGAGAAACATGTCCTTGGGCAAAATGCCATAAATAACTCGTGTATTCAAAAACAACTAGTATAACTGCGTAAATAACATGAGAGAGGCGCGTGAACACTCTCAGGACTGTCGAAGATTGGCTATTACCAAAAACAGGGCAGGGAAAGGAGCCTGATCAACTCACTTTCTCAGCCATTAAGAAGGGGATCTCCCAGTGTCTCGGTGGACGCTCAACCGTGGGATACGCGCGCATCGCCCGGTATTTTCTCCGGACAAACATGTTGGTCCTTCACCGAGACTGAAACGGGCTCCCCAGTCGTTGGAAGGGCGAGGGCACAGTCCTGAGTGTAAATATATGCAGCTGCTTCATTTTAATCAATGCCGTGTAAATTGCATTATTAGTGTAGTTAGTAGGAATAAAGGTACGAAAGATAAGAACCTAATCTTATTGCGGTCTGAGTCATTTCTCTCTCTCTCGAGTCCTGCAAAATCTTTTACCCTCGTACCGAAACATTTTGGCGCTGCGAGCAGGGTACTTTGCTTTTGCAGTTGAGAGAGTGTATTTGATTCAGTGGCAATAATGTTTAAGAAGAAGGGGAAAGAGTCTGCGCCCGACGTTTTACCTGAATGGGATGATACCGCCTACCAAACGGTAGCACGGCTCATACGGGCGGGCGGAGGACCGCCGCAGTGTTGGTCAGTAGCTCTGCGGGAAGCCGATCTTTCTTCCTTGGAAGAATGTTTGCAAAAGGTTCCCGTCATTGAAAAGGATCCTTGGAGGGGGTTACAGAACCGCCTCTGGATCGTGTTAGCTGCCTACAGAAGGCAGCATGAGCGGGCTGACCAACTGCGGGAAGAATTGGGAAAAGTTAGAAAGGAATTAACGGATGCCAAGGGGCAGGTCTCCATGGCACATACTCAAGTAGAATGGTTAAGACAACGATTGGGTCAGGTGACAGGTGTAGCTGAGAAAGCCGCACTACAAGTTGCCAGGCTAAATGCTAGGAAAAAGCGAACGCCATGTGTAAAGAAGGTACGAGCCTTCGTGGCCACTGCTTCGGCTGAGCAGTGGGACCCGTCCGCTTGGGACGGGGACATTTGGGAATCGGGGGGGGATAGCAATTTAGAGAGCCCTACCCCTGTCCAGGCTAAGCCCGTCGTACGGCGGCGCATCCATCAGACAGCTAATGGACTGAATCGGGCTGATGTATATCAGGACTATACTCACCAAGAATTATCCGATATTAGAGAACGTATGAGACAGAAAGCGGGTGAGCCCCTTGACCGATGGCTAGTGAGACTATATGATCAGGGGGCAGGACAGATAGCGGTCGATGGGGTAGATGGGCGACATTTTATTGATTTACGCACAGACCCCGTTGTTCGGGGAGCGATAAAATCGGAACTGGATCTGCTGAATGAGCGAGATACTACTTTGTTAGCTGTGATGGCTACGGCAGTCATGCTGCGATATCCTGACCCTGGGTCGTGGCCTCAGAAAGAGGGTTCGTGGCACACATTAACTGAGGCAGTTAATCGGTTATGGGAGTTGGGAATGCGGAGCGCCGTGGAGTCGGGGCATGCAGACGAATTAGATAACACTCCCTTTACGGCTTCCCAGCGGAAGGCGGTTATTAAGACTGCTCCTCCCCAATATAAAGGTGCGATCATGGCAGTATTGTTGGGAGCAGAGGGAATTTCGATTGGGGAAGGAGCAGCGAGATTACGGGAGCTTGGCGATATGGGCGAATGGGAGACACGGGAACAAACACCATTGCAGCGTGAAAGGGGAGCGGGAAAACCAGTAGCAACAGAGGGTATCAGTAGACAGCAATCATGGACAGCCCTGCGGCAGGCGGGCATGGATGCATCTACCATAGATGGCCGACCAACAGCGGAATTGTTGCAGTTGGCCCGGAAAAAGGGATTGGTAAAAGGCGATCCGCCGCGACGGATAACATGTGTATCATTATCAGGGGATGTGCCAAAATTCCCTAATCTGTGGGATGTGCCAAAATTCCCTAGTCTGTGTCAGAGTAAGTGTCAGGAGGGTTCGCGTAGGAGAAAGGAAGTTGACCTGACCTCTTCTGAGGAATCGGAGGCGGAAGAGGAGGTGGAAGTTAAAGAGGTTAGGAAGGGGAACAAACGAGAGGACAAAAAGGGAAAGAAAGGGAAAAACAAGAAAGGAAAAGGACACCTATACCCAATGCGCGAACTCCAATTTTTGGAGGAAAATTATCACTAGGATATTGGCCGAGCCCTTGTGGTATACTCCACCACTGCGTGGTCTTGGGATGATATTAGACCATATGTGTTGGTGCGTATACATTGGGCTTCGAAAAACGTACAAATGGTTAGAGCTTTAGTAGACACACGGGCGGAGGCCACCCTGATTTACGGAAATGTAGATAAATTTAAAGGAACCCCCATGACGGTAACAGGGATTGGGGGACAACCCATCAAGGCAGTAAGTGCTCGAGTTAAAATAGGAATAGGTCATCTCCCCACTAGGGAATATACTGTTTTGATTACGCCGATCCGGGAATGGATTATAGGAATGGACATTTTACGAGGAATGACATTACATCTGTTAGACGGATGTTATAAGTTTGTTATAAGTTTGTACCTACCAGTACAGGTAGGTAGGGTAAAGATGCCGCCCTTTCCTATTCCTTTAGCTACTAAGGTGGTACAAATGAAACAGTATCGCGTCCCAGGAGGACATGCTGAAATAACTGAGACAATTAAAGATTATGTAGCTACAGGAGTCTTGCGTGGGATAACCACGCAGTGGAATAATCCTATCTGGCCGGTACGGAAGTCAGATGGGTCATGGCGGATGACAGTAGATTACTGGACTTTGAATAAACACACGCCCCCACTGATGGCTGCTGTGCCAGATATGATATCTATTATAGAGCGCATCCAGACACATGGGGGAGAGTGGTATGCCGTTATTGACCTGGCTAACGCCTTTTTCACTATCCCCATACCTGAAGACCGACAGGAACAGTTTGCATTTACCTGGGACGGGAGACAGTATACCTTTACCAGACTGCCTCAAGGATATCTGCACAGTCCCACAATTTGCCACCGCATAGTGGCTGAACACTTAGATGAGGTACAACTTCCCCCAGACATGCAGCTGCTCCATTACATTGATGACATAATGATTCAAGGACATAATGAAGCCGAAGTAAAACAGCAATTGAGTTCCCTGATAAGCCATATGAAAGGAAAGGGGTGGGAAATAAATCCAGCTAAAGTGCAAGGGCCGGCTCAGACAGTAAAATTTTGGGGCATACAATGGAACAAGGGAGAACGGGAAATAGTACCGAAGGCCCGAGCAAAGATACTAGGATTTGCCACTCCTCAGAATAAAACTGATGTTCAGAAATTCATTGGAATGTTTGGGTATTGGAGACAGCATGTTCCTCATCTGTCCCAGATATTGAGCCCTCTCTACAAGGTGACCAGGAAAAAGCATGACTTTGTTTGGGGGCAAGAACAGCGAGTGGCATTCGAATTGGCTAAAGAGGCAATTCAACAAGCTGTGTCTTTAGCACCGATGGTAGAGGGCCCAGTAGAATTACAGGTATCGGCAACCGATACTTATGCCAATTGGAGTCTGTGGCAGAAAAATAAAGGGAAACGACGACGACCATTGGGGTTTTGGTCCAGGAAACTCCCTGACCCCGGTTCACGATATACCCCTTTTGAACGACAGCTCCTAGCATGTTATTGGGCATTAATGGAGACAGAACAGTTGACACTTGGGCGAGAGGTGTTGCTCAGACCTAAAATACCTATTATAACTTGGATACAGAGTAATCCCCGCATACACAGGATAGGAGGGGTGCAAGAAGCCAGTATATTGAAATGGAAGTGGTATGTATCCGACAGGGCTAAGGCAGGCCCCACTGGAGTGTCCTCCTTGCATGAACAAGTTGCTGAGGCCCCGGAGACAGGGGAGGAAATAGTAGAAACTGTTCCAATTGAAGAATCCCCGGTAAATTGGGGAAGATTGTACAGTGAACTGACAGACACTGAAAAACAATGTGCCTGGTTTACTGATGGCTCCGCCAAATATGTGAATGGAAAGCGAAAATGGAAGGTGGTAGCTTACAACCCTACCTTGAATCAGGTACTAGAATCTATAGGAGATGGAAAAAGCAGTCAATGGGTAGAACAACCTGAGGGACCTCTGGTCCCTGCCGAAGTGATAGCGCAAGGACCTGACAATACAGTAGCTTTAATGAAACCAGGAGAGGAGGAGGTGGACAAATGTCCCTGCAAACAAATGTTATTTACGAGAATCGTAACTAATCAAACACAGATTTGCCTTATTGTCTTCCAGAACTATGAACCATTTCCTAACTTTACTGGGACTGCTGGCACTGTGTCCCAGCAGTTACCCATGGACCCCGGGGGAGAAAACCAAAGAATGGCCGGACTGGTTTTTTTAACTGGAAGGCAGATGATACAGTCCGCAAACAAGACGACTTTACCTGTCCAAGTGATCAGGAGTGCGAGATCATGAAGATCACATCAGGCCCCTAATGATATGTTATTCGAAGTTGGACCAGATAAGTTATGTGTAGCCACCATGAATCCACATCCCCGATTGCCCTATTACCCTTATTCTGGTTGTCTAAAGGGGGTTTATGTCTGGCCGTGGCATAACCAGACCTATTATTTAACTAACCATTCCACGGCAGACACAATGACAACCGTGCAATGGGAAGTACTTCAGTCTGGTTATACTATCTCTTTAGAATGGCAACAACTGATTCTCAATGTGTCCAAACAATTGGAACATATGGCGAAGACACACTACCATAATGTTACTAAATTGATTATACAGACGGCAATCGCGGGGCAACGATTAAAACATATTGGTAAAATTATAGAAGGTGAATCTGCTCACTCATGGTGGTCTTTATTCGAAGGGTGGTCACCACAAGCACAGCATATGTGGAATGTATTATTGCACCCTATTATTGTATTATTGATACTAATAATCATTTTAACCATTAGTAATATCTATATCCGTTGTTACTTACGAAAGTTAAAACAACGAACGATGTTTCGTGCCTTGCTTCGCTGATCAAGGGCCGAATGTAAGAAATCAAAATTATGATTGCTTTATGATCCGCGAAGCAATGCCTTGTTATTAAGTGTGTATGGAGAAACATGTCCTTGGGCAAAATGCCATAAATGACTCATGTATTCAAAAACAACTAGTATAACTGCGTAAATAACATGAGAGAGGCGCGTGAACACTCTCAGGACTGTCGAAGATTGGCTATTACCAAAAACAGGGCAGGGAAAGGAGCCTGATCAACTCACTTTCTCAGCCTTTAAGAAGGGGATCTCCCAGTGTCTCGGTGGACGCTCAACCGTGGGATACGCGCGCATCGCCCGGTATTTTCTCCGGACAAACATGTTGGTCCTTCACCGAGACTGAAACGGGCTCCCCAGTCGTTGGAAGGGCGAGGGCACAGTCCTGAGTGTAAATATATGCAGCTGCTTCATTTTAACCAATGCCGTGTAAATTGCATTATTAGTGTAGTTAGTAGGAATAAAGGTACGAAAGATAAGAACCTAATCTTATTGCGGTCTGAGTCATTTCTCTCTCTCTCTCGAGTCCTGCAAAATCTTTTACCCTCGTACCGAAACAAACTATCACCCCTTAATTTAAAGCTGTGTCCCCTCGTGCTAGCTTTCTCCATCCTAGGAAAAAGGCTATCACTGTCCACCCTATCTAAACGTCTAATCATCTTATATGTTTCGATAAGGTCCCCTCTTAGTCGCCTCCTTTCTAACGAAAACAACTTCAAATCCCTCAGCCTCTCCTCATAAGACATGCCCTCCATACCAGGCAACATCCTGGTAAACCTCCTCTGTACCCTCTCCAATGCCTCCACATCTTTCTTATAATGTGGGGACCAGAACTGCACACAATACTCCAAGTGCGGCCGCACTAGAGTTTTGTACAGTTGCAACATGACGTTGTGGCTCCAAAATTCAATCCCCCTACCAATAAAAGCTAAGACTCCATATGCCTTCTTAACAACCTTATCGACTTGACTGCCTACTTTCAGGGATCTATGCACAAATACACCAAGATCCCTCTGTTCATCAACACTATTAAGAATCCTACCATTAGCCCTATACTCTACACATTTATTATTCCTGCCAAAGTGCATTACCTCACACTTTTCCACATTAAACTCCATTTGCCACCTCTCGGCCCAGCTCTGCAACTTGTCCAAGTCTCTCTGCAAAAGTATCCTTTCTTGTTATATCACAGTTTGATATGGCTCTTGCTCTGCCCAAGACCGCAAGAAGCTATAAAGGTTGTGAATGTAGCCCAATCCATTACGCAAACTAGCCTCCCATCCATTGACTCTGTCTATACTTCCTGCTGCCTCGGCAAAGCAGCTAGCATAATTAAGGACCCCACACCCCCCAGACATTCTCTCTTTCACCTTCTTCCGTCAGAAAAAAGTTTACAAAGCTGAGGTCATGTACCAAGCTACTCAAGGACAGTTTCTTCCCTCCTGCCGTCAGACTTTTGAATGGAGCTACTTTGCATTAAGCTCTCTACACCCTAGTTATGGCTGTGACACTACATTCTGCACTCTCTTCTTTCCTTCTCTATAAACGGTATGCTCTGTTTATATATCACGCAAGAAACAATACTTTTCGCTATTTGCAAATACATGTGATAATAATAAATCAAGTCAAATCAAATCAAAGGTACCAGAGGACTGGAGAACAGCTAATGTGGTCCCACTATTTAAGAAAGATTGTAGAGATAAGCCAGAGAACTACAGACCAGTGTATCTCTTACATCTGTGGTTGAGAAACTACTGGAAAAGATTCTGAAGGAGAAAATCTATTTCCATTTGGAGAGGCAAGATATAATCAGGGATAGTCAGCATGGTTATGTCAGAGGCTACCACACATGGGATACAGAGTGATCTGTCAAGGTGGATTTATAATAGGCTTAGCGGTAGGAGACAGAGGGTGGAGACAGATGGCTGCTTTAGTGGCTGGAGCCCAGTAACCAGTGGCATACCACAGGTATTCATGCTGGGCCCATAATTTTTCATTAGTTATATAAGTGACATAGATGACTATGTGGGGGGATAGGATCAATAAGTTTGCTGATGACACAAAGATTGGCCGGTTAGTTAACAATAAGGTTGAGTGTCTTGGTTACAGGAAGATATAGACGAGATGGTATATATGGAGAGGTAGTAAATTGGATTAGACACTGGTTCAACGGAAAAAACCAGCAAGTGGTAGTGGAGGATTGCTGCTCTGAGTGGAGGCCTGTAACTAGTGCTGGGTCCATTGTTGTTTGTCATCTATATCAATGATCTGGATGATAATGTGATAAATTGGATCAGCAAATTTGCTGATGATACAAAACTGGAGGTGCAGTGAACAGTGTGAAAGGTTTTCAAAGCTTGCAGAGGGATTTGGACAAGCTAGAAAAATGGGCTAAAAAATGGCAGATGGAGTTTAATGCAGACAAGTATGAGCTATTGCACTTTGGAAGGACAAACCAAGGTTGAACATACAAGATAAATGGTAGGACACTGAGGAGTGCAGTAGAACAGGGGGATTTGGAAATACATAGAACATAGAACATCACAGCGCAGAACAGGCCCTTCGGCCTTCGATGTTGCACCAACCAATTAACAAAAAGCAATGACCCTCTAACCTAAACCATTCCCTTTTCATCCAGATACATAATTCCCTAAAAGTGGCATCACAGATAGACAGGATCGTAAAGAGTGCTTTTGGAACACTGGCCTTTATAAATAAAAGTATTGAGTATAAGAGTTGGAATGTTATGGTGAGGTTGTTTGTATAAGACATTGATAAGGCCGAATTTAGAGTATTGCGTGCAGTTTTGGTCACCTAATTAAGGAAGGATATTAATAAGGTTGAAAGAGTACAGAGAAGGTTTACAAGAATGTTGCTGAGACTTGAGAAACTGAGTTACAGAGAAAGGTTGAATAGGTTAGGACTTTATTCCCTGGAGTGTAGAAAAATGAGGGGAGATTTGATAGAGGTGTATAAAATTATGATGGGTACAGATAGAGTGAATGTAAGCAGGCTTTTTCCATTGAGGCTAGGGGAGAAAAAAACTAGAGGACATGGGTTAAGGGTGAAGGGGTAAAAGTTTAAGAGAATAGTAGGGGGGGCTTCTTCACACAGAGAGTGCTGGGAGTGTGAAGTGAGCTGCCAGATGAAGTGGTGAATGCGGCTCGCTTTTAACACTTAAGAAAAACTTGGACAGGTATATGGATGAGAGGAGTGTGGAGGGATATGGTCCAGGTGCAGGTCAGTGGGACTAGGCAGAAAAATGGTTTGACACAGCCAAGAAGGGCCAAAAGGCCTGTTTCTGTGCTGTAGTATTCTATGGTTCTATGATCAAATGGGCAGATAAGTGGCAGATGGAATTTAATCCTGAAAAATGTAAAGTGATGCACTTTGACAAGGAAGTATACGATGAAAGTTTTCACACTGGGAACTTCCGAAGAAAAAGGGACCTTGGCATATTTGTCTCTGAAAACAGAAAGGCAAGTAAATAGAGTGATGAAAAAGGCATATGGCTCAAATGCCTTTATCAATGGAGGTATAGATTACAAAAGCAAAGAGGTCATGATGGAATTGTATAGAACTTTGTGAGACCATAGCTGGAGTATTGTGTGCTGTTCTGGTCACCATATTATGTGAAGCATATGAATGCACTAGAAGAAGTGCACAGAAGATTTACTAGGATGCTGCCTGTGATGAAACATTTAAATTATGAAGAAAAACTGAATAAGCTTGGGTTGTTTCCGCTGGAGCAGAGAAGACTGAGAGGTGACCTGGTTATGAGGGAAGTGAACAGAGTGGATAGGGAGCAGCTGTTCCCCTTAGTTGAAGGGTCACTTTCGAGGGGACAGAAGTTAAAAGTGAGGGGTAGCAGGTTTAGGGAGGATTTGAGGAAAAACATTTTTACTCAGAAGGTGGTAACAGTCATGCACTGCCTGGGAGGGTGGTGGAGGTCAGATGCCTCACATCCTTTAAAAAATACTTGGCATGCCATAACATTCAAGACTATGGACCAAGTGCTGGCAAGTGGAATTAGAAGGCAGGTCAGGGCATTTCCTGTGTCTCTGCAGACTTGATGGGTCAAAGGGCCTCTTTTGCACTGTAGTATTTTATGAGTCTGTCGTTCTATGATAGTTCTGGATGCCCTCACCAACAAGAATATTCTTTGTCAATATAGCCTGTCTAACCCTGTTAGAATTTTATAAGTTTCTATGAAATCCCCTCTCACTCTTCTAAACTCCAATGAATATAATCCTAACTAACTTAATCTCTCCTCATATGACAGAGTTGCCTGATCAGGTATCAGCCTGGTAAACCTTTGGTGCACTCTCCCTGTAACAAGAACATCTTTCCTCAGATAAGGACATCAAAACTGCACACAATATTCCAGGTATGGCCTAACCAACACCTATACAGTTAAAGCAAAACATCCCTATTCTTATACTCAAATCCTAACACTACAAAGGCCAACATATCATTTGCCGCCTTTACTGCTTGCTGTACCTGTGCGCTTACTTTTAGTGATTAATGCACAAGGACTCCAAGCTCTCGGAGTGTCTACATCTTTCAATTTATACCCATTCAAATAATAACCTGTCTTCCTATTATTGCTACCTAAGTGGATAAGTTTACATTTATCCACATTATACTACATCTGCCATGCATATACTCAGCCTGTCCAAATCACACTGAAGCATCTCTGCATCCTCCTCACAGCTCACTCTCCCAATCAACTTTGTTTCATCTGCAAATCTGGAGATAATACATTTAGTTGTTACTTCCAAATCATTAATATATAACATGTGAATAATTGGGGTTCTAGCACAGATTCCTGTCATACCCCGCTAGTCTCTGCTGTCAATTGGAAAAAGACCCAGTTATGCCATCTCTTTGCTTCCTATCTGCTAATCAGCTTTCAAGACACTATCCGCAGTCCCTGCTTTAACCTTACATAGCAGTCTGATATGTGAGACCTTGTCAAAAGCCTTCTGAAAGTCTAAATAAACAACATCCACCAGTTCTCCTTGATCAACTCTACTAGTTACATTCTCAAACAGTCATTACAGATTCATCAAGTATAAATTCCCCTTGGAATATAGAACAATATGCACAGGACAAACCCTTCAGCTCTCAATGTTGTATTGAACATGACACCAAATTAAACTATTGCCTTCTGTTTGCTCTTTCTCTATATCCTTTTATTCCTTACATATTCATGTGCTTATCTAAAAGCTCCTTAAACACACCTATCATATCTGCTTCCAACACCCCCGCAACACATTCCAGACAGCTACCATTTTCTGTGTAAAAAACGTACCCCTCCTATCTCCTTTGAACTTGCTCTCTCCTACCATAAATACATTCCTTCTAGTATTAGATATTGATATAGTATCTGAGAAAAAGTTCTGTCAACTATCTACACTTCTCGTAATTCAAAAAGATTTCGATCAGGTCTGCCCTTAGTCTCCACTGCTCCAGAGAAAACAACCTTAGTTTGTCCAGCTTCTTCTTATAGCTCATACTCTCTAATCCAGGTAGCATTGTGGTTAACCTCTTCTGCACCCTCTCCAAAGCCTTCTTGTCATTGGTGACCAGAATTGAACACAATACTCTTAAGTGCAGCCTAAACAAAATTTTGTAAAGCTGCAACATGACATCCTGACTCTTGGGGGGGAGATTTCCCATCCCATCTGCCACAGGAATCAGTAGGTGAGGAGTGGACCACGAAATGATCTGTTGACCTTGGGTGGGACTTTCCAGTTTTGGGGGAATGCAGCTGGAAAATCCCACCTTAGTACTTAGTGCCCTGACCAATAAAGGCAAGCACGCCATATGCCATTCTTTATCATCCATTAAAGAATTCATACTTTATTATCTACTTCTGTGGCCACTTTCAGGGAGCTATGGAGTGGAACCCCAAGATCTCTCTGTACATCAATGCTATTCAGGATCCTACCATTAACTGTATATTTATCCTTAACATTTGATCTCCCGAAATGCAATACCTTACACTTACCCAGATTAAACTCCATCTGCCATTTCTTTACATATATCTGCAACTGATCTATATTCCACTGTATCCTTTGACAAACTTCTACAGTATCCACAATTCCACCTATCTTTGTATCATCTGCAAACTTACTAACCCATCCATCCACGTTTTCATCCAAGTCATTTATATATATATATAGGTCCCAATGTGGATCCCTGTGAAATACCACTAGTCACTACCCAGAAAAACACCCTTCCACGACCACTCTCTGGCAAGTCAATTCTGAATCCAAGTAGTCAAATCATCTTTATAAATTTCAGGATGTTACTGGGAGAATGGAAAGCATTGATAGATCACCTGTAAATGTAGTATATTTAGATTTCCAAAAGGCATTTGACAAGGTGCTGCAAAAGAGATTGGTACATCAAGTAAAAACCCATGGAATTGGAGGAAATGGATTGCATGGATTGAAAACTGGCTATCACATAGAAAACAGATTTGGAATAAAGGATCCTTTTCAGAATGGAAAGATGTAACTAGCAGAGTACTGCAGGAATCAGTTCTTTGCCTGCAATTGTTCATTATTTGCACTAATGAGGAAGGAACAGAACATAACAACGTAATGTTTGTAACAAATTTGACGATGATGCGAAGATAGGTGGAAGGGCAGGTTGATGAGGGTATTGTGATTCTGCAAAGGGATATA
This sequence comes from Sphyrna mokarran, assembly GCA_024679065.1. Classification (NCBI taxonomy): domain Eukaryota; kingdom Metazoa; phylum Chordata; class Chondrichthyes; order Carcharhiniformes; family Carcharhinidae; genus Sphyrna; species Sphyrna mokarran. The sequence goes on from JAGIQG010000013.1 coordinate 68,630,003, forward strand.
GATAGATTGGGTGACTGAACAAAAGCCCAGCAAATAGAGTTTAATGTGGGGAAGTGTGAGGTCATGCACTACAGTTGGAGGAATCAAAAGGCATATTAACTAAATGGAGAGATACTGTAGGTTAGTGAAGTATAGAAAGATCTAGGTGTTCTAGTGCATAAATCACAAAAAGCTAGCTGGCAGGTCCAACAAGTGGTTAAGAAGGCAAATGTCATTTTGGCCTAAATGCAAAGGGGTTGGAGTTTAAAAATAGGGAGGTTTTGTTCAATTGCACAGAACGTTGGTGAACCTCACCTGGAATACAGCATAGAATTTTGGTCGCCTTATCTAAAAAAGGATATCATAACATTGAGAGCAGTCCTAAGGAGATTTACCAGGCTAATGCCTGGGATGACAAGGAGACTAAATAGTTTGGGTCTTTATCCTTGGGATTTAGAAGACAGAGGTGACCTTACTCAAACATGTAAGATCTTATGGGGGCTTGACAGGGTAGATAGTGAGATGTTTTCACTAGTGGGAGTCTCAAACAAGATAAAGGGCCGGTCATTCAAAACTGAGGTACGCCAAGATTTTTTCTTGCACAGGTGGAATTCTCTGCCCCAAAAGGTGGTGGAGGCTGGATCATTAGAAGTAATTAAAGTGGAGGTGGATGAATATTTGATAGATCATGGTGTAGAGGGCCATGGGGAAAATGGCACAGAAAAGGATTTGAGGCCAAAGGGCCTGTACGGTACTGTAAAGGCTGGCATAAATCAGCCATGATCATATTGAACGGCTGAACAGGCTTGAAGGGACTAGTGGCCACTCCTGCTTCTATTTTTTGTGTTCTTGTGTTTTGTTCAAACCCTGTAGATAAACTTAAACTCCTATAACCTCAAAACCCTATAGATAAACTCAAACCCCTATAGATAAACTCAAACTCCTATAGATAAACTCAAACTCCTATAGATAAACTGAAATCCTTATAGACAAACTGAAACTCCTATAAACTCAAATCTCTATAGGTAAATTCATATGCCTATAGATAGACTCAATCCCCTATAGATAAATTCAAACCGTTATATATAAATGCAAACTCCTACAAACAAAATCAAACTCCATTAGATAAACTTAATTCCTATAGAGAAACTCAAATCCCTCCAGAGAAACTCAAATTCCTGCAAATAAACTCAAACCACTACAGATAAACAAAAATCCCTTTATGTAAACTCAAAACTCCATCTCCTATAGACAAACTCCATCCCCAATAGGTAAACTCCATCCCCTATCAATAAATTGAATCCCCTATAGATAGACTCAATCCCTATAAACTCAAATCCCTATAGATAAACTCAATCCCCTATCGATAAACTCAAAACCTATAAACTCAATCCCCTATAGATAAACTCAAACCTCTGTAGATAGACTCAATCCCTATAGTTAAACTCAAACCCCTACAAATAAACTCAAACTCCTATAAACTCAAACCTCCGCAAATAGATTCATTCCTTATAGGTAAACTTAAGTCCTACAGATAAACTCCAATGCTGTAGATAAACTCAAATTCCTACAGATATATTCAAACACCCAGAGATAAACTCAAACTACTGTAAATCAAAACAAGCTCCTATAAACTCACTTCCCTATAATGTAAACTCAAGTTCCTATAGATAAACTCAACCCTCTGCAAATAAACCCAAATTTCTACAGATAAATGCAAACCAGTACAGATAAATTCATATATCTTTGGATAAATACAATCCCTGTAAATAAATCCAAATTCCTACAGATAATGCAACCCACAACAGATAAACTCAAACACTTGTAGATAAACTTGCATCCCTATAGATAAACTCAAATCCCTACACAGAAACTATCTATACGAAATTCAACTCCTTACAGATAAACACCAACGCCAATAGATACACTCAAAATCCCTATAGATAAATACATACCCATGGAGAAACACAAACACATAAGATAAACTCAGATCCCTTCAATAAACTCAAAATTCTCCAAAAAAACTCAAACCTCTACAGATACATTCAAACCTACAGATAACTTTCATCCCTACAGGTAAATTCATATACTACAGTTGAAATCAAACTCTGAATCTGTGGGGTCTACAGATAAACCCAACCCCCTGCAGATAAGCTCACAGCTACCTACAAACTGTAGAAGCCTTTATCAATAGAGAGATCACAGCTTGGCAGATCACATTATTCAAACATGGCAGAGTCTCAGCTCTCTAAAAGTTGCATTATCTCAAGTGTCTTCTTGTAAAGCAGAATACCTACACTTCACTGAGATCAAATTCCTGAGATCACAAACCCATATACACACGCATCTTAACAACCAAACAGAATAGAGAACATAAATCCCTGGGGCAAAGAGTTCAAAGCTCTAGATGGCGAACCCTACAGAGTATTCAAACCACTGCACATCACAGAATTTAAACTTTAGCATAGAGAAAAATGAAACCTTTTCTGATAAAGCCAAACAAAATGAGATGGAGAGCTTAAATCCCCATGAAGAATTCAAAACACTGTAGATCACAAAACATAACCTCTACAGTTAGTGATCTCAAACTCCGACAGATAGAGATTTCACACCCAGAGAGAGAGAGAGATCTCATGCTCAAATGAATAGAGATCTCCAACGCAAACAGATAGAGGTCTCCAATCCAAACAGATAGAGGTCTCCAATTTCAACAGGTAGAAATCTCACACCCAGCGAGATATTTCAAACTTTGACAGAGATCTCTCACCCAGATAGAGATTTCCAACTTCAACAGATAGAGATCTCACACTCAACCGATTATTAAACCTTTCATAACCAGGTGGTGAAAGGAACCATAATCAATCTTTACTCAGTTTTGGTTTTATTCTAAGTGAGACATTATGAATGTATAGGTCCTAACTCTATGACAACTTAACAGCAGTGTCAATAAGCATTTATTTACATCTGAACATGTAACTATCCAATAAATGATCCCCCATCTGTTTACACCAAACCTTCATTTATACAGTTAACAAATAGCTTTTTAAAAAAAAATGTAACAGTACCGACTGATGTTAGGCTCACTGGTCTATAGTTCCCTGTTCTCTCTCTACCTCCCTTTTGGAATAGTGGGCTTATAATAGCTACCTTCCAATCTATCCCAAGTGCAAAAAATTTTGGAAAAAACCATCAATGGATCTACTATTTCCAGGGCCACTTCTTTAACTACTCTGGGATGAAGATTATTAAGACCTTTATTCACCTTCAATCCCATCAATTTCCCCCAAACCATTTTGCTACTAATGTTGATTCCCTTCAGCTCCTCACTAAAACATATTTCTCTCAACACTTCTGGCATATTATTCATGTCTTCCTTTTTGAAGACTGAAGCAAAGTACAAATATAATTCCTCAGCCATTTTTTTCATTTCCTGTTACGAATTCACCTGTTTCTGACTATAAGGCGCCGACAACCTTTTTCTCTTTACATATCTATAGAAACTGTTACAGTCAGTTTTTAATGTTCCCCACTACTTTACTTTCATACTCTATTTTTCCCTTCTTAATCTATCCCTTAGTCCTCCTTTGCCGAATTTTAAACTACTCTTAATCCTCGGGCCTGTTGCTTTTTCTTGCTGATAAGTATGTTTCTTCCTTGAATTTGATACCATCTCTAATTTCCCTTGTAAGCCATGGTTTGGCCACAATTGCTTTACCATTCTTGCACCAAACAGGAATAAAAAATTTTGGAGTTCACCTATTTATTCTTTAAATGCCTGTTGTCCTTCCTTTCAGTAATGTTTCTCAGTCCATCATGGACAATTCATGCCTCATGTCATCATAACGACTTATACTGAGATTCAGAACTCTGGTCTCAATATCAACTACATCATTATCCACCTTGACAAAAATTCTCCCATATTATGGATATTCATCCCCAAGGGTTTACTTACAACTAGGTTGCCAACTAATCCTTTCTTACTGCACAACACCCAACCCAAGATGGCCTGCTCCCTAATAGGTTCCTCAACATATTGCTCCAGAAAACCATCCCATATGCACTCCAGAAATTCCTCCTTTATTGTACTGTGACTAATCTGACTCTCCCAATCTATATATAGATGAAAGTCTCCTTCAATCTCAGATGGTCCTTTAATACGTGCATCTCTGATTTCCTGTCAAATACTTTTCCCAACATTACCACTACAGTTTGGTGGTCTGTATACCAGCCCCACCAATGTTTTGAGGGATTCTATGGTCTGTAGTACAGAGAGTGTTCAACAGAATGTCAGAACCCAATACTGGAGTCCCTTGACTGTACTTCACCATTCAGTTAGATCACTGTTGATCAATATCTTAATGTATTCTATCTTTGCAGACATGCTTCCTAGTGTCACCTGATGGGTATCCATAAAGATACCAGCAAACTTGATGGTGAAAAAAAGGCTAAAACTTTATCAGCCAACACTAAGATGTGTAGTGAAGAACAGGCACAGGAGCTGATTGGACAGAGACTGTTGCTGTGCCTTAAAAAGACCCATGTGCTGTGCTCCTCAGAGAAATATGACCCCCTGAAAGAGGCACAACTTCCTGAGAATTTATGACTAAAAACAGTTATTTATAAGTGCCTGTCCTCTGTTCAGTCACAGAGTTTGTGACTGAAGATACATCGTGCCAGCAGGATTTCTATAAGAAGGAGAAACAAAGGAACATCAGCACAGGTAACCCAGGACAAAGAAGCAACAAGACCACAGTCTGGGACTCAAAGACATTGGAACAAAACCGATTAGGAGATTGTCTGATCATCTCGGCTCACTACAGATAGTATCTAAGTCCTTTAAATCATGAGAATATTTTTGTGAAGCTTTTAATATCTTTTGAATACTTTGTATATACAAAATGTATCACTTTGTGTATAACAAAGTAAGGTAAAGATTGAATACAAATTTTTGATACCTTTATTTGGCGGAGTTTGATGTGTTAGTGGTAACTTGGTAAGATACAATAAAGGAAATTGTTGTACAATCATTTGAAATTTGAGTGTCCATAAAGTCTGTTGATCCCATATCTGAGGGAAAAATTTAGCTTCATGCCCAAATGATATATTTCTAATTTTGAGGTTATGTTCTTATGGTTCTGGACTCTCAGAGGAAAACGATTCTCTCCTTCTACTGCATCAGCTCATCTAACCTTCTCATTCCCCTCAATCAGTCCACCGTTAACCTTCCAATCTCAAGAGGACATGAACCTCCATGTTAAGAACTTCACTGTCAGGGCTCCTGATTGTTTTTACTGATGAAGTGAGGAGTGTTCATTACAATATGCTCATTTGCACAAAAACACTTTTTTTTCTTAAGCTAGCAATCCATAAAATGCCTACAGGCCATTCGGCCCATCAAGTCTGCACTGACTCTCCAAAGATCATTTGACCCAGGCCTATAACTATGGCTAATCATCTTTAATCTATACATCTTTAGAAGATTCAGCTTTCAAATCAAAAGAGAAACCCAATGAATTACTATTTGCAGCATCATCAGTGTTGTTTTGGAGAATCTAGTTACCATTCTGCACACAATACAGTCCCACATACAGCAATGAGATGTACAACTGGTTATTGGGTTTTTGGTTAACCAAGACAATACCCTTTGATTGTTTGAATAAGGCTCTGGGATCTTTAACATTCAAATGAGTAAGTTTCATATCATAATCTGAAAGATAGCACTTATGGCAGCAGCAATCCCTTAGTGCAGTGCTGAATCAGCCTATACTGTGATTTAAGAATGCTGAATGGAGCACGAGCCCACAATCTGCTGATTTAAAGACGAGTGTGCTATCATTAGGCCACGCTAACACCAGTAAGAATACAGCTGTCCAATAAGTCTGTTAAGGACTTGACTCATTTGATGAAAGGGTTAAAAATTTAACTCAGCTAAGAGCACGACTGAAAAAACAGAAAGAGAAAACATTAATTTCACACATATACATAGATACGAAGGCCTTGGGGAGAGGCTTTTCCAGACAGAGAACCACGTCTAAACAGATAACATTGCAGCTGGGATGCAAAGAAAAACATGTTTAGATTTTCAAGAATTCACATTCAAACCAAAATATAACAGGTAATAGTAATGCAATTCAAATGCAACAGATTTTTTTAAAATTAGAAATTCAGGAAAATAAGTGAGTCAGCTTTACGTGCCCATCGGAGAATCAAGACTTAATACACTTTCCTCTGAAGCTGAGATGAAGACAGCAGGAAACAATACTTTTGATTGCAAGTATAAAAAATTAGTTGTGATTTGAATATCCTACTTTTATTTCTTAAATGGATTGCATCGGAGACTATTAAATAAATTAAGTGGCCACAGTGTTAAGGATAAGATCCTGGCATGGATAGGGGGTTGGCTGACTGGCGGAAGGCAGAGATGGGGATAAATGGGTCTTTTTCAGGATGGCAGCCAGTGACTAGTGGTGTGTCTCAGGGGTCAGTGCTGGGACCATAACTTTTCACAATATACATTAATGATTTGGAAGAAGGAACTGAAGGCACTGTTGCTAAATTTGCAGATGATACAAAGATATATAGCGGGACAGGTAGTATTGAGGAAGCAGAAGGTCTTGGACAGATTAAGAGAGTGGGCAAAGAAGTGGCAGATGGAATAAATTGTAGAAAAGTGTGAGGTTTGCACTTTGGAAGGAGGAATGGAGGCATAGATTATTTTCTAAATGGGAGAGTGCTTTTGAAATCAGAAACACAAAGGGACTTGGAAGCCGTTGTGCAAGATTCTCTGAAGTTTAACAGGCAGGTTCAGTCAACAGTTAGAAAGATAAATGCAATGTTAGCATTCATGTCAAGAGGGCTAGAATACAAGTGCAGGGATATACCTCTGAGGCTGTATAAGGTTCTGTTCAGACCCCATTTGGTGTGTTGTGAGCAGCTTTGGGCTCCATATCTAAGGAGAATGTTCTGGCCTTCGAAAGGGTTCAGGGGAGGTTCACAAGAATGATCCTTGGAATGAAGAGCTTGTTGTATAAGGAACAGTTGAGGACTCCAAGTTTGTATTCGCTGAAATTTAGAAGGACGAGGGGGATTTTATTGAAACTTACAGGATACTGTGAGACCTGCATAGAGTGGACGTGGAGAGGTTGTTTCCATTAGTATCTAAAACTAGATCCAGAGGGCATAACCTCATACTAAAGGGACAATCCTTTAAAAGAGAAATAAGGAGGAATTTCTTCAGCAGTTGTCCCTCGGCCTGCAAACAGTAGTAGTGAGGTAGAGGATGGCATCAGATAGGAAATTAGACATGCATGTAATAAGGATGTTGATGTAATCATGGATGATTTGAATCTACATATAGGTTGGGCAAACAAAGTTAGCAATAATACTACGATGGATGAATTCCTGGAGTGTATACAAGAATTCTTTTAGATAAATGTGTCAAGGAACCAACTAGGGAACATGCTATTTGAGATTTGGTATGATACAATGGGAAGGGATTGATTAATAATTTCATTGTGTGGGGTCCTTTACGCAAGTGTAACCATAACAGGTTAGAATTCTTATTAGAATGGAAAATGGTGGAGTCCAATCTAAAGCTAGGGTCCAAGGAAACTATAAAGGTACAAAGCATGAGTTGGTTATGATAGATTTGGAAACTTCATTAAAAGACATGATCATGGATAAGTAATGGCTAATATTTAAAGAATAAATGTATACATTGCAAGTTATACATTTTTTTGGTGCAAAAATACAACAGGAAAAATGCCTAACAAATTAAAATAAGAGTAGTATTAGGTCTAAAGAGGAGTGATATAAAGTTGCTAGAAAAAGTAACAAGCCTGAGGATTGAGAGCAGTTCAGAATTCAGCAAAGTAGTACCATGAGATTAATTAAGGCGGGAAAAGACAGCATGAGAGTAAACTTGCAAATAATATACAAATGGACTATAAAGGCTTCTATAAAAACGTAAAAGAAAAATGATTAGTTGATTATGTTCTATATTCTATTAGTGAAGACAAATGCAGGCCCCTGACAGTCTGAAATGGGAGAATTTATAATAGAGAACAAAGAAGTGGCATAGCAATTAAACAACTATTTTAGTTTTATCTTCACAACAAAAGGCTTAATTTTCTAGAAATGAAAGGAAACTAACAGTCAAGTGAGAAGAAAGTATTGAAGAAAATTAGTTATACTAAAAAATTGTGCTGGAAAAATTAATGGGACTGAAAGCTAAAAAATGCCTGGGCTCTAATAGCTACATCCCAGGATCAAAGGAATGATATCATAGAAATAATGAATATGTTGGTTGTCCTCTTCCAAAATTCTGGCAGATTGGAGAATGGCAAATGTAATCCCACTATTTAAAAAGGAGGGAAAAAGAAAACAGGGAGTTACAGACCAGTTAGCTTAACAATAATAGGGAAAATCCTTTATTATAAAGGATACAATAACAAACACTTAGAAAATATCAACAGGATTAGATAAAATCAACATGAATGTATGAAAGAAAATCCTGTTGACTAATCTACTAGAGTTTTTTGAAGTAATTAGCAGAACAGATAAGGGAGAATCAATGAATGTGGTGTATTTGGATTTTCAGAAAGGCTTTGATAAAGTCCCACAAAAGGTTAGTGTGCATAATTAAAGCACATGGGATTAGAGGTAACATTGGCATAATTGATTAGCAGATAGGAAATATAGAAGAGGAATAAGTGGGTCTTTTTTGGAGTAGCATGCAGTGATGAGTGGTGTCCCTCAGGGGTCAGTATTTGAGCCCCAGCTTTTCACAACACACAATGATTTGAATGAGGGAACTAAATGTAATACTTATCACAAAACCTGGTGGGAAAGAGTGATGGAGAGAGTTTTAAGAGGCTTCAAGTTGAGTGAATGGCAGATGCAATATAACATGAATGAATGTGAAATTATCCGCTTCGATTGGAAAAACAGAATGGCAAAGTATTATTTAAATGGTGATAGATTAGGACTTAGGTCTCTTGGTACACCAGTCACTGAACGCCTGCAGAAATTTGTAGAAACCTTAGTTGAGAATAGTTTGGTAAGATATATATCCAGGCTTTTTAACTGCAACATATGCATTTTAGCTGTAAACAAGTCTGCATTATACAATTATACAGCAGGTATTAACCAGTTCGAAACAGTAGTCACATCAATATAATAGTTCAAAAACAGAGGCAAATTATTGTTCTATAATTACCTAAAATAATGAAGGGAATTCCCAGGAAGGTAGAGTTGTATTTCCCTCCCATTAAGTTGATGATCCCTGCTGATGTGAGGGTAGCCAGAGCCATTGTCACTAAACCCAGGAGTCCAAGCCAGGGCTTGCTGCGAACACAGTCTTGCATGGAACAGCACAGCATAGCCAGTACCCAAACCACTAGCAGACTAGTCACTAGGTACCATTCCGAAACCTGGCTGCTCTTCTGAAAATCCTCCTTCAGTGATGAAGATGTAAACGGATAGAGCTTCAACTCCTTGTGAGATTTTTGGAAATTCTCAATGGTCTCACAGAAAGTCGACTCCCATTTCTCTGCCACCAAATCATTTAAGGAGTTGCGGGTTTGCAGGTAGTAGGTGATCTGCATTGCTCGAGCAGATTTCACCCGGTTCTTGTTCTGTAGAGTAACACCTCCGAGCTGGTGCCCAATAAACACCTCCTGGCCATCTTTAAGGTAGGTATTTGGGTAATTGATGACAATCCCTGTGCTGTTCATAGCCCATGCAGCCCTCAGTTCCTCCAGCACATACACAATATCATCCAGGGCGCACATCTTATTATCCTTTAGAATACACATGTGGGCAAATGAGTAGTTGAAGCCCAACATTGGCACCTGAATCCGTGTTACAGTTGAGTGTAACTGAAAAGAAGGAAAAAGAGGTTGGGGAGTAAATTAACTACAAAGGCAACACTTGACATAATTCACCATTTATTACAGGAGCTAATTTCAGTTAAATTGTGGCAACTTAGTTAAAATGCTATTGATTAATAGACAATAGACATCCCAGGAACGAGTTTAGTGAAACTCCTCTGGACGGCCTCCAAAGTTACTATATCTTTTTAAAGGTAAGGAGACCAAAACACTACACAGTATTCCAGGTGAGACTTCACCAATACCTTATACAATTGCAAAAAACTTCCCTATTTTTAAACTCCAATCCCTTTGTCAAAATGCTCTTTGCCTTCTTAACTACTTGTTGGAGCTTCTTGCTAGTTTCTTATGATTCATGCACGAGATCCCTCACCTCCATGCTCGCTCCATTTAGATAATAATCTGCCTTTTGATTCCTCCTACCAAAGTGTATGACCTCATACTTCCCCACGTTAAACTTCATTTGCCAGGCTTTCACCCAGTCACCCAATCTATCTATATCCCGTTGCAGAATCACAGTATCCTCCTCCTTCCACCTATCTTAGTACCATTGACAAATTTAGGAACCTTACATTCAGTTCCTTCCTCCAGTCATTAATGTAAATACTGAACAGTTGCAGACCAGGAGTACTCCACTAATTACATCCTTCCACTCTGAAAAGGACCTATTCTGTTTCCTATGTGATAGTCAGTTTTCAACCCATGCTAACACACTTCCTCCAATTCCATGGAGGAAAATCAAAACCTGGGCATCAACTATTGCAGTAGCCATTTCTTTCAATTGAAAGGGAGGTAGAAACTCAAGAAAATTACAATTACCAGGGAAGTGGTACTGAGGAAATTGTTGGAACTGCAGACTTAGAATTCCCTGGGTCTCCTTGGACTTCACTCTAAGATCTTACCCTCGAGTGGCTTGTTTGGCCATTTAAGAGTCAACCACATTATTGTGGGTCTGGAGTCACATGTAGGCCACATCCATGTTATCACAGCAGATTTTTCCTCCCTAAAATGTATCAACAAACCAGATAGGTTTTATGACAATGATTTCAAGGTCATCATTTAATTACAGATTTTTTATTGAATTCAAATTCTTCCTCCAGGTCATTGATGTAAATACCGAAAAGTTGCAGGCCAAGAACTGACTCTTGCAGTATTCTACTAGTTACATGCTTCCACTCTGAAAAGGACCTATCTTTTCTACGTGATAGTCAGTTTTCAATACATGCTAACACACTTCCTCCAATTCTACGGATTTTACTTGATGGAAAAATCAAAACCAGTGCATTAACTATTGCAGTAGCCACTTCTTCCAATTAGAACATAGAACATAGAACAATAGAGCACAAACAGGCCCTTTGGCCCACGAGTTGCGCCGATCACATCTACCAATCCACAGACCTATCTATAACCCCCTATCCTATTCTCTTCCATATACTCATCCAGAAGTCTTTTAAAAGACCCCAGTGAGTTTGCCTCAACAAACCTCCGATGGCAGTCGGTTCCATTCACTCACCACCCTCTGAGTGAAAAACCTACCCCTGACATCTCCTTTGTATTTGCTTCCCTGCACCTTAATCTGTGTCCTCTCGTAGTGACCATTTCAGCTCAGGGAAATAGTCTCTGAGAGTCCACCCTATCTATCCCTCTCAACATTTTATAAACCTCTATCAGGTCGCCTCTCAACCTACGTTGCTCCAGTGAGAAGAGTCCCAGCTCCCTCAACCTATCTTCATAAGGCCTGCCTCCAAATCCAGGCAGCATCCTTGTAAATCTCCTCTGAACCCTCTCAATAGCCTCTACATCCTTCCTATAATGAGGCGACCAGAACTGCGCAGAATATTCCAACTGGGGTCTGACAACAGTCTCATAGAGCTGCATCATTACCTCCTGATTCCTAAACTCTATTCCTCAATTAATGAAGGCCAGTACACCGTACGCCTTCTTGACCACTTCCTCCACCTGCGAGGCCAATTTAAGAGTCCTATGGATCCGGACCCCGAGATCCTTCTGCTCTACAACACAGCTCAGGCTCCTACTCCTTATATTGTACTTCTTCATCCCATTATTCCTGCCAAAATGGACCACTACACATTTATCTGCGTTGAAGTCCATCTGCCACTTCTCCGCCCAGTCTTGCATCCTGTCTATGTCCCGCTGCAACTTTTGGCATCCCTCCAGACCATCCACAACACCGCTGATCTTTGTATCGTCAGCGAACTTGCTAACCCATCCCTCCACTTCCTCATCCAGGTCATTTATGAAAATGACAAACAGCAGGGGTCCCAGAACAGATCCGTGGGGCACTCCACTGGTTACCGACCTCCATGCAGAACAAGACCCATCCACAACCACTCTCTGCCTTCTGCCGGCAAGCCAGTTCTGAATCCACGAGCCAAAGCCCCTTGGATCCCATGCCCTCTCACCTTCTCCAGAAGCCTTGCATGTGGGACCTTATCAAACGCCTTACTAAAGTCCATGTACACTACATCCACCACCCTTCCTTCGTCAATGTGTTCAGTCACATTTTTGAAGAACTCAACTAGGCTCGTAAGGCACGACCTGCCCTTGACAAAACCATGCTGACTATTTCTAATCAGTCCAAACTTCTCCAAATGTTCATATATCTTATCCCTCAGAAGCCTCTCCATCAGCTTACCAACCACTGAAGTCAAATCACCGGTCGGTAATTTCCTGGACTATCCCTGTTCCTTTTCTTAAAGATAGGAACCACATCCGCAATCCTCCAATCCTCCGGAACCTCTCCCGTTTCCATGGACGACGCAAAGATCATCACCAGGGGCTCTGCAACCACTTCCCTCACCTCCCACAATAACCTGGGGTACATCCCATCCGGTCCCGTCGACTTGTCTATCTTGATAGAATTTAACAGGTCTAACACATCCTCTTTCCTAACATCCACATACTCAATCTTTTCCGTATGCCGTAAACCTGCAGTGCAATCTCCCAGTTCACTTTCCACTGTGAATACCGAGGTAAATACTCGTTAAGCACTTCTGCCATTTCTTCCGGATTCACACAGACTTTTCCCCCTTCACCTTTTATAGGCCCTATCCCTTCTCATCCTTTAACTTTTCACATATTGTAGAAGGCCTTGAGATTCTCCTTAATCTTAGCTGCCAAGGCCTTCTCATGACCCCTTCTGGCTCTCCTAATTTCCTTTTTAAGTTCCCTTCTCCACACCTTATACTCGTCTGGATCCCTAACATCCCCTAGCTCTCTGAACCTTTTATATACCTTTTTTTGCTTTCTAACTAGGTTCACCACTATCTTCGTGCGCCACGGTTCTCGCGTCCTACCAGAACCTCTTTGACTCCTCGGAACGTTGTCTTGCAGTGCTCCAGACAAACATTCCTTGAAAAACCACCACTTTCCTTCTGTACTCTTCCCCAAGAACACCTACTTCCAGTTTATGCGTCCAATTACCTGCCTAATGTTTTCATATTTCCCCTTACTCCAGACCTTCCTAGCCTGCCTGATCCTATTTCAGTCGGAGTAGAGAAGGAGGTAGAAGGGGGGGAGGAGTGGCATTATTAGTCAAAGACTGTATCACAGTGACAGAAAAGAAGTTTGATGAGGACTTGTCTGTTGAGGTAGTATGGGCTGAGATTAGAAACAGGAGAGGAGAGGTCACCCTGTTGGGAATCTTTTATAGACCTCCTAAAAGTTCTAGAGAGGTAGAGGAAAGGATTGCAAAGTCGATCCTGGACAGGAGTGAAAGTAATAGGGTAATTGTTATGGGGGACTTTAACTTTACTAATATTGATTGGAATAGCTATAGCTCTAGCTCGTTAGAGGGGTCAGTTTTTGTACAAAGTGTGCAGGAAGGTTTTTTGACTCAGTATGTAGATAGGCCAACTAGAGGTGAGGCTACATTGGATTTGGTGCTGGGCAATGAGCCAGACCAGGTGTTAGGCTTGGAAGTTGGTGAACATTTTGGTGATAGTGACCACAATTCGGTTACGTTCACCTTAGTGATGGATAGGGATAGGCATGAAGCTGGGGGCAGTAGTTATAGCTGGGGGAATGGTAATTATGAGGCCATAAGGAGGGAATTAGGGTGCATAGGTTGGAGTAGTAAACTACAGGGACTGGGAACATCTGAAATGTGGAGCTTATTCAAGGAGCAGCTACTGCGAGTCCTTGATAAGTATGTCCCTGTCAGGCAAGGAGGAAATGGTCGAGTAAGGGAACCATGGTGTACTAAAAAAGTTAATTCGCTGGTTAAAAGGAAAAAGGAGGCTTATGTCAGGATGAGGCTTGAAGGCTCAGTTAGTGCAATGGATAGCTATAGATTAGCCAGGAGGGAGCTAAAGAGTGAGTTGAGGAGAGCTAAAAGGGGACACGAGAAGACTTTGGCTGATAGGATCAAGGAGAATCCTAAAGCTTTCTTTAGATATGTTAAGAATAGAAGATTGGTTAGGGCAAGATTAGGGCCAGTCAGAGACAGCAGTGGGAAGTTGTGCGTGGAGCCTGAAGAGATTGGAGAGGCACTGAACAAATATTTCTCTTCGGTATTCACGCAGGGAGATGTAAATGTAGTTGTGGAGAACACTGGGATACAGGGTTGCAAACTGGAAAGTATTGAAGTAGATAAGGAGGATGTGCTAGATATTCTTGAGGGTTTGAAGTTAGATAAGTCCCCTGGGCCGGACGGGATTTACCCTAGGATTCTCTGGGAGGCGAGAGAGGCGATTGCAGAGCCTCGGCTCTGATCTTCAGGTCGTCGTTGGTTAGGGTATAGTGCCGGAAGACTGGAGGATAGCGAATGTGGTCCCATTGTTCAAGAAGGGGAAGAGAGACCTTCCAGGGAATTATAGGCCAGTGAGTCTTACTTCTGTTGTGGGCAAAGTATTGGAGAGAATTATTAGGGATAGGATTTATAGTTATTTAGAGAGAAATGAATTGATTGGGGATAGTCAGCATGGTTTTGTGAAGGGTAGGTCGTGCCTTACTAACCTTATTGAGTTTTTTGAAAAAGTGACCAAAGAGGTGGATGGGGGTAAGGCAGTTGATGTGGTATATATGGACTTTAGTAAGGCGTTCGATAAGGTGGCACATGGAAGGCTTCTGCAGAAAATGCAGATGTATGGGATAGAGGGTGATTTAGCTAATTGGATTAGGAATTGGCTAGCAGATAGAAGACAGAGGGTGGTGGTTGATGGGAGATATTCATCGTGGAGTTCGGTTACAAGTGGTGTACCTCAGGGATCTGTTTTGGGGCCCCTGCTGTTTGTAATTTTTATAAATGATCTGGATGAGGGTATTGAGGGATGGATTAGTAAATTTGCGGATGACACCAAAGTCCAGAGGAGTGAGATAGTGAAGAGGGGTGTTATAGTTTGCAGAGAGACTTGGACAAGTTGCAGAGCTGGGCCGAGAGGTGGCAAATGGAGTTTAATGTGGAAAAGTGTGAGGTAATTCACTTTGGCAGGAATAACAAATGTGTAGAGTATAGGGCTAATGGTAGGACTCTTAATAGTGTTGATGAACAGAGGGATCTTGGTGTATATGTGCATAGATCCCTGAAAGTAGGCAATCAAGTCGATAAGTGTTAAGAAGGCATACGGAGTCTTAGCTTTTATTGGTAGGGGGATTGGAATTCGGAGCCACAACGTCATGTTGCAACTGTAACAAAAACTCTAGAGCGGCCACACTTGGATTATTGTGTGCAGTTCTGGTCCCCACATTATAAGAAAGATGTGGAGGCATTGGAGAGAATACAGAGGAGGTTTACCAGGATGTTGCCTGGTATGGAGGGCAGATCTTATGAAGAGAGGCTGAGGGAATTGAGGTTGTTTTCATTAGAAAGAAGGCGGCTAAGAGGAGACCTTATCGAAACATATAAGATGAATAGACGTTTAGATAGGGCGGACAGTGATAGCCTTTTTCCTAGGATGGAGAAAGCAAGCATGAGGGGACATAGCTTTAAATTAAGGGGTGGTGGTTATAGGATGGATGTCAGAGGTAGGTTCTTTACCCAGAGGGTGGTAAGGGTGTGGAATGCCCTGCCTGCGTCAGTTGTAGATAGAACATAGAACATAGAACATTACAGCACAGAACAGGCCCTTCGGCCTTCGATGTTGCACCGACCCAATTCAAAAAAAGCAATGCCCCTCCAAACTAAAACCATTCCCTTCTCTTCCATAAACTTATCAACTAACCTCTTAAACGCCACCAAACTTGGTGCATCTACAACTGCCGCAGGCAGGGCATTCCACTCCCTAACCACCCTCTGGGTAAAGAACCTACCATTGATATCCGACCTATAACTATCACCCTCCGTGATTTAACAGCTGTGTCCCCCGTGCTAGCTGTTTTCCATCATAGGATAAAAGAGGCTAGCACCGACCACCCTATCTAAACCTCTAATCATCTTATATGTTTCGATTAGGTCCCTCTTAGACGCCTACCTTTCAACGAAAACAACTCAAATCCGCTCAGCCTCACCTCATAAGACCCTGCCCCCATACCAGGAAAACATCTTGTTAAACCTCCTTACCCCTCCAATGCCTCCACATCTTTCTATAATGTGGTGACCAGAACTGCACACAATACTCCAAGTGCGGCCGCAAGAGTTTTGTACAGTTGCAACATGACGTTGCGGCTCCGAAATTCAATCCCTCTACCAATAAAAGCCAAGACTCCATATGCCTTCCTAACAACCTTCTCGACCTGACTGCCTACTTTCAGGGATCTATGCACATACACACCAAGATCCCTCTGTTCATCTAGACTACTAAGAATCCTACCATTTGCCCTATACTCTACACATTTATTATTTCTGCCATAGTGCATTACCTCACACTTTTCCACATTAAACTCCATTTGCCACCTCTCGGCCCAGCTCTGCAACTTGTCCAAGTCCCTCTGCAAACTATAACACCCCTCTTCACTATCTACCACTCCACCGACTTTAGTGTCATCTGCAAATTTACTAATCCATCCTTCAATACGCCAAGTTTGGTGGCGTTTAAGAGGTTAATTGATCAGTATATGGAGAGAAGGGAATGGTTTAGTTTGGAGGGGCATTGCTTTTTATGTTGGTCGGCACAACATCGAAGGCCGAAGGGCCTGTTCTGTGCTGTAATGTTCTATTGTTTATGTTCTAATACCCTCATCCAGATCATTTATAAAAATTACAAACAGCAGGGGCCCCAAAACAGACCCCTGAGGTACACCACTTGTCACCGAACTCCAAGATGAATATCTCCCATCAACCACCACCCTCTGTCTTCTATCTGCTAGCCAATTCCTAACCCAATTAGCTAAATCACCCTCTATCCCATACATCTGCATTTTCTGCAGAAGTCTTCCATGGGCCACCTTATCAAACGCCTTACTAAAGTCCATATATACCACATCAACCGCCTTACCCCCATCCACCTCTTTGGTCACTTTTTCAAAAAACTCAATGAGGTTAGTAAGGCACGACCTACCCTTCACAAAACCATGCTGACTATCTCCAATCAATTCATTTCTCTCTAAATAACTATAAATCCTATCCCTAATTATTCTCTCCAATACTTTGCCCACAACAGAAGTAAGACTCACTGGCCTATAATTCCCTGGAAGGTCTCTTTTCCCCTTCTTGAACAACGGGACCACATTCGTTATCCTCCAGTCCTCCGGAACCACACCCGTAACCAACGACGACCTGAAGATCAGAGCCAGAGGCTCTGCAATCTCCTCTCTTGCCTCCCAGAGAATCTAGGGTAAATCCCGTCCGGCCCAGGGGACTTATCCAACTTCAAACCCTCGAGAATATCTAGCACATCCTCCCTATCTACTTCGATACCTTCCAGTTTGCTACCCTGTACCTCAGTGTTCTCCATAACTACATTTACATCACCCTGCGTGAATACCGAAGAGAAATATTTATTCAGTACCTCTCCAATCTCTTCAGGCTCCACGCACAACTTCCCACTGCTGTCTATGACTGGCCCTAATCTTGCCCTAACCAATCTTCTATTCTTAACATATCTAAAGAAAGCTTTAGGATTCTCCTTAATCCTATCAGCCAAAGTCTTCTCGTGTCCTCTCTTAGCTCTCCTCAATTCACTCTTCAGCTCCCTCCTGGCTAATCTATAGCTATCCATTGCACTAACTGAGCCTTCAAGCCTCATCCTGACATAAGCCTCCTTTTTCCTTTTAACCAGCAAATCAACTTTTTTCGTACACCAAGGTTCTCTTACTCGACCATTTCCTCCTCGCCTGACAGGGACATACTTATCAAGGACTCACAGCAGCTGCTCCTTGAATAAGCTCCACATTCCAGATGTTCCCAGTCCCTGTAGTTTCCTAGTCCAATCTATGCACCCTAATTCTCTCCTGATGGCCTCATAATTACCCTTCCCCCAGCTATAACTACTGCCCCCAGCTTCATGCCTCTCCCTATCCATCACTAAGGTGAACGTAACCGAATTGTGGTCACTATCACCAAAATGTTCACTAACTTCCAAGCCTAACACCTGGTCTGGCTCATTGCCCTGCACCAAATCCAATGGAGCCTCACCTCGAGTTGGCCTATCTACATACTGAGTCAAAAAACCTTCCTGCACACTTTGTACGAAAACTGACCCCTCTAACGAGCTAGAGCTAGATGCTAGATGCGCTAGATGCTAGATGCTAGCTAGCACTAGATGCGCCAAGTTTAGTGGCGTTTAAGAGGTTAGTAGATAGGTTTATGGACGAAAAGGGAATGGTTTAGGTTAGAGGGTCATTGCTTTTTCCTAATTGGTCGGCGCAGCATCGAAGGCCGAAGGGCCTGTTCTGCGCTGTAATGTTCTATGTTCTATCTCTTTCCATCGCTATCGAAGGGGGACAGAAATTCAAGAAGCTAGCAGTTTATATGGCACCTTGTTAAATGCCTATCAGAAATCTAAATACACTACATTTACAGGTTCTCCTTTGTCTGCTTTGGACTAATAACACAGAGACCAGGGTAATGCTCTGGGACCCAGGTTTGAATCCCACCGTGGCAGATGGTGAAAACTGAGTTCGATAAACAGTCTGTAATTAAATGATAACCATTAAATCACTGTTGTAAAACCTACCTGGTTTATAACATGGGTCTGGCCTACATGTGACTCCATACCCACAATAATGTGGTTGACTCTTAAATGGCCAAGCAAGCCACTCGAGGATAAAACCTTAGAGTGAAGTCCAAGGAGACCCAGGGAATTCTAAGTCTGCAGTTCCAACAATTTTTTCAGTACTCTTCCCTGGTAATTGTAATTATCAGGAATTTCCGCCTCCATTCCAATTGAAAGAAATGACTACTGCAATAGTTGATGCATTGGTTTTGATTTTTCAATATTCCCTAGATTAGGAGAACATAGAACATAGAACATTACAGCACAGAACAGGCCCTTCGGCCTTCGATGTTGCGCCGACTAATTGTGAAAAAAAAAGCAATGACCCTCCAAACTAAACCATTCCCTTCTCTTCCATATACTTATCAACTAACTTCTTAAACGCCACCAAACTTGGCGCATCTACAACTGCCGCAGGCAGGGCATTCCACTCCCTAACCACCCTCTGGGTAAAGAACTTACCTCTGATATCCGTCCTATAACTATCACCCCTTAATTTAAAGCTTTGTCCCCTCGTGCTAGCTTTCTCCATCCTAGGAAAAAGGCTATCACTGTCCACCCTATCTAAACCTCTAATCATCTTATATGTTTCGATAAGGTCTCCTCTTAGCCGCCTCCTTTCTAACGAAAACAACCTCAAATCCCTCAGCCTCTCCTCATACGACATGCCCTCCATACCAGGCAACATCCTGGTAAACCTCCTCTGTACCCTCTCCAATGCCTCCACATCTTTCTTATAATGTAGGGACCAGAACTGTACACAATACTCCAAGTGCGGCCGCACTAGAGTTTTGTACAGTTGCAACATGACGTTGCGGCTCCGAAATTCAATCCCCTACCAATAAAAGCTAAGACTCCGTATGCCTTCTTAACAAACTTATCGACTTGACTGCCTACTTTCAGGGATCTATGCACAAATACACCAAGATCCCTCTGTTCATCAACACTATTAAGAATCCTACCATTAGCCATATACTCTACACATTTATTATTCCTGCCAAAGTGCATTACCTCACATTTTTCCACATTAAACTCCATTTGCCACCTCTCGGCCCAGCTCTGCAACTTGTCCAAGTCTCTCTGCAAACTATAACACCCCCTCTTCACTATCTACCACTCCTCCAACTTTGGTGTCATCTGCAAATTTACTAATCCATCCTTCAATACCCTCATCCAGATCATTTATAAAAATTACAAACAGCAGGGGCCCCAAAACAGACCACTGAGGTACACCACTTGTCACCGAACTCCACGATGAATATCTCCCATCAACCACCACCCTCTGTCTTCTATCTGCTAGCCAATTCCTAACCCAATTAGCTAAATCACCCTCTATCCCATACATCTGCATGTTCTGCAGAAGTCTTCCATGGGCCACCTTATCAAACGCCTTACTAAAGTCCATATATACCACATCAACCGCCTTACCCCCATCCACCTCTTTGGGCACTTTTTCAAAAAACTCAATGAGGTTAGTAAGGCACGACCTACCCTTCACAAAACCATGCTGACTATCCCCAATCAATTCATTTCTCTCTAAAGAACTATAAATCCTATCCCTAATAATTCTCTCCAATACTTTGCCCACAACAGAAGTAAGACTCACTGGCCTATAATTCCCTGGAAAGTCTCTCTTCCCCTTCTTGAACAATGGGACCATATTCGCTATCCTCCAGTCTTCCGGAACTATACCCGTAACCAACGACGACCTGAAAATCAGAGCCAGAGGCTCTGCAATCACCTCTATTGCCTCCCAGAGAATCCTAGGGTAAATCCCGTCCGGCCCAGGGGACTTATCTAACTTCAAACCCTCAAGAATATCTAGCACATCCTCCTTATCTACTTCAATACTTTCCAGTTTGCAACCCTGTATCCCAGTGTTCTCCACAACTACATTTACATCTCCCTGCGTGAATGCCGAAGAGAAATATTTGTTCAGTGCCTCTCCAATCTCTTCAGGCTCCACGCACAACTTCCCACTGCTGTCTCTGACAGGCCCTAATCTCGCCCTAACCAATCTTCTATTCTTAACATATCTAAAGAAAGCTTTAGGATTCTCCTTAATCCTATCAGCCAAAGTCTTCTCGTGTCCCCTCTTAGCTCTCCTCAACTCACTCTTTAGCTCCCTCCTGGCTAATCTATAGCTATCCATTGCACTAACTGAGCCTTCAAGCCTCATCCTGACATAAGCCTCTTTTTTTCTTTTAACCAGCAAATTAACTTTTTTCGTACACCATGGCTCCCTTACTCGACCATTTCCTCCTTGCCTGACAGGGACATACTTATCAAGGACTCGCAGCAGCTGCTCCTTGAATAAGCTCCACATTTCAGATGTTCCCAGTCCCTGTAGTCTACTCCAACCTATGCACCCTAATTCTCTCCTTATGGCCTCATAATTACCATTCCCCCAGCTATAACTACTGCCCCCAGGTTCATGCCTATCCCTATCCATCACTAAGGTGAACATAACCAAATTGTGGTCACTGTCACCAAAATGTTCACCAACTTCCAAGCCTAACACCTGGTCTGGCTCATTGCCCTGCACCAAATCCAATGTAGCCTCACCTCTAGTTGGCCTATCTACATCTGAGTCAAAAAACCTTCCTGCACACATTGTACAAAAACTGACCCCTCTAACGTACTAGAGCTATAGCTATTCCAATCAATATTAGTAAAGTTAAAGTCCCCCATAACAATTACCCTATTACTTTCACTCCTGTCCAGGATCGACTTTGCAATCCTTTCCTCTACCTCTCTAGAACTTTTAGGAGGTCTATAAAAGACTCCCAACAGGGTGACCTCTCCTCTCCTGTTTCTAATCTCAGCCCATACTACCTCAACAGACAAGTCCTCATCAAACTTCTTCTCTGTCACTGTGATACAGTCTTTGACTAATAATGCCACTCCTCCCCCCCTTCTATCTCCTTCTCTACTCCGATTGAAGCATTTGAACCCCGGAACCTGCAACAACCATTCCTGTCCCTGCTCTACCCACGGGAAGGTTCCATTAAATTGGAAAATTTATTCACAAAAAGGAAAAAGCTGTAAACTACACGCTAGTTAAATTAACAAAAATTTTCAAAGCTATTATTAATGTTTTAAAGTCTAAAAATTTATTTATTGTCACAAATAGGCTTACATTAACACTGCAATGAAGTTACTGTGATAATCTCCTCGTTGCCACACCATTGCCTGTTCATGTACACTGAGGGAGAATTTCACACTGTGGGAGGAAACCAGAGCACCCGGAGGAAACCCATGCAGACACGAAGAGAATGTGCAGACTCCACACAGTGACCCAAGCCAGGAATCAAACCTGGGTCCCTGGCGCTATGAGGCAGCAGTGCTAACCACTGTCATGCCAACCGTATTAATGATGCTATAGTAGGCACTTAGGAAAAAAACTTAAGGCAATCAGGTAGTCAACATAGTTTTGTAAAAAGGAACTCATGTTTGACCAATTTATTGGAGTTCTTTGAAGAAATCACAAGTACAGTACATCAACCAGTTCCCCTTTATAAAGGAGAACTGGTTGATGTACTGTACTTAGATTTCCAGAGGCATTTGATCAGATAACACATAAAAGGTTGTATAAAAGCTCATGATGTAGTGGGTAATGTAATGGCATAGATAGAAGTTTGGCTAATTAACAGGAAACAGAAAGTTGTCATAAATGGCTCTTTTTCTGGTTAGCAGTATGTAATAAATGGTATACCAAAGAGATCAGTGCTGGGGCCTTAATATTTCACAATTTATATAAATGATTTGGATGAAGGCACAGAAGATATGGTTGCTAAATTTACTGAAGATATGAAGATATGTAGGAAAGTAAGCTGTGAAGGGGACATTAGAAGACTGCAAGGGACAGATAGATTACAATAAATTACAATAGTTGTGAGTTGGCAATGATCTGGTAAATGGGATATAATTTGGGAAAATGTGAATTTGTCCATTAGAAGCATACTTTCTAAAGGGTGAGAGATTGCAGAGCT
Source organism: Sphyrna mokarran (assembly GCA_024679065.1). Classification (NCBI taxonomy): domain Eukaryota; kingdom Metazoa; phylum Chordata; class Chondrichthyes; order Carcharhiniformes; family Carcharhinidae; genus Sphyrna; species Sphyrna mokarran. The sequence continues at coordinate 68,652,977 of JAGIQG010000013.1, forward strand.
CTCAGATCCAGAGAGCCAGACATTCTAGTATATGAGCCACCAAAGGTTAGGATACAGATACAGCAAATAATTAGTAAAGCTAATAGAATGTTACCACTTATTGTGAGGAGAATTAAACACAAAAGTAGAGAGCTTATGCTTCAGTTGTACAGGGCACTGGTGAGACCGTATCTGGAGTACCGTGTTCAGTATTGACATTCTTATTTAAGGATGGATGTAAATCCATTAGACATTGTTTAGAGAAGATTCACAAAATTAATACCAGGAAAGCACAAGCTGTCTTAGAAGGAAAAATAGGACAGGCTAGTCTTGTCCCTACTAGACTGGAGAAGAATAAGAAGTGCCTTGATTGAAACATGTAAGATCCTGAGAGGACACTTGACAACGTGAATGCAGAGAGGATGTTCCCTCTTGTAGGAATATCTAGAACTAGTGGGTCACTGTTTGAAAATAAGGGGTCACCCATTTAAGATAAATGGCAAGATATTTTTCTTTCAGAGAGTGTTTGGAATTCTGTTCCTTAAAAGGCAGTGGAACCAGAATCTGAATGTTTTCAAGGTAAAGCTAGTTAGATTCATGATTTTAAAATATGATGGGGGGGTAGGGGGATGGTAATCTGCGGTAAGCAGGAAGTTTCAGTCAGATTAGCCATGATCAAACTGAATGGTGGAGCAGACCCAGTGGGCTAAGTAAACTACTCCTAATTCATATGTACATAAACAGAAGTGTCTAGAGGAAGTGTAAATGGCAGAAAATTACGAAAAGCTGTCATCTGAAAGCAAATAAGAGAATAAAACACCAGGAGACTCGAACTAAAACCGGCAAAGAAATGGAAACAAAATGGGGAGAAAGATAACATTCTGAAACTGCTGAACTCAACTTGAATCTGGGTTTTTTTAAATTTCATTTCTGGGATATAGGCTTCACAGGCTAGGCCAGCAATTATTGCCCATCACTACTTGCCCTTGAGAAGTGATGGTGAATTTGAATCACTGCAGTCTATGTGACGAAGTTGCACGTATAGTGCTGTTAGGAAGGCAATTGCAGTATTTGACCCAGCAACAGTGAAGCAATGACAATATATTTCTAAGTCAGGTTAGGGATTACCTTGGAGGGGAATCTCCAGTGGTAGTGCTCCCAGATATCTGCTGCTCTTGTCCTTTTAGAGGTAGTGATCATGGGTTTAGAAGGTGCTGTCTGAGGAACTTTGGTGAGTTCTTACGTGCATCTTGTAGATGGTACATATGGCTGCCACTATTTAGAGGTAGTTGACGGATTGAATCTTTGTGAAAAGGATACCAACCAAGTGGGCTGCTTTGTGCTGGATGGGGGTCAAGCTTCTTGAGTATTGTTGGAGCTACACTCATCCAGGCAAGTGGAGAGTATTTCATCACATTCCTGACTTGTGTCTTGTAGATGATGGACAGGCTTTAGGGAGTCAGGAAGTGAGTTACTTGCCATAGAATTGTTCGTCTTTGACCTGATCTGGTAACCACATTATTTATATGACTTCAGTTTCTAGTCAATAGTAACTCACAGGCTGTTGATAGTGGGATTCAGCAATGGTAATGCCATTGAATGTAATGGGGCAATATTTATGTTCTCTGTTAGAGATGGTATTGCCTGGCGCGCGTAGCAAAAGTATTACTTGTCATCCCAAACTTGGATATTGTCCATGTCTTTCTGCATTTATACATGGACTGCTTCAGTATCTGAGGAGTCATGAATGACACTATTGTGCAGTCTTCAGTGAACAGCCCTACTTCGGACCTTATGATAGAAGGAAGGTCATTGATGAAGCAACTGAAGATGGTTAGGATTAGGACCCTACCCTGAGGAACACCTGCAATGACGTGCTGGAGGTGAGGTAATTGATCTCCAACAACCACAACCATCTTCCTTTGTGCAAGGTATGGCTCCAATCAATGGCGGGTTTTCCATCTGATTTCCATTGACTCCAGTTTTGCTTGATGTCGCAGTTGGTCAAATGCTGCCTTGAAGTCACGGGAAGTTATTCTCACTGCATCTCTGAAGTTCAGCTCTTTTATCCAATTGAACCAAGGCTGTGAGATCAGGAGCTGAGTAATCCTAATGAAAATGAAACTGAGTGCCCATAAGCAGATTATTGTAAAGTGCCACTTAATAGTGCTGTTGATGACTTCTTCCATCACTTTATGATGGAGTGGTGAGGCAGTAACTGGTCAGGTTGGATTTGTCCTGTTTCTTGTGTACAGGGCACTTTTCACATTGTCGGATAGATGCCAATGTTGTACCTGTACTGGAACAGCTTAGCTAGGGAAGTGGTAAGCTCTGAATCACAAGTCTTCAATACTATTTTTGAAATATTGTCAGGGCCCTTTGCAATATCCAGTGCCTTCAGCCATTTCTCGATATCACATGGAGTGAATAATATTGGTTGAAGATTGACATCTGTAATGTTGGGAACTTCCAAAGGAGGCTGAGATGGATCATCCACTCAGCATTTCTGGCTGAAGGTGGTTGTGAATGCTTCAGCCTTATCTTTTGCACTGATATGTTAGGCTTTTCATCATGAGAAAGGTATATTTATTGAGCTTTCTCCTCCAGCAAGTTATTTAATTATCTACCACTATTTACAGCTGGATACGGCAGAACTTAGATCTGCTCCATTGGATGTGGGATCACTCAGCTCTGTCTAATATTTGCTGCTTATGTTGTTTGAAATGCAAGTAGTCTTGTGTTGTAGCTTCACCTGTTGACACCTCATTATTAGGTATGCCTGGTGTTGCTCCAGGCATGCACACCCCACTCCCCGCACTCTTCATTGAATCACAGTTGATCCCACGGCTTGAGAGTGGGGAATGTGCCAGGCCATGAGGCTACAAATTGTAGTTCAGTACAATACTGCTGCTGCTGATGGTCCACAGCACCTTATGGATGCCCAGTTTTGAGCTGCTAGATCTGTTCAAAGTCTATCTCATTTAGCACAGTAGTAATGCCACACATCATGATGGAGAGCATCCCCAATGTGAAGATGGGATTTTGTCTCCACAAGGACCATGCATTAGTCAGTCCTACTGAAACTGTCATAGACAGATACACCTACAGCAGACAGGTTGGCAAGGGCAAGATCAAGTATGTTTTTACCTCTTGTTGATTCCCCCACAACCAGCCACAGTCTTAGTCTAGCAGTTATGTCTTTTAGAACCCCAGTAAACCCAGTCTGTAATAGTGCTACTGAGGCACTCTTAGTGATGATCATTGAAATTCCCCTGGGCCCTTGCCACCATCATTGCTTCCTCCAAGTGGTGTTCAACATGCAGGAGTAATGATTCATCAGCTGAGTGGGGATGGTACGTGATAATCAGCAGGAGTTTCTTTGGCAATGTTTTTGAACAGGTGCCATGAGACATGGGATCACGTCAATGATCAGGACTCCCAGGACACCTCCCTTCCAATTGTATACCATTGTGTTGTCATCTCAGCCTGGTACAATAACGTCTGGGACATTATTTATAAGGTGTATTTCTGTGAGTATGAATATGCCAAGCTTTTGTTTGACTTTTGGCACAAGCCCCCAGATGTTCAAAAGGAGAACTTTACAGGGTGGGTAGAGCTGGGCTTTCCATTATTGCTTCTGGTGCCCAGGTTGATGCTGGGTGCCCATTTTCATTCCATTTGTAGTAATTGATACGAGCTTGCTAGACATTGCTGTGGCTTTGAAGTTACATGTAGGCATGAGCAGGTGAGAATGACAGATTTCCTTCCCTAAAGAACATTAGTGAACCAGAATGGGTCTTCGTGGCAACTAACAATGGTTTCATGGTCATTGTTACACTTTTAATTCAATATTTTTAAATATTTTGAGTTTTTAAGTTTCACCAGCTGCCTTGATGGGATTGAAACCCGGGCCCACAGAGCATTAGCTTGGTGTTCTGGAATACTATTCAAGTGACAATATCACTATGCTGTCATCACCTCCTTGATTTTCAAGGCGTAATTGAAAGATCAGGTGCTGTTCCTCAAACTTAAGATGTGGAGATGCTGGCATTGGACTTATGTTGGTGTCCATTGGAACAGTGTAGGCCTGAGATCAGAGTTGGAACAAGATGGTGAATTAAAATATGTGGCCAGGAACTCAGGTCATGCTTGCTCAGCAAAGTAGTCACCAGTTTGACTTTGGTCTCAGCAGGCCAAATATGGTATAATAATAGAACTTTGTGACACTCAGTGTCTTATGCTCAACATTGTCAACAAATTTGCTGAGAAGATTAGTGCTATTGTTCACTGATGGATCAGCTAATACTGAGCAGACACTTCCTCCTACCTTCCTCTGCACCATGGTCCCACCACCAAACATCAAACCAACATCTATCATTGAGCTGAAACTCTCTGAAAATCTTCCCTCCACAGCTTCTAACTTCATGGTCTCCCAAAGCCAAACTCTTAAAATTTCTATGTCCTTTCTCAGATCTAGGAATAGGAATCCCTTGATAAACCTATTATTTCAGCCTGGTTATACTCCATTGAAATTGATTCTATTTTTTTTAATTCTGTTGCCCAATCTCTTCCCAAAACCATTCTGCACTCTTGACTCTATAAGCACTTCTAACAATTTCCAGTTTTCTGACCCTGATTGGCTGCTCTTCACTTCAGTTGTTCAATCATTGTTCATCTACATCCGGTACCAGGATGGTCTAAGTACTCACTTGCCACTTTACCCTTGAATGGAGATCCATCCGCCACCACCCTCCTCTGCCTGGTTGCACATGTTGTCACACTGATCAATTTCAATTTAATTCTACTTGCTTCTTCCAATTAAAAGGTAATGTTTGCAAAGATAACTCCTAATATCTTTTCTGTAGAGCTGAGCTTCCAGATTCTTCTTCTGAGTAGCCTGGGCATAATTTTAAGAGGCTGGCCAGATTTCTCAGTTTTGCATACCCGCCACCACTGCAAGTGAGAACAGAAAGTTTGACACTCAGCCAAATCTCCATCTACTGCAATGGCACCAGAGAATCTCAGCCACGGCTGAGATTGGAGAATGCCAGTGTCATCTTTTTGCTCTTGAGTCTCTCATCTCAAGAATTTGTTTCTATGCATCCCAACTGAATCCTTTCAAACACTTTAACCTGATCACTTCCCCTAAATCCAGTTCATTTAACTCGTCCTCATCATCCAGGCCTCTAAGCCATCTTATGATGCTGGTGAATCTGTACTAATCAGCTAAGGCCAATATATCCCTCCTGTCCCAGAATCTGAAGTGGAATTCTATTGGACTCGAAACATTAACTCTGCTTCTTTCTCCATAGATGCTGCCAGACCTGCTAAATTTTCCCAGAATTTTGTGTTTTTGTTCCAGATTTCCAGCATCTTTAGCATTTTGCGTTTATATCCTCCCTAGCGGCTTGGTGCCCAAAACTGAATGCAATATCCCAGTTAGAGTTTGAATAAGGATCTTTATCATTGAAGGTTAATTTCTACCTGTAAAGAGCTATCAGGAGTGCATGATACTGGTGTAACTGCAGATGTAACTATGATGCAATGTCACATGATTAAGCAACTGAGATCTGGTGGGAAGCAGAAGTGCAATCTTCCATAGAGTTACTAAGAGATACATAGATTTTCAAATGAACAAGAATGGTTTTTATGAATAACAGCTATGGTAGCATTCTTAGACCCTGAAATCAAGACAAAAGATGATGGCGGCAGACAAAACATCAATAACTCAAAAAACTTTAGATTAAGATTGCAGACTGAAAGGCCTAGAAGTTCTTGGATAAAGAACAAAGAAAGAAGACAGAAGACTCACCGGAGAACGGAGTGTCATGGATGCCACAGATGCAAGCTGACACAGACACCTGACAGTAGCGAATACAGATCACAATCTACAAGCAGCAAGAGATCCAGGTTTGCAACAGGTTCAACAGAATGGAGGAAGAGAGATTTTTGACATACAGAATATTTTCAGGATTGCATAAGAAATAAAAGGACCAAGCCAATACTTTTCTCTATGCAATAGGAGCTATTGTAGATGATGTAATAGCGAGATAGGCAGCCAATGAGACTTCAAGCTCACATGATGAAGTCTTCCAATCATTCAATGTGTACTTCATGTGTTTGAAAAAATTTGATTGTTGAGCAAGCAAAATTTAATAAAAGGAAAGAAAAATAATTGAGTATTTGTATTCATTCATAAATAGTTGTGACAGTTAGCGGAGAACTGCAACTATAGGAATCTCAGATATGAATTACTATACTATCATATAGCAGTTGGGAGATTTAGATAAAACCCCATCAGATCTTTTGCAAATAAGAGATTTAACTTTCTCAAAGTCAGGCCAAATAGCCTGATTGACAAAGCTTAGGAAGCTAAACAGCACAGAAAGTAATGTCACTTGGAAAGAAAATGAGTGAAATATATTGGACAGAGTGCAGTGAAGCAAAAGACTGTGAGGTTGGGAAGAAACATGCAAACCATCTTGTGATGTTCCTGGTGTGACAGAAAAACCCTGCACAAGCAATACAAATGCCCAGCAGGGAAAGAATGCCACAACTGTAGAAAGTGAAGGCACCTTAAAAAAATGTCTGCCAATCTAAAATACCAATAATTCACAGGGAAGAAGAAAAAATAACAAGGCCAAATCAAATTCAATAAGTGAAAGAGCCACAGGAAAAAAAACAAATAGCCTTCTGAGGAGACATTAATGAAACAAAGTAATTACTGAATTAAATTAGAAATTGACAGATTTCAAGCTAGATATTGGTGCGGTATTGTAATGAAATAAAGTAGCTTAAAAATATTATATCATAACCATCACCTATCCAGTTGCAAAGTCCAGGAGGGAATACACTGAAAGATACTCATGGCAAGATTAAGGTATAAGAATAAAGTAATTATTGAACCCCTGTTATTCAGAACCAGGAGTCATCATTACTGAACAGAAAAGCATTGCTTGTAGTTGAAACTGATTTACAAAGTTGATGAAATTGCTGACGAACATCCAGTAACGTATTCCAAAATGAATGTCCATCCCTATTTTCAGGCTTACAAAAGCTGAAGACAGAATATCAAGTAACTTTACAGGCAGATGTTAAACTTATATGTCTCTTCATAGTGAGGAAGATCCCTCACCATCCTCAGGCAGAGTCATAGTTGATATTGAACACATTACGCATCCATCAGGAGCCATACCAACTATGTTGCATTCTGGAATGATTACAGTATCAAAACCTAATGATTCACTAAGAACTTGTGTTGACTTGACTCAGTCAAACTGGCGAAATTCAGCCGATGGCATCAGTGTATGAATGTCTGACCAAATTAACAAAATACAACCTCTTCACAAAGCTAGGCTAACAGTGGCTTTTAGTAATTACTTCTGGACAAAGAATTCAGACTGTTAGATACTTTTATCATCCCCTTATTTTTAACTGGTTACCATTCGGAATTTCTTCTACAGTATTCCAAAGAATGATATGTCAGACAGACCCTGAAAAATATTAAATTTGTAATCTTTGCTCTATGGATGATATTTTTGTCACAGTTTGAGGAAAGAACATAACCATTGAGTGATAACAGTCTTCAAATTCCTACAAAAAGCAAGTTTGACATTAAATGATGGAGTTGAAATGCTTAGACACATTGTGCAAGGTTTGGGAATTACAGCCAAACCTTCAGAAAACCAAAGTGACTAGAAAGGTCTTAAAACATCACAGAGTGACAAAGTTTTCTTGAGGTTATCAATTAAATAGGCAAGTTCCTACCAATCTTGGTAAAAATCAACAAGCCGTTACGACAGCAAATGTGCTAGAAGGTGGACCATTCAAATGCTTTCAAGAACAACAAAAATCCCCAAATTTCACCAGAAATTGAGTGCACTACAATCCACAGTTGTAAGAGTAGACACATCATCTGCAGGCCTGGATGCAATTTTGTTTCAAGTTCAAAAAGATGTGACAATGAAGATAAGTTTATTTTGCCTCAAGATCTCTCACAGAGAGAGGGCCAAAATTTCCTGATTCCTCACTATTGCATTTGGGGGGGTACTCCAAAGATGTGTTGGCAATCTCTCTTGGAAGCTCCCATGCTAGAGCTTACCTGGCAATTGCCCCAGTGTGCCAATTTCCCTGGACAATTGTGTTGGGCTAGGAACCATCCAACAGAAGTGATATAAATCACTAACTTTGGATGGTTCTATTAGTTTTACACTCATAGTTACTCTGAAAGAGTTTGAAGAAAGGAACTTCATCATAGCTATTTAAAAAAAAGACTTACATAGGGCACTCCCTACCCACCTGTACAGGATTCCAGATTTTCTCCCCAGTTCAGATCAACCAGGCCTGTTCCAACATGAGCCTGAACAACCACCCATGTCCAACCCACACCCAACCTGCCCCACCAAATCCGAACTGACCCCTCTCCCCCACTGATGTCCAACCCTCTCCTTTGCCACCACTTGATCTAGAAATGCATCTTCTCCCTTACAATAGGACCTTTAAATTCACTTGCTTGATGGCAGCTACGGCCATAAAAAGGGAGCATATCCTCCTTCGCTTCATCCTTTTTGCACTTAGCTGCTGGAGCCAAGGACACACTTCACTTCTTCAGCATCATCTGGCCCAAATCAGGAAGGTTGAGCAAGGTAGGTGCTTTGGAATTCAAGCACAGTTAAGTCTTTACAGACTGACAATCCAACACTGCCAAGGAAGTTACGGGCCAGAGAAAAAGTAGACAAACATTGAGAAAGAAACATTAGCAGCCACATGGGCACGTGAGAAGTCATCTGACTATATCATTGGGCTACGGTTTTAAATTGAAACTGATGACAAACCTTGATCGAAAGAAGATTGAAAAATTGCTGGCTGTAATCCAATGTTTTAGACTGAGGCTCACGAGGTACAATTCAGTTACTGAATATGTTCAAGGGAAGTCCCAAATAACTGTGGATGCATTATCAAGAATACTAGTGGAAGGAGTCAAAAGGGAAAATTTAAATTTTGGTGAGGAAGTGGAACTATATACTTCGCTCATTACTAAATATCCACAGAAAAGCGATTACAAAAAATTAAGTACAACAAATGCATTCAAATAAGAGTATTACCAGAAAGAACTGCCAGCTTTTACTCCTGACAACTCAATAATTTGTCAATACTTCAAACAGGAAAACATCTCACAATTACTGATTAGTTTTTAATGAAGAGAAGCCATCCCCAAACCAGTGACTTAAAATTATCCATCAAGGCCACTTAGGGTTTGCAAAACAATGAGCAAGAGTCCAGTCTGATGCCCAGGTATTAGACATTCAAATGAAGAATTCATCTTGATTTGCTTTACATTTGCAATAAACAGCCAATGGCGAAGCAAACAACTCCCCCTCCCCCCGTTATTCCTTCAAGGCCATGACAGCATCTGTGGATGGATTTATTTGAGTTCAAAGGTAAAGTTTTCAACAATGTCATGGACTACCACCCCAGATGGTGCCAAGTGAGTATAGACAGCATCATGGCAGAGGCAATCATTATATCACTCAGAGGAATCCTGTTGACACATGGTATTCCAGTCACTGTGTACTGTCAGACAACAGTCCTCAGTTTGTTCTACCACTTTGCACAAATACGGTTTTAGGCATGTGATTAATCTGCTAAATATTCTCAGTTGAGCAGAGAAGCAGCAAGAGGATTTGAACAATCAAGAAATCAACTTAAAAAAAAACTTAGTCCTTCTTAACTACAGACCACCACGAAAGAAAACAGGTTTTCAGTATCAGAGCTATAGATGAAATGGCTGCTCCACAACCTAACATTATTTCATAGAACTGAAATGGGCCAAGCAAATATAAGGAATTGAAAAACTTTGATACCATCAGGAAGGAAAATAATATCTTGTGTGACTTGTTATCCAGATCCAGACTGAGACAAGGAAACAGAAAGTAGAAAGTTTACAATTACCCAGGTGCAAGATGCTCCTATCGAACAAAAAGAGTGCAGTTCATCCTCAACCTCAAATTGAAATCAGGAGCAGATCAGGGATATTGGACAAGACACCATACAGACTAACCCCGAGAAGTCTGACACTTTGGATGGACGTATGGTTGGGATAAAGACTGTAGGGGAAATGTAGTGTAAAGGGTTAGCATCAGGAACACTGATACTGATGCAACTATAATGTAATGTTACATGACTAATCTGGTGGGAAGCAGAAGTACTGCCTTGTGTAGAGCACTGAGGTGTATTGATCTGTAAATAAACAAGAATGATTCAAATTAAATAAACATGAATAATCATCTATGGTATTCTTAGAGAAACAGAAAAATCCAGTAGAAACCCCATCTAGACCCAGTAATCAAGTCTCCTTGGGATAAAAGCTAACCTTCCATTGGCCTTTTTAATTATATTTTATGCTTAACTTGATTTTAATAGTTTAATAGAATAATTTGGATTCTCAAACTTCTCTACTCCTCTACAGTTTCTTACCATTTAGAATATAGTCCAATGTATCTTTCTTAGGATCGAAGCAGATTATCTCACATTTTGCAAAGATATTAAATTAGATATTAAATATTAAAATTTAATAATTAAAAATTAGATATTAAATAAGTAAGTGGGTTTTTGCCCACTTACTTAATTGATCAATATTTAAGCAAAGTGTGTTCGATCTACATTATTCACTGCATCTCCTAAGTTGATAACAGCAGAAATATTGGATACACAACTCTCCGTTTTCTCTTTTAATAAAGAAACATTGAGGACCCAGAACAGACCACTTGTCAAATCAGCCAATCACAGAGCTTTTCTTTTACCCTATTGTTGTCTCCTACCTCCCAATCAAATTCTTATCCAAGTCAAATAGTTATTTCTTTTTTGGGGGTTGGAAACCATCAGGGATCCCAGAAATTTAGCTATTCTAAGTCCCATTATTTTCTCCATTATCATAGCTTTGTTAATATTGAATGTCATAATTTTTTGACTGACTTTTAGCTTTTCTTTCTACCATTAATATTTTATCTTTCTACTATAGAAATAGATACTACAATTACTTCATTGACTAATACAATATCAAAATTTCAATAAGCCTACATCTCCTTCAACCACTTCCTGGATACATATTTATAGAGTTCTTGTCTATTTGTCTTTATACTATTTGTAAGTTTTCCTTGTATTTCTCTTTAAAATTCTGATTATTTCCTTTGTGTCTTTTGCTACTCTCGGTATTTCTTACAGCCTACTGGATCATCATGTTTCTTGCCAGTATATGTAAAGATCCTAAACAATTCACAGGAACATTACCAAAGGGTATCAGAGATAATCCTGTCTTGCCTCTCAGTCAGAAAATTATTGATTTGAACCTCAGCTCAGACTTAAGCTAACATCCCATTGCAGTAGTGCTGAAAGTTCCATATTCAGATATGTATTTAAATGTAGGCATTCGCTGCCCTCTCAGGTAGTTGTAAAAAATCATGACACCATTTTGAATATGAAATGGTGCAAACTGGTCTCTGTTTCTACAACAGTGACGCTTCAAAAAAAATTGCTTATGTATTTAATCAAAGGTGATTATTCAGACAAATTACACAGAGAGATATTAGCAGAGACAACCAAAGGCTTGGTTAAGGAGCAACTTAAAGGAAAGAGTAGTGTTGTTCAGGAAGAGAATTCCAGAGCTTGGAGCCTAGAGGTTAAAGGCATTAATGCCTGAGAGCAAAGTATGTATATTCTGTGAAACTGTGTCACACAATGTTTCTGAAAATGGGCTCTTTCTACACAAGTATGTGTAGCTGTGGAGGCTTTGGAGAGGGTACAGAAAAGATTTACCAGGATGTTGCCTGGTATAGAGGGCATTAGCTATGAAGAGAGGTTGGAGAAACTTGACTTGTTCTCACAAGAATGATAGAGGTTGAGGGACGACCTGATTGAAGTCTACAAGATTATGAGGGTCATGGACACAGTGGATAGTCAGAAGCTTTTTTTTGGGGTGGAAGAGTCAATTACTAGGTGGTTAGGTTTAAGGTGCGAGTGACAAGGTTTAAAAGAAACGTACAAGGCAAGGTTTTTTTCACAGATGGTGGGTATCTGGAACTCACTGCTGTGGGAGGTTGTGGAAGTAGATACGATAGTGAGTTTTAAAGGGCGTCTGGACAAATATATGAATAGGATGGGAATAGAGAGATATGGTCCCCGGGAGAGTAGGGGTTTTAGTTCAGTCGGGCAGCATGGTCGGTACAGACTTGGAGGATCAAAGGAGCTGTGCCTTGCTGTAATTTTCTTTGTTCTTTTGTTCTAAGTGTGAATATCCTCCTTGGCAATAGTATTAAAAGGACATTCCTGCATAGAACATAGAACATAGAACATTACAGCACAGAACAGGCCCTTCGGCCTTCGATGTTGCGCCGACCAATATAAAAAGCAATGCCCCTCCAAACTAACCATTCCCTTCTCTTCCATATACTTATCAACTAACCTCTTAAACGCCACCAAACTTGGCGCATCTACAACCGCTGCAGGCAGGGAATTCCACTCCCGAACCACCCTTTGGGTAAAGAACCTGCCTCTGATATCCGTCCTATAACTATCACCCCTTAATTTAAAGCTGTGTCCCCTCGTGCTAGCTTTTTTCATCCTAGGAAAAAGGCTATCACTGTCCACCCTATCTAAACCTCTAATCATCTTATATGTTTCGATCAGGTCCCCTCTTAGCCTCCTCCTTTCTAACGAAAACAACCTCAAATCCCTCAGCCTCTCCTCATAGACCTGCCCTCCATACCAGGCAACATCCTGGTAAACCTCCTCTGTACCCTTTCCAATGCCTCCACATCTTTTTTATAATGTGGGGACCAGAACTGCACACAATACTCCAAGTGCGGCCGCACTAGAGTTTTGTACAGTTGCAACATGACGTTGCGGCTCCGAAATTCAATCCCCCTACCAATAAAAGCTAAGACTCCATATGCCTTCTTAACAACCTTCTCGACTTGACTGCCTACTTTCAGGGATCTATGCACATACACACCAAGATCCCTCGGTTCATCTAGACTACTAAGAATCCTACCATTTGCCCTATACTCTACACATTTATTATTTCTGCCATAGTGCATTACCTCACACTTTTCCACATTAAACTCCATTTGCCACCTCTCGGCCCAGCTCTGCAACTTGTCCAAGTCCCTCTGAAAACTATAACACCCCTCTTCACTATCTACCACTCCACCGACTTTAGTGTCATCTGCAAATTTACTAATCCATCCTTCAATACCCTCATCCAGATCATTTATAAAAATTACAAACAGCAGGGCCCCAAAACAGATCCCTGAGGTACACCACTTGTAACCAAACTCCACGACGAATATCTCCCATCAACCACCACCCTCTGTCTTCTATCTGCTAGCCAATTCCTAATCCAATTAGCTAAATCACCCTCTATCCCATACATCTGCATTTTCTGCAGAAGTCTTCCATGGGCCACCTTATCAAACGCCTACTAAAGTCCATATATACCACATCAACCGCCTTACCCCCATCCACCTCCTTAGTCACTTTTTCAAAAAACTCAATGAGGTTAGTAAGGCACGACCTACCCTTCACAAAACCATGCTGACTATCTCCAATCAATTCATTACTCTCTAAATAATTATAAATCCTATCCCTAATTATTCTCTCCAACACTTTGCCCACCACAGAAGTAAGACTCACTGGCCTATAATTCCCTGGAAGGTCTCTCTTCCCCTTCTTGAACAATGCATAGAGAGACCTAGGACAATTAACAACTGAAACTTGCAAAAAATTTCAGTTATTTTATTTCAACCAGAAAAAAATGTTCCAAAAGAAAGGAAAGAATGGAAGCTGAACCGTTAGATTGACCTATCAGCAGAAGAATTTTTGGATAAGGGTTTTGAAAGCAAAGGGTGAGGTAGACAGGATCGATAGGTAATTCTAAATAGTCTGATCAAAGCAAAAGCAGACTGGAGAAAGGTAAATTGCCATCAGAATATCAGAGAGTACAAAAAAACACAATAAGCTGTAGCATATTTCTAAATTAGGAAGGGTTGAGGTTATGGAAGGAGTAGAAGTTGCTAATGAGTATATTAAATCTGATGTGTTGGGTATTGGTCAGTGAAGATGGAATGATGTCAGTGAGATTTAGTGACGGTCAGATTTAAGCTGTATAATTTTGAATTTATGAAAATTTGCAAATAATAAGAAAGGTGATTATTATTAAAAAGACAAAAGGAGTGTTTACCATTTTGATCATATGGACTGAGCTGGGTAACAAAAATCAGAAATTTGTATTCTGTCAGATGAATAGGAGCTTGGGGGCCACTTTAGCTCAGTTAGTTGGACAGCTGGTTTGCAATGGGTAACTGCAAGAGCAACGTGACAGTACAGATTCAATTCCTATATCAGCTGATGTTATTTGCGAAAACTTCTCAATCTTGTCTCTCACCTGAAGTGTGATGACCCTCAGGTTAAATCACCATCAGTCAACACTTTACCTTAGGAGCTCCTGTAGTTCACTTTGGGAGTCATGATGTGGAGATGCCAGCGTTGGATTGGGGTAAACGTAATAAGAAGTCTGACAACATCAGGTTAAAGTCCAACCAGTTTATTTCATAGTAAACCGACAAGTTTTTGGGGTTTGCCTCTTCGTCAAGTGACTGTTTGAGACCAAAACTCTCCACTCACCTGATGAAGGGGCAAACCCAAAAGCTTGTGGGTTTACTATCAAATAAACTGGTTGGACTTTAACCTGGTGTTGTGAGACTTCTAACTGTGTTCACTTTGGGGTCAGAGAGAGCACAATCAGGCTCAACCTGACAAAACAGTCAGAGAAGAGGATAGGGTCAGCAGCAAGGAAGAGTAGTTAACTGTACAGATAAAGATAAGCAAGCATACTCAGAACACAATAAATAGTCTAAACCACAAAACAAACCAAAGGTAATAAATGATGGTATGAGATTGTTATAGGAGAAGAATGATTGAAGGGAAGAGGAGCTGGTTGAACGCAGGTTGGTATTTTCATGAACATGCTGTCATCTCCCCCCTCACTCATCTTTCCCACAATTCCACGTTTGAACCCAATGTATCAGATTTCCGTTCATGCCACAGCACTGAAACAGATATAATCAAAATTATAAATGTCATCCTATGTGCCCGTGACCACATTAAGGTATTTCTCCTCGACATTCTTGACCTGCCTTGCACACATTTCATTACATTAAACTCTTCAGCTGAATTCCATTGTCCAGTTGAGTGGGACAGCCTTCAAAAACATCCATTCCATCTACCAGGTCATACACAGAGAATCACTTACAATGTCCTCTTCCTGCTCCCATTAAACTTAGTGTTCTCCCAAGGATCTATTCTTATTTCCTATTTCTCACATCCAAAAACATAGCATCAGTTTTTACATTTAGACTGATGACACTCAACTCTACCACACCACCATCTCTTTTTCCTGGTTTTGGATAGTTTCAGTGGGTATCATGGTATGGCAATCTCTTTGTTTTATTGGTTGATGGGATGTGGGCATTGCTAGCTGTGCCAGCATTTATTGTCCATCCCTGAAGGGCAGTTAAGAGTCAATCATATTGCAGTGGGTCTGGAGTCACATGTAGGCCTGACTGGGTAAGGATGGCAGATTTCCATCCCCAAAGAACATCAGTGAACTAGACAGGTTTTTATAACATGCCACAGCAGCATAGGATGGTGGCTTGGTGATTCGTACTGCTGCCTCACAGCGCCAGGGACCTGGGTTTAATTCCTGTTTGGGTCACTGTCTGTGTGGACACTGCACAATCTCCCCATATCTGCACGGGGATCCTCTAGATCTTCAGTTTCCTCCCACAGTCCAAAGATGTGCAGGTTAGGTGGATTGGCCTTGCTAAAACTGCATCTTAGTTCAGGGGGACTAGCTAGGTAATGGGGATAGGGCCTGGGTAGAATTATTGTCAGTACAGACTTGATGGACCGAATAGCCTCCTTCTTTATTATAGGATTCTATTATCTATGAACAACTGGGTTAGAGTGAGTATCTGACAGGTTAACATATCTGCTGAGTTCGGTATCTGATGGATTAGTGTGAGTATCCAATAGATTAGGGTGTGTATCTGATGGGTTAGCACGTATATCTGATGTATTAGAGTGAGTATCTAATGTATTAGGGCGAGTATCTGATGGGATAGAGTGAGTATCTGATGGGTAAGGACATATATCTAATGGATCAGGGCGAGTATCTGATGGGTCAGGGCAAGTACCTAATGGGTCAGGATGAGTATCCGATAGGTTAGGGAGAATACCTGATGAGTTAGGGCGAGTATCTGATGGGTTAATGTATTGATGTGTTATGATGAGTATCCGATGGGTTCACGTATCTGATGAGTTAGAGTATCTGATAGGTTAGGGTAAGTATCCAATGGATTAGGATGTGTATCTGATGCGTTAGGCTGAATATCTGATGGGCTATGGTGAGCATCTGATGGATTAAGACATCTGGTGGGTTGGCACATGTATCTGATGGGTTGTTATCTGATAGGTTAAGATATCTGATGGGTTATGGAGAGTATCTGATGGGTTAGGGCTAGTCTCTGATGTGTTAGGGTGGGAATCTGATAGGTTAGGAAGGCATCTGATGGATTAAAATATCTGATGGGTTAAGATATTTGTCAGATTAACATATCTGAAGAGTTGGAGTATCTGATAGGTTATGGTGAATATCCAATGCATTTGAGTGGGCATCTGTTGGGTTAGGCAGTATCTGATGGGTTAGGGTGAGTATCTGCTGCATTAGAGTGTGTATCCAATGGGTTAGGGTGCACATTTGATTTAATAAGATATATGATGGGTAAGGGTGTGTACCTGATGGGTTTAGGTAAGTATCCAAATGGTTAGGGTGTGTATCTTATGTGTTAAGGAGAGCATCTGATGGGTTACAGTATCGGATGTGTTAGGATGAGTATCCAACAGATTAGGGCCAGTATCTAATAGGTTAGAGTTAGTATCCAATGGGTTGGGGGAGATGGGATGGTTTGGATATCTGATGGGTTAGGGTGAGCCTCTAATGGGTTATGGTGAGCATTTTGATAGGTTAAGATATCCAATGAGTTGGGGAGAGTATCTGATGGGTTCGGCTACGTATCTGATTGGTCAGGCTGAGTATCCAACATGTTAGGGTCAGTATCCAATGAGTAAGATTGAGTATCTGATGGGTTGGAGAGATGCGTTTGGGTGGGCATCTGATGGGTTAGGCTGAGTATTTAATGGGTTAGGTGAGGATCTGATGGCTTAGGGTGAGTATCTGATGGGTTGATGGAGTATCCGATATGTAAGAGTGAGTATCTGACGGATTTAGGCTAAGTATCTGCTGAATCAGGGTGTGTATCCAATGTGTTAGGAGCATCTGACTGGGTCAAATTATCTGATAGGTTGGCTTATGGGTAAGTTTCCGAATGGTTAGGATGAATATCTGATGTGTTAGGGGGAGCATCTGATGGGTTACAGTATCTGATGGGTTAGGGTGGGTATTTAATGGGTCAATTGAGGATCTGATGGGCTATGGTGTGTATCTGATGGGTTAGGGAGACTATTTGATGGAGAGTTTCTGATGGGTGGGTGAGTATCTGATGGTTTTGGGGAGTATCCAATGGATTTGGGTGAGTATTTGATGGGTTAGGGTGTGTATCTGATGGATGAGGGTTAATACTCAACGGGTCAGGGTGAGAATTTGATGGGTCTGGATGAGTATCTGATGGGTTAAGATATCTGATAGGTTTGTTTGTGTATCTGATGGGTTATAGTGAGTATTTGATAGGTTAAGATATCTGATGAGTTAGGGAGAGTATCTGATGGGTTAGGCTGTGTATCTAAAGGGTCAGTGTGTGTATCTGATGCGTTAGAGTCATTTCTGATGAGTTAGGCTTTGTATCTGATGGATTAGGGTAAGCATCTGATAGGTTGGAGTGAGAATCCGATGGTTTAAGATACCTCATAGATTAGATTGGGTTAAGTATCCGATAGGTTAGGGTGAGTATCTAATGGGTTAGGATGAGCATGTGATGGGTTAAGATATCTGATGGATTAGGGTGAGTATGTAATGGGTTAGGATGAGTATCTGCTGGATTAGGGTGAGTATCCAATGTGTTAGGATGAATGTCTGATGGGTTAGAGTGAGTATCTGATAGATTAGGATTAGTATCTAATGGGTTAGGATGAGTATCTAATGGGTCAGGTGAGGATCTGATGAGTTGGGGGAGTATCTGATAGGTTAAGGTGAGTATGTAATGGGTTAGGATGTGTATCTGATGTGTTAGGCTGAGTATCTGATAGACTAAGGTATGTATCTGATGGGTTAGGGACAGTATCTGATGGGTTTGGGTGAGTGGTCCATTTTGGCAGGAATAATGGGATGAAGGATTACAATATAAGGGGTAGGAGTCTTAGCTGTGTTGTAGAGCAGAAGGATCTTGGGGTCCGGGTCCATAGGACTCTTAAATCGGCCTTGCAGGTGGAGGAAGTGGTCAAGAAGGCGTACGGTGTACTGGCCTTCATAAACCGAGGAATTGAGTTTAGAAGTCAGGAGGTAATGATGCAGCTCTATAAGACCCTTGTCAGACCCCACTTGGAGTACTGTGTGCAGTTCTGGTTGCCTCACTATAGGAAGGATGTAGAGGCTACTGAAAGAGTGCAGAGGAGATTTACAAGGATCTGGGTTGGGAGGCAGGCCTTATGAAGGTAGGTTGAGGGATCTGGGACTTTTCTCACTGGAGAGACGTAGGCTGAGAGGCGACCTGATAGAGGTTTATAAAATGTTGAGAGGAATAGATAGGGTGGATTCTCAGAGACTATTACCTTGAGCTGAAATGGTCACTACGAGACGACACAGATTTAAGGTGCAGGGAAGCAAATACAGAGGGGATGTTAGGGGTAAGTTTTTCACTCAGAGGGTGGTGAGTGAATGGAATCGGCTGCCATTGGAGATAGAACATAGAACATTACAGCACAGAACAGGCCCTTCGGCCTTCGATGTTGCGCCGACCAATATAAAAAGCAATGACCCTCCAAACTAAACCATTCCCTTCTCTTCCATATACTGATCAACTAACCTCTTAAACGCCACCAAACTTGGCGCATCTACAACTGCTGCAGGCAGGGCATTCCATTCCCGAACCACCCTTTGGGTAAAGAACCTGCCTCTGATATCCGTCCTATAACTATCACCCCTTAATTTAAAGCTGTGTCCCCTCATGCTAGCTTTTTCCATCCTAGGAAAAAGGCTATCACTGTCCACCCTATCTAAACCTCTAATCATCTTATATGTTTCGATCAGATCAGATGGTAGAGGCAAACTCGCTAGGGCCTTTTAAAAGACTTCTGGATGAATATATGTGAACGAATGGGATAGGGGGTTATAGATATGTCTGCGGATTGGTAGATATAGATGTGATCGGTGCAACTCATGGGCCGAAGGGCCTGTTTGTGCTGTGGTGTTCTATGTTCTATGAGTATTTGATTGACCACGGTGAGTATACATGGATTAGGGTGAGCATCTGATGGGTTGAGGGAGTATCTGATGGGATAGGATGAGAGGGTTAAGATATCTGATGGGTTAGAGTGAGTATCTGATGGGTTAAGCTGAGTATCTGATGGGTCAGGTGAGGATCTGATGGATTCGGGGGAGTATTCGATGGGGTGGGGCAGTATCTGATAGATTAGGATGAGTTTATAGCTAATGTTGTACTGTTGTTTAAAAAGGGTAGTAGGGATAATTATAGGCCGGTGAGTTTGACGTCAGTGGTAGGAAAGCTGTTGGAGGGAATTCTTAGAGATAGGAGGTATAGGCACTTAAAAGCATAACAATCTGATTAGGGATATGCAGCATGGCTTTGTTAAGGGAAGGTCGTGCCTTACGAATCTGGTAGAATTTTTTGAGGAGGTGACGAAAACGGTTGACGAAGGGTGATCCACTGATGTTGTCTATATGGATTTCAGTAAGGCGTTTGACAAAGTCCCTCATGGGAGGTTAGTTGAAAAGGTCAAGGCTCATGGGATACAAGGACAGGTAGCTAGATGGTTAACTAACTGTCTTAGTAATAGGAGACAGAGAATAATAGTGGAAGGGTGTTTTTCTAGCTGGAGGTCGGTTACTGTGGTGTGCCGCAGGGCTCGGTACTGGGACCTCTTCTACTTGTGATATATATAAATGACTTGGAAGAGGGAGTAAGTGGAGTGATCAGCAAGTTTGCAGACAATACAAAGATGGCTAGACTTGCGGATAGCGAGGAGCACTGTCAGGCGATACAGCAGGACGTAGATAGGCTGGTAGCTTGGGCAGACAGATGGCTGATGGAATTCAATCCTGATAAATGCGAGGTGATGCATTTCAGGAGAAAGAATGTAGGGGAGAGTTATCTGATAAAGGGTAGACCTATTAAGAGTATAGAAACGCAGAGGGACCTGGGGGTGCAGGAGCACAAGTCTCTGAAGGCGGCAGAGCAGGTGGAGAAGGTTGTGAAGAAAGCATATAGTATGCTAGCCTTTATAGGAAGGGGTATGGAGTACAAGAGCTAGTCTTTTGTGTTGCAGTTGTATAAAACATTGGTTAGATCTCATTTGGAATACTGCGTCCAGTTCTGGTTGCCTTATTACCAGAAGGACGTGGAGACTCTGGAGAGAATGCAGAGGAGGTTTACCAGGATGCTGCCTGGTATGGAAAGTCTGAGTTACAAGGAGAGGTTAGGCAAATTGGGGCTGTTTTCCTTAGAAAGACATAGACTAAGAGGAGATCTAATAGAGGTGTACAAGATTATGAGGCGTATAGCTAAGCGTAAACAGGGTTAAGCTTTTTCCTAGAATGGACTCAAATAGCACAAGGAGTCATGGGCTTAGGGTGAGGGGGGGTAAGGTATAATTTGGATGCTAGAGGGAGTTTTTTCACACAGAGGGTGTTGGGGGTATGGAACGCGCTGCCAAGTAAAGTAGTGGAGGCAGGCACTCTGGAGTTATTTAAGAGATACTTAGATGGGCACATGAACAGAATGGGAATGGAGAGATATAGAAAACTCATTTAAAATAGGGATCGTGAGCTTGGGATTTCCCTGGGGAGTGTGTAAATTGTTGATGATATTGATGTATTTGTTTTATCCTACAGGTATTCGGTCCGCCTTGTTGTCTAACAAGGGGCATACATGCTATGGGTCATGAAAGGACTGCTCTTGGATTTATTGAGAGTATCCTAGTGCTTCACATCGTTAGTGTACACTTGACCCAGACCGTTTGATGTGCAACATGACAGCTCAGTGACTATCGCTGTGCTGCGCAGATACATGGATTTGGGCCTGTGTCTACGGGAGTTTGTGCATTCTCCCCATGCTTGTGTGGGTTTTCTCCAGGTGCTCTGGATTCCTCCCACATCCCAAAGATGTGCTCTTAGGCTAATTGGCAAAACAAATTCTCCCTAAATTGTCTCAAATTTGGTTCCAATGCATAGATCTATAAACATAAACAGGGATCATGGGTAGAAGTGGAAACATAGAGGTGGTGGCGCGGGCTTGTTGGGCCGAAGGGCCTGTTTCTTGTGCTGTTTTGTTCTTTGTAGTTTCTGATGAGTTAAGATTTCTGATGGGTTAGAATGTGTATCTGATGCATTAAGGTATCCAATATGTAAGGATGAGTATCTGACGAATTAGGGCCAGAATTTGCTAGGTTAGATTGAGTAGCTAATGGGTCAATGGGATCTTCTGATGATTTAAGGTATCTGATGTGTTAGGGTAAGGATCTGACGGGTTAGGGTGAGGAGGAGACAGGTTAGGGTCAGTTCCCGATGGATCAGGGTGAGTATCTGACGTATTATGGTGAGTATCCAAGGGGTTAGGTGCAGTATCCATGGATCAGGGTGAATATCTGATGAGTTAGAGTGAGTATCTAATGGGTTAGGCTGAGATCGGATGGGTTAGGGTATCCAATGGGTTAGAGTGTGTATCCGATGTGTTAGGATGAGCATCTGATGGGTTATGGTG
Source organism: Sphyrna mokarran (assembly GCA_024679065.1). Classification (NCBI taxonomy): domain Eukaryota; kingdom Metazoa; phylum Chordata; class Chondrichthyes; order Carcharhiniformes; family Carcharhinidae; genus Sphyrna; species Sphyrna mokarran. Next base: position 68,674,963 of record JAGIQG010000013.1, read on the forward strand.
AGTATCCAATTGGGCAAAGATACCTGATGGGTTAGGGTGTGTATCTGGTGGGTTCGGAGGCACATTTGATGATTTAAGATATCCGATGGGTTAGGGTGTGCATCTGATAGGTTAAGGTATCCGATGAGTTAGGGAGAGTATCTGATGAATTAAGGAGAGTATCCGGTGGGCCAGGGTGAGTATCCAATGGGTTAGGGTGAGTTCTTATGGGTTAGGGTGAGTATCTAATAGGTCAATTGAGGATCAGATCGGTTAGATTGAGTATCTATTGGGCTAGGTTGAATATCTGATGGGTTAGGGAGAGTATTCGATGGGTTCAGTTGAGTATCCAATAGGCTAGGGCAAATATCTGATCGATCAGGATTAGTACCCATTGGGTCAAGGTGAGAATTGGATGAGCATCTGATAGGTTAAGATATCTGATGGGTTATCAGATGTGTTAGGCTGAGTATCTGACAGGTTTGGATAAGTATCTGATGGGTTAAATGAGTACCTGATGGGTTAGGGTGAGCATTTGATTGGGTTAAAATATCTGATAGGTTACAGTGTGTGTATCTGATGGGTTACGGAGAGCATCTGATAGGTTAAGATATCCAATGCGTAAGAGTATCCAACGGGTTAGGGCCAGTATCCAAGGATCAGGGTGAGTATCTGATGGATTAGGGTGAATATCCGATGGGATAGAGTCTAATGGGTTGAGTATCAACCGGGAGGGGTTACAGCGAGAATCCGATGGATTAAGGTGAATATCTGATGGGTTTGGTGCGTATCCATTGGGTTAGTGTGAGTATCCGAGGGTCAGGGTGTGTATCCGAGGGTCAGGATGGGTTCGGGTGAGTATCCAATGATTTAAGGTGAACATTTGATGAACTACGGTGAGTAGCTGATGGGTCAGAGTGTGAGCCAGAAACAGACATATACTTTATTACACCCCAATATTCATTTTTTTTTTGGCTCCGCCAGTTGTTTCTTTTCATCTGCTTTTTTTAAATGCTTGTTTAGTGTTCTACCAAACTTTATCTTTCTGAAATTTGCTCATCCGACTCTTGAGTGAGAAAGATTTTAAAGTGTTAACACCCCACACAATAAGGTTGGACAAGTCTGGTTTAGACAACGTACTTCTTTTTTATTCTTCCTATTAACATCTCTGATTTATGTTCAAGAACACTCAGGTCTCGTAGATTACCAACATTTCCCAGTCTCTCACCATTTGAAAACAGCATTTGACAATCTACTCCGCCCATGCCATTCATCATCTTGTAAACCTCTATTAGGTCACCCTGCAACCTCCATCATTCCAATGAGAACAAACCAAGTTTACCCAAACTCTCCTCATAGTTATTACCCTCCAGACCAAGCAATATCCTGATAGTACTTTTCTGTACCCTCTCCAAAGCATCCACATCCTTCTGGTAGTGTGGCGACCAGAATTGTATACAATGTTCAAATGAAGCCTAACTAAGGTTCTGTATAGCTGCAGCATGATCTGTCAATTTTTATACTTAATGCTCCAACTGATGAAGGGAAGCATACCATATACTTTCTTGACTCTCTTATCAACCTGCATTGTCACTTTCAGGGATCAGTGGACATGTACACCCAGATCTCTCTGCCCGTCAATACTCTGAAAGGTTCTACCATTTATTGTTTAATTTCTACATTCACTGGACTTCCAAAATGCATTACCTCACATTTGTCCGGATTAAACTCCATCTGGCATTTCTCCACCAAAGTCTCGGACCAGTCAATATCACTCTATCATACTGCTGAACATTGAATTGGCAACAGCTTAGATATGCTACAACTGGTCCTAACATCTATGGATAGGTGTCTAATGATCTGATGAGGGTGGGAATCTGCAGGAATGAGGGTGGGATGCTGACTGGATAATGCTAGAGATCTGTTGGGATAAGGATGGACACCAAATGGGATAAGGGTGGCACCTGCTGGGATGGTCTGAGAATCTGACAGGATATGGGTGGACATCTGATGGTTCCTGCTCTGGTGATAACTGCTGGGACATCTATTAAGATAAGGGCAGGAGGAATGAAGATGGATATCTATTGGAATCCAGTGAGATGAGGATGGATCTCTGGTGAATGTGGGCATCCATTAGGATGAAGGTGAAGGTGGGAGTTCGATTTAGGAGAAGACAAGTCTAATGGGATGAGGTTGGAAAGCTAATGGTATTTGCAGAATTAGGGCTATCGAGTCGCTCCACCAGTTAATCGTGGCTGATATGATTCTTGTCCCCATTCTCTTGCCTTCTCCCTATAACTCCTTGATCCTTTATTGATCAAGAACTCATCTATCTCTGCCTTTAAAACACTCAATTACCTGACCTCCACATCCCTCTTTGGCAGTAAGTTCCACAGATTAAACACTCTCCAGCTGAAGAAATTCCTCCTCATCTCAGTTTTAAAGGAGCATCCCTTCACTCTGGGATTGGGCTCTCAAATTCTAGTGGAAACTCTCCATGTCCATTCCATCTAGGCATCTCAGTATTCTGTGTGGTTCAATTAGAATGCAGAGGTGTCTGGCAGATGAGGGAGAAGTCTGTTGGTAGTTAATGGTATTTTTGGGGATGACGGTGGAGAGGGGCTTGAGGGGAAACTTCAGAGGATGGCTGAGCATCTTAGGAGATGGGGGGGTTATCTGAGATGATGAGGGGGCATCTGATGATATGTGATGGTATGAAGGTGAAGTTGGATGAGGGGAGTATCTGAGAGGTTAATGATGGCATCTCTTGGCTTGAGGGAATATCTGGGAATGAGGTGTGATGGGTAAGTGGTGTCTGATGGGGTAGGGAGATATGTGATGGGCTGATGGTTATTCTTAGTGGTTGTGGTATCTGATGGAGTGAGGGGTTACCTTTGGGGTCAGATGCATCCAGTGAGGTAAGGGGGTATCTGCTGAGATGAGGCTAGTATCTGAAAAGTGAGGAAGGTGTAAGGAGCTATCTAACAGGGTGAGGGATACTTGATGGGAGGAGGTACCTGATGGGGTGAAGGGGTATCTGATAACATGAGGGCATTTGATGGTTAGGGGATATGAGATGGAATTGGGTATGTGCCTGGATATCTGATGACATAGATTTTACCTGATGGGGTGATGGCTCTGGTGGAAGGTATTTGATACCATGAGGGTATCCAATGGCACAGTGGGTATTTGATCCTATGGGGATATCTAATGGCACGAGGGTACCAGATGAGGTGAGGGTATGAACATATGAATTAGAACGGGAGTAGGCCATTCAACCCCTGAAGCTTGCTCCACATTCAATAAGACCATGGTTGATATGATTGTGGCCTCAATACTGCCGACCCCTTACATCCTTTGACTTCGTTGGTCGTAAAGAATGTATTCCCTCTGTTTTAAAAATATTCTGTGGGAAAGTGTTCAACAAACTCTCGATCCTCAGAGTTTGAGGAAAAAAAATCTCATTTCTGATTTAAATGGGATGCTATTTTCAAACTGAGCCCCCTAGTTCTCATTTCTCCCACAAGAGGAAACATCCTCTCATTACCCATACTGTCAAGTCTCCTCAGGATCTTATATGTTTTAGTTAGATCTCCTTTCATTTGTCTAAACTGCAGTTATTCAACATTTCCTCATAAGGTAAACCTCCCACCGCAGCATTCAGTTTCTGGTGTTATGGAGAATATCTGAAGAAGTCAGGACATATTAGATGGTACAGCTGTATTGGATGAGATGAAGGGACTTTTTGACTGGATAAGGGGAGTTTCTGTTACTGTATAGGATATCTGATGCCATGGCGACTACTTGATGGTATCTGAAGAAACTGACGGTATTGCAGTACCAGATGGGGTCAGGGGAAATTTCATCACTTAATGGGTAACTGACAGTATGGGTTATAACTGACAGGCTGTGGGATATTTATTGGTATGAGGAGTATCAAATGAGGTGAAGGATTATTTGATTACATGAAGAAGTTTTTGGTGGTGTGAGGGGATATTTTGTGAAATGAGATAGTATCTAATAGGATGGGAGAGTGTTTATAGCATGGAGATATTCAATGGCTTAAGGAATACTTGATGATAGAGGGGGCATGTGATGGGCCAAGGGAATATATATTAGGGGTATCTAACTTCCATGTATGTGCTGGCCTGGTTTTTCGAGATGGTATAAGTTACAGGTGGGAGGCACTGTCTAAGGAACTATGGTGAGTTGCTGCAGTGCATCTTGTAGATGGTACACATTGCTGCTACCGTTTATCGGTGGAGTGAATGTTTGTGGGAGATGCCAATAAAGTGGCTTGTGTTGTCCTGGATAATATTAAGCTTTTTGAGTGTTGCTAGAGCTGAACTCATCCAAATGGAGAATATTCCATCACACTCCTGACTTCTGCCTTGTTTTGGACAGGCTTTGGGGATTCAGGAAGTGAGTTACTCTCCACAGAATTCTCAATCGCTGACGTATTTTTGCAGCCACAGTATTCACATGGCTAGTTGACTTGACTTTCTGGTCAATGGTAACCCGCAGAATGTTGATAGTGGGGGATCCAGCGATGATAATGTAATTAATTAGGAAGGGGAGATGGTTAGATTTGATAAAGGGTCATCTGGGCTCAAAACATTAGCTCTTTTCTCTCCTTACAGACGCAGCCAGACCTGCTGAGATTTTCCAGCATTTTCTCTTTTGGTTAGATTCTCTTGTATTAGAGAAGGTCATTGCCTGGCACTTGTGTGGCACAAACATTACTTGCCACTTGTCAACCTAAGCCTCAATGTTGTTCAGGTCTTACTGCATATGGATACAGTCTGCTTCAGTACGAGGAGTTGCGACTGGTGCTGAACAGTGTTCAGCATCAGCGAACACCCCTACTACCTCTGACCTTATGGTGGAAAGGTCATTGACGAAGCAGCTAAAGATGGTTGGGCCTAGGACAGTACCTTGAGGAACTCCTGCAGTGATGTCCTAGAGCTGAGGTGATTGTCCTCCAAAGACCACAACATCCGCCTTTGTAGAGTCTATCTGGTGGGATGAAGGAGTTATTTGATGGTACGTATTATAACTGACAGGTCAGGGGATATTTGATAGGGTTAAGGGGTATTTGATGGTAAGAGTTTTAACTAATGGTCAAAGCGGGTATTTTATAGTATGGAGGCATCTGATGGTACATGGGTATCTGATGGGGATGAGGAAGTATTTCATGCAGTGAGGTATTTGATGTTCTGAGAGTACTTGATGGTATAGAAGCATCTGATGCTGATAGAGGTATTTTGTGATACGAGGGACTTTTAACGAGATGAGAGTGGTATCTGTCGGAATAAGCAGACATATGATGTATAATGAATATCTGATGAAGTAAGGGAGATATTTGATGGGCACAGAGGGGGTATTTGATGGGAGACGGTATATGTGATGAGGTCAGGATAGGGTGAGAGGGTATTTGATTGTATACGGGTATTCATAGAAACAGAAATATAAAACAGTACAGGATCTTCAGCCCTCAATGTTGTGCCGAGCTATATCCAAAACTAAGATCAAGGTATCCCACTTCTTATCATTCTGGTGTGCTCCAGGTGCCTATCAAATAGCCGCTTGAAAGTTCCTTAAAGTGTCTCGACTCCACTATCACAGCAGACAGTCTATTCCACACCTCAACCGCTCTCTGAGTAAAGAATCTACCTCAGACAGCCCTCCTATATATCCCACCATGAACTGATAGTTATGCCCCCTAGTAACAGCTACATCCACCCAGGGAAATAGTCTCTGCACCTCCACTCTATCTATCCCCCCCATCATCTTATAAACTTCTACTAAGTCGCCTCTTATTCTCCACTGCTCTGAAGAGAAAAACCCCAGCTCCCTCAACCTTTCCTCATAAGACCTATCCTCCAAACCAGGCAGCATCCTGGTAAATCTCCTCTGTAATCTTTCCAAGGCTTCCAGAATCATAGAATGCCTACATGCAGGAGGCCATACAGCTTATCAAGCCTGCATCACCCTGGTTCTCCTCCTGTAACCGCAAGTGTAAACCCTGCGAGTCCTCTTGGCTAAATTACCTTGATGTTTTGCTGCCATTCTTGCAGGGGTTGAAACAAATTGCATTTCAGATCTTATCACCCTGCTGTTCTATTGTTTTTAACTATGGGAGGAAACTGGAACACGCGGAGGGAACCCACGCAGAATGGGGAAAAAGTGCAAATTCCACATAGACAGTGATCTGAGGCTAATATTGAACCTGGGTCCCTGGTGCTGTTAAGACAGAAGTGTAACCATTGTGCCTCCATGCCATTGTTTTCTGTAGCGGTGAGGATATACTGGATTGGGGTGCGAGGATATCTGAATATTTTTCGGATATTTAATATTGTGAGGGGCTATCTGACGGAATGAGATGTTTGAAGTGATGGGGGCATTTGGCGCTTTGGGGGTTTTGATGGATGAGGAGTATCTGATGAGGATCGAGTGTATCTAATGTTGTGAGTAGTTCTTGACACTGTGGGAGGCATCTAATTAGAATGAGAAGTACTTGCCAAGAGGATATCTAATGATGATGGGCATTATTTTGAAATTATGAAGGAGTATTATTGGGTAAGAGGAGGTCTGATGGGCATATTTGATGCTATGGTGTATTCAATGGTCGCTGATAGAGTGAGAATTTATCTGATGATATGAAAGGTACTTAATAGGAATACATGAGGAGAATGGGAGTATTTGGTGTAATGAGGGTGGGGGACCGCAGGAAAAGGAGGGATCACCTGGGGAGGGGGAGGGTGCCGAGTGTAATGGGGTGTGCTATGCATGGTGGGGTGGGGTGTGAGAGTTGCAGTGGGCAGCATGAATGCAGTGAGGAGATGGGGGTTTGTGGCGGGGCAGTAGGGGGTGCGGGGGTATGTGCGGGGGGGCGTGCAACGGGAGGGGGGGGGCGTGCAACGGGAGGGGGGGGCGTGCAACGGGAGGGGGGGGGCGTGCAAGGGAGGGGGGGGGCGTGCAACGGGAGGGGGGGGCGTGCAACGGGAGGGGGGGGCGTGCAACGGGAGGGGGGGGGCGTGCAACGGGAGGGGGGGGGGCTGCAACGGGAGGGGGGGGGCGTGCAACGGGAGGGGGGGGGGCGTGCAACGGGAGGGGGGGGGCGTGCAACGGGAGGGGGGGGGGCGTGCAACGGGAGGGGGGGGGGGCGTGCAACGGGAGGGGGGGGGCGTGCAACGGGAGGGGGGGGGCGTGCAACGGGAGGGGGGGGCGTGCAACGGGAGGGGGGGGCGTGCAAGGGGATGGGGGGGGGCGTTGCAACGGGAGGGGGGGGGCGTGCAACGGGAGGGGGGCGTGCAACGGGAGGGGGGGGGCGTGCAACGGGAGGGGGGGGCGTGGCAACGGGAGGGGGGGGGCGTGCAAGGGAGGGGGGGCGTGCAACGGGAGGGGGGGCGTGCAACGGGGGGGGGGACAGTGCAACAGGAGGGGGGGCGTGCAACGAGGGGGGTACAACAGGAGGTGGGGGACGCAACGGAGGTGGTGGACGCAATGGTGGGGTCACAAAGGGAGGGGTAGTGAAATGGGAGGGGGTAGTGAAATGGGAGAGGAGAGTGAAATGGGAGAAGAGGTTGTGTAATGGAGAGGGGAGTGTAATCGGGAAGTGTAATGGGAGGGGGGAGTGTAATGGGAAGGGGAGTGTAATGGAGGGGAGCGTAATGGAAGGGGGGAGTGTAATGGGAAGGGGAATGTAATGGAACTGGGGGGAGTGTAATGGAAGAAGGTGTAATGGGAGGGGGTTTGTAATGGGAGAGGGTGTTTGTAATGGGAGAGGGGGATGTAATGGTCCGACTGCCGCTCTGACCTGCAGGATAAGGCGGGTTTGTTGCGGTTCCAGAAGGTTCCCGGAGCCGGAGCGGGTGATGAGGACCCGGCCATAGGGCCCTGGGCTCTGCAGGTGAGAGTAAAGCCGCTGTTTGGACTGGTTGACGGGGAAGAGGCTGTTGACCAGACTCCGCTCGATCTTGGCCAGGCTGTGTCTCGGTGCGAACAGATACTCCATATCGTCCTGGAGCCGGTAGCGGCTGAAACTGGCCCCCAGCAGGATGGAGAGCAGCACGGGGGCTGAGGCGAACAACACCGGGTGGTTCCCGATCAGGAGGCCCAGGCGGTAGAAGCCGCTCCGGAGGCCCCGGTGCAGCAGCTGCCGGAGCATGGTGCCAGGGCCGGGGCAGGCCCGCCAGCCAGAGCCGGGCCTCAGAGCCCGGAGCCCGGCCTGGACTCCGAGTCCGAGCCGCCCGCCATCCGCCTCCCGCACTCGGCTCGGCCTCGGCTGCAGGCCCGGCTCCCGGCAAGGCGGCGCTGTCGGCGGGGCGGGGAACGGGAGGGGGGGAGGCGGGACAGCCCGGGCCGGCCCCGGGTCCGCTCCCTCCCCCACCCCAAAACTCACTGACTGACTGGGAGGGGGGGAGGGAGGAGGGGGTAAAGGAGTGAGGGGGTAGGGGGAGGGGAGGGGGGGGGAGGGCGAGAAAAGGAGGAGGGGGGTAGGGGGAGGGGAGGGGGGGGTAGGGGGAGGGGAGGGGGGGAGGAGGAGGGGAGGAGGAGGGGTTGGGGGGGAGGAGGGAGGAGGAGGGGGTAGGGGAGGAGGAGGGGGGGGGTAGGGGGGAGGAGGAGGAGGGGAGGAGGAGGGGGGTAGGGGGAGAGGAGGAGGAGGGGAGTGGGAGGGGGGAGGAGGAGGAGGAGGGGGGTATTACCGGGCGGGCGATCGACCATAGCTGAGGGGAGGAGGAGGGGGGTAGGGGGGAGGGGAGGAGGAGGGGGGGAGGGCGGGAGGAGGGGGGTAGGGGGGGGGAGGAGCGGGGTAGGGGGAGGGGAGGAGGAGGGGGGGAGCAACCTAAGGGGGAGGAGGAGGGGGAGGAGGGGGGTAGGGGGAGGGGAGGAGGAGGGGGGAGGAGGGGGGTAGGGGGGGAGGGGAGGAGGAGGGGGGAGGAGGGGGGTAGGGGGGGGAGGATGAGGGGGGGAGGAGGAGGGGGGGGGGGAGGAGGAGAGGGGGAGGGGAGGAGGAGGGGGAGAGGGAGGGGTATATTGCAGGGGGGGTTTTGTTTGTTTGTGGGTTTTTCTGTGCTTTGCGCCATGTTCACTTCGCTGTTCCGTGATTATGAGGGGAGGGGGAGGAGGAGGGGGGTAGGGGGGAGGAGGAGGGGGGAGGAGGAGGGGGTAGGGGGGAGGAGGGTTGGGGAAGGGGTGAGGGGGAGGGGGGTAGGGGGGGAGGAGGGGCGGTGGGGGGAGAGGAGGGGGGGGGGGGGGGGGGGGGGGGGGGGGGGGGGGGCGGGGGGCGGGGGGGGGGGGGGGGGGGGGGGGGGGGGTGGGGGGGGGGGGGGGGGGGGGGGGGGGGGGGGGGGGGGGGGGGGGGGGGAGGGGGGGGGGGGGGGGGGGGTAGGGGGGGGGGGGGGGGGGGGGGGGGGGGGGGGGGGGGGGGGGGGGGGGGGGGGGGGGGGGGGGGGGGGGGAGGGGGGGGGGGGGGGGGGGGGGTGGGGGGGAGGGGGGGGGGGGGGGGGGTGGGGGGGGGGGGGTGGGGGGGGGGGGGGGGGGGGGGGGGGGGGGGGGGGGGGGGGGGGGGAGGGGGGGGGGGGGGGGGGGGGGGGGAGGGGGGTGGGGGGGGGGGAGGGGGGGGGGGGGGGGGGGGGGGGGGGGGGGGGGGGGGGGGGGTGGGGGGGGGGGGGGGGGGGGGGGGGGGGGGGGGGGGGGGGGGGGGGGGGGGGGGGGGGGGGGGGGGGGGGGGGGGGGGGGGGGGGGGGGGGGGGGGGGGGGGGGGGGGGTGGGGGGGGGGGGGGGGGGGGGGGGGGGGGGGGGGGAGGGGGGGGGGGGGGGGGGGGGGGGGGGGGGGGGGGGGGGGGGGGGGGGGGGGGGGGGGGGGGGGGGGGGGGGGGGGGGGGGGGGGGGGGGGGGGGGGGGGGGGGGGGGGGGGGGGGGGGGGGGGGGGGGCGGGGGGGGGGGGGGGGGGGGGGGGGGGGGGGGGGGGGGGGGGGGGGGGGGGGGGGGGGGGGGGGGGGGGGGGGGGGGGGGGGGGGGGGGGGGGGGGGGGGGGGGGGGGGCGGGGGGGGGGGGGGGGGGCTAGAGATCGTCGTACCATCAAACACACACCCCAGTAGCTGTATCTTTCCTTTCCACGTACAATCCCGTATATTTCTCCTAGTGCATGCATGGCACTGGGATGGACGAGACACAACCCCAGAGCTTACATCAATCCGCACGTTTTAATATCTCAAAGCTTGCGTTGTCGTCCGATCAGGTTAACTTGCTCTCGGCGAGCTCTAATGGTAAGAATTGCCCCCGGCGGGGTTCGGGGAGGGGAGGGGGGGGGGGAGGAGGGGGTTCGGGGGAGGGGAGGGGGTGGGGGGAGGAGGGGGGTAGGGGGCGGGGAGAGGGTGGGGTGCGGAGGAGGGGGGTAGGGGGAGGGGAGGAGGGGGTGGGGGAGGGGAGGGGGTGGGGGGGAGGACGGGGGGAGGGAGGGGGGTGGGGGGGAGGAGGGGGGTTAGGAGAGGGGGAGGAGGGGGTGGGGGGGAGGAGGGGGTAGGGGGGAGGAGGGGTGGTAGAGGGGGAGGAGGGGGGTAGGGGAGGGAAGGGGGAGGAGGGGGGTAGGGGGGGGAGGAGGGAGGGTAGGGGGGAGGGAAGGGGGAGGAGGGGGGTAGGGGGAGTGAAGGGGAGTAGGGGGGGAAGGGGGAGGAGGGGGGAGGAAGGGGGAGGAGGGGGGGAGGGAAGGGGGAGTAGGGGGAGGGAAGGGGGAGGAGGGGGTAGGGGGGAGGAGGGGGGTAGGGGGGAGGGAAGGGGGAGTAGGGGGGGAAGGGGGAGGAGGGGGGAAGGGGCAAGGGGAGGGAAGGGGGGGAGAGAGGGGGAGGAAGGGGGGGAGGAGGGGGAGGGAAGGGGGGAGGAGGGGGGAGGGAAGGGGGAGGAGGGGGGAGGGAAGGGGGGAGGAGGGGGGGAGGGAAGGGGGAGGAGGGGGGAGGAAGGGGGAGGAGGGGGGTAGGGGGGAGGAGGGGGTAGGGGGGAGGAAGGGGGAGGAGGGGGGTAGGGGGAGGGAAGGGGGATGGAGGGGGGTATGGGGAGGAAGGAGAGGAGGGGGGTAGGGGGAGGGAAGGGGGGAGGAGGGGGAGGTAGGGGGAGGAAGGGGGTAGGAGGGGGGTTTAGGGGGGGAAGGGGAGGAGGGGGGTAGGGGGAGGGAAGGGGGAGGAGGGGGTAGGGGGAGGGAACGGGGGAGGAGCGGGGTAGGGGGGTAGGGGCGAGGAAGGGGGAGGAGGGGGGTGGCAGGGGGAGGGAAGGGGGAGGAGGGGGGTAGGGGGGAGGGAAGGGGGAGGAGGGGGGTAGGGGGAGGAAGGGGGGAGGGGGGGTAGGGTGGAGGGGAAGCGGGGAGGAGGGGGGTAGGGGGGAGGAGAAAAGGGGGAGGAGGGGGGTAGGGGGGGAGGCGGGGGAGGGAAGGGGAGGAGGGGGGTAGGGGGCGAGGGAAGGGGAGGGGGGGAGAGGGGGGTAGGGGGGAGGGAAGGGGGGAGGAGGGGGTAGGGGCGGAGGAAAGGGGGAGGAGGGGGGTGGGAGGCGGGGGGAGGAAGGGGTAGGGGGGAGGAGGGGTGTGCTTTATGGGTCGGGGAACGAGGGATCGAGCGAAGGGGGAGGAGGGCGGTGGGAGGAGGGGGGTGGGGCGGAGGGGGGAGGGGGGGAGGAGGGGGGTAGGGGGGAGGGAAGGGGGAGGAAGGGGGGTAGGGGGAGGAAGGGGGAGGCGGGGGTCGGGGGGGGTTAGGGGGGAGGGTAAGGGGGAGGAGGGGGTGGTGGGGGGGTAGGGGGGGAGGAGGGGGGTGGGGGGGAGGAGGGGGGGAGGAGGTGGGGGTGGGGGGAGCGAGGGGGGGTGGGGGGAGGGGGTGAGGCGGGGGGAGGAGGGGGGTGGGGGGGGTAGGGGAGAGGGGGGGTGGGGGGGGGAGGAGGGGGGGTAGGGGGAGGAGGGGGGTGGGGGGGGAGGAGGGGGGGAGGGGGAGGAGGGGATTTAGGGTGGGGGGGGGGGGGGGGGGGGGGCGGGGGGGGGGGGGGGGGGTGGTGGAGGAGGGGGGGGGGGGGCAAAAGGAGGAGAGGGGAGGAGGGGTGAAAGGTCAAGGGAGGAGAGGTGAGGGGGGGTCAAAGGGAGGAGAAAGGGAGGAGAGCGTGAGGGGGGGTCAAAGGGGAGAGAGGTGAGGGGGGGGTCAAAGGGGGAGAGGTGAGGGGGGTTGAGAGGTGGGGGGGGTCAAAGGGAGGAGAGGTGAGGGGGGGTCAAAGGAGGAGAGGTGGAGGGGGGGTCAAAGGAGGAGAGGTGGGGGGGGTCAAAGGGAGGAGAGGTGAGGGAGGAGAGGGAGGGGGGGGGGTCAAAGGGAGGAGAGGTGAGGGGGCGTCAAAGGGGGAGAGAGGCGACAGGGGGGTCAAAGGGAGGAGAGGTGAGGGGGTCAAAGGAGGAGAGGTGAGGAGGGGGTGAGGTGAGGGGGGGTCAGAGGTGAGGGGGGAAGGAGAGGTGAGGGGGGGTCAAATCAAAAGGGAGGAGAGGTGAGGGGGGGGTCAAAGGAGGAGAGGTGAGGGGGGGTCAAAGGGAGGAGAGGTTGAGGGGGGGTCAAAGGGAGGAGAGGTGAGGGGGGGTCAAAGGGAGGAGAGGTGAGGGGGGGGTCAAAGGGAGGAGAGGTGAGGGGGGGGTCTCATAAGGGAGGGAGTGGGGGGAGGTCAAAAGGAGAGGTGAGGGGGTCAAAGGGAAGAGAGGTGAGGGGGGGGTCAAAGGGAGGAGAGGTGAGGGGGGGGAGGAGAAGGGGGGGGTCAACGGAGGAGAGGTGAGGGGGGGGGTCAAAGGGAGGAGGAGGTGATCGAGGAGAGGTCAAAGGGAGGAGTCAGGGGGGTCAAGAGAGGTGAGGAGAGAGAGGAGGGTGAGGTGGGGGGTCAAAGAGAGGGAGAGGTGAGGGGGGGGTCAAAGGGAGGAGGAGGTGATGGGGGGGTCCAAGAGGGAGAGAGGTGACGGGGGGGTCAAAGGGAGGAGAGGAGGAGGGGGTCAAAGGGAGGAGAGGTGAGGGGGATGGAGGAAGAGGGAGGGGTGGGGGGTAGCGGAGGGGGGAGGAGAGAGGGACGGGGTGTAGGGAGGAGAGGGGGGAAGGAGAGGTGGGAGAGAGGGAGGGAGGGATGGAGGGGAGGAGGAAGAGGAGGGAGGGAGGCAGGGAGGGAGGAGGAGCGGGGAGGGCGGGGTGGGTTGGGGGACAGGAGAGGGGGGGGAGGAGAGGGAGGGTGAGGGGGGGAGGAAGAGGGAGGGTGAGGGGGAGGAGAGGGAGGGGGGGCGGGAGGAGAGGGAGGGGTGGAGGGGAGGAGAGGGAGGGTGAGGGGGAGGAGAGAAAGGGTGGGAGGGCGGAGGAGAGGAGGGGGATGGGAGGAGATGGATGGGCGTGGGGTGGGTAGGGAGGGGGGAGGATGAGGGAGGGGTAGGGGAGAGCGGGGGGGAAGGAGAGGTGGGGGAGAGGGAGGAGGACTGGAGACGGAGGGATGGGCCTTAGGAGTGGTTACGACAGGACACCGATGTCTTAGTTCACGAGGAAGGAGCGTGAGAATGGTATCGGGGGTAGGGGAGGAGAGCGGGGATGGGAGAGGGAGGGGGTAGGGAGGAGAAGGGGAGGGATGGGAGGAGGGAGGGGGTAGGGGAGGACGAGGGAGCGGATGGGAGGAGGGAGGGAGGGAGGGGGAGAGGGAGGGAGGAGGAGGGGGAGGATGGGGAGGAGGGTAGGGAGGAGGGGGAGAGGGAGGGAGGAGGAGAGGGCAGGGATGTGAGGAGGGGAGGGAGGGAGTGGGGAGGGGAGGGATGGGGAGGAGGGGAGAGGGAGGGGCGGAGGGAGGGGGAGAGGGAGGGAGAGGAGAGGAGGGGATGGGAGGACGGTGAGCTTTGGGGTGTTCCTGAGGAGGAGAGGGGAGGGATGGGAGGAGGGAGTGAGAGGAGAAGGGGAGGGATGGAGCGAGGGAGGAGGAGGAGAGGGAGGGATGGAGGAGGGAGGAGGAGGAGAGGAGGGATGGGAGTAGGGAGAGGGATGGAGGAGGGAGGAGGATGAGAGTGCGGGATGGGGGAGGGGGAGGGTGGAGCCGGGAGCGGGGAGGGGGGAGGGCGGGGTTGGGGAAAGGAGAGGAGGGTTGAGGGGGGCTGAGAGGGCGGGTTGATGGGGGAGGACGAGGGAGGGTGAGGGGGGAGGAGGAGAGGAGGGGGAGGGGGAGGAGAGGAAGGAGGGGGAGAGCGGGGAGGAAGGAGGGGTGGAGGGGGCAGAGGAGAGAGAGGGAGGAGGGGGGACAGGTTGGGGGAGGAGGAGAAGAGGGAGGAGATGGGGACAGGTTAGGGGGAGGGAGGTAGGGGGAGGGGAGGATAGGGAGGTGAGGATGGGGAGGGGGTGGAGAGGGGGAGGTGAGGGTGGAGGAGGAGGGGAGATGAGGGGCACCTGAGGGGAGGTGGAGGGAGGGAAGGGTGGAGGGAGGAGAGGTAGTGGAGGACGGGAGGGGGTGAGTTGGAGAGGCAGAGGTGGGGGGGGAGGCAGAGGGGTGGTGGAGGGCTGTGATGGGGGTGGGGCATGGGGTGAGGACAGAGGGAGGTGGGGAGGCAGAGGGTGGTGGGGGAGGGGAGGAGGCAGGTTGATGAGAGGGTGGAGGAGGTGAAGGGGGGCGAGGGGGGGAGGTGTGAAGGGGGCGAGGGCGAGAGAGGTGAAGGGGGGCGAGGGGGAGGAGGGGTGAAGTGGGATGGGGGCGAGGGGGAGGGAGGTGAAGGGGGGCGAGGGGGAGGGAGGTGAAGGGGGGCGAGGGGAGGAGGGAGGTCGTGACAGGGGTCGAGGGGAGGGAGGTGAAGGGGGGGCGAGGGGGAGGGAGGTGAAGGGGGGGAGAGGGGGAGGGAGTGATAAAGACGGGGGGGGCGAGGGGAGGCGCAGGTGAAGGAGGGGGCGAGGCGGAGGGAGGTGAAGGGGGGGGCAGGGGGAGGAGGTGAAGGGGGGACGGAGGGGGAGGGAGGTGAAGGGGGGCGAGGGGGAGGGAGGTGAAGTGGGGGCGAGGGGGAGGGAGGTGACAGGGGGGGCGAGGGGGGAGGGAGGTGAAGGGGGGGCGAGAGGGGAGGGAGGTGAAGGGGGGGCGAGGGGAGGGGGAGGGAGTGGAAGGGGGCGAGGGGGAGGGAGGTGGAAGGCGGGGGTGAGGGCGAGGGGGAGGGAGGTGAGGGGAGGGAGGGGGAGGGAGGTGAAGGGGGGAGCGAGGGGGGAGGGAAGGTGAAGGGGGGCGAGGGAGGGAGGTGAAGGCGGGGGCGAGGGGGAGGGAGGGTGAAGGGGGGCGCGAGGGGGAGGGAGGTGAAGGGGGGGCGAGGGGGATGGAGGTGAAGGGGAGAGGGGGGAGGGGGGGAGGGAGGTGAAGGGGAGGGCGAGGGGGAGGGGAGGTGAAGGGGGCGCGCGATGGGGGAGGAGGGAAGCCGGGGGGCGAGGGGGAGGGAGCGTGAGGGCGGGGGCGAGGGGCGAGGGAGGTGAAGGGGGGGCTGAGGGGGAGGGAGTGAAGGGGGGCGAGGGGAGGGAGAGTGAAGGGGGGGCGAGGGGGAGGGAGGTGCAGGGGGGCGCGATGGGGGAGGGGGGGGTTGAGGGGGCGGGGGGGAGGGTGGGGGAGAAGGGGGCGAGGGGAGGGTGGGGGTAGAGGGGAGGAGTGGGGGGCAAGGGAGGGGCCAGAGTGGGGGGAGGGAGAGGGAGGGTGGATGGGACGGGATGGAGATGGGAAGGGAACGAGGGACAGAGAGGAGGGGTGGAAAGTGGGGGAGGGGGAGGATGAATGGTTGAGGTAATAAGGTTAAGCGGTGTGCACTCACTCTGAGCTGGAGGAAGTTCTGTGCCCACCTCCACCTGCACCTCCACCTCCAGTATTACAGTAAGAAGTGTCACAACACCAGGTTACTGTGCCCATCCCAGTCCAATACTTGCATCTCCATATCAGCTCTGATCATCAAATGATAGATGAAGGTCATATGGTCCTTCATACCCTCTTCATGATTGTTACAGATCACTTGTAGGAATAGCATTGTCAAGCAACGTGTAACACTAAGTTACATAAGGAGATATTAACAGACTAAAAGCTCAGTCAAAGAGGGAGCATTTTAAATGAAGACACTGGATAGAGAAGTGAAGAATTTTTGAGAGCAAATTTCAAAGCATAAGGTCTTGGCAACTGAAGGCACAGTTAAGTTGTAGATGTGTCTTTGTTACCTCTAGACTTGCCCATTAACCAATAGTCTTCCAGCTAGCCGCCTCCTACCCCTTAAAGACCATAGACACTGGAGTAGAATTAGGCCATTCAGCCCATTGAGTCTGTTCTGCCATTCAATCATGGCTGATATTTTTCTCATCCCCATTCTCCTGCCTTTTCCCCAAAATCCCTGATCCCCTTATTAATCAAGAGCCTATCTATCTCTGTCTTAAAGACACTCAATGACCTGGCCTGCGCAGCCTTCTGCAGCAAAGAGTTCCACAGATTCACCAGCTGCTGGCTGAAGAAATTTCTACTCTGTTTTAAAGGATTGTCCTTTAGTCTAAGGTTGTGCCCTCTGGTTCTTCTCATCCTCTGAGTTAAAGTAGAAAAACATTCATGGTCTCATTGACTGCTTCGATTTCTTGTGTACACACATTGCCTTTATAACAATCAGCAACAACAATTCTCTTGTTTTTCGGCCAACCTCCAGTGGTGAGATGCACCATTCCAAGATCAATTTTGGAAAATGGGAAGGCAACAAAATCAAATCAATCCTATCTGCCTGGCCAGTAAAAGCATCTCAGGCTGAATGAGCACCATCTGTGTTGAGAGCAGAACTGTTGCTGCAATAATTTCCATCAATAGCATAATCATGATCCAACATTTTTTTGACAAACAAATTATGTCCTAATCATAATTCAGGTGCTGTGTGATAGATACTATGATACTTATGACCATTGTCATAAGTATACAATTGTTACATAAATCCATAGTCTGGATATATATCCCGACTGTTAATACTACAAATTTTGTCTATTATTAAATCATTACAGAATGTAGCTAAATTAATTTGATGAGAACTATGTTTTGATAGATGATGTTTAACCCATAGTGTAGAATAATCCCTAGTGTATACAGTCTAAATCAATTGGTTATTGTCAGCACTGCCTCAAAAGTAAACTGAATTTAGGTCTAATCTTCACCATCCTTTACTCGGTTTGACATTATCTCAGCAGTCAGGCATATAAAGATCAAGGCAATCCTCTGCCTTCCCATTCAATCCAAATGGCAGGAAAATTCTGATTATAGGAGTCAATTTCTTTTATTCATTCAAGGGATTTGGGCTTCACTGGCTAGGTGAATCCCTTGAACTGCTACAGTCCATGTGATGTAAGTACAAGTGCAATGCTGTTAGGGAGAGAATTCCAAGATTTTGATTCAGCAGCTATGAAAAACTGAAAATATAGTTCTAAGTCAGGATGGTGAATAGCTTGGAGGGGAACCTCCAGATAGTGGTGTTCCCATGTGTGTGCTACCCTTATCCAATGTTAGAGATTGTAGGTTTGGAAAATGCTGCCTAAGGCACCTTGGTGAGATCCTGCAAGTGCATCTTGTAGATGATACACATGGTTGTCACTGTGCATCGGTTGTGGACCATCCTGTCATCCATTGACTCAATCTAGAACTTCCACTGCTTTGGAGAAACAACCAGCATAATTAAGGACCCCATGCACCCTGGACATACTCTCTTCCACCTTCTTCTGTCAAGAATAAGATACAAAAGTCTTGAGATCACGTACCAACTAACTCAAGAAGTTTCTTGCTGCCATCAGTCTTTTGAATAGATCTATTTCATATTAAGTTGATCTTTCTCTACACCCCAGCTATGATTGTAACACCATATTCTGCATCCTCTCCTTTTCCTCTATGTATTTTATGAATAGTATACTTTGTTTGTATAGTGTGCAAAAAACAATACTTTTCACTGAAGCCAATATGTGACAATAATAAATCAAATCAAGTGGAGGAAGTGAATGGGATACCAGTCAACTGGGAGTGCTTTGTCCTGGATAGTGTTGATTCTCTTGAGTGTTGTTGGAGCTATACTCATCCAGGCAAGTGGAGAGTATTTCATCACATCCTGACTTGTGCCTTGTAGATGGTGGACAGGTTTTGGGGAGTTAGGAGGTATTGCTCTGGGTATGCAATCCTATATTCTTCATTGAACCAGGGCTGAGGTTACAGATGGTGCTTGAGTATAATTCTGCTGCTGCTATTGGTCCACAGCGCCTCATGGATACCCAGTTTTAGGTTACTAGATTTGTTTGAAATCTGCCCCATTTAGCACAGTGATTGCTTCACACAATGTGCTGGTGGTTATCCTCAGTGTGACGATGAAACAAGGATTGTGCAGTGGTCAATCTTGGAAATACCATCACTTGGTGAGGATAAGGCGAAGTAGCAATGTTCTTTAGCACCCAGCCAGCTTGGTCTATGGTGACATTACTGAGCACTCTTAATGATGGACATTAAAGTCCCCCACACAAAGTACATTCTGTGCCTTTGCCACCCTCAGTGCTTCCTCCTAAATAGTGTTAATATGGAGAAGCACTGATTCATCAACTGAATGGCGTGATAATCAGCAGGAGGTTTCTTTGGCAATAGTTAAATCGGTTGCTTCATTGCTACATAAGAAATAGGAACAGGAGTAGACCATCTAGCCCTTCGAGCCTGCCCCGCCATTCAATAACATCACGGCGAATCTGAAGTGGATCAGTTCCACTTTGCTGCTTTCTCCCCGTAACCTTTAATTCCCTCATTTATCAGAAATCTATCTACCTGTGACTTAAATATATTCAATGAGGTAGCCTCCACCACTTCAATGGGCAGAGAATTCCAGAGATTCACCACCCTTTGAGCGAAGAAGTTCCTCCACAATTCTGATCTAAACTGTACACACCCCAATTGTTTTGAGGCTGTGCCCTCTAGTTTTTCTATCCTTTCTAAGTGGGAAAAATCCTATCTAACCCCTTCATTATCTTCTAAGTCTCCATAAGATCCCCCCTCAGCTTTCTAAACTCCGAGTATAGGCCCAGTCTATTTAATCTCTCCTCATAAACTAATCCCCTCATCTGGTATCAGCTGATGAACCTTCTCTGTACTTCCTCCAAGGCCAATATATACTTTTGCAAAAACTGCACACAGTACTCCACTTGCAGCCTCACCAGTGCCCCGTACGTTAATTACTTTCAGGACAACTCTCTCCTGTTTTATCACTATACCACTACCTACCTCTGACAGACATAACTGAAGATGATGTCCAGGACATTATCTATAAAATATGAATCTATGAGTATGTCAAATACTCAAACTATGGAACAGCTTTCCCAGTTTTGATATAAGCCCCCAAATGTTCAAAAAGACTTTACTGGGTCGACAGGAATGAGATTACCATTGTCATTTCTGATACCTGAGATGATCGGGGTGGCCCGTTTGATTTCATCCTTTGATTTTAAACTTCAGTGGTTTGATATAACTGAGTGGCTAGCGAGGCCATCTCAAGAGTATTTAAAAATCAACAACATTGTGGTACTGTAGAGTCATATATGGGCCAACCTAAGTGAGGACAGCAGATTTTCTTCTCTAAAGAACATTAGATTTACAACAATGATTTCATAGTCACCATTAAAGAGACTAGTTTTTTAAAATTTCAATGTCCCCAGATCTTTAGCCTAAGCCTCTAGATTTCTAGTCTGTGACATTACTACTACACCACCTCCCAAATGTGGCTACAATATACTTGGTTGCTGAGTTAGCTTGCCAACTTCAATGTAAAGATGGGACAAGGGTAGCAATGTGTTCAGCACTCATGGACACTTGACTTCTTCCAACTCCCTGAGGCCCTAACCCACTGTAGTGCCAGATCTGCCATCATTTTAGATGGCTCTTGCTGGTCGGAATGCAGGTAAGAACTAGTTCCATTTTGACCAATCGCCCACTGTTGCTGGACAGAAATGCTAAACGTGGCTGTTTGTTTACAGAGCAATTAAACCTTGAGAATATGGTAACCATGTCAGCAATCTTGCACCAATTTACGTGTACAGTAGTTCTTATTTTTCCCAACAATTTCTAATTCTCAGGAGCATTAACTCAAATTACTTGAATTCATTTTACTTTTATTAATTTTGCAGCAATTTCTGTGAAGACTATCTTTTCTTGGGTTGTTAATTCTGACCCTTTAGAATTAATCATGTGGAGATGCCAGCATTGGATTGGAATAAACACAGTAAGAAGCAGAAAAGTGTGAGGTAATTCACTTTGGCAGAAATAACAAATGTATAGAGTATAGGGCTAATGGTAGACCTCTTAATAGTGTTGACAAACAGAGGGATCTTGGTGTACATGTGCATAGATCCCTGAAAGTTGGCAATTAAGTCGATAAGGTTGTTAAGAAGGCATACGGAGTCCTGGCTTTTATTGGTAGGGGGATTGAATTTCGGAGCCGCAACGTCATGTTGCAACTGTACAAAACTCTGGTGTGGCCGCACTTGGAGTTTTGTGTAAGTTCTGGTCGCCACATCAGGAAGATGTGGAGGCATTGGAGAGGGTGCAGAGGAGGTTTACCAGGATGTTGCCTGGTATGGAGGGAAGGTCTTATGAGGAGAGGCTGAGGGATTTGAGGTTGTTTTCATTAGAAAGAAGGCAGCTAAGAGGAGACCTTATTGAGGCATCTTAAGATGATCAGAGGTTTAGACAGGGTGGACAGTGATAGCCTTTTTCCTCAGATGGAGAAAGCTAGCATGAGGGGACATAGCTTTAAATTAAGGGGTGGTAGTTATAGGACAGATGTCAGAGGTAGGTTCTTTACCCAGAGGGTGGTAAGGGTATGGAATGCCCTGCCTGCTGCAGTTGTAGATGCGCCAAGTTTGGGGGCGTTTGAGTGGTCGGTGGATAGGTTTATGGATGAAAAGGGAATGGTTTAGGTTAGAGGGTCATTGCTTTTTCTCAATTGGTCAGCACAACATCGAGGGCCGAAGGGCCTGTTCTGCACTGTAATGTTCTATAACACCAGATTAAAGTTCAACAGGTTTATTTGGTATGCCTTTATATGCTCTGTTTGTGATCAGAACTCCCTACGCACCTGATGAAGGGACAAAATTCCAAAAGTTAATGGTGTTTGCTACCAAATAAACCTTTTGGACTTTAATCTGCAGTTGTGAACTTCTTACCACCTTTAGAGTTAAAGCAGAGTTGAAAATGAAGTTGTGGTTGAATTCTGAAGTCAGTGGTCTCTCCTAGTAGCAAGATGGAGCTTACACTGAGCTTCACTGGAACAGTACATGCAGACAAAAATAGAAATCAGAGGGGGAAGAGGAGCATAAATTACTGTGACAAGATCAGAGGGCTTAGAGTGGTACCAGTTGTCATAGTTGTTGCTTTCTTTGCTACTTACACAGTTGAACTCACTTTCCACCATTTACTTCCTCCCACACACGCTACTTATTACCCAACATCCAACTATACACACACTCCCTAATCAACTTTCCATCTATACTTCAAGGAAACAATGGCCCCAAAGTAAATATTATACAGACCCAATGAGAAGTTGTGAAAAATAGATTTGTACTATATACAATAAATCCTAATTTTATATTGGCATGCTTAATGTTTTGTTGTAAGGTCACTTAATCTTTAGAGTGATTTCCCAATCTCTGTTTTCATGTTTCGGGTGTTTAAGTGCACTGCTGGCACAGTTGTGCCAAAATCTCCTTTTGGCTTGGGAAGTTCCTTTTTACCATGAATCTGTAAAGAACACTAAAGGACATTTCTCTATGTTAACTGGCATCATATAAACACAAGCTGTTGTTACATTTATGATAGTTAAAAGTTCCAAAGTGCCCTACAGGAGGTCAACAAAATTTGATGCTGAGTTACGGAGATATTAGGTCAGAATGATAATTTTGATCAGAAGTGGTTTAGAGTGAAGAGAGACAGGGAGAGAATTCTGGAGGCACAGTTAACATTGGTGGAATAATCAAAACCGGTGACATGTAATAGGGCAGAACTGGAGGAGCTCTGATATTTTACAGGGTTATAGAGCTGAAAAAGATTACAAGACAGAGAGGTAAAAACAATGGGAGGGACTGAAAAATAAGATTGAGAATTTCACTATACAGAGTTGAACCAGAGCTAATATAACTTAGTGAACATAGATACGATGGATAAATAGGACTAGGTACAAATTAAGCAACAAGCATCAGAGTTTTAGATTTGTTCATATTTAAAGAGGGTGCAAATAGGAGACCAGTCAGGAGAGCATACTAATCATCAATTCTTAGCAGTAACAAATGCGTGGATGAAGGCAAAGTATTGGAGAGAATTATTAGGGATAGGATTTATAGTTATTTAGAGAGAAATGAATTGATTGGGGATAGTCAGCATGGTTTTGTGAAGGGTAGGTCGTGCCTTACTAACCTCATTGAGTTTTTTGAAAAAGTGACCAAAGAGGTGGATGGGGGTAAGGCGGTTGATGTGGTATATATGGACTTTAGTAAGGCGTTTGATAAGGTGGCCCATGGAAGACTTCTGCAGAAAATGCAGATGTATGGGATAGAGGGTGATTTAGCTAATTGGGTTAGGAATTGGCTAGCAGATAGAAGACAGAGGGTGGTGGTTGATGGGAGATATTCATCGTGGAGTTCGGTGACAAGTGGTGTACCTCAGGGGTCTGTTTTGGGGCCCCTGCTGTTTGTAATTTTTATAAATGATCTGGATGAGGGTATTGAAGGATGGATTAGTAAATTTGCAGATGACACTAAAGTCGGTGGAGTGGTAGATAGTGAAGAGGGGTGTTATAGTTTGCAGAGAGACTTGGACAAGTTGCAGAGCTGGGCCGAGAGGTGGCAAATGGAGTTTAATGTGGAAAAGTGTGAGGTAATGCACTATGGCAGAAATAATAAATGTGTAGAGTATAGGGCAAATGGTAGGATTCTTAGTAGTCTAGATGAACAGAGGGATCTTGGTGTGTATGTGCATAGATCCCTGAAAGTAGGCAGTCAAGTCAATAAGGTTGTTAAGAAGGCATATGGAGTCTTAGCTTTTATTGGTAGGGGGATTGAATTTCGGAGCCGCAACGTCATGTTGCAACTGTACAAAACTCTAGTGCGGCCGCACTTGGAGTATTGTGTGCAGTTCTAGTCCCCTCATTATAAGAAAGATGTGGAGGCATTGGAGAGGGTACAGAGGAGGTTTACCAGGATGTTGCCTGGTATGGAGGGCAGGTCTTATGAAGAGAGGCTGAGGGATTTGAGGTTGTTTTCGTTAGAAAGGAGGAGGCTAAGAAGGGACCTAATCGAAACATATAAGATGATTAGAGGTTTAGATAGGGTGGACAGTGATAGCCTTTTTCCTAGGATGGAGAAAGCTAGCACGAGGGGACACAGCTTTAAATTAAGGGGTGATAGTTATAGGACGGATATCAGAGGTAGGTTCTTTACCCAAAGGGTGGTTCGGGAGTGGAATGCCCTGCCTGCAGCAGTTGTAGATGCGCCAAGTTTGGTGGAGTTTAAGAGGTTAGTTGATAAGTATATGGAAGAGAAGGGAATGGTTTAGTTTGGAGGGGCATTGCTTTTTATATTGGTCGGCGCAACATCGAAGGCCGAAGGGCCTGTTCTGTGCTGTAATGTTCTATGTTCTACGTTCTACGAAGGGGTCATCAGATAAGCTGAGGCACAGATAGAGATGAATTACAATTCAATATAATCAGATCACAATGCTGACTCCATTCTTATTCTCCCATCTCCATATTTTTCAACGTTCATGCCCAAAGCTCTTCCTCCTTCAATTAAACCAATAACAATGACCAATAGAAATGCCATCAACATGTCTCTAGCTGTCAGGAAGCCCCCTCTCAGAAGTGCTGGATAGCAAAGTCTTTTCAGCTGCTCTTTCACTACAATATTCCAGCTGGACTTGGATTTTAACTAATGGTGCAGTAAAGCAAGACTGAAGGATCTGATGACACTCCAACATGTAAGCACTCAATAAAATCTGTGAGCACATTTCATAATTTTATTTTTAACAGCATTATCTTTGCATACACAAGTTACTGTGCAAAAATGCTTTAAACAGCTTTCCTTAATGACTTTATGCAAAGACGTACTGATGGTCAAAGAATCATTAAATCCAGAATACACTCCACAGAGCTCCATTTAATGCATAAATATAGGCTGTCAGAGCATACATTATTTTCTTATATTTAGTACAACAAAAAAACTTAACGCCTTAACAAAAGAACAACTAAGATAGGTGCAGTAAATGCTGCTGTCAAACCAGTCACAAATCTAAATGAATCTAATAAAAATGGTCACAGAAATACTATGTTTTGCAAGATTTTGCGCTCTTATCCAACTTGCGAGCTTTGTTAATTCTAAACCATACATTTAAAAAAAGAAACACTTTTTTAAAAAATGCAGTATTTTACACAAACAAGGCCTTCATGAGTTGAAAATCTAGACAAATTTATTTACTACAGCAATCAAGAACACTAACACTGAACATATTTTTGAACTGCATTTTGATGACATTCAGTTATCATTCCCTTTCTGCCGTAGATTTCTGGATTTGCCATTTTCAAGCTTTCTTTTTTTAAATACCGTCTCTCCGCCTGCATCATCCCTCAGGGAAGTAATTTCTTTTTGTTTAAATTTGACTTTAAGCTCGTGCTTTACATCAACCACTGCTGCTGCTGGGCAATCAACTGTCGGTAACTGCAAGTCGATCTGCTCTCTGGAAAGAAAAGCAAAAGTTCAGATAAGCAGACCAACGCACATTTAATATTAATACTGCAGGCATGGCCGTCAGAATTTAACAAAGCTTCCGATCAATCCAACCAATTAAAATTTATGTAAACCTTTCACATTCTTAGGATATTCCAAAGTACTTTACAGCCAATCTGGTTTGATCAAGGGGAAGTTGTGTTTAACGAATTTATTGGATTTCTATGAGGATGTCACTAGTGTAGTAGACAGAGGGGAACCGGTGGATGTGGTGTTTTTAGATTTCCAGAAGGCGTTTGATAAGGTGCCTTACAAAAGGTTGCTGCAAAAAGTTAGCGTGTACAGAGTTGGGGGTAAGGTGTCGGCGTGGATTGAGGATTGGCTGTCTAACAAGACAAGACTGTCTAACGTTGCAAGAAAGGATGTCCCGAAGCATGGTACATTGGGGAGACCATGCAGACATTACACAGTGGATGAATGAACATCGCTCGACAATCACCAGGCAAAACTGTTCCCTTCCTGTTGGCGAACACTTCAGCGGTCACGGGCATTCAGCCTCCGACCTTCGGGTAAACGTTCTTCAAGGGGGCCTTCATAACACACGACAGTGCAGAGCCGCTGAGCAGAGACTGATAGCACACATGAGGATGGTCTTAACAGGAATCGTGGCTTCATGTCACACTATCTGTAACCCCCAAGACTTGCCTGGGTTGGCAAAAAACTTCACTTACTGTGCTGTCTGGAGACAATACACATCTCTTTAACCTTGCTCAGTGCTCCTTCCACTCATATTGTTAACC
Source organism: Sphyrna mokarran (assembly GCA_024679065.1). Lineage (NCBI taxonomy): Eukaryota > Metazoa > Chordata > Chondrichthyes > Carcharhiniformes > Carcharhinidae > Sphyrna > Sphyrna mokarran. Next base: position 68,700,485 of record JAGIQG010000013.1, read on the forward strand.
ACTTTAAGACTTGAATAGCAGGTTAGGTGTAAAGATCTTCATTCTAATCAGTAATCTGTAAACTGTCTGTGCTGACGTGTGCTACTGGAGAGCAGAACTCCTCATTCACCTGACGAAGGCCATAAAGCCGAAAGCTTACAAGTTTACTATCAAATAAATTGGTTGGATTTAACACTGGTGTTGAAGGACTTCTTACTGTGTTTAACAGGAAGCAGAGATTTGGAATCAATAGGTGCTATTCTGTTTGGCAGTTGGTGACTAATGGATGCTGCAGGGGCCTTAACTGTTTACCATATACATAAACAAACTGGAGGAGGGGGTTAAGTGTAGGGTAACAAAATTTGCTAATGACAGAAAGGTGAGTGGAAAAGCAAATTGCATGGAAGGTGCGGAAAGTCTGCAAAGAGATCTGGAAAGGCTGAGTGAGTGGGTGAGGACCTGGCAGATGGATTATAACGTTAGCAAATGTGAGGTTATCCACTTTGGTAGAAATAATAGTAGGAGGGATAATTATTTAAAGAGTGAAAAGCTGCAGTATGCCACAGTGCAAAAGGACCTGGGGGTCCTTGTGCACGAATCACAAAAACCCAGTCTGCAGGTGCAGCAGTGATCAAGAATGCGAATGGAATGTTGGCCTTTATAGCGAGGGGGATAGAATATAAAAGCAGGGAGGTCTTGCTGCAACTGTACAGGGCACGTGAGGTCACAACTGGAGTACTGTATGCAGTTTTGGTCACTGCATTTGCGAAAAGATATATTGGCCTTGAAGTGAGTACAGAAAAGGTTCACCAGGCTGATACCAGAGATGAGGGGGTTAGCTTATGAAGAGAGTTTGAATAGACTGGGTCTGTACTCATTAGAATTTAAAAGTCTGAGGCGGGATCTTATAGGGATTTACAAGACAATGAAGGGGCTAGATAAGGTAGACGTAGATTCTTCCCTTTCTATCCTTAGAAAGGATAGCAGAACTAGAGGGCACAGCCTCAAAATAAGGAGGGGGGATGCAGTTTAGAATAGAGTTGAGGAGGGACTTCTTCACTCAAAGGGTGATGAGTCTGTAGAATTCTCTGCCCATTGAAGAGGCTATCTCGCTGAATATATTTGAGTCATGGGTAGATAGATTTCTGATATACAAGGGAATTAAGGGTTATGGGGAGAAAGCGGGAAAGTGGAACTGAACCACTTCAGATCAGCTATGATCTTATTGAATGGCGGGGCAGGCTCGAAGGGTTAGGTGGCTTATTCCTGCTCCTATTTCTTATGTTCAATTAAATACTTTTGAAATATAGCAACTATGTAATATAGGAAAAGTGTGAGCCAATTTAGAATTAAAGAATCCCTAATAATGCAGAAGGAAGTCATTTGGTCCGACGAGTCTGCACCAACACTGACAAAGCATCTTATCCTATATCTCACCCTATCCCTGTAACCCCACACATTGACCATGATTAATCCATCTAACCAACACATCTTTGGATACTAAGGGGCAATTTTGCATGACCAATCCACATAACCTGTGCATATCTTTGGAGTGTGACAGGAAGCCAGAGCACCCAAAGGAAACTCACACAGACCCACAGAGGTGAGAGTGTCTAAATGCATATGATTGTTCGAATTGAACCATGGCTAATCCCTTCACATCAACTATTCTAATAATTTTACAAGACAATTTTATCCTTATAATTTTCACCTCCTAGTTTTCCCGAAAAACGTTATCCAAATCAAAACCATTTACCATGTGATGAATTCGCTCATGCATCTAAAGGAACCTTATCCTGCTGTAATGTGACACGATCACACTTCTTTATGATCACTTTTTAAAATATTGTCCCCTATTCTCCTTCCCCAATCTCCTAGGCACACACTTTTGATATTATGACACATCATGAGTTCATAACCATTACACTAGCAAACATGAAAGTAATTGTTAGTTTTTGTATTTTAGTCATTTGACAGAAGGAATGTTGAATTAGTAGTAATGTCCCTATACAAACTCAAGATAGAAAGAACTAAGCCTTTTGAACTGATAGAAAATTTGCAAAAGACAACTTATTTTTTCAGCTTACTGAGTTTTTTAAAATTAAAACAACTATGAATAGAGAGGAACTAACTCTAATTTCTTCACATCTTGAGGCACAGGTAAAATTTCGCTGAATTTGATGGTCAGGTCTTACAAACAGAAGGGTGGAAGTTGAGTGACATGGGGCCGAATTTCCACGTGAATTTGGAGGTGATCTTTGGTTAACATATGGCCAAAGTAATTTTTTTTTAGGAGGAAAATCCGATGCTTCCTCGTGCCATTTTCCTAGACTTTTTGTGAGCCAGGAATGCCTATTGTGCAAAACACATATCTTCCTCACTGTTGAAGCCAGGCTCCTCATTTTAAATGGGTGATAACGGTGGCAGAATTTTGAAGCCCATTAAAAGCACAACAAGTTTGAAAGTTTATGAAGAAAATGGAAAGTCTGCTGAGGAGTAGGGAACATTCACAAAAGATGAGTATAAAATTCTTTCACATTTCCAAATGTCTCTTCTCAGTGTTGAGATGGGTGAGGATTAAGGCTAAAGGGGTCTCCAAATTTTGAAGACAAGCCTTCTCATCAGCTGCGCTGACTTGCCATTTGCAAACTGCACTGCAAACCTGAAGCCTGCGGAAAAGACAACAATCCCCAGCTATCAGAAGTGCAGTTTTCAAGCTGCAAAATTGACCGACTCATTTTGGGCTCCCAAGAGAAAACCCAGTTCAAAGTGTCCCTGTAAATTAGGTGATTTGAACAGGGAAACTAAATCTGGGAACTGGGAAGAGTTGTGGTGAAAAGAGAATAGAATTCCAGATGAGAAAATGATTGTTGAGGTATTGCTTGGGGGAAAAGGTGGCATTTATTTCACCAAAAGTTTTCAGACTAAAAATCTATAAATTGTAAGCAATAATCCACTTCATTTTGAAATAAATGATCTCCCACAATGCATAGGAAAGTCAACTGGGGAGAGATAATGGTTTAAAATGTTCAATAATATAACAAAATAACTTTTTACATTATTATTTAATGATTCTTTATCTATATATGCCCTGTGTGTGAACCCAACTTGCCACTCCTCTGACGAAGGAGCAGCCCTCTGAAAGCTCGTGATACCAAATAAACCTGTTGGATTTTAACCTGGTGTTGAAACTTCTTACTGTGCATCATCATTTGGAGAGCTAGCTTAAAAACCAAAACTTTCCACAAACTCACCAGAAATGTCCCTGTGTTTTTAATGTGTCCAATCACTTTAGGATCAATCTTCCTTTAATAACCACACAAGACCAACTACAACAAAATGATCAGTGGTATTAACAGGCCCAATGGTCCTCTAATGCCTAATAACTTATTAGTCTTTCAATTTGGCTTGTGTTCACCATCTCCTACCTCCAGGTCACTGCCATTCCCAATTCAATGCCTCCCTCCCACTAGCTACCTCCGTTCCTGACCTGCCCACTTGCTGCCTCCCTTCCAACCCTCCCACTGGTCACTTTCCCATTCTGACCCTCCCCTTCTCTCCTTCAGCCTCTTAATTGCCACCATCCCATCCCTCCCACTTGCAGCCTCCCTTCTGAACCCACACTGTGAGCCAGGATGAAAGAGAGAGAGAGAGAGAGCGTGCAAGTTTTTTGAAGGGGTAACCAATAAGATAGAAGAGGGCAGTGCAGTTGATATTGTCTACATGGACTTTAACAAGGCCTTTGACAAGGTTGTTGTGTAAGGTTAAATCTACAGGATCCAGGGTGAGATATCTAAATGGAGCCAGAGGGTGGTTGTAGGGAGTTGTTTTTCAAACTGGAGGCCTGTGACCAGCAGTGTGCCTCAGGGATCAGTGTTGAGTAGCTGTTATTTGTCATTTATATTTATGATTTGGATGAGAATATAGGAGGCATAGTTGTAAATTTGCAGATGACGCCAAGATTGGTAGTGTAATGGATAGTGAAGAAAGTTATCTCCGATTGCAATGGAATCTTGATCAATTGGGCCACTGGGCTGACGAATGGCAGATAGAGTTTAATTTAGATAAATGTGAGGTGATACATTTTGATAGACTAAACCAGGCAGGACTTACTCAGTTAATGGTAGGGCATTGGAGAGAGTTACAGAATAAAGAGATCTAGGGGTACATGTTCATAACTCTTTGAAAGTGGAGTCACAGGTGGACAGAGTGGTGAAGAAGGCAGTCAGAACACTGAATACAGGGGTTGTGATGTCGTGTTGAAGTTGTACAAGACATTGGAATGGCCACATTTGGAGTACTGTATACAGTTTTGGTCACCCAATTATAGAAAGGATATTACTAAACTAGAAAGAGTGCAGAAAAGATTTATTAGGATGATACCGGGACTTGATAGTTTGAGTTATAAGGAGAGGCTGGATAGATTGAGACATTTTTCTCTGAAGCCTAAAAGGCTGAGAAGCGATCTTATAAAGGTTTATAAAATAATGAGGGACATAGATTAGCTAGATAATCAATATCTTTTCCCAAAGGTAGGGGAATCTAAAACTAGAGGCATAGGTTTAAGGTGAGAGGAGAGAGATACAAAAGTGACCAGAGGGACAATTTTTTCATGCAAAGGGTGGTGTGTCTGGAAAAAACTGCCAGAAGAAATGGTAGTAGAGGCAGATACAATTTTCGTCTTTTAAAAAACATTTAAATGTTACATGGTTAAAATGGGTATAGAGGAATATGGGCCAAATGCGGGCAATTGGAATTAGCTTAGGGGTTAAAAAAGGACAACTGGGCAAGCTGGACCAAAGAGCCTGTTTCCATGCTGTACATCTCCTATGATTCTAAGGCAGAGGGGTTGCAAGGGTAAGGGAGGAAAGCAGCAAGTTGAGGGAAGCAGTGAGTCAAAGGTTTGGTGAACATACTACAGGAAAGATAAATGCTGACATTGCTTCTGACTCTAGGAACTGTGATGGGTGAATTTCAGCTGCTAATTCCACCTAATTAATCATGTCAGGCTTGGCTGTTGTCTGCTAATTTCCTGTCATGCGAGAGTTTACCTGTTCTTTGCTCATGGGTTAGATCGACAATAAACTTCAGAATGAACTCACTTATGAATTGTTATGCAGCTCAACAGAGAAAGAAACTGCATGTGACTAGGAGTTTAACATGTTTAACTGAATGATCAGGTATGTCCCCTTTAAAATGTCAAATTTTCTGGCACATGAGGAAAACTTGAATCAAGCAAGAATACATGCTGTGGCTTTAGAATTCACAAAAGGTGATTAACAATCAGTGGAAATTTAACTTCTTTCCGAAGTGTTTGATATTGAGAGAGAGATTTAGTTAAGTGATTAGATACTCACTCCTCCTCCTCTTTTATAGTTTCCCATTCTCCATATGGATTTACTTTTCCTTTAATTACAGCATTCTTCGCTTCTTGTTGGGGCTCATTTTGGGTCAAATTGTTTTCTTCTTGTGTGTCGTGTATTTCTCCAGGAGCCTTCACTTCACTGCCATCACCTGGATCACTTGCCTGCTGGAACACATCATATTTAACTAAAATCTTTGAACATTTTCTCCAATCAAAGAATATTTCAACAGTTAAGACTATTCAAGCCTCTTGTATTCAGTAGACTGTTTAAAAATGGCATTGAAACAAAGGACTAATCCTAGAAACAAACTAGCTTGTCTATATGACAATGTGTACATGATTCAAAACAAATGGGGCAACTAGAGGCAAGAATTCATTACAAGGAACCAAATGCAGTCAGGATATCTGAAACAAAGATACATAAAGGACAGGACTGAGGGTTAAATATTGAAAGATAAATGTATTTAGAAAGGTTAGGGAAGGAAGGGAGGCAATGGTCTAATGGTAATATTGCTAGACTATGAATCCAGAAACTCAGCTAATGTTCTGGGGACCCGGGTTCAAATCCTGCCACAACAGATGGTGGAAATTCAAGTTAATAAAAAATAACGAACTAAAAATCTACTGGTGACCATGACACACTCGAAAAACCCATCTGGTTCACTAATATCCTTTAGGGAAGGAAATTTGCCATTCTTACTTGGTCTAGCATACACATGAGTCCAGAGCCACAGCAATGTGGTTGACTCTCAACTGCCCTCAGGCAACTAATGATGGTCAGGCAGTGATGCCTATGTCCCATGAATAAATTTTAAAAAATGGGAAAGGGATAGCTGTACTAACAAAGATAACAACAGCAGTAGAAAAGATCAAAAACAACAGAATTAGAAAACATCCATATAAATGGAGATAATGGGTAACGAGGGACCAATCATACTAATAGGAGTAAATCCTATTAGTATGTCCCCTCGTAAATAACGAGGGGACACAGCTTTAAATTAAGGGGTATGAGTTATAGGACGGATATCAGAGGTAGGTTCTTTACTCAAAGAGTGATTAGGGAGTGGAATGCCTTGCCTGCAGCTGTTGTAGATGCGCCAAGTTTGGTGGCGTTTAAGAGGTTAGTTGATAAGTATATGGAAGAGAACGGAATGGTTCAGTTTGGAGGGGCATTGCTTTTTATTTTGGTCGGCACAACATCGAAGGCCGAAGGGCCTGTTCTGTGCTGTATTGTTCTATGTTCTATTAAATCATAGACTTGCTAAAAGAGGAAGTGTAATGGAAGTGTAATATACAGGCAAGTCCATCAAATGAATAAAAGATATAGAATAACCATGACGGATTTCAACTACACCCAAATAAAGTGACAAAAGGAGGTATTGAAAAGGAGAAAAGTGAATAGCGGTTTTTGAGAGTCCTGGAGTAACATTCTCAATGCACATAGAACATGGAACACTACAGCACAAACAGGCCCTTCGGCCCACGAGTTGTGCCGGTCATATCTATACCTACCAAGCCATAGACCTATCTTTAACCCCCAATCCCATTAGTTCCCATATACTCATCCAGAAGTCTTTCAAAAGACCCCAGCGAGTTCGCCTCTACCACCACCAACAGCAGTCGATTCCATTCACTCACCACCCTCTGAGTGAAAACAGCGACAGGGAACTTGAGGTGCAGATGGGGAAACAGATCCCAGACAGATGTAGAAATAACAGGGTTGTCGTGATGGGAGATTTCAAATTCCCAAACATCGACTGGAATATCCCAAGGGTAAGGGGTTTGGATGGTGTGGAGTTTGTTAGGTGTGTTCAGGAAGGTTTCCTGACACAGTACGTGGAAAAGCCTACGAGAGGAGAGGCTGTACTTGACCTGGTGCTTGCTAATGAGCCAGGGCAGGTGTCAGATCTCACGGTAAGTGAGCATTTTGGGAATGGGGATCATAATTCTATCTCTTTCACGATAGCGATGGAAAGAGATAGGATCAGGCAGGCTAGGAAGGTGTACGTCTGGAGTTAAGGGGAAATATGAAAACATTAGGCAGGTAATTGGACGCATAAACTGGAAGGAGGTGTTCTTGAGGAAGAGTACAGAAGGGAAGTGGCGGTTTTTCAAGGAATGTTTGTCTAGGACACTGCAAGACAACGTCCTGAGTCAAGGAGGTTCAGGTAGGACACGGGAACCGTGGTGCACGAAGGTAGTGGTGAACCTAGTTAGGAAGAAAAAAAATGGTATATAAAAGGTTCAGAGAGCTAGGGGATGTTAGGGATAGAACATATAGAACATAGAACACTATAGCACAAACAGGCCCTTCGGCCCACAAGTTGTGCTGAACACATCAAAACCTACCCAGCCATAGACCTATCTATAACCCCCAATCCCATTGGATCCCATATACTCATCCAGAAGTCTTTTAAAAGACCCCAGTGAGTTCGCCTCGACCACCACCGACGGCAGCCGATTCCATTCACTCACCACCCTCTGAGTGAAAAACTTTCCCCTAGCATCCCCTCTGTACTTGCTTCCCTGCACCTTAAATCTGTGCCTTCTCGTCACGACCATTTCAGCCCTGAGAAATAGTCTCTGAGAGTCCACCCTATCTATTCCTCTCAACATCTTGTAAACCTCTATCAGGTCGCCTCTCAACCTTCGTCTCTCCAGGGAGAACAGTCCCAGCTCCCTCAACCTGTCTTCATAAGGCATGCCTCCCAATCCTTATGGACCCAGACCCCAAGATCCCTCTGCTCTTCCACACAGCTAAGACTCCTACCTTTGATAGTGTACTCATTCATCCCGTTGGATCTGCCAAAATGGACCACAACACATTTATCCGCGTTGAAGTCCATCTGCCACTTCTCCGCCCAGTCTTGCATCCTGTCGATGTCATGCTGCAACTTCTGACATCCCTCCAGACCATCCACAACACCACCGACCTTCGTGTCATCGGCGAACTTACTCACCCATCCCTCCACTTCCTCATCCAGGTCATTTATGAAAATGACAAACAGCAAGGGTCCTAGAACAGATCCCTGGGGCACTCCACTGGTGACCGACCTCCATGCAGAAAAAGAGCCATCCACAACCACCCTCTGCCTTCTGCAGGCAAGCCAGTTCTGGATCCACAAGGCCAAAGCCCCTTGGATCCCATGGCCTCTCACCTTCTCAAGAAGTCTTGCATGTGGGACCTTGTCAAATGCCTTGCTGAAGTCCATGTACACCACTAGATCTAGAGGAGTATAAGGTGTGTAGAAGGGAACTTAAAAAGGAAATTAGGAGAGCCAGAAGGGATCATGAGAAGGCCTTGGCAGGGAAGATTAAGGAGAATCCCAAGGCCTTCTACAAATATGTGAAAAGTAAAAGGATGAGAAGAGAAGGGATAGGGCCTATAAAAGGTGAAGGGGGAAAAGTCTGTGTGAATCCGGAAGAAATGGCAGAGGTGCTTAACGAGTACTTTGCCTCGGTATTCACAGTGGAAAGTGAACTGGGAGATTGCACTGCAGGTTTACGGCATACGGAAAAGATTGAGTATGTGGATGTTAGGAAACAGGATGTGTTAGACCTGTTAAATTCCATCAAGATAGACAAGTCACTGGGACCAGATGGGATGTACCCCAGGTTATTGTGGGCAGTGAGGGAAGTGGTTGCAGAGCCCCTGGTGATGATCTTTGCGTCATCCATGGAAACGGGAGAGGTTTTGGAGGATTGCAGATGTGGTTCCTATCTTTAAGAAAGGGAACAGGGATAGTCCAGGAAATTACTGACCGGTGAGTTTGACTTCAGTGGTCGGTAAACTGATGGAGAGACTTCTGAGGGATAAGATATATGAACATTTGGAGAAGTTTGGACTGATTAGAAATAGTCAGCATGGTTTTGTCAAGGGCAGGTCATGCCTTACGAGCCTAGCTCAGTTCTTCGAAAATGTGACTGAACACATTGACGAAGGAAGGGCGGTGGACGTAGTGTACATGGACTTTAGTAAGGCGTTTGATAAGGTCCCACATGCAAGGCTTCTGGAGAAGGTGAGAGGGCATGGGATCCAAGGGGCTTTGGCCTCGTGGATCCAGAACTGGCTTGCCGGCAGAAGGCAGAGAGTGTTCTTGTTCTGCACGGAGGTCGGTAACCAGTGGAGTGCCCCAGGGATCTGTTCTGGGACCCCTGCTGCTTGTCGTTTTCATAAATGACCTGGATGAGGAAGTGGAGGGATGGGTTAGCAAATTCACCGACGATACAAAGATCGGTGGTGTTGTGGATGGTCTGGAGGGATGTCAAAAGTTGCAGTGGGACATAGACACGATGCAAGACTGGGCGGAGAAGTGGCAGATGGACTTCAACACAGATAAATGTGTAGTGGTCCATTTTGGTAGGAATAATGGGATGAAGAAGTACAATATAAGGGGTAGGAGTCTTAGCTGTGTTGTAGAGCAGAAGGATCTCGGGGTCCGGGTCCATAGGACTCTTAAATCGGCCTCGCAGGTGGAGGAAGTGGTCAAGAAGGTGTACGGTGTACTGGCCTTCATTAATCAAGGAATAGAGTTTAGGAGTCAGGAGATAATGATGCAGCTCTATAAGACTCTTGTCAGACCCCAGTTGGAATATTGTGCGCAGTTCTGGTCGCCTCATTATAGGAAGGATGTAGAGGCTATTGAGAGGGTTCAGAGGAGATTTACAAGGATGCTGCCTGGATTGGTAGGTTGAGAGACGACCTGATAGAGGTTTATAAAATGTTGAGAGGAATAGATAGGGTGGACTCTCAGAGACTATTTCCCCGAGATGAAATGGTCACTATGAGAGGACACAGGTTTAAGGTGCAGGGAAGCAAATACAAAGGAGATGTCAGGGGTAGGTTTTTCACTCAGAGGGTGGTGAGTGAATGGAACCGACTGCCGTCAGAGGTTGTTGAGGCAAACTCACTGGGGTCTTTTAAGAGACTTCTGGATGAGTATATGGAAAAGAATAGGATAGGGGGTTATAGATAGATCTGTGGATTGGTAGATGTGATCGGTGCATCTCGTGGGCCGAAGGGCCTGTTTGTGCTGTATTGTTCTATGTTCTATGAAAAACTCACCCCCTAACATCTCCTCTGTATTTGCTTCCCTGCACCTTAAATCTGTCCCCTCTCGTAGCGACCATTTCAGCCTGGGGAAATAGGGTGGATTCTCAGAGGCTATCTATTCCTCTTAACATTTTATAAACCTCCACCTGGTCGCCTCTCAACCTTCGTCTCTCCAGGGAGAAGAGTCCCAGCTCCCTCAACCTATCTTCATAAGGCCTGCCTCCCAATCCAGGCAACATCCTTGTAAATCTGCTATGCATTCTTTCAATAGCTTCCACATCCTTCCTATAGTGAGGTGACCAGAACTGCGCACAGTATTCCAAGTGGGGTCTGACAAGGGTTTTATAAAGCTGCATCATTACCTCCTGACTCCTAAACTCAATCCCTCGATTAATGAAGGCCAGTACACCATACGCCTTCTCGACCACATCCTCTACCTGCGAGGCCGATTTAAGAGTGCTATGGACACGGACCCCAAGATCCTTCTGCTCTTCAACACAGCTAAGACTCCTACCCCTTATATTGTACTCCTTCATCCCATTATTCCTGCCAAAATGGACCACTACACATTTATCCACATTGAAGTCCATCTGCCACTTCTCCGCACAGTCTTGCATCCTGTCTATGTCCCGCTGCAACTTTTGACATCCCTTCAGACCATCCACAACACCACCGACCTTCATATCGTCGCGAACTTACTAACCCATCCCTCCACTTCCTCATCCAGGTCATTTATGAAAATGACAAATTTTCATAAATTTGCAAAGGTCCCAGAACAGATCCCTGGGGCACTCCACTGGTTACTGACCTCCATGCAGAAAAAGACCCATCCACAACCACTCTCTGCCTTCTGCCAGCAAGCCAGTTCTGGATCCACAAGGGCAAAGCCCCTTGGATCCCATGCTCTCTCACCTTCTCAAGAAGTCTTGCACAGGGGACCTTATCAAATGCCTTGCTGAAGTCCACGTACACCACATCCACCGCTCTTCCTTCGTCAATGCGTTCAGTCACATTTTCGAAGAATTCAACTAGGCTCATAAGGCACAACCTGCCCTTGACAAAACCATGCTGACTATTTCTGATCATTCTAAACTTCTCCAAATGCTCATAAATCTTGTCCCTCAGAAGCCTCTCCATCAGCTTACCACCACTGAGGTCAGACTCACCGGTCAGCAATTTCCCGGACTATCCCTGTTTCCTTTCTTAAAGATAGGAACCACATCCGCAATCCTCCAATCCTCCGGAACCTCTCCCGTTTCCATCGACGACACAAAGATCTTTGCTGGGGCTCTGCAATCACTTCCCTCACTTCCCACAATAACCTGGGGTATATCCCATCCGGTCCCAGCGACTTGTCCATCTTGATAGAATTTAAAAGTTCTAACACATCCTCTTTCCTAACATCCACATACTCAATCTTTTCGTCTGCCACAAACCTGTAGTACAACCTCCCAGATCACTTTCCACCGTGAATACCAAGGCAAAGTACTCGTTAAGCACCTCTGCCATTTCTGCCAGATTCACACAGACTTCTCCCCCTTCACCCTTTATAGGTCCTGTCCCTTCTCTTCTCATCCTTTTACTTTTTACATATTTGTAGAAGGCCTTGGGATTCTCCTTAATCTTACCCGCCAACGCCTTCTCATGAACTCTTCTGGCTCTCCTGATTTCCTTTTTAAGTTCCTTTCTACAAGCCTTATACTCCTCTAGATCCCTAACATCTCCTAGCTCTCTGAACCTTTTATACACTTTTCTTTTCTTCCTAACTAGGTTCACCACAACCTTCGTGCACCACTGTTCCCACGTCCTACTAAAACCTCCTTGTCTCCTCGGAATGTTGTCGTGCAGAGCTCCAAACAAACATTCCTCGAATATCCGCCACCTTCCTTCTGTACGTTTCCCCAAGAACGCCTCCTTCCAGTTTATTCGTCCAATTGTCTGCCTGATGTCTTCATATTTCCCCTTTCGCCAGACAAACACCTTCCTAGCCTGCCTGATCCTATCTCTTTCCATTGCTATCGTGAAGGAGATAGAATTATGATCTCCATCCCCAAGATGCTCTCCTACCGTGAGATCCAACACCTGTCCTGGCTCATGAGCCAGCACCAGGTCAAGTACAGCCTCTCCTCTCGTAGGCTTATACACATACTGTGTCAGGAAACCTTCCTGAACACACCTAACAAACTCCTCCCCATCCAAACCCCTTACCTTTGGGATATTCCAGTCAATGTTTGGGAAATTGAAATCTCCCATCGTGACAACTCTGTTATTTTTACATCTTCCTAGGATCTGTTTCCCTATCTACACCTCAACTTCCGTCACTATTGGACGGCCTATAGAATACACCCAGCAAAGTTATCGACCCTTTGCTGTTCCTAACTTCCACCCATATGCAAGAAGCCTAACAAGCAAGAAATCATGGCTGGGCCAAATCATGGGAAATAAATTACAACAGCTAAGGGAAGTAGGCATAGGCATGAATCATAAGCAAGGAATTCTGAAGCAAGAAATTGGGAAAAAAATTGATGAAGGGAGAGAATGGAAGGTAATTTAGAAAAATGTATCAACAGAAATGGGAAATATATAATACAAGATCAGTGGGGATCCGAAGAAATATATTCTATGAAAACCAAAATTTAAATAAGATTCATAGTGTTGAGGGGAGAATTTATGAAACAAATTCATCTTAAATTTTTTTAAAATTTAAAAAATTAAATTAATTTTTTAATTAATGCTATGTACAGAGTCAGAGAAGACGGCAAAGGAATTCAAAGTTAAAAGTGGAAAAAAGGAATGCAAAGACGAATTACAAATATCAAAAATATAAAAACTGTAATGCATTTTATAGATATAAATAACAACATAAAAATTAAGATCGGGATAAGGGCACTATGGGATAGACAAGATAAACCCACAGGCATCAAGCAGTCCCTCTAATTTTTATTGTGTGTGGATGAATTAATTAGGTGCATGGGTCCTTTAAACTTTTTTTTATATAGCCGCACACCCAGTACTTTATAAAGGGGCCAATTTTGCTTAGCCTACACATGAACTATTGCCACACAGCCCAGAGGCACATTGCTCACAGCCAAAGACAGCGTATGATCGAAATTTGGTTATTTTGCCTCAGATTTTAATGAGGAATATTAACTAGCAAGGTGAATATAGCATAGCCTAAAGACAAGGATATGTCATTAGGACGGCGGCGTGGGCTCGTTGGGCCGAAGGGCCTGTTTTCCGTGCTGTGTTGCTCTTTGTTCTTTGTATTAAAATATTTTTGGTCTCCTCTTCTAAACAAATGGGAGATACTCAATAAACTAGGTAAATTTATAAAATTCTGTCTCAATGGTACAATCCCCAAAAAGATAAAAAGAGCAGAGGATGGAAAGAATCATGCCAGACCAAAAGTTATAATGTTGCGATAATATTCGAAAAGGGAGACAGCACAAATCCAGGGCACTATAGAACTGTTACTGTTGCTCTTGAAAAGACAGTGAAAACCTTTCAGAGTTGTAACAGAAAAGGATCTAGAAGCCAAAAATATATGAAAGTATTATCAATGTGGATTTCGAAAGGGAAAGTTAAGCTTGACCAACCTAACCTTACTGAATTCTTTAAAGTCGTAACGGTAGTAGATAAAGGAGATGAAGTACACATCAACTTTGATAAGGTGCCTTGTAGTGAGTCGTGACAAAGATTAGTGTGTTAAATCAGAGGACACAAGTGGATAACAACCTCACTGTGAAACTGAAAACAGAGTAGGAATTTAATAGTTATTCAATAGGAGAGGTGCAGATGACACCAAAACAGACAGCACAGTTAAGCTGAAGAAAAAAATACAAGGATCAAACAAACTTGCAGAATAGGTGTAAAAATAGCAAATTAATTTCAGTAAGTTATTATTTTTTTAATACTCTTAATGTGTTTCTAAAATATGGCTTGCTAAACTCACTTTCCCATAGGAAAACTTATAATAAGGTTGGGTTATATTCCTGATCTGCAAATTTTACTTTCAAAACCTATTAACTGCCTTTAACATACAACTGACCCAAAAATCCCCCTAACCTTCCCCTGAGCCACCTTTTGGCAGATCCCTCTCATTAACCCATGTTATGAGCAAAGGCTTGAAACAAGATAGGATGGGGCACAAAACAGTGAACAGGAAGGTCAGGGGAGACAGGTAAAAGGCAATCTGTTTTTAAAAAAAAGAGTAAGCTCCACAGTAACCATGCCAAACCAAAAATGCTTCAAACAGGGATTATCTGCATAAGGCAACTGTGAGGTGACGCATTTTAGAGGAAGAACAAGGTCACGTACTATTTACAAAGTCAGATTGTACATGAGGTAGAGAAGCAAATTCATACATCATTAGAAGTATCAATACAGGTTAACAAACCATAAAGATGCAAACAAAAAAACTGGGTCTTGTGGTTTGAGAAATAAAATCCAAAAGCAGAGAAGATGCATTAAACTTATAAAGAACCTTAGTTTGACCATGATGAACATTGCACAGTTCTGCAAGAATGATACCAAAACCCAGAGATAACCCGATATAGCTATTTAAAATTATGAAGGTAATCCATAAGGTAGAGATGCTTTTATGTTTGCAGAGTCCAAAACTAGGAGCCATAAATACAAAATGGTCACTAATGGATCCAGTAAGAAATTCAGAAGAAACTTATTTATTCAAGGGATCGAATATGAACTCATTACCACAAAAGAACATAGAAATTATGTGACCATGTGACCTTTTCTGCCTGCCATTTAGCAAGATCTTGACTCTTCTCACTGTATCTCAACTCCCTCAATCAAAAATAGATGGGCGCATGAACAGAATGGGAATGGAGGGGTATATAAAACTGATTTAAAATAGGGATCATGAGCCTTGGGAGTCCCTGGGAAGTGTGTAAATAGATGATATTGTTGTATTTGTTTTTATCTTACAGGTGCTTTGGTCCATCTTGTCGTCTAACGAGGGGCATACACGCGATGGGTCGTGAGAGGACTGCTCTTGGACCTTTTTTGAGAGTATCCTACTGCTTCACATCGTTAGCGTATGCTTGACCTGGACCATCTGATGGGCAACAGTGACTATAGCTGTGCTGTGTAGATACATGGATTTGGGCCTGTGTCTGTGGGCCACAATTAGGTCTCCTCTCGTTCTTTTAAACTCCAACGAATATTGGCCTAAACTGCTCAATCTCTCTTCATAAGATAAGTCCTTCATCTGTAGAATTAATCTGGTGAACCTTCTGTGAACCACCTCTAGTGCATTTATGTCCTTTCTCAAGTAAGGGGATCAAAACTGTGCACAGTCTTTCAAATGTGGCCTCATCAATGCCTTTGTACCCTGATCACTCCTTTGCATTGTTACCTTATCCATGAACCACCTTCTACCCACCCCGCTCCTCTCCCCAGCTACTCAGGTTTGCGCATTCTCCCCGTGCTTGCGTGGGTTTTCTCCATGAGCTCCGGTTTCCTCCCACATCCCAAAGATGTGCTCTTAGGCTAATTGGCAAAACAAATTCTCACTAAATTGTCTCAAATTTGGTTTTTAATCCATAGATCTATAAACATGGACAGGGATCGCGTGTAGAAGTGGGAACATCGAGGTGGCGGCGTGGGCTCATTGGGCCGAAGGGCCTGTTTCCCATGCTGTTTTGTCCTTTGTAAATCTTTGTAAAAAAAATCAGCTTCCACTGCTCTCTGGGAAACAGAATTCCACATACCTTCTTCTCATTTGCTTCTTAAGTGGGAGACCTCTTATTTTAAAACTGTATCTACTTTAAAAGTAACTTTAAAAGTAAATTAAATAATCAGGGATGGCAGTGCAGGCAGTATGTTGCAACTCCTGTAGTATGTACGAGGTGAGGGACACCAGTAGTGTTCCTGCTGATTATACCTGCAGGAAGTGTGCCCATTTGCAGCTCCTTGAGGATCGTGTTAAGGAGCTGGAGCTGGAGCTGGAATTAGAGGAACTCAGGATAATTCGAAAGGTTGAGGAGGATATTGGCAGGAGTAATAAAGAGATAGTCACTCCTAAAAGTGATTTTTGGGTAACTATTAGGAGGAGGGGTAAGAAGCAATCGGGTAGACAATCCTCTGGGGCTGTTCCCCTCCAAAACAAATTTTCTGTCTTGGAGGCTACAGTTGACGAAGAATCAACTGGAGATGACCAAAGGGAGCAGGTCTCTGGGGGTGAGCCTGCTGAGAATGCTCAGGTGGGTAGGGGGAATAAGAGATTGGGCCTAGTAATTGAAGACTCCATAGTTAGAGGGACAGATAGGAGAGTAAATAGTAATAAAAGTGACTCAGGGCTGGTGTGTTGCCTCCCAGGGGCTGGGGTCCAGGATGTCGCAGATCGGGTTTTTAAGATTCTTAAGGGAGAGGGGAGTCAACCCCAAGTCATAGTTCATTTAGGGACACATGATATAGGAAGGACGAGGGAAGGGGATATTAAACAGAAATTTATGGAGTTGGGGTGGAAGCTTAGGGCCAAAACTGGCAGAGTGGTTATCTCTGGACTCTCGCCTGTGCCAAGGGATAGTTTAGAGAAGAACAGAGAGAGAGAATGTTTGAACTCGTGGCTGCAGGGATGGTGCAGGAGGGAGGGGTTCAGGTTCCTGAACAATTGGGACTCATTCTGGGATAGGTGGGACCTCTACAAGAGAGATGGTCTACACCTGAACCAGAGGGGAACTAATATCTTGGGGGAAAATTTGCTAAGGCTATGCAGGGGGCTTTAAACTGATTCGGGGGGGGTGGGATCCTAAGTAGTTGGGGTGCTAAGAGGGATGAGAGTAAGGGGGTCATAGAGGAAAGCTGTAAAACACAGCAGCATACGGGTGGGGTAGGGCATGGTTTGAAATGCGTTTACTTTAATGCAAGGAGTATTCGCAATAAGGGGGAGGAACTTGCAGCTTGGACCAGTACCTGGAACTTCGATGTTGGGGCCATTTCAGAGACTTGGGTAGAGCAGGGACAGGAATGGATGTTGCAGGTTCCGGGGTACAAATGCTTTAGTCGGAGTAGAGAAGGAGGTAGAAGGGGGGGGAGGAGTGGCATTATTAGTCAAAGACTGTATCACAGTGACAGAAAAGAAGTTTGATGAGGACTTGTCTGTTGAGGTAGTATGGGCTGAGATTAGAAACAGGAAAGCAGAGGTCACCCTGTTTGGGAGTCTTCTATAGACCTCCTAAAAGTTCTAGAGAGGTTGAGGAAAGGATTGCAAAGTCAATTCTGGTCAGGAGTGAAAGTAATAGAGTAATTGTTATGGGGGACTTTAACTTTACTAATATTGATTGGAATAGCTATAGCTGTAGCTCGTTAGAGGGGTCAGTTTTCGTACAAAGTGTGCAGGAAGGTTTTTTGACTCAGTATGTGGATAGGCCAACTAGAGGTGAGGCTACACTGGATTTGGTGCTGGCAATGAGCCAGACCAGGTGTTAGGCTTGGAAGTTAGTGAACATTTTGGTGATAGTGACCACAATTCGGTTACGTTCACCTTAGTGATGGATAGGGATAGGCATGAAGCTGGGGGCAGGGTAATTATGAGGCCATCAGGAGAGAATTAGGGTGCATAGATTGGACTAGGAAACTACAGGGACTGGGAACATCTGGAATGTGGAGCTTATTCAAGGAGCAGCTGCTGCGGGTCCTTGATAAGTATGTCCCTGTAAGGCAAGGAGGAAATGGTCGAGTAAGAGAACCTTGGTGTATGAAAAAAGTTGATTTGCTGGTTAAAAGGAAAAAGGAGGCTTATGTCAGGATGAGGCTTGAAGGCTCGGTTAGTGCAATGGAAAGCTATAGATTAGCCAGGAGGGAGCTAAAGAGTGAATTGAGGAGAGCTAAGAGAGGACATGAGAAGACTTTGGCTGATAGGATTAAGGAGAATCCTAAAGCTTTCTTTAGATATGTTAAGAATAGAAGAGTGGTTAGGACAAGATTAGGGCCAGTCATAGACAGCAGTGGGAAGTTGTGCGTGGAGCCTGAAGAGATTGGAGAGGTACTGAATAAATATTTCTCTTCGGTATTCATGCAGGGTGATGTAAATGTAGTTATGGAGAACACTGAGGTACAGAGTAGCAAACTGGAAAGTATCGAAGTAGATAGGGAGGATGTGCTAGATATTCTCGAGGGTTTGAAGTTGGATAAGTCCCCTGGGCCGGACGGGATTTACCCTAGGATGCTCTGGGAGGCAAGAGAGGAGATTGCAGAGCCTCTGGCTCTGATCTTCAGGTCGTCGTTGGTTACAGGTGTGGTTCCGGAGGACTGGAGGATAGCGAATGTGGTCCCGTTGTTCAAGAAGGGAAAGAGAGACCTTCCAGGGAATTATAGGCCAGTGAGTCTTACTTCTGTTGTGGGCAAAGTATTGGAGAGAATTATTAGGGATAGGATTTATAGTTATTTAGAGAGAAATGAATTGATTGGGGATAGTCAGCATGGTTTTGTGAAGGGTAGGTCGTGCCTTACTAACTTATTGAGTTTTTTGAAAAAGTGACCAAAGAGGTGGATGGGGGTAAGGCAGTTGATGTGGTATATATGGACTGTAGTAAGGCGTTCGATAAGGTGCCCCATGGAAGGCTTCTGCAGAAAATGCAGATGTATGGGATTGAGGGTGATTTAGCTAATTGGATTAGGAATTGGCTAGCAGATAGAAGATAGAGGGTGGTGGTTGATGGGAGATATTCATCGTGGAGTTCGGTTACAAGTGGTGTACCTCAGGGGTCTGTTTTGGGGCCCCTGCTGTTGGTAATTTTTATAAATGATCTGGATGAGGGTATTGAAGGATGGATTAGTAAATTTGCGGATGACACCAAAGTCGGAGGAGTGGTAGATAGTGAAGAGGGGTGTTATAGTTTGCAGAGAGACCTGGACAAGTTGCAGAGCTGGGGCGAGAGGTGGCAAATGGAGTTTAATGTGGAAAAGTGTGAGGTAATTCACTTTGGCAGGAATAACAAATGTGTAGAGTATTGGGCTAATGGTAGGACTCTCAATAGTGCTGATGAACAGAGGGATCTTGGTGTATATGTTAATAGATCCCTGAAAGTTGGCAATCAAGTCGATAAGGTTGTTAAGAAGGCATATGGAGTCTTAGCTTTTATGGTAGGGGGATTGAATTTCGGAGCCGCAACGTCATGTTGCAACTGTACAAAACTCTAGTGCGGCCGCACTTGGAGTATTGTTTTCAGTTCTGGTCCCCGCATTATAAGAAAGATGTGGAGGCATTGGAGAGGGTACAGAGGAGTTTACCAGGATGTTGCCTGGTATGGAGGGCAGGTCTTATGAAGAGAGGCTGAGGGATTTGAGGTTGTTTTCGTTAGAAAGGAGGCGGCTAAGAGGGGACCTAATAGAAACATATAAGATGATTAGAGGTTTAGATAGGGTGGACAGTGATAGCCTTTTTCCTAGGATGGAGAACGCTAGCACGAGGGGACACAGCTTTAAATTAAGGGGTATGAGTTATAGGACGGATATCAGAGGTAGGTTCTTTACCCAAAGGGTGGTTCGGGAGTGGAATGCCCTGCCTGCAGCAGTTGTAGATGCGCCAGTTTGGTGGCGTTTAAGAGGTTAGTTGATAAGTATATGGAAGAGAAGGAATGGTTTAGTTTGGAGGGGCATTGCTTTTTATATTGGTCGGCGCAACATCGAAGGCCGAAGGGCCTGTTCTGTGCTGTAATGTTCTATGTTCTATGTATCTGCTACTTCTAGATTTCCCAAGGAGAAACAGCCTCTCTGCACCCACCCTGTCAAGACCCTCAGAATCTTATTTTTCAATAAGATCACCCTGCTTTTGTACTCTTATACCCCAATTTATAATCCCCGGCATCCTGTGTACTTTATTAACTGGCTTCTCAATCTCGGCTCTGCACTCGCTTTAGAATTGTACTTTTAACATTGGTAGGAAGAACGAGGGGCAAAGTGAGGCATTTCAGATTTAAGCACAAGATTGGATAATGTGAAAATGATAATTGTACATTGATTATAATACAAGAAAGAAAGAACTGGAAACTTGTCATGCAAATGTATTTAGGTTCTACTTGGCCTTTGCTCAACTATAATTAGACCGCATATATCTCTTCATGTTTGCACACGGGATGGCCCACTTGAAACATCTATGATTGTGTCTGGGTGAATTGTACAACTAGGTAGTAGAAAGGGTTTTAACCTGAGTAGCTGGGGAGAGGAGCGGGGTAGGTAGAAGGTGGTTCATGGACAAGGCAATAATGCAAAGGAGTGATCCAGGGTACAAAGGCATTGATGAGGCCGCATTTGAAAGACTGTGCACAGTTTTGGTCCCCTTACTTGAGGAAGGACATAAATGCACTAGAGGTGGTTCACAGAAGGTTCACCAGATTAATTCTACGGATGAAGGGCTTATCTTATGAAGAGAGATTGAGCAGTTTAGGCCAATATTCGTTGGAGTTTAAAAGAATGAGAGGAGGCCTAATTGAGATATATAAGTTGCCAAAGGGGATTGACAGGGCAGACAGGATTTTTTTTCATTTATTAGACATTCTAGAACAATAGGCCACAGTTTAAAACTAAGGGTGACAGAAATTAGGAATTCAAAGGATTGTGAATTTGTAGAGTTCTCTAACTCAGTGCAATGTATGCCAGAACACTAAACAAATGAGGTGGTAGATAGGTTTTTAATTAGTAACAGTATGAAAGGTTATGGGAAGTGGGCAGGAAGGGGGAAAATGAGGCCAAGATGAGATTAGCCATGATCATACTGAATGGGACAGAAGGCTCAAGGGGCTGAACTGCTTACTCCTGATTCTAGTTCTTATGTGACAGGAAGAAACAGTGTATATGACCATAAGAATGCATCACCAAACAGGATCAGAGTAGTGAAAAATGGTAAGACAGAACGACAGGCTTTTTAGCTCAGTGAATGCAGCATTCCTAACAAGATGGATGGATTGTTTGCACAAAATGATCAAGGTAGTTATGTTAAACCTGTATAAAACACTGGTTTGGCAATAGCTTAAAGACTCCACACAGTTCTGGATATTACACTTTAGCAAAATGCGAAGGCATTAGGAGGGTGAAGAAAAGATTCACAAGAATGGTTTTAGGGATGAAGAACTTCATTAAGTGGACAGATTGGAGAGGCTGGGCTGTTCTTGGAGAGGGAAGATATGGGGCAGCATGATGGCACAAGGGTGGCACAGTGGCTAGCACTCTGCATCACAGTGCCAGGGATCCAGATCTGATTCTAGGCTTGGGTCACTGTCTGTGTGGAGTTGCACATTCTCTGTTTCCGCGAGGGTTTCCTCCAAATGCTCCAGTTTTTTCCCTACATGCCAAAGATGTGCAGGTTAGGTTGACTGGCCATGCTAAATTGCTCTTAGTGTCAGGAGATTAGCAGGGTTAATAGACAGGGTTATGGGGATAGGGGCTGGTGGGACTTGGTCTGTGCAGACTCGATGGGCCAAATGGCATCCTTCTGCACTTTAGGAATTCTACGACAGAGACGTTCAAAATTATGATCAGTTTGGACAGAGTAGTTAGGGAGAAACTCTTCCTATTGGTGGAAGGAAAGTGAACCAGAAGACTCTGATTTAAGGTGACTGGCAAAAGGGACAGAAGTAGTATGAAGAAAAGTATTTTTACACAACGAGCGGTTTGGATCTGGAATGCACATGAGAGTGCAGTGGTAGCAAATTCAATTATGAATTGAAAAATTATCTAGAAAGAAAAAAATCTGCAGGGCTATGAGAATAAGGCAGGGAACTAGGCAAGGTTTTCCTGCAAAGTGCGGGCACATAAGAACATAAGAAAGTAGGAGCAGGAGTAGGCCATCTAGCCCTTTGAGCCTGCCCCGCCATTCAATAACATCATGGCTGATCCGTAGAGGATCAGTTCCACTTTCCTGCCTTCTCCCCATAACCCTTAATTCCCTTATCGATCAGAAATTTATCTACCCATGATTTAAATATATTCAACTAGGTGGCCTCCACCACTTAATGGGCAGAGAATTCCAGAGATTCACCACCCTTTGAGTGAAGAAGTTCCTCCTCAACTCTGTTCTAAACCACTCCCCCAATTATTTTGAGGCTGTGCCCTCTAGATCTGGTTTCCTTTCTAAACGGAAAGGATCTCTCTATCTCTACCCTATTTAGCCCCTTTATTATCTTCTACATCTCGATAACATCCCCCTCAGCCTTCTAAATTCCAGCAAGTACAACCCAGTCTATTTAATCTCTCCTCATAAGCTAACCTTCTCATCTCTGGTATCAGCCTGTGAACCTTCCCTGTACTCCCTCCAAGGCCAACATATCCATACGCAAATAAGGGGACCAAAACGGCACACAGTACTCCTATTGCGGCCTCATCAGTGCCTTGTACAGTTGCAGCAAGATCTTCCTGCTTTTATAGTCGATTCCCCTCACGATAAAGACCAACATTCCATTCACCTTCTTGAACACCTGCTGCAGCTGCAAACTGAGTTTTTGCAATTTGTACACCAGGACCCCTGGTCCCTCTGCACAGCAGCACGCTACAACTTTTCACCCTTTAAATAATATTCCATCCTACTATTATTTCTACCAAAGTGGATAACCTTGCATTTGCTAATGTTATACTCCATCTGCCAGATCCTCGCCCACTCAGTCAGCCTATCCAGATCTCTCTGCAGACTTTCCGCATCCTCCACACAATTCGCTTTTCCACTAATCTTTGTGTCATCAGCAAATTTTGTTACCCTACATTCAGCCCCCTCCTCCAGATCGTCTATGTATATGGTAAACAGTAGAAGCCCCAGCACCAATCCCTGCAGCATGCCACTAGTCACCAACTGCCAAACAGAAAAGTACCCATTGATTCCAACTCTGCTTCCTGTTAGATAACCAATCCTCAATCCATGCCAGCACTTTACCCCCAACTCCGTGTACCCTAAACTTCTGCAGACACCTTATTGAATGCCTTCTGGAAATCTAAAAACACCGCATCCACTGGTTTCCCTTTGTTTACAGCATGAGTCACATCTCCAAGTACAAGATGACAGGAGGCAGCAATTCGGCCTGTGTTGTAATGGGTCTATGATTCTATGATTTTTTAATGTATTTGTGAGATGTGGACATTGCCCATTCTCTTGAAACCGAGAGGCTTGCTAGGCCATTTTAGAAGGCAGTCACCTACATTACTGTGGATCTGGAATCACATGTAGGCCAGGCCGAATAAGTACAGCAAACTTTCTTCTCTAAAGAATATTAACAAGCTAGAGAGGGATTTTTTTTTTTTACAACATTCAATGGTAATTGTCATGGTGACCAAGACTGAGACTAGATATATATTTTAGATTTATAAACTGAATTTAAATTCCGTCAGCTGCCTTGGGACTTTAACAGGCCTGGGTCTCTGGGTTATCAG
Organism: Sphyrna mokarran; assembly: GCA_024679065.1. Classification (NCBI taxonomy): domain Eukaryota; kingdom Metazoa; phylum Chordata; class Chondrichthyes; order Carcharhiniformes; family Carcharhinidae; genus Sphyrna; species Sphyrna mokarran. The sequence goes on from JAGIQG010000013.1 coordinate 68,724,259, forward strand.
TCCAATGACATTGCCACTACACCGTCATCTCCTCTCTCCACATCCCCTCCCTGCTTGCCCTCAGATATGCTTTTAAAAAAAAGTAAGTTTAGCATTGTTGAATACATACACAACCAGCTCATACTACCATGTTGCATGCAAGTGTAAACAAGAATACAGCTGCCCCCCTTACAAGCTCCAAGCATGGTTAAACACCAAGTTCTGTTAAGGTTGAGGTAATATATTAAAAATGGCAACTTACTTGGAGAGAGATGCTTGTTTCCTGGTGTGGATCAGTAGCTTCTGTGTCCTTACCACCAGAGTATTTTTCAGTCACAGATGAGAGTTCTCTGGAACCAGAGGCTGCAGAGGACACCTCGGGTTCAGTCTCATTCTTAACAGCTGTAGCTGAGTATTCACTGGCAGAGATGAAGCCATCTGGTTTTTCCCATCGTGATTCTGAGAAGTGCCATAAAATTAAACTTTTATTGCAGGGTATAAATAGTAACAGACATAAAGGATCTGCTAGGACACTAAGTAGCCTTATGACCAAGATCGTGAAACAAGTCAGCTAATCAAGACACACCTTTCACTCAGATTCTTGAAAGCCAACAGATCTGCTGTACTCTCGGGAACCAGGGATGACTGACTCAGGCTCATTACTGGAACCAGTTCCTTGAAGACTGGGCATCTTTTCTTTTGGCTCCAGGTAATTCTGCAAGCCAGTGCCTCAACAACTAGACTGATTTTAACTGCACAATAAGCAAGATATTTACTATGAAGGTCTGCAACAATAAGGTGGTTAAATTCCAGAAGTATCAGTGCATTCTGCTGCCCTTGTTGGACCAACCTGCATCTACTCTTTGTGCACTTGGGTATGTTTCTATGGGAAGACAATGTGCACTAAACATACAGAAATTCATCCATACAGATTTCTCATATAGATTGGTTCAGAGACTGAAATCTTATAATGGGTTTCCTTGCCCCTCTGAAGCCTGGCCTACAAAAACAGAACAGAGATAGCTATCATAGTAAAAATTAAAAAGAAAACATAAGTTATACCTAATCTAGAACTTTAGTCAGCAAAATTAAAACTGAAACAACACTGATATTCATACACTGAAACATAATCATGTTCACTATACATACCTTTTGTTATGACATTGTAATAGTAGGTGCAGCCCTCTGGAGTAAGTCCTTCTACCCATGAAGAGGCTGAAAGGTCCTGATAAGAATGCAATTATGCAAACAGTGAGGCAAGGTACATTACGAGAATTGCAGTCAGAGCTGTTTAAGTTTCTGCATTATCAATTGATCTTGAAATTGTTAGTTCATTCATTTTTCTCTCATATCTACACAGAACATGCGAATTAAATTTTACATTAATCTGATACTGAGTTAATCAACTATTGCGATGTGTAACCAGCTCCAGTTGCATCAGTTTGCTTTCTCCCAATTATTTTCACAACATTGCAACCTGAACAGCATCTCAGGATACCGCATACCATTCATGCTCTTTGACCGTGGCTTCTGCACAAGACCACAATATCCATCACAACTCTGTCATCAGTGCTGTGGTGAACCAGATTTCACAAAGGTGGCTGGGTTTCTTCAGCACCACAATCAGGGAAGTGCATCACAACCTCCAGTGCAAAAGAAGAACATGCTTATTTTTAAGGTGCTGAAAGATTACGAAATTCTAATGAACTTGAGATCCCTGATGCCAACTGGTGAGGCATTCTTGTTTTTGAAATAGGACAAAGCTGATCTGATAAAATGGAACAATAACAAGTGCAGAATTGGATTGAGACAAGGTGCATATTGCTAAGAATATTCGAAGTGCTTCATAGCCAATAAATTGATTTTGGAGAAGTGTCATTTTTGTAATATAAAGAAAAATTACAGCCAAACTGGGCATCGCAAAATCCCACTAATAGCAATGAGGTTTTGGCATCATCAGCTCAAAAGTAACAATAGTCAAGGGACCAGGAAATAGCCCATAATTCTTTAAGGAGTGCCGCAGAATCTTTTGCGTTAATACAAAAGGTTGAACTTGGTTTAGTATCTCATGGGAAATTATAACTGCACAAGATATTGATCCTCCTTGCCTTACTTTATAAGCAAAGTAATGCAATTTAACATTATGGGTCTCAAGACTTTTAGAACATCATGTAGCTGCTTATCCTCTAAGCATCTAAAAAATAGATGTCCTTTGTATGTGGTCCTAAGTATTGTGCTTACACTGACATCCAAAGAAACGGGAATACAAAATGCTCATCTTCATGAGAATCCAGCTGTAATAAAGTTACAAATATATGTGAAAACTTTGGTGTACTTTGGCAAAGGAGGTCACAACATACAACTTCTCACCCAAAGAAGAGTGAGCAGCAAGTCAAGTGATCTCACTGAACCCAAGTCAATACCAGATACTCATTCCTGTACCAGTAGGGATGAAAGGGCCTTCAGTTCTGCCCTTCCAGGGTATGTCATTACAATCCTTAAAAACCAGTGATAACTGTTGTCTGGAAACTGCACATGCACTAGATTCTCAACAAGCATCGAAGCAAAACACGCCACCACGTTACAGGTGATGTACCAGCGTCATTTTCAATGTATAAAGGCACGACACAAAATTAGCTCAGAATACAGTTAAATAAGCAGATTGAAGTAGTAAAATCTTCGTAGTTTTGCCAGAACACTGCCAGCTCAAACCTTATATATGGCCAAAGACTCCATTTGTATGATTAGATTGGACTATAAAATAGACCAATTTCAGGTTTTTTTTGAAGGAGTGCACTTACTTCAAACTAATTGCCCCTGCCAGCAAGCACAGGACAATGTCTGCTGGAGGGAACATTTACAAAGTAATGTTAATAAAGCGTATTTATGGCCCACAGATATAAAAGCCCTCAATGATGTGGTAGGCAAATGCAAACCAACAATGTACCTGTTGTGCAACTTCACTCTGCACAAAGTTTGAGCTCTCTTGGAACCCTTCAGGCTTTTCCCATTGTGATTCTGTACAATGAAGAAATAATTGCCTGTGAGTCTCTCACTGCTACTTGGCCTGAACACAATCTGTATATTACAAGTTCCCATTTCCATACAGGATACAACTATTTAGCAGTGTCTTTGAAATATGAACACACACCACCCCATGAAAGCATATGGTCATAATTTAATTGACTAGTTTGGAATGTTGTCAACATATCTTCATAATCTATCATCTCTGCAATACAATCTAATTTTAGCACTTGTGATTAATCAAACATGAACAACTCCAAGGGAGCAACAAATTCAGATTTATTTTGTTCCCTTAACATTAAAAAATGTTAGCCAAGATAAATCAAATATTTAGCTTTAACTTAGAGGACATCTAAAAAGATTATATTTTCCCCATAAATTTACATGACCAATGAATCACAATCAGGATATATAGTACACTGAATGATGTGCTTGTATCAATTATATATACACACAAATGGTCTGGACCTGGATCACACTGGCAGGATGAAATACATTGTATGTGTAAAGAACTAACCTGTGCAATGTTACATTGCATATCTATTTGAGGGCAATAAACCAATTGATATTAATCTCAAATATTTTATTATATTTATGCAGTTATTTCACAAATGCAAAGCTACACAGCAATTGATACACATGGCAAACAAAGACACAAATTTAGTAAGATCCAGAGAAAGATTACAGGTAAGCTGACCAGCTCATCTTTCTCCAAACAAAACATTTGAAGACAAGCATGCACAGATAAAATTTGCTGTTGGTAGTCCAGAACCTCAGTACATATAGGAACATTTATGTAAATCCTATGATTCCACAGAATAGGATTTTATCCTTAGGTAGAACTCTTCTGATAATGGAACAGACTGCACCCAACTTGGCACATTTTATTGGGAATTACAATTTTTATTCAGTGATAGAGATTTACTAATCCCAAATTGAAAACTTATATTTTCACAGCATTTTCTTGCATTTCCTTACTATTCCTAAGGCAGAGGGCAAATGGCAGTACACTTGGTGAATGACAACAGAAAGATGCACAGGAATGTTTGAACAGATATGGCCTGCTATTTTGTTATCCATTGGTCTGAGGTCAACATTCCTCCAACACAATTCAGTGTTTCTGACGTTCCTCTGAAGGAAGCTTTCTCCTCCAGCATCTCTTCCTTTCTTCCCCATCTCACAAGGAAGCAGATTGCCCTCCACAGAGTTCCTCAGTCGACATCAGAAACTTATTGAGCTACAGCAACAAGCATTCTGCAGTACACCCTCAGCAGGACTGCAACTACTTTTTCTTCATTTAAACCTGCATAACTGTTCAATTTAATATTATACAGGGAACACCAGTTGACAGTCACATGTACAACTTGCTTGGATTTATGGATTATGAACTAAATTCAAGGTCTAAACCTTAAACTGGTAGCAAGATTTATTTCAAACCAAATATCCTTTAAATCATTCTGACTTTACAACTATAGCCATTTTTTGGCATCACTAATGCAAGGAAATCACTAATACTCTCCTTGATCGTGTTAGACAAAGCTTCAATGTTTAAAGTCTGCAAGGAGAGAGTCAGGAGCTTTGATATTTAAAATCAGTGGGGAGGGAGCAGGGAGATTCACAGCAAGGTGTGCCTGGATCAATTAAAACTAAAACTTTAAAATATAATACCAAAAAAAACCTAAAACTCATACATATCTAAAAAATATATAATTTGCAACAGGAAATATTACTTGCACTTAAGCATAGTAAATTGAATAATTCCAATTATTCAATACTACAAAGTCAATTAAGTAAATAAATTAACTAAATAGCATGAATTATAATGTCTGCAAAAGCACAACATAAAGGAGTGAAATATCTGGGCACTTAGTTCCAGGAAACAATCTCACTTCTTGGAATAGAGTCTCTGTTCCGATGAGTGGTGAGTGAATATGGGGTACGACCTTGAGCAAGGCAGGTAAAGGGGCCACGCAGACAGTTTTTGACTTCGCAATTATCAAATGGTTTGAGGTGCTCACAACTGATGTGGACAAGTGGACGGTCTGCAAAGTGAATGAGGAGGTTGGCCCTTGGCACCATGGTATAGGAAGCAGTTCAAGCAGTTGAGTAAACAGGAATCTAGTAGTAGGGGGCAGTATAATGAGGAAAATTAACTGCTCTCTATAGCAAAGAAGGAGAATCAAGAAGATTACTGCTTTCTGTCTGGCCCCAGGGTTTGAAATGAACTTGCAGTAGGACAAGGACCAATAGTTGTGGTCAATGTAGATACTAATGACATAGGCAGGCCAAGGAAAGAGATTCTGCATAGTCAGTGTACGGGGCAAAGGATGAAATTAAGAAGCAGAACCTCAAAGCTAAATATCTCTGGATTATCTGACTACGTACAAATCAGTATAGGTAAACAAGATTAAAGGAATGAATGTATGGCCCCAAAGACTGGTGTGGGAGAAGTGGATTCTGGAATTCTGGTGCACTAGCACCAGAATTCTGGTGTACTGGGGAAAATGGAGGCTGTACCAGTGGAATGGTCTGCACTTGAACCAAACTGAGACCAGTGCTCCTCCAAATCATACAACTAGGGAAACAGAAAGGATTTTAAGCTATTTCAGGGATCAAATGTGAGTGGGGGGAATGCTGTATTAAAAACAAGAGAAGAAAGTATCCTTGAACTGGTGGTGTTATAAGTAATAGCGTTAGAGTGACCTCATGCCCCCAGGTATCAGTGATCATAATATGATTCAATTTTACATTCAGTTTGAGGGTGAGGGGAATGTACCTAAGGATTATATTTTGAACTGATATAAAATTAAAATTAATTTCAGGTGCTGAACAAAATCTAGGACAATAGGGAAAGTATGAGGTGGAATTAAATGGTTTAGTAGGACACCAATGTACCAACAGTTTAGATTGTCAGGAGTTGGTTCAGATTCAATGATGCAAATAATGTACTGCAACGTAAACTGCATTAGGACTGCTGAACCTGCAAACCAAACTGATTCAATATTACCCCCAGGTAGTCTTTTGAAGTAAGGATAACCAAGTATTACCACAGACAAGATAAAGGTTTTTAAGATAAGAACCTACCACTGATTCATTCTATTTTATGGTGGCAAATTCAGAGACTTAAAACTTGTGATTCAAAGTTTTAGTTCATCTAATTTTGCCCATGAATAAGAAATAACTTACATGCGATCCAACTAAAATGAATTCTGATTTATAAAGCACGTTTGCAAATGTCCTGCATCGAGTTACTCTAACTACATGGACAGGGCAGGTTATAACAATGAATTATTCATTTGTAACCAATTTCACTGGTATGCTGGAGTGCCTTACCAAGCTGAAGGTATGAGATTGTTTGAATTAAAAACAGCCACATGGTAGTATAAATTAGCATACAGAAGCAAAGTATCTCCAAAATTTGAACACGTTAAGGAAGCTATTTCAGTCTGCAACAGCTCTTTGAGTAGTACCGTTCTTGAACAGGATGCTCCTGCTAAATCAAAAAGGCTGTGCAAAAATAGGCTATGCAAGTGTATAAACTTGAGTGCTTGTGCGATGCCAGATGCATGGGTCACACGTCTAAATGTGTGGCTGATCAAATTAAACTGCATGTTCCTTTAATTGTTAGTAAGAGACTGTGCTCAACCAGCCTATGTGATTCTGCAGTTGGGTGGCACCTGATTGTCCATCAGGTGCTAATAGCTATACTAACAACCAATCTAAGTTAATCAACCGAGACTGTAATATTTACGTTAACATACATTCATATGCAGGGACCCATACTCTACAAATAAATGGAATATATTCAAGCCTTCTGCCTTTTTTAAATACTTGGTAGCTTGGGGAACCTATAATTCTCCATTTTGTCCACTGCAACGCCATAGCCAGGATTGAATTACCAACCAATCATCGCCCTTGTAGGAACACAAGAGTAGACCACAAGGAAGCATGTTGTGCCCATTTGAAATCCGGTATTCTTGTTTTTGTTCTGAACGCAAAACAAAAAGCTTCAACAATGTCTCTTTCAACAAGAGTTACCAGTCATGGTGAAGGTGGTAAAGCTTTGATATTTAAGAATGACACAGTAAGAAGTCTCAACACCAGGTTAAAATCCAACAGGTTTATTTGGTAGCAAACACCTTTCAGAGCTCTGCTCCTTCGTCAGGTGAGTAGGAGTTCTGATCACAAACAGGGCACATAAAGACAGAACTCAATTTACATGAATAATGTTTGGAATGCAAGTCTTTACAGCTAATCAAGTTTTAAAAACACAGGCAATGTGAGTGGAGAGAGCCTTAAGCATGGGTTAAAGAGATTTGTATACTCTCCAGGCAAGTCACTCTGGTTTCTCTTGATCCTATAAATATTTTAGTGTCCAGGCAAGCCGTCAGGGTTACAGGTAGTGCGACATGAACTCAAGATTGCGGCCATCTTCACGTGTGCGGAACTTGGCTATCAGTCTCTGCTCAACGACTCTGCACTGTTGTGTGTTATGAAGGCTGCCTTGGAGAGCGCTTACCTGAACATCAGAGGCCAAATGCCCGTGACCACTCTCATTAACTGATCTCTCTGGAGACAATATACATCTCTTTAATCTGTGCTTAAAGCCTTGTCCACTCACACTGTCTGTTTATTGTCCACTCACATTGTCCTTTAAGACTTGATTAGCTGCAAAGACTCGTATTCCAATCATTATTCATGTAAGTTAAGTTTGTGTTTTTATATGCTCTGTTTGTTATCAGAACCCCCACTTACCTGACAAAGGAGCAGGGTTTTGAAAGCTAGTGGCATTTGCTACCAAATAAACCCTTTAACCTGGTGTTAAACTTCTACTGCGTTTACCCCAGTCCAATGCCGACATCTCCAGATCATTTAAGGATGATATCAGGGTGGTAATGAGAGATGATATAAGTTCTGAGAAGAAAAAGATTGAATCCATTTGGATGTAAATTAGAAATAGTGAGAAAAAGTCACTGATAATTGTGGTCTATAGGCCACAAATAATATCATGAAGGGGCAGGCAATAAACAAAGAAACTGTTTGGCAATTAACATGGGGGATTTTAATCTACATATTGATTGATCAAACCATGAATTGCAAGAAGTTGGTTTGCAGGTGCGACAGTTAATTAAGAAGGTAAATGGAATTTTGTCCTTCATTGCTAGAGGAATGGAGTTTAAAAACAGCAAGGTTGCAACTGTATAAGGTGCTGGTGAGGCTCTACCTGGAGCACTGTGTATGGTTTTGGTCTCCTTACTCGAGAAAGGATGCACTGGCACTGGAGAGGATGCAGAAGAGAATTCACTCAAAACAAGGGGAACCAAATTTAGGGCTCAGTTGAGCAGGAACTTCTTCACCCAAAGGGTTGTGAATCTGTGGAATTCTCTGCCCAGGGAAGCAGTTGAGCTACCTCATTGAATGTTTTTAAGGCAAAGATAGATAGATTTTTGTAAAGGAATTAAGGGTTACAGTGAGAGGGCAGGCAAGTGGAGCTCAGTTCATGAAAAGTTCAGCCATGATCTTATTGAATGGTGGAGCAGGCTTGAGGGGCCACATGGCCTACTCCTGCTCCCAGTTCTTATGTTCTTAACGTATCACCATTAAAATGAGCAATAAGGGATGGTGCTTTATGTAGCATCAAGAGTCAAACATTCAGATGTTACAACTTGCAGTTATACAGCATCTTTAACGCAGTACTGCAAAATGCCTCAAGGCACTTTGCAAGAACTAACAAAAAGTGAGGAGTCAGTATTAAGATGGGTGAATAAAAGCTTGGTAAAAGAAGTAGCTTTCAAGAGAATCTTTAAATAGAGAGAGAAAAACCATTGTGGAGAGGAATGGAGAAGGAATTCAAGAGCTTGCACAACTAATGGGAATCAACAGTTAGTAAACAGGACATAAACAAGCAACCAGAATTGGAGTACTACAGAGATTTTGGGTTGGAAGGCTGGAGATGACAGAAATGAATGGCAAACTCATTAAAGAGTTTAAATATAAGAACAAGAATTTTAAAGTTGAGACAAAACAGGAGTCGATAGGAGCAGATCCAGGGTGCTGGATTTGCTATGAATTAGGACATAAACAGAATGTTGAATAAGCCACTATCCAAAGACGTGCATGTTAGGTGGATTGGCCATGCGTAATTGCCCCATAGTGTCACAAGATCTGTAGGTCATGATGGACGAGCCATGGTAAACGTGTAGAGTTGTGGTGGTGGTGGGGGGGAGAGAATGTCTGGGTAAGATACTGTCAGAGTTGGTACAGACTTGACGGCTGAATGGCGTCTTTCGGCAATGTAGGAATTCTATGATAGTAAGGTAGTGGAGAATGGAGTAGAGCAAGTGAGTATTGTAATAATTGTGCATGGAAGCAAGGAAGGCATAAATGAGGTGATGCAGGTGCTGAGACAAACAAAAGAGAATACACAATCAAACATTTGTTTCAGGATCAAATAGAAAGCAAGATTACAAACAGCCTGGTTCAGCCACAGAATGCATAGCCAGAGGGATGGAATCAGCAGCTAGGGAATGGAGTGGGGGTCTTGGTTCTGACATTTAGTTCAAGGTTGGCTCATTCAGAGCTGTTTGTCAAACGGAATCAGTACAGAATGCAGAAGTGCTGAGGCAGATTTGGTGTGTCACAGACAACATGTGGAACCTGATGGCTTTAAATGATATCATCACGAAGGGATAGCATGAAATGAAGATGAAAAACATTGCAACTAGGGGTTGAGGGCGAGGATGCAAGAATAGGTTCTTGAGGCGACTCCAAAAATAACTATGTAGGGGCTGGGAAAGAAGTCATTGCAGGATTCTCTGATAATGATCGGGCAGGTTAACAAAGGAACTAGAAAAGGACAGTACCAGTTTATTGCATAATGGAAGAGAGGTACTACTGAAAGTTAGTATGGTCAGCTGTGTCAAAGGCTGCAGACAGATCAAGAAGCATAGAAGTCTTAGATTGTCATAGAGCGCAGCATTTGAGATTTTGATTAGTATTTAAAGTGGAGGTACGGGTGCAACCTGCTTATAGACTTTTTGACATAGAAAGAAAGATCTGAGAAGTGGTAGCTCATTCAAAACCTTGAGAGTAAAGAGAAATTGAAGATGGAGCTTGAGCCGGCAAAAACAGCAGACTCAAAGGTAAGAAAGGATTGTTTCAGAAGTGAACTGATGACAGACTTGGAGGGAGCGACCGCAACCAGGCGGAGGGCAACCGTAATCAGGCACAGGGCACCATTAACAATATCAAATGGTATGAGGGCAAGGAGGTAAGTTGGGTAGTCAGCAGTTTAGTGGAAACATGTCAACTGGACAGAAAGTCATGGAAACTCAAATTGGATATGAATTGAGATATATAGGAAACTCAAGAAAGATGAGGATTCAGAGGGATTCTGTTGTGTTATCACTTCCAGTGAAGGCATAATTAAGGAAACAGCCAGGGTGAAAAGCAGTATATGGACATCAGCCAGTAGTGCATGCCTTGTGGTGTGGAATCGCAGCTGTACTTTCCTTGAGTGTAACAGTTACTAAATCCATAAAGTATATGTATTTGCTGAGGCACCTTACACTTCAAATAAACCAAACCTTTATATAGTTTATCAGTCCTGGTGCGAGATTGACAAGTTTATGCAAAGCAAGCATAAAAAACCGTGAAGAAAGCTCAGCTTGGAGACAGGTGGAAGGGAATGATGCAGAGGCAGCTGAATAGATGGTCTCAACCTTACCGACAAAGTCAATGAATTGCTAGCACTCATTATAACTGAGGAAGGAAGAGAGATGACTTTAAGATGATAGTTGGAATGAAAAATTAAGAATGGCCTTTGGATTCTTGGGTGTTACTGGAATAGTAAGTGGTGCTAGTAGTGGAAAGCAGAGCCCGATAGTGTTTTTCACATTTCAGTCAGCTCTGGTGGTAAACAGCCTAAACAGTTTTGAACCATAAATCTAAATCAATTAGATTGAAAAGACATAAATGAATGAAAGTGGGATCTATAACCAAGTGGAAAGACCAGGGTGAGACAGAGAAAAGGATTTTTTTTTTGTCAAGGCAAAAGTAGTGGTAGTAATGTGATTTGAGCCAATTGGTGGCTGCAGATGTTTCATGGTAAATGGAGGTTCAGGATCACGAGTGTGCTGTTACAAAGTGATTTGTAGGAAGAGCTTCTTTCCAGGGTCAGACACAGAAGTGGGATTAGGAGGGGGAGCTGAGATGTGAACAGCGAAGGATACAAGGAAATGATCAGAGGAGGACACATCTGTGATTGAAATGGAAACACTATGAGAGAAAGCAAAGCGGCTTTGGAGAGATGTGCTTATGTGGAGGGAGAAATTATAGGAAGTGAACTCAGAAGAGAGGGGTCAAGCTGAGACGAGATGTTGACATTGCCATGGATGATAAGTCACTTGATGCAGCATTTAGGGCCTGGCTCATGTGAGGTAGCACTATCAGTGGGAAGGGTGGAGTTCACTTATCTCACTGTTGCAGGCAGGGACTCACTAATCAAAAATTAACACTACAACAACAGTTTACAAAATCCAAAAATTTGCATCTAAACTTGTTTACAGTCATTTAATTGTAACTGATACAGCCAAATTCACTCAGAAAAAAGACAGGATATCAATTTGGTGTTCACCATATATTGTTTGACTTGTATTCATTTCCAGAGAAAGATTAATTAATTAAGACAGAAATACTTCATGTTTGAATGTAAATGCTTGAAGTTAAACAGCTAAATAAAGTCAATAATTTCCATTTGCATTGTTTTCAATATAGTCTAAATACTAATTTAAATTAGACAAACAAACCAATCAATAAAATTTGAAGCATGGGAAAAAAAAACTAAAGGTAGGTAGGATATGGTATAAGAGCATGTCACAAAGTTTAAAATAAAAATAAACACAACAAATAAAATGGAAGACCGAAAGGCAAGTCGAACACTGTTGATCATAAATAAAAATAAAATGCTGGAAATATGCAGCAGTCCGGCAGCATCTGTAGAAACAATTAATTGTTTTGATTTGAATACAATTTCCTTAGAAAGCAGCAGTTCTGAAGAGTTGTATTCAATTTGAAACGTCAACTCTATCTCTCTCCATAAATGCTGTCAGACCTGATGAATATTTCCAACAATCTCTAACCTACTTTGTCGTGTGTGAGCGATTTAAGTGCCACAGCCCCTTTAATTTTTATTCTGAAATCAAAACACATGCTAACTTTAAGGGGCTGATATGTGTGTGGCTTAAGTGGGAACCTTTGCAATTCAGAGCAAATACTGGAAAACAGCATGACTTAAAAGGGAGAGATAATATTTGGATGGTTATCTTCATTTACAGACTCTCTTAAATGTATACTTCCTGGGCCTAAATAGCAACATATGAGAGAACTTTTAGCACTCAACTGAGTTGCATTAGAGAGATTTGAAAATAAATATGAATGGGACCTCAGAACTCAGAGGCAACATGGAGCCATAATCAGACTTAATGGCATAAAGGACATTTGTTTAAAATGAACAAGTTTCAAGAAAGACTAGCAAGTACAAGTGGATGGTACTGGCTATATCAACCTGTTTAGGATAAGAAGCAGTGAGCATTGGTTTAGTCAGAATAATCAAATACTCTATGAACACAATTCTTGTTGGGCTGGGGATTATGGGGACATGTCACCTTTGAAAGACAGCAAACCGAAGAAAAATGCTGTTCATTTTTTGAAAGATGTCTTTAGAATTGTAACCTTTGGAAGATCAGGAATGCACAAAGGCGTTATAATGGCACAGTGGTTAGCATTACTGCCTCACAGCGCCAGCAACCCAGGTTCAATTCCAACATTGGATGAAGTTTGCCTTCTACTGTCTGCATGAGTTTCCCCCCCACAGTCCACACATGTGTAGACTTGGTGGACTGTCCATGATTAACGTGCAGGATTATAGGGAGCAGTGGTAGATAGTGCTCCTCTTTTGGAATCAGGTATTCTAAGATCCCAATACAATAACTTCAAAGCTTTCTCCCTCCCATCAGAAGATTGAATATAAACAGCAAAATGATCTTTCTACTTATTCAACTTTTGATTGTTCAAAATGCAAGCTTGCAGTAGCACAATTGCTGGATACGAGAACACAAGAGCAGCAGACCATATGCCCTATCAATCTGTTACACCATTTAATACAATAATGGCTATATCTCTTTGCAGCTATGTCCTCCCCATAGTTCAGCTGGAAATCATATATGCATCATAGAATGATACAGTAGTGGAGGAGGCCCATCTTTCACTGGCTCTTTCAAATAACTATCCAGTTACTCCCAATCCCTTACTGTTTTCCCCATAGCTTAAAATTTATTTTGAGTATTTATCCAATTCCCTTTTTAAAAGTTATTCTCGACTCTGCTTCTACCAATTTTGCAGGCAATATATTCCAGACCACCTATCTCTGGATAAAAGAAAATGTTTCTTTATTCAGCTCTGTTCTTTTGCCAATCACCTCAGTACTCTCTCCTCTGGTTATGAATCCTTCAGCTGTTGGAAATGGTTTCTCCCTGCTTACTCTATATTTTGTATGTGGTGCCTGTCTCTAAGATAGTACAGAAGAAGTGGGTTATCTGATTTGAGACATTAATGGAAACACAGAGTGAGCGATTATCCCAAAGGGTCCAGTCCTCTCTGCGGCAGAATCAACGAGCAGCCATGGAGTTATCATCGTAAAGTGTGGAGCCCGCCTCAAGGGCAGCCTACAGCTGCAACTCCTGTACTTATTTTTTCTTATCAGTAAATGCCTTTTGTTCCAAACAAAGGCCAAAATGTCTTGACAACAGTAAAGTGCCATAACACTTTATCAAAACCTTTTAACTTTTCAGAACTTCTGTCAAATCTTCTTTTAATTTTCTGTTTAAATGAGAGAAACTACAGTTTCTCTAATATTTCTGTTCAACTGAATTCCCTTAACCCTGGCACCTAGTAATTCTCCTTTGCACCCTCTCCAAGGCCTTAGTGAAATTCATCCTAAAGTGCAGGATCTAAAAATAATCACAATACTCCAGCCAGGGCCTAACCAGTACTTTATGAAGGTTTAACATACTTTCCTTGCTTCTGTGCCATATGCTTCTATATTATAAAAGGATCAGCTGTGCTTTTTCTCAAAGCCTTCATAAATAGTACAGGCACCTTCCAAGGTAGGTGCCAAACATCCTTTGAAAGTCCATATATACAGCATCAACTGCACCATCTGCATCAACATTGTGTTAATTCAAGTGATTCAATCAATTTTAAGCAAGAATTCAATCAAGTTAAAGATTATTTGTCATTAACAACTCCATGTTAGCTTTTGTTTATTAGCCCATATTTTTCCTTGTGTCAATTTATTTGTCTTGGGTTAATATCATTAAATGTTTCCCAGCACCATTAGATTGATAAGCAGGTTATTGTCAGATTTATTATTCACCCCTTTATTACACAAGACGACAGGCCAAGCTATTGGACAATTCTCTAAAAATGTCTGAAAGAGAGTCTAGTGTCTGAAGGGCCAAACTATCCCTGACGCCACTAAATATGATATTGATGAAATCCAGCTGGACGAAATATTAGTTACCTGTCCTAAATAAAAAGTCTTGTACAATGCCCACCATACTTAGCATGGGCAAATAAAAAAAAAATCACATTCTTAAATTGGACTGCATCATAGTCATTTGCCGTCTCATACAACTAGTCTAGTTGAATGACAATTGAAGAATACTCCTTTGACAAATAACATTAAAATAAACCCGAGGTATTATATATTCTTATTTTGCATATTTAATACAGTTCTTAGTCACTTTGCGTTCCCTTGAGCATGTACTCCAAGTCAATATTCTGATAAGTTCTTCACAAACAAGGGTTATCTATATATTAAGTCTATATGTACTTTGAATAATTTGACTCCAAAGATATTTAAAGATTATTTATTAGTCACAAGTAGGTTTACATTAACACTGCAATGAAGTTACTGTGAAAATCCCCTAGTTGCCACATAGAACATAGAACATTACAGCACAGAACAGGCCCTTCGGCCTTCGATGTTGCGCCGACCAATATAAAAAGCAATGCCCCTCCAAACTAAACCATTCCCTTCTCTTCCATATACTTATCAACTAACCTCTTAAACGCCACCAAACTTGGCGCATCTACAACAGCTGCAGGCAGGGCATTCCACTCCCTAATCACTCTTTGAGTAAAGAACCTACCTCTGATATCCGTCCCATAACTCATACTCCTTAATTTAAAGCTGTGTCCCCTCGTGCTAGCTTTCTCCATCCTAGGAAAAAGGCTAACACTGTCCACCCTATCTAAACCTCTAATCATCTTATATGCTTCAATAAGATCCCCTCTTAGCCGCCTCCTTTCTAACGAAAACAACCTCAAATCCTTCAACCTCTCTTCATAGGACCTGCCCTCCATACCAGGCAACATCCTGGTAAACCTCCTCTGTACCCTCTCCAATGCCTCCACATCTTTCTTATAATGTGGGGACAAGAACTGCACACAATACTCCAAGTGCGGCCGCACTAGAGTTTTGTACAGTTGCAACATGACGTTGCGGCTCCGAAATTCAATCCCCCTACCAATAAAAGCTAAGACTCCATATGCCTTCCTAACAACCTTATCGACTTGACTGCCTACTTTCAGGGATCTATGCACATACACACCAAGATCCCTCTGTTCATCAACACTATTAAGAATCCTACCATTAGCCTATACTCTACACATTTATTATTCCCGCCAAAGTGCATTACCTCACACTTTTCCACATTAAACTCCATTTGCCACCTCTCGGCCCAGCTCTGCAACTTGTCCAAGTCTCTCTGCAAACTATAACACCCCTCTTCACTATCTACCACTCCTCCGACTTTAGTGTCATCTGCAAATTTACTAATCCATCCTTCAATACCCTCATCCAGATCATTTATAAAAATTACAAACAGCAGGGGCCCCAAAAACAGACCCCTGAGGTACACCACTTGTCACCGAACTCCAAGATGAATATCTCCCATCAACCACCACCCTCTGTCTTCTATCTGCTAGCCAATTCCTAACCCAATTAGCTAAATCACCCTCTATCCCATAACATCTGCATTTTCTGCAGAAGTCTTCCATGGGCCACCTTATCAAACGCCTTACTAAAGTCCATATATACCACATCAACCGCCTTACCCCCATCCACCTCCGTAGTCACTTTTTCAAAAAACTCAATGAGGTTAGTAAGGCACGACCTACCCTTCACAAACCCATGCTGACTATCCCCAATCAATTCATTCCTCTCTAAATAACTATAAATCCTATCCCTAATTATTCTCTCCAATACTTTGCCCACAACAGAAGTAAGACTCACTGGCCTATAATTCCCTGGAAGGTCTCTCTTCCCCTTCTTAAACAATGGGACCACATTCGCTATCCTCCAGTCCTCCGAACCACACCCGTAACCAACGAGGACCTGAAGATCAGAGCCAGAGGCTCTGCAATCTCCTCTCTTGCCTCCCAGAGAATCCTAGGGTAAATCCCGTCCGGCCCAGGGAACTTATCCAACTTCAAACCCTCGAGAATATCTAGCACATCCTCCCTATCTACTTCGATACCTTCCAGTTTGCTACCCTGTACCTCAGTGTTCTCCATAACTACATTTACCTCACCCTGCGTGAATACCGAAGAGAAATATTTATTCAGTACCTCTCCAATCTCCTCAGGCTCCACGCACAACTTCCCACTGCTGTGTATGACTGGCCCTAATCTTGTCCTAACCAATCTTCTATTCTTAACATATCTAAAGAAAGCTTTAGGATTCTCCTTAATCCTATCAGCCAAAGTCTTCTCGTGTCCTCTCTTAGCTCTCCTCAATTCACTCTTTAGCTCCCTCCTGGCTACTCTATAGCTATCCATTGCACTAACTGAGCCTTCAAGCCTCATCCTGACATAAGCCTCCTTTTCCTTCTTAACCAGCAAATCAACTTTTTTCGTACACCAAGGCTCTCTTACTCGACCATTTCCTCCCTGCCTGACAGGGACATACTTATCAAGGACTCGCAGCAGCTGCTCCTTGAATAAGCTCCACATTCCAGATGTTCCCAGTCCCTGTAGCTTCCTAGTCCAATCTATGCACCCTAATTCTCTCCTGATGGCCTCATAATTACCTTCCCCCAGCTATAACTACTGCCCCCAGCTTCATGCCTATCCCTATCCATCACTAAGGTGAACGTAACCGAATTGTGGTCACTATCACCAAAATGTTCACCAACCTCCAAGCCTAACCCCTGGTCTGGCTCATTGCCCAGCACCAAATCCAATGTAGCCTCACCTCTAGTTGGCCTATCTACATACTGAGTCAAAAACCCCTCCTGCACACTTTGTACGAAAACTGACCCCTCTAACGAGCTAGAGCTATAGCTATTCCAATCAATATTAGTAAAGTTAAAGTCCCCCATAACAATTACCCTATTACTTTCACTCCTGTCCAGGATTGACTTTGCAATCCTTTCCTCTACCTCTCTAGAACTTTAGGAGGTCTATAAAAGACTCCCAACAGGGTGACCTCTCCTCTCCTGTTTCTAATCTCAGCCCATACTACCTCAACAGACAAGTCTCATCAAACTTCTTCTCTGTCACTGTGATACAGTCTTTGACTAATAATGCCACTCCTCCCCCCCTTCTACCTCGTTCGCTACTCCGACTAAAGCATTTGAACCCTGGAACCTGCAACATCCATTCTTGTCCCTGCTCTACCCAAGTCTCTGAAATGGCCACAACATCGAAGTTCCAGGTACTGGTCCAAGCTGCAAGTTCCTCCCCCTTATTGCAAATACTCCTTGCATTAAAGTATACCATTCACTTGTGAATGTACAGTACATGTACTGGAGTGTATACTGGAGTATACACTCCAGTACATGTAGGCCTAATGAACAGGTTTTTCAGACTGTGGGAGAAAACTGGAGCGCTCTGAGGAAACCCATGCAGACTCTGCACAAACAGTGACCCAAGCCAGAAATTAAACCCAGGTCTCTGGCACTGAGAGGCAGCAGTGCTAATAATTGTGGAAACAAGCTATATTGTATGAAACAACACTTCAGCACACTTGATTAGAGATGTAACAGTCCAAATAAAACAAACGATCTCTCAAATTAAAATACAAATGGTCATTGCTGCAATAGACATTTTTTGCTAATTCATATAAAATTGAACAAGCTACTTATATTGAGAAATGTTGTGTTTATTTGCATTTTTACTCATTTAACTCAACTAAATGGTTTCAGCATGGTTTTGTGAAGGGTAGGTCGCGCCTTACTAACCTTATTGAGTTTTTTGAAAAAGTGACCAAGGAGGTGGATGGGGGTAAGGCGGTTGATGTGGTATATATGGACTTTAGTAAGGCGTTCGATAAGGTGTCCCATGGAAGGCTTCTGCAGAAAATGCAGATGTATGGGATAGAGGGTGATTTAGCTAATTGGATTAGGAATTGGCTAGCAGATAGAAGACAGAGGGTGGTGGTTGATGGGAGATATTCATTGTGGAATTCGGTGACAAGTGGTGTACCTCAGGGGTCTGTTTTGGGGCCCCTGCTGTTTGTAATTTTTATAAATGATCTGGATGAGGGTATTGAAGGATGGATTAGTAAATTTGCAGATGACACTAAAGTCAGTGGAGTGGTAGATAGTGAAGAGGGGTGTTATAGTTTGCAGAGAGACTTGGACAAGTTGCAGAGCTGGGCCGAGAGGTGGCAAATGGAGTTTAATGTGGAAAAGTGTGAGGTAATTCACTTTGGCAGGAATAATAAATGTGTAGAGTATAGGGCTAATGGTAGGATTCTTAATAGTGTTGATGAACAGAGGGATCTTGGTGTATTTGTGCATAGATCCCTGAAAGTAGGCAGTCAAGTCGATAAGGTTGTTAAGAAGGCATACGGAGTCTTAGCTTTTATTGGTAGGGGGATTGAATTTCGTAGCCGCAACGTCATGTTGCAACTGTACAAAACTCTAGTGCGGCCGCACTTGGAGTATTGTGTGCAGTCTGGTCCCCACATTATAAGAAAGATGTGGAGGCATTGGAGAGGGTACAGAGGAGGTTTACCAGGATGTTGCCTGGTATGGAGGGCAGGTCCTATGAAGAGAGGCTGAAGGATTTGAGGTTGTTTCGTTAGAAAGGAGGCGGCTAAGAGGGGACCTTATTGAAGCATATAAGATGATTAGAGGTTTAGATAGGGTGGACAGTGATAGCCTTTTTCCTAGGATGGAGAAAGCTAGCACGAGGGGACACAGCTTTAAATTAAGGGGTGATAGTTATAGGATGGACATCAGAGGTAGGTTCTTTACCCAGAGGGTGGTTAGGGAGTGGAATGCCCTGCCTGCGTCAGTTGTAGATGCGCCAAGTTTGGTGGCGTTTAAGAGGTTAGTTGATAAGTTTATGGAGGAGAAGGGAATGGTTTAGTTTGGAGGGTCATTGCTTTATTCATAATTGGTCGGCACAACATCGAGGGCCAAAGGGCCTGTTCTGCGCTGTAATGTTCTATGTTCTAAACTACATAAGGAATAAACAACTTAAATTCTCAACTGAAAAGATAAAAACAAGCTTGCAAAATTTAGAAGAGATAATACAAAACAAGATGTGCTAAGTTTGGTTACTACCATGGATTTTGAAAGCTGGTAGCATTTTGAGAAGTGTGTTAAGAGTTATATAGAATGAGACCCATGGAAAAAATATATTAGTGTATGAGTTTATAGAATCAAATGCCAATTACAAGAAGGAAAAGATCACATTTGAAGTTTAAAAGAAATAGATTGCAGCAAGAAATA
Source organism: Sphyrna mokarran (assembly GCA_024679065.1). Classification (NCBI taxonomy): domain Eukaryota; kingdom Metazoa; phylum Chordata; class Chondrichthyes; order Carcharhiniformes; family Carcharhinidae; genus Sphyrna; species Sphyrna mokarran. The sequence continues at coordinate 68,744,067 of JAGIQG010000013.1, forward strand.
CTATACGAGACATGGTAGCTAAATCAAAAGAAGGATCAACCATTAGATGAAGGGACGCCCTGGGTAAGATGCTTTGTCAGAGAGTTGGTTCAGATTCCATGGGCCAAATGGACTCTTCTGCACAGTAGGGATTTTATAATTCTATGAAACTACTTCAGATATGGAAGAGCCTCTCCATATACAGGACTTGGGGAAATGGTAAGTGGTAACAGAAAGGAAATAAAGCTTCCTAAAAGGCAATATAACATTCATGGTGTGCATGTTCCACTGAGATAACAAGGTAAATAATATTAATATATGAACAAGGTCCAAGGTGGGAGCCATGAACAGTGAGGCATTGGTTACTATGGTATTTGTGAGAGAGAAACCCTCTCTTTCATGAGTGAGATACAATATTTTTTCAATAAAATATGAAGGAGACCACAACAGTTATCCTGTAAGGTAAGTGAATGCATTGAGAAAAGGGGCACATGTCAGGGTGAGAATAAAGCATCACCTGAAGACAAGAGGGTAAAATGGACAATCACCCTTACTTGGAAGAAGAGGTACACAGCAAGCCTGCCAGGCTTTGCAAACATTCAAGTTAATAGCAAATTAATTATTAAAACATTTAACAGAACTCCAGCGGTAGGGAAAGCACATCAAAAAAACAAACTTTTCAAACTAAGAGCTGGATTCAAACAGTCAAGAATGGAGAGACATTACAAGTCAGAAATAGGTTTAAAAGTGAAGATCCGATCGGCAAGAAGGGAAGGTGAAACAATAGCAGAAGACAATTTATCAACAGAGTTCAGTACTTGCCAAAATCATTTAAGGGGACAACAGTAAACTAAAACAATCAGTCTTCCCCCAATACAGTAGAATACAGATTTTGGTTGGTCATGCTGCTAGAAGGTAATGAGTAGAACCCAACAGTGCCCAAACAATTGGTCTGCCGATAAGAAGGTTGCTGCGTGGTATGGAAAGGCAAATGAATTAAAGTGAGAATTATTTGTTTAACTGAATTTTAAAGCAGACTTGATGACAACAAAAGTGAATCTATCCTTATAAATTTCAGTAAGTTGCTGTGCCATACTTCAATAGATTTCACATCTTAACAGCTTTGTGCTTCAGAAGCAAATTTACCATATTTTTCATATTTTGGGGAATAAATCATCAATGATATATAAATTTCTGATTCAGGCACATTTCTTGATAAGTACACCAAGTTGAATTTTAAAAAAAGCATGTTCTAATCTTACCTCCTGTTTTAGAGTTGTAGTAATAGAAATATCCTTCAGGCGAGACACCTTGCACCCAAATATTTGCTACGTTCGGCTTTGTAGTATGTTGTGTGTCAGGGGCATTTACTGCTGTTTTTTTCTCAGTTGTACTTGAAGAAGAAGATGCTAAAACAATAATATATTTGTTAGTTACAGAGTTTGAAGAAACAGAATGTATCCAAATTTTAAGTTAGTAATAAAAAAAGACAATCTTTTTGAGAAAATTGGCATGAGGGAAGAGGAAGAATGGAAAGGATTTTTTTAAAAAATCAATGCCTTAAAATATAAAGCGATGTCCCGTGGTGGGAGAGACAGGACCTTGCACAGGTCCTTTGACCTCGGACAGAATTTTCTGATCTTGGGGCAAGCATGGTTGGAAAATCCCGCCCTGAATGTCAAGGGATAATAAGTCCTCTCTCGCTAGAGATGGTCTTTGCCTGCCACAAATGTAACTTGCTGCTTATCAGCTCAAGCTGGAATATTGTCCGGGTCTTGCTGCATTTGGACATGAATGGCTTTAGTATCTGAGAAGTTGCAAATGCTGTTGAATATTATGCAGCCATCTATGAACATTCCCACTTCTGACCTTATGATAGAAGGGAGGTCACTGATGGCGGTTGGGCCTAGGATGCTATCCTGAGGAACTCCTGTAGAGATGTCTGGAACTGGGATGACTGACCTCCAACACCACAACCATCTTCCTTTGTGCCACGTATGACTCCAACCAGCAGATAGTTTTCCCAGATTCCCACTGACTCCAGTTTCGTGAGAGTTCCTTGATGCACACAGTCAGGTGCTGCCCTCATGTCAAGGGCAGTCACTGTCAACTCTGGCTTTCAGCTTGTCCATGTTTGAATCAAGCTGTACTGAGGTTAGGAGCTGAGCAATCCTAACAGAACCCAAACTGAGTGTCCACGAGTAGTTATAGTCATAGAGGTTTACAACTTGTCCACGTTGCACTTTTTTTTAAAAACCTCAAGCTAATCTCAATTGCCTGCATTTGGCCCATATCCTTCTACACTCATCGTAACTGTCTAAATGCTCTTTAAAAGATAAAATTGTACCCGCCTCTATTACTATCTCTGCAGCTTGAACCAAATACTCACCACTCTAAAATATTTGTCCCTCTGGACACTTTTGTATCTATCCCCTCTTAAACTTAAGCCCTCTAGTTTTAGACCCCTATCTTTGGGAAAAGATATTGACTAGCTAATATGCGCTCCTCAATATTTTAAGGCCTTTATAAGATTACTCTCAGCCTCCTACGCTCCAGAAAAACATCACAGTCTATCTAGCCTCTCCCTGTAACTCAATCCATCAAGTCCCAGCAGCATTCTAGTAAATCTTTTCTGCACTCTTTCTAGTTTAGTAATCCTTTCCAAGAGGCTGACCAGAATTGCACACAGTATTCCAAATGTGGCCGTACCAATGTCTTGTACAACTTCAACAAGATATACCAACTCCTGTATTCAATGTTCTGACAGATGAAACCAAGCATACCGAATGCCTTCACTTTCAAGAAGCTATGAACATGTACCCCAATTCTCTTTGTTCTGTAACTCTCCCTAACACCCTGTCATTAACTGACTAAGTCCTGCCCTGGTTCAATCTACCAAAATGCATCATCTCGTATTTGTCTAAATTAAATTCCATCTGCCATTTGTCAGCTCACTGGTCCAACTGATCAAGATCTTGCTGTAATTGGAGATAACTTTCTTCACTGTGCATTATACCACCAATCACATGCAAACTTACTAACCATGCTTCCTAAATTTGCATCCAAATCATTAATATAAATGACAAATAACAGTGGACCCAGCACTAATCCCTGAGGCACAACGCTGGTCACAGGCCTCCAGTTTGAAAACAATCTTCTACAACTACCCTCTGGCTTCTATCAAGAAGTCAATTTTGTACCCATTTAGATACCTCACCCTGGATCCCATGAATTTAACATTCTGCAACAATCTACTGGTATCTTGTCAAAGGCCTTGCTATATTCACGTAGACATCAACTGCATTGCCTTCATCTACTTTCTTGATTACTCTTTCAAGAAACTCAGTTTTGCTGAGTAAGTGCTGCTTGATAGCACTTCCATCACTTTGCTGATGATCAATAATTGGTTGGGTTGATTTGTCCTGTTTCTATGTACAGGACATGCTTGGGCAATTTCCCCACATTGCTGGGTAGATAACAAGTATTGCTGTTATACTAGAACAGCTCCAACAGGGGCATGACAAGTTCTGGAGCGTGTCTCTTCAGGACTACTGCTGGAATAACATCAAGGGCCCACAGTCTTTGCAGTGTATAAGCTTAGTGATGAAAGGTCTTGATTTGTATGTGTTAATAAGATAATTTGTGAATTAGAACATAGAACACTACAGCACAAACAGGCCCTTCGGCCCACAAGTTGTGCCGAACACATCAAAACCTACCCAGCCGTAGACCTATCTATAACCCCCAATCTCATTGGATCCCGTATACTCATCCAGAAGTCTTTTAAAAGACCCCAGCGAGTTCGCCTCGACCACCACCGACGGCAGCCGATTCCATTCACTCACCACCCTGAGTGAAAAACTTTCCCCTAGCATCCCCTCTGTACTTGCTTCCCTGCACCTTAAATCTGTGCCCTCTCGTCGCGACCATTTCAGCCCTGGGAAATAGTCTCTGAGAGTCCACCCTATCTATTCCTCTCAACATCTTGTAAACCTCTATCAGGTCGCCTCCCAACCTTCGTCTCTCCAGGGAGAACAGTCCCAGCTCCCTCAACCTGTCTTCATAAGGCATGCCTCCCAATCCAGGCAACATCCTTGTAAATCTCCTCTCCACCCTTTCAATAGCTTCCACGTCCTTCCTATAGTGAGGCGACCAGAACTGCGCACAGTACTCCAAGTGTGGTCTGACAAGGGTCCTATAAAGCTTCTGAGAAAAGAATTCTGAGAAATGTTTAGAAATGTTAAAACTGGTCTCTCCAAGCATCAAGTACTATGATGTAGCTATAAGGAAAAAAATGAAGTTATAGAACATAGAACATTTCAGCGCAGTACAAGCCCTTCGGCCCTCGATGTTGCGCTGACCAGTGGAACCAATCTAATGACCCTCTAACCTAAACTATTCCAATGTTATCCATATGCCTATCCACTGACCATCTGAACACCCTTAAAGTTGGCAAGTCCACAACTGTTGCAGGCAGGGCATTCCATGCCCTTACTACCCTCTGAGTAAAGAACCTACCTCTGACAACTGTCCTCTAACTACCACCCCTTAACTTAAAGCTATGTCCCCTCATGTTAGCCATCACTATCCAAGGAAAAAGGCTCTCAATGTCCACCCCATCTAATCCACTGATCATCTTGTATGCCTCAATTAGGTCACCTCTTAACCTTCTTCTCTATAATGAAAATAACCTCAAGTCCTTCAGCCTTTTCTCATAAGACCTACCCACCATACCAGGCAACATTCTGGTAAACCTCCTCTGCATCCTTTCCAATGCCTCCACATCTTTCTTATAATGCAGTGACCAGAACTGTACACAATACTCCAAGTGCAGCCACACCAGGGTTTTGTACAGCTGCAACATGACCTCACGGCTCCAAAATTCAATCCCTCTACCAATAAAAGCTAACACACCATACGCCTTAACAACCTTATCAACCTGGGTGCCAACTTTCAGGGAGTTATGCACACGTACATCAAGATCTCTCTGCTCGTCGATACTACCAACAGTCCTTCCATTAGCCCTATATTCTGTACTCCTGTCACTCTTACCAAAGTGAATTATCTCACACTTTTCCACATTAAACTCTGTTTGACCATTTATCGTCAGCAAGGTATTTAGTACACCAGTTGTTCCAGGACCTTCTGTCAAAAAGATAGATTATAAAGCATAGGAAATAGAAAACCATTTGGCCCATCAAGCCTGCTGCACTATTCAATGATTCTTATCTCAACACCATACTCCCACACTCTTCCCATACCCTTTGATGCTGTGGAGTCTAGAAATCTATTTCTTTCTTAAATAGAATGAGTGAATTGGACTCCATTGCGTTCTGTTGTAGAGCGTTCTTGCTACACCACACTCTACCTTAAGAAAATTCCCCTCATCTCAGCCTAAATGGCCTACCTTGTATCCTGAGGCTGTTACGGTGCCAAACAACACTCTCCCTCTCCCAAAACTAGGGTAAACATCTTACATCTACTTCCTGCTCTGTCAGAATCTGACATACTTCACTCTGACCTCCTTTCATTCTTCTAAACTAGTCAGCCCAGTCTTTCCTTGTATGTCAATCCTGCCATCCTAGGAATCAGTCTAATAAACCTTCACTGCATTCTCTCCAAAGAGTATATCTTTGCCTAGATAAGGAAACTAAAACTGCACACAAAATCTCACGTGGTCCCACCAAGGCCCTGTATAGCTGCAGTTCTCAAATCCTCTTACAAAAATGGCCAAAATACCATTTTCTTTCCAATTGCTTGCTGAACTTGCATGCCTGCTTTCAATAACTGGTTAAAGTACACCCAGGCCCTCGTGTACACCAACATTTGCCAATTTATCACCATTTGAACAATACTCTGTCATTCTATTTTTCCTACCAAAGTGGGCTGCAAAGTTGATTGGTTCAGCTTGCTGTGGGAAAGTCAGGAAACACTTCACACTGGCCAAAAATTGCAAATATTTGGTTAGAAGTTGTTAGTTACGTTGTGTTGACATTTGTGTATATATTTGGGCTAAATGTGATAAAACTACCTTTCAAAAGGGTATAAAAATAGGAATGCATCATTGAACATTTTGCAGGGGTAATAGCATTCATCACAGGATACTTGCTGAAGCATTTGTTGGGAGAGAAAGTTCAAGGAATCAGTAGTTGAGCACTTGCTCAGAGGTTGGCACTTCCAGAGGACATTGCCAGTCGACAGATAATTATCATAGGTTTGGGCTGCCATCAGAATTTTGTGTAGGCCTAAAGACCTTAACAGAAATCTTAGTTTGCAAACTGTTCTCATCTTGAGAGAAGAAGTGAGAAACAAATACTCAGCATCTGCTGTCAGATGTGTCACTTGACAGAGAGAGCGCAGAACTTGAACAGTTAGAAAGCTACGCAGTTAAAGTAGAACGGGAAACTGGAGTTAAAATCTTCAAGCTGCAAATAAGTTTGTATTTTCATTAAGTTGACCACATTAAATTCTCAAAAGATATCATGAAACAAATGACCAAGTTTAAGGGATTAAGAGAGGACCTCAGAGCTCCAGGATCCATAAAAATACAGACCGACATGTGTTCAACTTGTGTATAATGCCATGCCTTGACTCGTGGAATATTGAGTATTAATTGTTGTAGTTGTTCAATAAACCTTACTAGCTTCATTCCAAAGCAGTCCAAATTCCAACATGTTGGACGTGTACCTCAATGCAATGCAAGGATCATATTGTCAAACGGATGGTTAATGGAGAAAAAACCTTTACAAAGAGTGGTGCTGTTACACGACGTTTTGTCTGACTTTGTCTTTAAATCATTAGATGCTATTAATGCACAAACTATCAGATCATTTACAAAATACCAAATATCCAATTCAATGAATGGAGATGATGATGATTTGTTGTGGAGGAATACAACATAGAACATAGAACATAGAACAATACAGCACAGAACAGGCCCTTCGGCCTTCGATGTTGTGCCGACCAAAATAAAAAGCAATGCCCCTCCTAACTAAACCATTCCCTTCTCATCCTTATACTTATCAACTAACCTCTTAAACGCCACCAAACTTGGCGCATCTACAACAGCTGCAGGCAGGGCATTCCACTCCCTAATCACTCTTTGAGTACAGAACCTACCTCTGATATCCGTCCTCTAACTCATACCCCTTAATTTAAAGTTGTGTCCCCTCGTGCTAGCTTTTTCCATCCTAGGAAAAAGGCTATCACTGTCCACCCTATCCAAACCTCTAATTATCTTATATGTTTCAATAAGATCCCCCCTTAGCCGCCTCCTTTCTAACGAAAACAACCTCAAAACCTTCAACCTCTCTTCATAGGACCTGCCCTCCATACCAGGCAACATCCTGGTAAACCTCCTCTGTACCCTCTCCAATGCCTCCACATCTTTCTTTATAATGTGGGGACCAGAACTGCACACAATACTCCAAGTGCGGCCGCACTAGAGTTTTGTACAGTTGCAACATGATGCTGCGGCTCCTAAATTCAATCCCCCTACAAATAAAAGCTAAGACTCCATATGCCTTCTTAACAACTTTATCCACTTGACTGCCTACTTTCAGGGATCTATTGACACATACACCAAGATCCTTATGTTCCTCAACACTATTAAGAGCCCTACCATTAGCCCTATACTCTACACATTTATTGTTCCTGCCAAAGTGCATTACCTCACACTTTTCCACATTAAACTCCATTTGCCACCTCTCGGCCCAGCTCTGCAACTTGTCCAAGTCACTCTGTAAACTAAAACACCCTCCTTCACTATCTACCACACCACCAACTTTAGTATCATCTGCAAATTTACTGATCCATCCCTCAATACCCTCATCCAGATCATTTATAAAAATTACAAAAAGCAGGGGCCCCAAAACAGACCCTGAGGCACACCACTCGTCACCGAACTCCACGATGAATATCTCCCATCAACCACCACCCTCTGTCTTCTATCTGCCAGCCAATTCCTAATCCAATTAGCTAAATCACCCCCTATTCCACACATCTGCATTTTCTGTAGAAGTCTTCCATGGGCCACCTTATCAAAAGCCTTACTAAAGTCATATATACTACATCAACCGCCTTACCCCCATCCACCTCTCTGGTCACTTTCTCAAAAAACTCAATGAGGTTAGTAAGGCATGACCTACCCTTCACGAAACCATGCTGACTATCCCCAATCAATTCATTTCTCTCTAAATAACTATAAATCCTATCCCTAATAATTCTCTCCAATACCTTGCCCACAACAGAAGTAAGACTCACTGGCCGATAATTCCCAGGAAGGTCTCTCTTCCCCTTCTTAAACAATGGGACCACATTCGCTATCCTCCAGTCCTCCGGAACCACACCCGTAACCAACGAGGACCTGAAGATCAGAGCCAGAGGCTCTGCAATCTCCTCTCTTGCATCCCAGAGAAGACTAGGGTAAATCCCGTCCGGCCCAGGGGACTTATCCAACTTCAAACCCTCGAGAATTTCTAGCACATCCTCCCTATCTACTACAATACTTCCCAATTTGCAACCCTGTACCTCAGTGTTCTCCATAGCTACATTTCCAGCACTCTGCGTGAATACCGAAGAGAAATATTTATTAAGTGCCTCACCAATCTCTTCAGGCTCCACGCACAACTTCCCACTGCTGTCTATGACTGGCCCTAATCTCGCCCTAACCAATCTTCTATTCTTAACATATCGAAAGAAAGCTTTAGGATTCTCCTTAATCCTATCAGCCAACATCTTCTCGTGTCCCCTCTTAGCTCTCCTCAATTCAATTTTTACCTCCTTCCTAGCTAATCTATAGCTATCCATTGCACTACCTGAGCCTTCAAGCCTCATCCTGACATAAGCCTCCTTTTTCTTCTTAACCAGCAAATCAACTCTTTTCGTACACCAAGGCTCTCTTACTCGTCCATTTCCTCCCTGCCTGACAGGGACATACTGATCAAGGACTCTCAGCAGCTGCTCCTTGAATAAGCACCACATTCCAGATGTACCCAGTCCCTGTAGTTCCCTAGTCCAATCTACGCACCCTAATTCTCTCCTGATGGCCTCATAATTACCCTTCCCCCAGCTCTAACTACAGCCCCCAGCTTCATGCCTATCCCTGTCCATCACTAAGGTGAACGTAACCGAATTGTGGTCACTATCACCAAAATGTTCACTAACTTCCAAGCCTAACACCTGGTCTGGCTCATTGCCCAGCACCAAATCCAATGTAGCCTCACCTCTAGTTGGCCTATCTACATACTGAGTCAAAAAACCTTCCTGCACACTCTGTACGAAAACTGACCCCTCTAACGAGCTAGAGCTATAGCTATTCCAATCAATATTAGCAAAGTTGAAGTCCCCCATCACAATTACCCTACTACTTTCACTCCTAATCAGAATTGACTTCGCAATCCTTTCCTCAACCTCTCTAGAACTATTAGGAGGTCTGTAAAAGACTCCCAACAGGGTGACCTCTCCTCTCCTGTTTCTAATCTCAGCCCATACTACCTCAACAGACAATGATTCTCAAAACAAAAGTAGCAAATTGGATCCAGAGTGAGATCCTTGAACTTGGATCAGAGTTGAATGCCAAAGATAATGAATTTGACGGTTTCTAAAACATTTTGATTGTAGTTAACTGTCAGAGTTAATTCATTGATGTTACATTGATTTAATTTGAAACAAAAGTGCTTTCTATTCACATTTCAAATTGGTGCCCACTTACATATAAAAATCGACTCCAGTTTTTGGAAGAAATTTTGTATGGCTTCAAAGGTAAACTTAGACACTCTGATCTACAGTACTTGCTGAGCAAAATGACTTAATATCATCACAAAGAATTCTAACAGCTTTCAAAGAAACAAAGACACTTATAACAACACTTAATGCTACCTGAAACATTTACTCCAAGTCGCTTGAGATCTTCTTGATAAGCTTTCATAGCTGCATTTTCCATCTCAGCAAATTCCTTTGCCTCCTTTTCTTCATCTTTTGCTTTTTCCAAACTTTTCTTTTTAATCTGGAAGCGCAAATGAACATGCTATTTAGGACCAGCTCAAAATGCGTAATTGTAGACAACAGTCAGAAAAAGAAATACAGATAACAGAAAACAAGGAGGTACCTCACTAATCCTCCTGGTCACATTTTCTTGATGGTTCTTCCCTCTTTCATGAAACTCAACACTCTGTGGAAACATGTGAGGAAAACAATGATAACCATTTTATTAGAAGGTTAAGCAACAGCTTTAATGTTTGAATACAAGACTGTAAAACACAATCGATATTGATTTTTAAAAAATTCTTCCATATGATGTGGCTGTCACAGGCATGGCAGCATTTATACCCCATCCTAAACTGCTCCCAAGGCAGCAATGCTGACTTTGATATGAAACTTATCTACCAGCATGTTAAAATTCCGATATATGATGCGCATTATCTTACTCGTCTTAACAAGCAAATCACTGAAATAAGCAGAATTTTTCAGCAAGTAGTTTTACAATAAGAAAATTGAATGTTAATATTTCACCGTTAACTTGATAAATCAAAATCACAAAATGCTTTTTGAAATAATTTCTATTTTTTCTTGGTAACTAAAATTTATGGAGCACAAGATGAAAATTTTAAAAACTTAACTCCAAATATTAGTATTCCACAATTAATTAAAACTATCAATGGAGTTGCTTTTTCCATCCTTTCATGTTTTTATTCAAATAAATAACTTCAAGTGATCATCTACAGGTCTACATTAAAAGCCTGGGCTTTGACTGCACTCATTGCAAACGTTGCAGCCGTCAAATATATCTGTGTACACTGAGGACATAGAATCCCTTAAGTGCAGAGGTCATTCAGCCCATCAAGCATTCACCAACAATCCCCTTCACATAACCCCATGTATTTGCCCTGCTAATCACCCTGACACTAAGGGGCAATTTAGCAAGGCCAATTCACCGATCTTAGAACTCTGAGGAAACCAGAGCATCCAGAGGGAACCCATGCAGACAGTCGCCACAGGTCAGAATTGAACACAGGTCCCTGGTGCTGCAAGACAGCACTGCTAATCAGTAGGCTGCCCTATGTGTATAGATTATATTTGTGTACACCACTCATGCAAATTATATTGACAGTATAAATGGGTGTGTCATCAAATCCTTCAAACAGTTATGTCACTCTGCTTTTCATAAATCCTTTAAATAAAACTGTAGATTGAAATCTCAATTCTTTATTTCATACAAATAATATTTACTAAGAAATATGCTTTTCCATTATAAACTGATCAGTTAAAGCTACTTTCCTTCCTTCTTACATACAGTTTCTGTTAAATAGCAAATTCTAGACATGTACCCTGAAACAGCTTCTTCCTTTATTCTAAAACAGATGATCAAGCCAAGTCTGCTTCCATGCAATTTTATCGTACGAGACCTGGGACTATTCCACTGGAGGAGAGAGGACTAAGTAGAGATTTATTACTGCTTTTTAAAATTACAACAGGATAAATTCAGACAGACTATCTTCTTGGAAAATTAGAGATGAGAGGCTATCAATTTAAAATGATTATTGAACGTGAGGAGCTGTTAAAAGAATTTAAATCTCACAGGGTGCTGGAGCAGGAAATATTACAGGGAGTGTGGTTCAAAAAAAAAATTGAGACAAAGGTTACTGCAGTTTTTAAAAGAGCCAAGATAGATAAACATTTGAAACAAGATACAGGACTGTGGAGACACGGTAAGGCAGTGGAAGTAGTTTTGGAGATTGCTTGCAAAATGCCAGCACAGAGACATGTTTAGCATCCTTCAATGTGCTGCAAGCTTCAATGGTTTGATAGCTGCAATACAACAAAAAATTGAGGCAAATGGATATTTTCAAATTTAATTACATTTTCTTCAGCTGTTAAATTCAGGCTTATTAAGTGAATATGCATCATACCATTTTATCTGTCTACTTGTAAAAAGAAATAAGACACAAGGAACTTCAGTGATTTTCATCAGACCTGAAAGTACTCATTGCATCATTTTTAATAATTAATTTCAAGTGATCTTTCTCAAATATATTATAGTCATAGCAAGAACACAATCACTCATTTATCCCCCAAAACAGTAGCTGTGCCTTGTGACTGAATTAACCAGATAAATATTTCTATTGACAGAAATACATTATATTGCGGATTGTTGATTGCTGAATTCAGAATATCACCCCAAAATAGCTCAAACAAAATTATGGTCTCAAAATAGTCTAGGTCAACTGGATCTTCCCAAATCCCCTAGAGTAACACCAATGCCAATTTTCAAAGAATGATCCAATAGGTAGAAAAAAAACACTTGAATATCATGTGAAAGGTAAATTGAAATTTGTTGCCCATCACCATTCTTAATTAGCATTTTTTTAAAAATCAAGCAGGTTCTATACCAGGGTCAGAAATCTATTCCCAGCCCACAGGAAAATCTACCCACACAACTCAAAAATGTAAATACCATAGCAATTAGTAAACAAGAACAAGATCTCCAATTGTCACGCTAAACCTTAAAAAAACTACAAATTTTAAAGAAAGTAAGTAGCCACTCCCAATCCCTTCAAGATCTCTTCCCCATTTAAAGTTAGTTGGCAGTTTATGTATTACAGCCACATTTAGCACCGATAACTAGCTTTAAGCCAGCGTGAGAAAGAGCTGGAACATGGTGATTGACTTATAGCTTTCTTGGAAGAATGGCAGAATTGAGTCCAAAGTTAGAATTTTGGGCAATAGAGTAAAAGACTATTTCTACTGGGTAGAGTTACTAACTCTAACTAGGGCATAAATCTACTACAGAAAAGTCATAAATGGAGGGATTCTTTTTTAAACTGAGGACATGGAATGTCCCATCAAAAGCAGTGATAGAGACAAAATCCATAATAAATAGAAAGTGGATGAATGAAGTAAATGTGGGGGGGAGGTAATACAGTAGTTCTTGAGAGGCAACACAATATTATTAGTCATATTAGCCTTCTTCTATCGTGCAACACTCAATTCTAGGTCAGAAATTGCAACTAGAATATAGATAATATGTGCCATCCACAACCTCCACAGTCTCACATTACAGCATGAATATCATCATCATTGTAATTGGTCTAAACAATATCACAGGAAGGCGCATAATCAGTGTCCACTGCACAATATCCTTCAGTCCTTCAGATTCTGTAATGACAATCTAAAGGAAATTTTCTCACATCCTTTGATCAACAATCTCTGGTGGTCTTCAACTTCCTCAGGTACAGTCTTTGGAACTCTCATCTTCTCCAAACTTCTCCTTCACTCCACTTACAGGAACCTCCTCAAAACCTACCTTTCCATCTTTTTTAAGAAGCTCAATTTCTTTAGATAAATTTTCTGCTCTCTTTGTGAAACACTGGAACATTCACCACAGGAAAGATGTTACATAAATATAAAATGGCTGCTGGTATCAAGCTTAACTACTTCTGGGTAATTCTGTTTTCTAAATTAAAGGACATAAGTTAGCTAACAGATTCCTCTCCATTATCCAGGCCAGCAATGTTCCAACCTCTCCTCTGTATGCTAAGTTCTCTTGGCTTCTTCACAGTTGTGCTTTAATCATTCTCATGGTTGTTGCAGATCTTTTTCTACACTAATACAGGAATGCTTTTCTGCCTGTAGTATTGATGGGAAAGGGATTCTCATGGCTCCAGCAACAATGTATTCAGTGTGGTGGGCTCTGCCATCTATTCATTTTAATTATTTTCCCTCTTATGCATATTTTAGAATTTTCAGTTGAAGCATTGGCATATAATCCATAATGCCCTAAAATTATTTTAATAAAAGTAGTGAATATTTGAGGACATCAAACAAACCAATCCAAGATAGTTTAGTTATATTTATTGCCATATTTGAACTGAGATTGCACTCAACTGTTACTACATTTAAAGTTTCCAAGTCACTCTGACTGCGAGTGAGGCGCAAGTGCAAGAATAACCTATTTTTGCAAGATCCTGCTGATAAATTTTGAGATGCACTGTTCGATCACATTTTTTCCCAAGGCTGTAAAATGAAAAATTGAGCTCCCTCACCTTTTCTTTTAACCACCTACTGCTCTGTGTTACTTCATTCTCTACTGCCTGATTTATTGTGCCTTTCTAACTCTTTTTCAATCTTGATCCTGTACTCGGTCTTTCTGTTATTGTTAAAAAAAACTTCAACTTGATGCTCTAACATGATTGTTCTCTAAGAACGTATTATGATGAATAGAAATACTTTGGAGCATAGAAAAATAATCAGAATAGCAATTAATTTTACCAGGGTTGATGTGAAGTACCACTATCAAAATTCAGCTCAGTAATGTGTTGGGCTACAATGAAAAGATTATTTTTAAGAATTTTTCTGATGAAATCCTACATTGTATGCAACATAAAATGCAACATACAGGTTTGTTGTCTGCTATCCAACATTTGCAGTAATCACAGAACTTCTTTGGTTGAGACTTCCAGTAGTCAGCCCTATAGAATAAAAAGCACAGATTTTAATGCATTGTTTCCAGATGTTCATACCACAAGATTAACATTTTATAGCTGATACATAACCACTTTTCCTTTTCAAAAAGGAGGAAATCAATTACAAAATATCCCATGCAGCAAATAAGCAGACTAAGCAGTCTCAGTGCTTGCCTACATCACAAAATGAAAAGCTGCTGGATGAGGTCCCATGTTATACAATACATATTTGCGGTAGTCGATTAGTGTGCAAATCTACACCTTGAAACAACATACAGCAATGGTAACATTAACATTAATAAAACCAATAAGCAGGTATATAAAGCTTTACTAATACATATACTGCAGTCAATTACAACACTTGTATTTCTTTTTAGTTAGAGGAGCTCACAGAAGATTTTTTCTTAGAGCAAATATGCTTTCATAGTTATGTTAATATCCCCAAATTACATTAGAATAGCAGATCAGCAACTTATTTTTTGGCATAATGTGGGGAAATATACTTCTTTCCAGGAATGATTCCACTAGCAAATTAGGGACTCTTTTAGAGTAAAACAAACTTTATCTAATAACACAATTTAAAATCTAACAAATAAAGCAAATTAATCAACAGGTGAACAGTAATTGAAAATGAAACAATTTATCACTGTTTCAGTTCCAAATAAGCAATATTTCTCTTACAGATTTAAATGCCAGTTTAAATAAAGTTAGCAACCATAAATACAAGCAGCATGTTTCACTGCTGCTTCACAGTGCCAGGGACCTGGGTTCGATTCCCCACTTGGGTCACTGGTATGAGGAGCTTGTAAGTTTTCCCCATGTCTGCTGCGGTTTCCTCCCACATTCTGAAAGACATGCTGGCATTGACATAAACAGGCGCCAGAATGTGGCGACTAGGGTAATTTCATGGTAATTTCAGTGCAATGTAAGCGTTATTTGTGACTAATAAATAAACTTTAAAATTTTAAATATACTTGCTATAATGAGTGCTGACAGTTTTAAGCTTTCAGGGAGAAAATGAGTTTCGGAATCCTACCAGATCCTTTTAATTTCACCCAGACTTCAGCCGCAGACTGCTTTCTGCTTTTCGCTGCTGCAGACCCAAGACTACACATATCATAATCATCACATGACCCTGTCAATCATTCTAATCAGAAATCCCAAGGGAACTAGCAAACAAAAGTCTATCAACTCTATTTAACATAATCACTTGCAAGACTAAAGTGAATAAGTATTCTGCGCTCCTAGAGTCTGAGCTGCATTCTTCCAGACATATGCCTGTAACACAAAGCTGAATTTTTAAACATTCATCATGAATACAACAAAAAATTGCACTACTATCACAGTTAATGTCTGGTTCACAACTTTTGCTATTAAAACCATTTTACCAGGTTTGACAACACCCAATAAAATGCTGTAGCTGAAAGAAATTGGGATCAATTCTCACGTGGGGGCCTACTTATACCCTCCCTTGCCAACACTCTTGAATTAATTTTTCTTTCCACCTTCGAGTGATTTTTCTACAGCAAGAATACTTCTACACAAAGAGATATTACTAAACTTACACAAATCATTGGTTTGTTCAGGTTAGAATACTGTGTCTCGTTTTGCTTTAGGACAGGTATCAAGACCATAAAGCACATGTAGAAGAGAGTGACTGTAATGATCAATGGCACATGATGCTTCAATTATGAGGGAATAACAAAGAACAAAACAGCATGGGAAACAGGTCCTTCGGCCCAACGAGCCCATGCTGCTACCCCGATGTCCCACCTCTACCCATGATCCCTGTCCATGTTTATAGATCTATGAATTAAAAACCAAATTTGAGACAATTTAGAGAGAATTTGTTTTGCCAATTAGCCTAAGAGCACATTTTTGGGATGTGGGAGGAAACCGGAGCACCCGGAGAAAACCCACGCAAGCATGGGGAGAATGCGCAAACTCCAAGAGACACAGGCCCAAATCCATGTATCTGCACAGCACAGCGATAGTCACTGAGCTGTCGTGTTGCCCGTTAAATGTTCCAGGTCAAGCGTACACTAACGACGTGAAGCACTAGAGTACTCTCGAAAAAATCCAAGAGCAGCCCTCTCACGACCCATCGCGTGTATGCCCCTTGTTAGACAACAAGGTGGACCAAAGCACCTGTAAGATAAAAACAAGTACATCAATATCATCTATTTACACAATTCCCAAGGACTCCCAAGGCTCATGATCCCCTGAAGCAACTTCCATTCAAACAGGAAGCAGTTTTGACAAGTGTACAGAATGATAATTTCTATTGATTCATCTTAACGAAGTGTATTACCTTTGGATGCTGATTTATTAACAAGAAAGACTAGATTTAATATTGTTAGTATAAAACAGCGAGAAGCTGGGAGAAATTCCTTTCATGTAGCAGACTGTTAGGGCAAAAATGAGACTCTAAGAGACGAATCTTTATAATGCTTTCAAGGTAAGGATACTAACACAAGAAATTTCAACATAAATGAGCATTGCTTTTTTTTTGCTATTCATTCATGGGAGACGGTTGACCCTAATTACCCATCAGGTAGTGGTGATGGGCCTCTGACTTGAACCACTACCATCCATGTGGTGTTGTTCCATCCACAGTATTCTTATGGGGGGA
Source organism: Sphyrna mokarran (assembly GCA_024679065.1). NCBI lineage: Eukaryota > Metazoa > Chordata > Chondrichthyes > Carcharhiniformes > Carcharhinidae > Sphyrna > Sphyrna mokarran. The sequence goes on from JAGIQG010000013.1 coordinate 68,761,140, forward strand.
TTATCACAATTTTGACCCAGCGACACGAAGGAATGGCAATATAGTTCCAAGTCAGGATGATGAGTGGAAGAGAGCTTGCAGATGGTAATGTGCCAGCATCTGCTGCCTTTAGAGAAGATGGGGAAGGGGACAGCAATGGTGGGAGAAGCAATGGGGGGAGGGGGGGGCAAGGGGCAAGGAAGCAAGGGGCAAGGCCAGGGCAGGGAGTGGTCAAGGGGCCAAGGCCGGGGCGGGGGGAATCAAGGGCAAGGCTGTGGGGGGGCAAGGCCGTGGGGGGGTCAAGGGGCAAGGCCGGGGGGGGGGGCGGGGAGATCAAGGGGCAAGGCCGTGCGGGCAAGGCCGTGGGGGGGGGGCAAGGGGCAAGGCTGTGGGGGGGGCAAGGGGCAAGAGCAAGGGATGAGGCCGGGGGAGGGCAAGGGGCGAGGCCGGGGGGGTAGGGGGGGGTCAAGGGGCAAGGCCGGGGCGGGGGGTCAAGGGCAAGGCAGGGGGGGGGGGCAAGCGGCCGACGCGACGGGGCAACGGAAGGGACGAGGCCGGAGGCAACGGGCGAGGCCAAATTGGCAAGGGAAGGGTGCAAGAGGGTGAGGACAGTGAGTGAGGAAGGAGAGGAGAAAGATAGGGAAGGGTGTTAGGGGGGAGCCGCGGCCTATCTGCAGCACCTTCTGGAACTTTCCAGTTGCATCGCGGCCCAAACATGGCGGCAGCCTGACAGCTGGCGAGCTGGATGCCCAGGGCTCGGTGCGCAGCTCTGCCCCAGGCGTGTGGAGAGACCGAGGCTGCACGCCCCGACCCCGCTGATACTCACATGGTCGCCACTCAGCACCTTCTCACTCCGGACACTAGATTCGCCGACACAACCCAGGCCCCGCGTCGCGCCGCCAGCTCCGACACACAGCCGCTCTGCCAGACGGGACGCCCGGCTTGCCCCGCCCACTTTGCCGGATACCCAGCCCCTCCCCCGTGAGGTCCCGCCCCTCCGCCAGAGGATAGCCCTCACTACTACCCCGCCCCCTCCTCCATAGACACGCCCCTCTCCCGTAGATCCGCCCATCCACCTTAGCCCCGCCCCCTCCGAAAAAGCCCCGCCCTCAGTTGGATCCAATCTCTCGGAACTCCGCCCCCTCAGTTGGCCTGTGTCTCTTTGATTCCCCACCCCCCCTTAGTGATTTGACAGAAACGATTATTTGACAGAAAGAATTGCGCCTATATTACATATCAGCAGAAAATGCTGAGAAATCTCAGCAGAGTAAGAAGTCTCACAACACCAGGTTAAAGTCCAACAGATTTATTGGTAGCACAAGCCACAAGCTTTCGGAATGCTCCCCCTTCATCAGGTAAGTTGGAGTCGTTATTCACAAACAGCGCATATCAAAAGTTTGTAGGGGAGATTGCACAAAGTTTAATAACAGTGTAAGGACTCCTATGTAAAGTTAAAGCATATGGGATTGCAGATAGTATCTCTGAGATGATTAGAAAGTGGTTAGCAGATAGGAAGCAAAGAGTTGACATAAATGTTTTTTTTTCCTGATTGTAAGAAGTCTTTTAACACCAGGTTAAAGTCCCATAGGTTTATTTAGTAGCAAAAGCCACTAGCTTTTGGAGCACTACTCCTTAATTAGGTGCGTGGGAGTTCTGTCCACAAATAGGGCATATAAAGACACAAACTCAATTGGAATGTGAGTCTTTACAGATAATCAAGTCTTTACATACAGACAATGTGAGTAGGGAGAGAGTTAAGCACACACAGGTTAAAGAGATGTGTATTGTCTCCAGACAGGTCAGTTAGTGAGATTTTGCAAGCCCAGGCAAGTCATGGGGGTTTCAGGAATGTGACATGAACCCAAGATGCCAGTTGATGGCTTCCTCATATGTACGAAACTTGGCTATCAGTCTCTGCTCAGTGCCTCTGTGTTCATCATGTGTCATGAAGGCCGCCTTGGAGAACGCTTACCCGAAGATCAGAAGCCGAATGCTTGTAACCGCTGAAGTGTTCCCCAACAGGAAGAGAATGCTCTTGCCTGGTCATTGTCGAGCAGTGTTCATTCATCCGCTGTTGTAGTATCTGCATGGTCTCACTAATGTACCAAGCCTCGGGACATCCTTTCCTGCAGCGTATCAGGTAGACAACATTCGCCGAGTTGCATGAGTATGTATTGTGTACCTGGTGGATGGTGTTCTCATGTGAGATGATGGCATCCGTGTCGATGATCCGGCACATCTTGCAGAGGCTGCTGTCGCAGGGTTGTGTGGTGTTGTGGTCACTGTTCTGCTGAAGGCTGGGTAGTTTGCTGCAGACAGTGTTCTGTTTGAAGTTGTGCGGTTGTTTGAAGGCAAGAAATGAGGGTGTGGGAATGGCCGTGGTGAAATGTTCATTTTCATCGATGACATGTTGAAGGCTCCAGAGAAGATGACATAGCTTCTCCACTTCAGGGAAGTACTGAATGACAAAGGATATTCTGTTCGCCGTGAACTGTGTTTGTCTTCTGAGGAGGTTGGTGCGGTTTGTACCTGTGGCGCATAGGAACTGTCAATCGATGAGTCAAATGCCATATATGGGCATTCAGCCTCTGATCTTCAGATAAACATTCTCTAAGACAACATACGACAATGCAGAATCACTGAGCAGAAACTGATAGCCAAGTTCCACACACATAAGGGTGGCCTTAGCAGGGATCTTGGGTTCATGTCGCACTATCTGTAACTACCACAACTTGCTGCGCTTGCAAAATCTCACTAACCATCCTGGCTGGAGACAATACACATCTCTTTAGCCTGTGCTTAACCTTCTCTCAATTCACATTGTTTGTACTTTTAAGACTTGATTACCTGTTAAGACTCGCTCCAACTGTTATTTTGTAAATTGAGTTTGTGTTTGTAGATGCCCTGTTTGTGAATAGAACTCCCACTCACCTGATGAAGGAGTAGCGATTGGAAAGCTTGTGGCTTGTACTACCAAATAAACCTGTTGGATTTTAACCTGGTATTGTAAGACTTCTTACTTGGAAATATATTGCCATTTATTCACTGTCACTGGGTCGAAATCATGAAACTTCCACTCTAATAGCACTGTGGATGTACCTACATCACAGGAACTGCAGTGATTCAAGAAAACAGCTCATCATCATTTTCTCAAAAGCAATTAGGGATTGGCAATAAATGCTGGTCTAGCCAGTGAAACCCACATGCCAGGAAAGAATTTAAAAACAATCATAGAACAGGAAGTGATATTGTCCCCTGAGCAGAAGGAATATTTGAATTCATGTAATGCCTTTAAATACCACAATATGTGTCAGAATCATCTTTTTGCCATTTGTGGAATTTTGCTGTGTGCAAATTGGTTGCCTCATTGTACATGGATCTGCATTGTTACACATTGTCATTGATTGATACTGAGCCAGAGGCAGAATAGAAAATAACAAGATAAAAATATGAATAATTCATGAGTATTCATTTTCCAGTTTGGCTGTTTGTCTTTGCTATAAAGTTACACAAGACCAGTCATAAATTTGGAACAAGCATTTAAAGATTTACCTTGCAATGCAGAAAAAGGGGCAAAGTTAATAAAAGCACAAAGCAATAAAATTTTTAAAAATTATATTTACTGAAACCAAAGCAGATAAGATTGCTTTATCTTGACTTCATAGACATCATTCATTTCTGATTAAAAGAACAGTTTGTTTCCCTTCTGGCCATTGATGTGGATTGGCTATAAAAGTTCAATGTTTGAGCTGTGGATGATGCTAAAATGATGAAATTCGTTCATGTAACACCATCTGCAGAATTATACCCATTCCCACAGCAAGCTGTATGTGGGGTTGTTTAATATGGTCATGCAAACAAATTTTTCCACTAACTTAGGATGCTCAGTACAGAAAACAAGAATGCAGGCATTGCAGGCAGTCCGGAATGCAATTGGTAGATTAACCTTCATTACAAAGGGACTTGAATACAGAAGCACGATGTTTCAGTGCAATTAGACAGTCTTGTTGAGACCACACTGGAGTTTTATGTGAATTTTTGATCTACTTATCTAAGAAAAGATATACTTCCCATGAAGAGAGTACGTCAATGTTTCACCAGGATGCAAGGTTGATGTTTCCACTGGCTGCGGAGGGGGCCGGGGTGGTGTGGCTGGGCAGTCAAGAACAAGGGGTTACAGTTCAGGGTATGGAGTAAGCCATTTAAGACTGAGATTCGGAGAACTTCCTTCAGTCACAAAGTGGCAAATTCTCTATCATAGAAGGTTATGGAGGGTAAGTCACTGAACATATTTAAGAAGGAAATAAATTTTTAGATTCTAAGAAGGTCAAAGGATATGGGGAGAAAGTAAATCTATGGCATTAAGATAGAGGATCAGCCATGATCATATTGAATGGCAAAGCATGCTCCATGGGACAATGGCCAATTCCAGCTTTTATTTTCTACGTTTCAAAAGATAAAAGCAGAAAGTTGCAAATAGTAAAACCATGGTATCTGGAACTGAAGGGGGAGGAATATGAGACCATCTACTTTGGACCTAAGAACAATAAATCTTTTTTTTAAATGATGAGATTAGTAAAAGATGTAGAGGTGCAAAATGTTTTGGGGGTTAAAGTTCCAAAATCATTAACATGGAAAATAATGTACAAGTACAAAGGAAAGATGACTCCATGACAGAGTTTCAAAGGAAGGGGTTGGGCATCAGTTGTATAGAAGCTCAGTCAGACCTATGTTTGGATGCATTAACTTTTGGGTTTTGTACATCAGAAGGGATATATGGCTTTATGGGGGCGATATGGCAGCAACAAAGATTCACCTCAATGATATCTGAACCAAACGTGCTAAGTTACGGGGCTAAATTTTATAAACATGATTTGCATTCTGTTGAACATAGGGGAGATTTGATCAAGACAGAACATGAATACTACAGCACAAACAGGCTCTTCAGCCACAAGTTGCACCAATCATATCCATACCTGCTAGGCCATGGAACTATCTGTAACTCCTAATCCCATTTAATCCCATGTACTCATCCAGAAGTCTTTTAAAAGACCCCAGCGAGTTCGCCTCCACCACCGCCAACGGCAGCCGATTCCATTCATTCACCACCCTCTGAGTGAAAAACTTACCCCTAACATCTCCTCTGTACTTGTTGTCCAGCACCTTAAATCTGTGTCCTCTTGTAGCGACCATTTCAGCCCTGGGAAATAGCCTGCGAGAATCCACCCTATCTATTCCTCTCAACATTTTGTAGACCTCTATCAGATTGCATGTCAACCTTCGTCTCTCCAGGGAGAAGAGACCTAGCTCCCTCAACCTATCTTCGTAAGGCATGTCTCCCAATCCAGGTAACATCCTTGTAAGTTTCCTCTGCACTCTCTCAATAGCATCCACATCCTTCCTGTAGTGAGGTGACCAGAACTGCGCACAGTACTCCAAGTGGGGTCTGACAAGGGTCTTATAAAGTTGCAGCATTATCTGCCGACTCCTAAATTCATTCCTTCAATTAATCAATTAATTGCCCTTATTATATTTGTAGAAACACTTTGTGTACTTCTTTACCTTATCTGCCAAAGCAATCTCATGTCCCCTTTCTGCCCTCCTGATTTCTCTCTAAACTCTATTCTCGACAACCTTTACACCCTTTAAGGGACCACTTGATTCCAGCTGTCTATGCATGTCATACGCCTCCTTCTTCTTTTTGATAAAGAGCTCAACATCCTAAGTCATCCAGTGTTCTTGCCAGGATTCTTATTTATGTCATAAAACATCAGGAAATGATAATCTCCAACATTTCTCCTTGACATTCAACAGCATTACTAGAACCGATTTCCCAAAACTCAACAAGTTGCATTTTACCACTGACCAGAAACTGATTTGGAAAAATCATATAAATAATGTAACTCACCTCCTGACTCCCCGAAGTTCGTGCATCATCTACAAGCCACAAATCAGAAGTTCTTGCCTAGAAGAATGTGGCTCCGACAACCCTGAGGAAGATTGACATCATCTAGAGCAATTTGGTATGCTTGGTAGGCAACCCATCCAACATTCACTCCCTCCACCACTGATAGTGGCTGCAGTGAGAACTACATACAAAATGCTCTGCAGCAACTCATTAAGGCTTCTCCGACAGCATTTTGCAAACCCGTGACCTCTACCCACAGAAGGATAAGGATTGCACACGCATGGAAACACCATCATTAACAAACTCCCCACCAAGATGGACAGTACCCTGCCTTGGAACTATATCGCCATTCCTTCATTGTCATAGGATCAAAATCCTGCAAGTCCCTTCCCAGCAGCACTGTGGCTTTGGCTGCATTGGAAGGACGGCAGCTGTTCAAGGCAGCAGTTCACCACCATCTTCTCCAGGGAAATGAGTATGGGATGGGCAAAAATGCTGGCCTTCTCAGCAGCATCCACACCCCAATAAAGAATAAAAAAAATTAACTCCAGCTCCAGGTTCTAGTGTAAAGGATACGAGTGGTTTATAGAATGCTCATATCCAAACAGTCAAAAATCTGTTGAAGTTCCTCCTGTGTACCAGGTGTCTGGAACAGGTCCTCCTGCCGACTTGCACTTTTTTAAATTGAACGCGATGGAAATACAGAAGAATTATTTCTTCTTGAGGGTCAATTCTAGCACTCGAGGAGATGATTTTAACCAAAGCCAGGTCCTTCTGAAATGATGGCCAAATTGTCCGACCTCGGCCAAGGCTGGGATTCTCCAGTCCTGTTGCAGTGAATGGAGCTTTGGCTGAATGCTAAATTCTCTCTTCTCACTGGCAGCTGTGGCAGGGTGAATGAGATTGGAGAAATCCAGTTGAATCTGGAAATTCTTCTTCACAGAAAGGATAGAAAATATCTGGAGCTCTCTTCCCTGAAAAATATTGGATTCTAGGGGATACTTGAAGCTTTCATAGTGATAATTCTTTTGTCAGATAAGGGTTTGGGAAGACAATGGATGAGCATATGGAGTTGTGGTGCCCTTGAGGAAAGCGGGATGCCTGGACATTTGCCTTGTTGTGCTCAGGTTTCCAGACATGAATGTGGCCTGATGAGAGACTGCCAACAAAACAGAAGATAGCACATTTATTCACTTAGTTTTTATGTTTGCTTGGACCCTTTGAGGGTTCAGTCTACTCCACCTCCCTCCAGCGCCAACCCCATCATCCTTTCTCTCCTTGCCATGCTTACCACAATGGTATTGTCACTGGACTAGTAACCCAGACCCAGGGTAATGGTCTGGGAAAAACAAAAACAGAAAAATGCTGGAAAATCTCAGCAGGTCTGACAGCATCTGTGGAAAGAGAGTAGAGCCAATGTTTCGAGTCTAGATAACCCTTCGCCAGAACTCTGGGGACCAGATGCTAATCCCACTATGGCAGATGGTGAAATTTGAATTCAACAAAAATCTGAAATTAAAATTCTGATGATGACCATGAAACCATTGTCAATTGTTTAAAAACCCATCCAGTTCACTAATGTCCTTTAGGAAAGGAAATATGCATCCTTTCCTGGTCAGGCCTACATGTGATTGTTGACCCACAGTAACATGGGTAAGTCTCAAATGTCCTCTGAAACAGCCAAGCAAGCCACTCAGTTCAAAGGCAAGTAGGGTTGGGCATTAAATGCTTGCCCAACATCTCATGAATGAATTTTTAAGAACTTATCTGAAAGTTACCAGTAGCAAAGCAAGCTCCCACTCACCCAGTTTTTTTATAGGTCTGTTTTCTATTCTCTATTTTGCACATCAACTAAGCAAGTTAAATTGCCAGTTAGTGCCAGTCTTGTGATGTGAAACCAGCCCTACTAGGAACCAAGGCTAGGACTCAAGACCATTGTATCTCTCTGATTCATGCCCAGGATTTTATGGTGAACAAGTAATGCTTAATCCATTACACAGCTTTCCATTTTCCACACTTCAAAAACTCTGCTGTCCGAGCGGATTTAAATCCCCAAAATTGCATGTAAAAAGTGAAATACTCCAGATACAGTGGAATTCAATCATTCTGTTGTGTTGATCAATCTTACTCTTTAAATTGGATTTGTGGGGTGAACTAGGTCTTGCTCTCTTTAACCAGTACAGGAGGCCTCTCTTCCCAAAAACCTGTAACTGAACCTGGCCAACAACTCATGGAACTTCAAGCCCAATACAAGGGGTTAAGTTGCTCCTTAATGTCCCAAGATCTGTAGGTTAGGGAGATTGGCGAGGTAAATTGTGGGGTTACAGGGATAGGACGGGAGGTATGGATCTCAACTAGAGGTTCAGTGCCACCTTAATGGACCGAATGGCCTACTTCTGTACTGTAGGGATTCTAGGATTCTATGAAAGCCTGAATTTCCCCATCTGCTCAGATAACAATGCGCTTCACAGAACAGAAAGACTGTGTCCACCTGTCTTACCCCAAGAGCAGAATTCTATACTTCCCCAAGGCAGGTTCTGACAAGGGAGGGAGGTGGTGGGGGTGGGGGTGGGGAACAGGGAGTTTAAAATTGAATGGATGAGATTCTGCCTATGGGAACACGCTGGTCCAAACCCAGACACAATTTTCCATGCTTGGGTAGGCAGGGCCTCAGGTGGCAAACTGACCTATTCACCTTTTATAGACCTTAACTGGCCACTTAACAGCCTTTTCTCACCCAGGTTCAATGTTGGGGTTGGTGGGAGCAGATACAGGCAGAGTGGACAACTGACACAAGAATAATTCTCCATCGCAGGTGAGAAGGTGGGGGGGAGGGGAGACACTTCAATTGAAAGGTCCCCTCAGAATTGGATGCCTTCGCCACTGAGACCTTGGAGCTCCAGGTCTTCCTTGCACGCCCTGCCTCCCTTGCCTTTCTTAACTCCTGGCATTTCCCCCAATGCTGCCCTCTTTCTGAACCCCCAGCGCATCCCCTGTCCTCCTGCCTCTGGGACTCTGGTTCCAGGACTTAAGTCTCAGACAGGCACCACTTCTGGCCACTGCAGCAGTGTGCCTGGATAAGTTGGAGAGCTGTCAGCCAATCTTCCTTCCGAACAAATGAAGTCCTTCCCACTGCCAACCAGCATTCAAGTGGGTGTTCACAACCAATGGAGAGAATTGGTGTTGTGTTTTGAGTGCCAATTCTGCTGATCGCTCGCTATCCTTAAAATTCTACCCCAAGAGAAAAGATATTCTGGAAAATTTTCAAGACTGCAATTTTTTTTTCTTTATTCCTTCCTGAAATGTGGACTTTGCTGGTAAGGCCAATATTTGTTGCACATTCCTAATTGCCCTTGAACTGAGTGACTTGCCAGATCATTTCAGTCCAGAATCAACCACATGGAGGCCAGGCCAGATAAGGAAGTGAGATTTCTTTCTCTTAATGAACCAGTTAAGTTTTTCAGCAATCAGTGATAGTTTCATGGTCATTGTTACTGTGATTACTTTTATGTCCGATACTTATGAATTGAATTGAAATTCCGTCAGCTGCCATGGTGGGATTTATACCATGTTCCCAGAGCATTAGCCTGAATTAATGGATTACTAGTCCAGTGACATTACCCCTATCTCCCCTTGTTTTACTGAGAAAGTATATCTTTTGTGATAAACCCCTGAGATTTGGTATGTTTTGATTCCTCTAGACTGCAAATATTACGTAGATGCTGGGGGTCTGGGAAGATTCACATTCTCTGCCTCAGATCCCCAACACTGCAGGGGAACACTCCCATATAGAGAACCTTCCACTGAAGCTGTGAATTAGTCAGGAGCTAAGCCCACCATTGTCTATTCAAGTTTGCATATTCTCCCCATGTCTGCATGGATTTCCTTTGGATATTCTAGTTTCTTCCCACAGTCCAAAGATGTATTGGCTATACTAAATTACCCTTTAATGTTCCAAAGTGTGTAGGTTAGATTGATTAGTCATGGTAAATATATGGGATTCTGGGGATAGGGCAGAGAGATGACCTGGGTGGGATGCTCTTTTGAAGAGTCATTACAGATTTGATGGGCCAGGTAGCCTCTTTCTGCACTGTAGGGATTCTATGGCTCTGTTTCAGAATACATAAGAAATTTCCCTCTTGTCTTGTGTGCGGAATAGGATAATTTAAGCTGTGACAAAGGTGGATGTACATATCCTGCATTCAGGAATCAGTATAGGTACTTGAGCAAGATTGCCCCTCAAAGCAATGGATCATAAGCATCAGAACATGGTGTGACAATGAGTCATGTTTGACTCACTGCCAATGGTGCTCAGCTTGAGGAACACAAGGAAAGTTGCCAAGGGTCACTATTTGCCAATGGAACACAGTTATTTCAGCTGCACTTTTATTGACATACAGTTGTTTAAATATTTTGTAGAATTGCAGAATCATTACAGTGCAGGAGGAGCCATTCAGCCGATTGTGTATCGGGACTCCACTGTGAGGGGTTCAGACAGGTGTTTTTGTGGACGCAGGAGAGTCACGGATGGTGGTTTGTCTTCCTGGAGCTGGGATCCGGGATGTTTCTGGACGGGTCCCAGACATCCTGAAAGGGGAGGGTGAGGAACCTGAAGTTGTAGTGCATATTGGTACTGCAGACATAGGCAGGAAGAGGGAGGCAGTCATCAAAAGGGATTATAGAGAACTGGGTAGGAAGCTGAGGAAAAGAAAAGCGAAGGCAGTAATTTCAGGATTGCTGCCTGCGCCTCAGGAGAATGAGAGCAGGAATCAAATGAGGTGGAGGATGAATGCATGGCTGAGGGACTGGAGCAGGGGGCAGGATTCAGGTTCATAGATCATTGGGAGCTCTTTAGGGGCAGGTGTGACCTGTACAGTAAGGACAGGTGGCACTTGAACCCTAGGGGGATTAATATCTTGGCAGGTAGGCTAGCTAGGGCTACTGGGGAGTCTTTAAACTAGAAAAGCTGTGGGGTGGGAATACCGATGGGAAGGTGAATTAAGGAGGTTAGTTCCCAGGTAGGGAAGGACTGTAGGCAGTCTGAGAGGGGGGGTTAGGCAGGTGGTGAAAAAGGGAAATATCCTGATTCAGGGGCTGAGGTGTGTCTATTTTAATGCCAGGAGTGTAGTAAATAAGGTAGATGAGCTTAGGGCGTGGATTGCTGCTTGGGAGTGTGATGTGGTGGCCATTACAGAGACTTGGTAGTCTCAGGGACAGGACTGGGTACTTCAGGTGCCGGGATTCAGGTACTTCAGGAGGGAAGGGTTGGGGGCAAAAGAGGTGGTGGTGTGGCACTGTTGATCAGGGACAGTGTCATGGCTGTAGAGAAGGTGGAAGACGGGGAGGGATTGTCTACGGAGTCTCTGTGGGTGGAAGTTAGGAACAGCAAAGGCTCGATAACTTTGCTGGGTGTATTCTATAGGCCGCCCAATAGCGACAGGGAACTTGAGGTGCAGATAGGGAAACAGATCCTAGACAGATGTAGAAATAACAGGGTTGTCGTGATGGGAGATTTCAATTTCCCAAACATCGACTGGAATATCCCAAGGGTAAGCGGTTTGGATGGTGTGGAGTTTGTTAGGTGTGTTCAGGAAGGTTTCCTGACACAGTACGTGGAAAAGCCTACGAGAGGAGAGGCTGTACTTGACCTGGTGCTAGCTAATGAGCCAGGGCAGGTGTCGGATCTCACGTAGGTGAGCATCTTGGGAATGGAGATCATAATTCTATCTCTTTCACGATAGCGATGGAAAGAGATAGGATCAGGCAGGCTAGGAAGGTGTATGTCTGGAGTAAGGGGAAATATGAAAACATTAGGCAGGTAATTGGACGTATAAACTGGAAGGAGGCATTCTTGGGGAAGAGTACAGAAGGAAAGTGGAGGTTTTTCAAGAAATGTTTGTCTAGGGCACTGCAAGACAACGTTCCGAGGAGTCAAGGAGGTTCTGGTAGGACGTGGGAACCGTGGTGCACAAAGGTAGTGGTGAACCTAGTTAGGAAGAAAATAATAGTATATAAAAGGTTCAGAGAGCTAGGGGATGTTAGGGATCTAGAGGAGTATAAGGTGTGTAGAAGGGAACTTAAAAAGGAAATTAGGAGAGCCAGAAGGGGTCACGAGAAGGCCTTGGAAGGTAAGATTAAGGAGAATCCCAAGGCCTTCTACAAATATGTGAAAAGTAAAATGTTGAGAAGAGAAGGGATAGGGCCTATTAAAGGTGAAGGGGGAAAAGTCTGTGTGAATCTGGAAAAAATGGCAAAGGTGCTTAACAAGTACTTTGTCTCGGTATTCACGGTGGAAAGTGAACTGGGAGATTGCATTGCAGGTTTGCGGCATACGGAAAAGATTGAGTATGTGGATGTTAGGAAAGAGGATGTGTTAGACCTGTTAAATTCTATCAAGATAGACAAGTCGCCGGGACCGAATGGGATGTACCCCAGGTTATTGTGGGAGGTGAGGGAAGTGGTTGCAGAGCCCCTGGCGATGATCTTTGCGTCGTCCATGGAAACGGGAGAGGTTCCGGAGGATTGGAGGATTGCGGATGTGGTTCCTATCTTTAAGAAAGGGAACAGGGATAGTCCAGGAAATTACCGACCGGTAAGTTTGACTTCAGTGGTTGGTAAGCTGATGGAGAGGCTTCTGAAGGATAAGATATATGAACGTTTGGAGAAGTTTGGACTGATTAGAAATAGTCAGCATGGTTTTGTCAAGGGCAGGTCATGCCTTACGAGCCTAGTTGAGTTCTTCGAAAATGTGACTGAACACATTGACGAAGGAAGGGCGGTGGACGTAGTGTACATGGACTTTAGTAAGGCGTTTGATAAGGTCCCACATGCAAGGCTTCTGGAGAAGGTGAGAGGGCATGGGATCCAAGGGGCTTTGGCCTCGTGGATCCAGAACTGGCTTGCCGGCAGAAGGCAGAGAGTGGTTGTGGATGGGTCTTGTTCTGCATGGAGGTCGGTAACCAGTGGAGTGCCCCAGGGATCTGTTCTGGGACCCCTGCTGTTTGTCATTTTCATAAATGACCTGGATGAGGAAGTGGAGGGATGGGTTAGCAAGTTCGCCGACGATACAAAGATCGGTGGTGTTGTGGATGGTCTGGAGGGATGCCAAAAGTTGCAGCGGGACATAGACAGGATGCAAGACTGGGCGGAGAAGTGGCAGATGGACTTCAACGCAGATAAATGTGTAGTGGTCCATTTTGGCAGGAATAATGGGATGAAGGAGTACAATATAAGGGGTAGGAGTCTTAGCTGTGTTGTAGAGCAGAAGGATCTCGGGGTCCGGGTCCATAGGACTCTTAAATCGGCCTCGCAGGTGGAGGAAGTGGTCAAGAAGGCGTACGGTGTACTGGCCTTCATTAATCGAGGAATAGAGTTTAGGAGTCAGGAGGTAATGATGCAGCTCTATAAGACTCTTGTCAGACCCCAGTTGGAGTATTGTGCGCAGTTCTGGTCGCCTCATTATAGGAAGGATGTAGAGGCTATTGAGAGAGTTCAGAAGAGATTTACAAGGATGCTGCCTGGATTGGGAGGCAGGCCTTATGAAGATAGGTTGAGGGCGCTGGGACTCTTCTCACTGGAGAGACGTAGGTTGAGAGGCGACCTGATAGAGGTTTATAAAATGTTGAGAGGAATAGATAGGGTGGACTCTCAGAGACTATTTCCCCGAGCTGAAATGGTCACTACGAGAGGACACAGATTTAAGGTGCAGGGAAGCAAATACAAAGGAGATGTCAGGGGTAGGTTTTTCACTCAGAGGGTGGTGAGTGAATGGAACCGACTGCCGTCGGAGGTTGTTGAGGCAAACTCACTGGGGTCTTTTAAGAGACTTCTGGATGAGTATATGGAAAAGAATAGGATAGGGGGTTGTAGATAGGTCTGTGGATTGGTAGATGTGATCGGTGCAACTCGTGGGCCAAAGGGCCTGTTTGTGCTGTATTGTTCTATGTTCTATGTGTATGTGCCAGCTTTCCAAAAGAGCAATTGACTGAGTGCCACTTCCTGGCATTCTCCCTGCAGCCCCCCTTTTCAGACAACCCAATTCCTTCCTGAAAGCTTAGATTGAATGTGCCTCCCACACATTCTGAAACAATGGCTCGAACTTTCTGACTGTTAACGCCAATGGGATCTTCTGCTTCAGCTGACGGTGCATTCCTACCACAGGCGTCCTGGTGGCATGTGATACAGTCAATGGGAAATACCACAAGAAAGAAGCTGCAGGGAGGCCAGAAAATTTCAGCTAGTATATTCCAGATTCCAATCACTCACTCCTTATCTCTCTATTGCTTATTTTGTCACTATCTTGAATATCTCTTTCAAATCTCCTCTCAGCTTTCTCAGATGCATCATAGAAAGCATTCTTTCTGTTGTATCATGGTTTGGTATGGTTCCTGCTCTGTCCAAGACCGCAAGAAACTACAAAGGGTCATGAATGAAGCCCAGTTTATTACACAAACCAGCCACCCATTCATTGACTCTGTCTACACTTCCTGATGCTTCGGAAAAGCAGTCAACATAATCAAGGACCCCATGCACCCTGGACATACTCCCCTCCACCTTCTGAAGAAAGGGGAAACAATACGATAATCTGAGATTACGTACCAACCGACACAAAGCAGCTTCTTACCTGCTGTCATCAGACTTTTGAGTGGACCTATCTCACAGTAAATTGATGTTTTCTATACTCTTAACTGTGACTCGAACACTACATTCTGCACCCTCACCTTTCCTTCCCCATGTTTGGTATGTTTTGTCTATATATTGTGAATAGTTTTCACTGCATGCTAATACATCTGACACTAATAAATCAGATCAAGTCAAAATCAACTCTTCTCCAAGGAAAATAGTTACAACTTCTCCAATTTATCTGCATAATAGTTCCTCATCACTAAAATCATTCTCGTGAATCTTTTCTGCATTCTCTCCAATGCATTCACATCCTTTCTAAAGTATGGTGTCCTGGGAGTGAGGTGGCTAGATGGTTGGTTTGTGATGCACAGCAATGTGAACAGCACATGTTCAATTTCCATACCGGTTGAAGTTATTCATGAAGGCCTCGCCTTCTCAACCATGCCTGACATATAGTGACCCTCAGGTTAAAACACCACCAGTCAGCTCTCTCCTAAAACAGGAGAGTACAAAGAACAAAAAAGATCAAAGAACAAAGAACAAAACAGCACGGGAAACAGGCCCTTCAGCCCAACAAGCCCGCGCCGCCACCCTGATGTTCCCACCTCTACCTGCGATCCCTGTCCATGTTTATAAATCTATGGATTAAAAACCAAATTTGAGACAATTTAGGGAGAATTTGTTTTGCCAATTAGCCTAAGAGCACATCTTTGGGATGTGGGAGGAAACCGGAGCACCCGGAGAAAAACCCACGCAAGCACGGGGAGAATGCGCAAACTCCCACAGACACAGGCCCAAATCCATGTATCTGCACAGCACAGCGATAGTCACTGAGCTGTCGTGTTGCCCATCAAATGGTCCAGGTCAAGCGTACACTAACGACGTGAAGCACTAGGATACTCTCGAAAAATATCCAAGAGCAGCCCTCTCACGACCCATCGCGTGTATGCCCCTTGTTAGACAACAAGGTGGACCAAAGCACCTGTAGGATAAAAACAAGTACATCAATATCATCATCTATTTACACACTTCCCAGGGACTCCCAAGGCTCATGATCCCTATTTTAAATCAGTTTTCTATACCCCTCCATTCCCATTCTGTTCATGTGCCCATCTAAGTATTTCTTAAATAACTCCAGAGTGCCTGCCTCCACCACTTTACTTGGCAGCGCATTCCATACCCCCACCACCCTTTGTGTGAAAAAACTCCCTCTGGCATCCAAATTATACCTTACCCATGGTCCATGGTCATCTGGTACCAGGGCCACTTTACCTTTACTTAAATATAATCATCTGCAAATTTTGAAATTATGCCTGTACACAATAATATATATGTGTAATATATATTATGGAAAGAGGATTCAACACTGACCCCTGGGGAACTCCATACAAACTTTCTACCAGTCTGAAAAATATTCATTAATCACCACGCTATGTTTCCTGTCACTAAGCCAATTTTGTACCCATGTTGTTACTGTTTTTTTATTTTTTGAGCTGTAACTTTGCTGACAAGTTGTGTGACATTATCAAACTTCTGAAAGTCTATATACACCACACCCTCATCAAACTTCTCAGTTACCTCTTCAAAACACTAATTTAATATTCTAAAGCACCACGGTGGAACTCCCTACCTGGCTCCGTACACAACCCACCCTCTAATATACAGCCAATTCTGTGTCATTGCACCGTTAGGTGGTACACATTAAAGAAAGGGTAAATTAGCAATTATAAGAGATTTTTCACAAACTTTACAACATCCCAAAGTGCTTTTGAAGTGTACCCAGGTTCCATTCTGTCCTTGGGTGACTTGTCTATGTGGAATCTGCACGTTATAGAACATAGAACAGTACAGCACAGTACAGATCCTTTGGCCCTTGATGTTGTGCCGGGCTATGTCAGAACTCAAGATTACGCTATTCCACTCCCTATCGTTCTGGAGTGCTCCATGTGCCTGTCCAATAACCGCTTGAAAGTTCCTAAAGTGTCCAACTTCCCTATCACAGCAGGCAGTGCATTGCATACCCCAACCACTCTCTGAGTGAAGAACTACCTCGGACATCCCTCCTATATCTCCCATCATAAACTTTATAGTTATGCCCCCAGTAACAGCTACATCCACCCAAGGAAATAGTCTCTGAATGTCCACTCTATCTATCCCCTCATCATCTTATAAACCTCTGTTAAGTTACCTCTCATCCTCCTCTGCTCTAAAGAGAAAAGCTGCAGTTCCCTCAACCTTTCCTCATAAGACTTAGAACATAGAACATAGAACATAGAACAATACAGCACAGAACAGGCCCTTCGGCCTTCGATGTTGTGCCGACCAAAATAAAAAGCAATGCCCCTCCTAACTAAACCATTCCCTTCTCATCCATATACTTATCAACTAACCTCTTAAACGCCACCAAACTTGGCGCATCTACAACAGCTGCAGGCAGGCATTCCACTCCCTAATCACTCTTTGAGTAAAGAACCTACCTCTGATATCCGTCCTATAACTCATACCCCTTAATTTAAAGCTGTGTCCCCTCGTGCTAGCTTTCCCCATCCTAGGAAAAAGGCTATCACCGTCCACCCTATCTAAACCTCTAATCATCTTATATGCTTCAATAAGATCCCCTCTTAGCCGCCTCCTTTCTAACGAAAACAACCTCAAATCCTTCAACCTCTATTCATAGGACCTGCCCTCCATACCAGGCAACATCCTGGTAAACCTCCTCTGTACCCTCTCCAATGCCTCCACATCTTTCTTATAATGCGGGGTCCAGAACTGCACACAATATCCAAGTGCGGCCGCACTAGAGTTTTGTACAGTTGCAACATGACGTTGCGGCTCCGAAATTCAATCCCCCTACCAATAAAAGCTAAGACTCCATATGCCTTCTTAACAAACTTATCGACTTGACTGCCTACTTTCAGGGATCTATGCACAAATACACCAAGATCCCTCTGTTCATCAACACTATTAAGAATCCTACCATTAGCCCTATACTCTACACATTTATTATTCCTGCCAAAGTGCATAACCTCACACTTTTCCACATTAAACTCCATTTGCCACCTCTCGGCCCAGCTCTGCAACTTGTCCAAGTCACTCTGTAAACTAAAAAACCCCTCTTCACTATCTACCACACCACCAACTTTAGTATCATCTGCAAATTTACTGATCCATCCCTCAATACCCTCATCCAGATCATTTATAAAAATTACAAACAGCAGGGGCCCAAAACAGACCCCTGAGGCACACCACTCGTCACCGAACTCCACGATGAATATCTCCCATCAACCACCACCCTCTGTCTTCTATCTGCCAGCCAATTCCTAATCCAATTAGCTAAATCACCCTCTATTCAACACATCTGCATTTTCTGTAGAAGTCTTCCATGGGCCACCTTATCAAACGCCTTACTAAAGTCCATATATACCACATCAACCGCCTTACCCCATCCACCTCCTTAGTCACTTTTTCAAAAAACTCAATGAGGTTAGTAAGGCACGACCTACCCTTCACAAAACCATGCTGACTATCCACAATCAATTCATTTCTCTCTAAATAACTATAAATCCTATCCCTAATAATTCTCTCCAATACCTTGCCCACAACAGAAGTAAGACTCACTGGCCTATAATCCCCAGGAAGGTCTCTCTTCCCCTTCTTAAACAATGGGACCACATTCGCCATCCGCCAGTCCTCCGGAACCACACCCGTAACCAACGAGGACCTGAAGATCAGAGCCAGAGGCTCTGCAATCTCCTCTCTTGCCTCCCAGAGAATCCTGGGGTAAATCCCGTCCGGCCCAGGGGACTTATCCAACTTCAAACCCTCGAGAATTTCTAACACATCCTCCCTATCTACTACAATACTCCCCAATTTGCAACCCTGTACCTCAGTGCTCTCCACAGCGACATTTCCAGCACTCTGCGTGAATACCGAAGAGAAATATTTATTCAGTGCCTCACCAATCTCTTCAGGCTCCACGCACAACTTCCCACTGCTGTCTATGACTGGCCCTAATCGTGCCCTAACCAATCTTCTATTCTTAACATATCTAAAGAAAGCTTTAGGATTCTCCTTGATCCTATCAGCCAAAGTCTTCTCGTGTCCCCTTTTAGCTCTCCTCAACTCACTCTTTAGCTCCCTCCTGGCTAATCTATAGCTATCCAGTGCACTAACTGAGCCTTCAAGCCTCATCCTGACATACGCCTCCTTTTTCTTCTTAACCAGCAAATCAACTTTTTTCGTACACCAAGGCTCTCTTACTCGACCATTTCCTCCCTGCCTGACAGGGACATACTTATCAAGGACTCGCAGCAGCTGCTCCTTGAATAAGCACCACATTCCAGATGGTCCCAGTCCCTGTAGTTTCCTAGTCCAATCTATGCACCCTAATTCTCTCCTGATGGCCTCATAATTACCCTTCTCCCAGCTATAACTACTGCCCCCAGCTTCATGCTATCCCTATCCATCGCTAAGGTGAACGTAACCGAATTGTGGTCACTATCACCAAAATGTTCACTAACTTCCAAGCCTAACACCTGGTCTGGCTCATTGACCAGCACCAAATCCAATGTAGCCTCACCTCTAGTTGGCCTATCTACATACTGAGTCAAAAACCCTTCCTGCACACTCTGTACGAAAACCGACCCCTCTAACGAGCTAGAGCTATAGCTATTCCAATCAATATTAGCAAAGTTAAAGTCCCCCATCACAATTACCCTACTACTTTCACTCCTAATCAGAATTGACTTCGAAATCCTTTCCTCAACCTCTCTAGAACTATTAGGAGGTCTGTAAAAGACTCCCAACAGGGTGACCTCTCCTCTCCTGTTTCTAATCTCAGCCCATACTACTTCAACAGACAAGTCCTCATCAAACTTCTTTTCGATCACCGTGATACAGTCTTTGACCAGTAACGCCACTCCTCCCCCCCTTCTACCCCTTCTCTACTCCGACTAAAGCATTTGTACCCCGGAACCTGCAACATCCATTCCTGTCCCTGCTCTACCCAAGTCTCTGAACTTACCCTCTAAAACCAGGCAGCACCCTGATAAATCTCCTCTGCACTCTCTCCAATGCTTCCACATCCTTCTTGTAGTGAAGTGACCAGAATTGTACACAATATTCCATATGTGGTCCCACCAAGGTCCTGTATAGTTGCAGCATATTCCCACGGCTCTTAAACTCAAACCCCCTGTTAATAGACACTAATACATTATAAACTTTCTTCATGGCTCTATCCACTTGAGTAGTAACCTTCAGAGATCTGTGGATATGAACCCCAAGATCTCTCTGATCTTCCACATTCCTCAGAACCTTGCTGTTAACCATGTATTCCACATCAAGTTTTCTTCGGAAAATGAATCACCTCGCATTTAACTCCATCTGCCACTTTTCAGCCCAGCTCTCCATCCTATCAATGCCTCTTTGCAGCCTACAACAGCCCTCCACCTCATCCATTACTCCACCAATCTTGGTGTCATCAGCAAATTTACTTACGTACCCTTCAGCCCCCTCTTCCAAGTCGTTGATAAAAATCACAAATAGCAGAGGACCCAGCCCTGACCCCTGTGGTACACAACTGGTAACTGGCCTCCAGTCTGAAAATTTTCTCTCCACTACCACCCTCTGTCTTCTATGAGACAGCCAGTTACTTATCCAATCAGCCAAATTTCCTTCTATCCCACACCTCCTTACTTTCTTCATGTGCCTACCATGGAGAACCATATCAAAAGCCTTACTAAAATCCATGTATATGACATCAACTGCTCTACTTTCATCTACACATCTCATTACCTCCTCAAAGAATTCAATCAAATTTGTGAGGCAAAACTTACCCCTCACGAATCTGTGCTGACCATCCCAGATTAAACTGCATCTTTCCAAATGGCCATAAATCCTATCCCGCAGGACCTTTTCCATTAGCTTACCAACCACTGAAGTAAGACTAACTGGCCTATAATTACCAGGGTCATTCCTATTTTCTTTCTTGAACAAAGGAACAATATTTGCCACTCTCCAGTTCTCTGGCACAATCCCCATGGATAGTGAGCACCCAAAGATCAAAACTATAGGCTCCGCAATCTCATGCCTAGCCTCCATCCTAGGAGTATCCTAGGATGTATCTTATCTGGCCCAGGGAACTTATTGACACTAAGGTTTTTCAACATTGCTAATACATCTTCCCTCAGAACATGTACCTCCTCTATCCAATCAGCCTGTATCACACTGTCATTCTCAAAAATATGGCCCCTCTCCTTAGTGAACACTGAAGAAAAGTATTCATTCAACGCCTGTTCTGACTCCATGCATAAGTTCCCATTACTGTCCTTGACCAGCCCTAACTTCACCCTAGTCATTCTTTTATTTCTCAGATAAGAGTAAAAAGCCTTGTGTTTTCCTTGATCCGTCCTGCTAAGGATTTCTCATGCACCTGCTTCGTCCTCAGCTCTCCTAAGCCCTTTTCTTAACTCATTCATTGCTACCTTGTAGCCTTAAAGTCACCCAACTGAACTTTGTTTTTTCATCCTTACACACACTTCCTTTTTCCTCTTGACAAGAATTCACTCTCGTTTGTGAATCACAGTTCCCTCACTCAGCCATTTCCCTCCTGTCTGCCAGGGACATACCTATCAAGGACACATAGTATTTGATCCTTGAACAAGCTCCACTTTTCATTAGTGCAAATTGTTCTCGCTGTGTTTGCATGGGTTTCCTTTGGGTGCTCCAGTTTTCTCCCAGAAAATGTACAGATTAGTTGGATTAGCCAAGGTAAATGCATGGGTAGGGCGGGGGGATGCCTTTGATAAGATGCTCTTTCAGAGAGTCAGTGCGGATTTTATCTGCTATGTCGGGATTCTATTTTCCTAAATGTAACAGCCAGATAATAGCAGATCCCATAAGTAGTTATGTTTGTAGAGGAATATATTGGGGAAGAGTTCCCCCAGCTTCAAAATAGCACCACTGATATTTCACATCCACCTGAAATAGCAGGCTTAAAATCTCATTAGAAAGATAGCACTTCTGACTGTACAGCACTCCTTGTATTGAATGTCAGTCCAGATTTTGAGTTGAACGTGCAATTTTCTGATACAAAGACAAAAGTGCTTCCCAGAGGGCCAGGACTGCTGATCAAACAAAAATTTAACACCAAACCATGTAAGGAGCTATTAGGACAAATGACCAAAAGCTTTGTCAAAGAAGGAGGTTTTAAAGAGTGTTAAAGAGTCTAGGGAGCATGGTTCAAAACTTATGGGATATGCAGCTGAAGACATAGCTGCTAATATTTGACAAGGAAATTTGACAGAAGGAAGACACCAGAATTGAAGGAGCATGTAGAGGGATCATTTAGATCCGAAACATTCATTTTGTTTCTCTCTCCACAGATGCAGCCAAATCTGCTGAGCATTTTCTGTTTCAATTTCAGATTTCCAGCATTTGCAGTATTTAACTTCTGGTGAAATGAGATAAGACTGAAGGAAATAAAGGAAAGGTTTCAGCAGTGGGTTATAGAGTCATAGAGGTTTACTGCATGGAAACAGGCCCTTTGGCCCAAATTGTCCATGCCACCCTTTTGTTTGTAAACCTCTAAACTAGTCGCTGGGGTGGCATGGTAGCACAGTGGTTAACACTGCTGCTTCACAGCTCCAGGGACCTGGGTTCGATTCCCAGCTCGGGTCACTGTCTATGTGGAGTTTACGCGTTCTCCTTGAGTTTGTGTGGGTTTCCTCCAGGTGCTCCGGTTTCCTCCCATAGTCCAAAGATGTGCAGGTTAGGTTGATTGGCCATGCTAAAATTGCCCCTTAGTGTCCTGGGATGCTTAGGTTAGAGGAATTAGCGAGTAAATGTGTAGTGATAAGGGGTTAGGGCCTGGGTGGGATTGTGGTTGGTGCAGACTCAATGGGCTGAAGGGCCTCTTTCTGCATTGTACAGTTCGATGATTCTATGATTCTAGTCCCAATTGCCTGCATTTGACCAATGTCCCTCTATACCCAATTTACCCACGTAATTGTCTAAACGCTTTTAAAGGACAAAATTGTACTACTACCTCTGGCAGATTGTTCCAAACACTCATTACCCTCTGGTGTGAAAAAAATTGCCTCTTTGTACACTTGCGTAAATCTCCCTTCTCACCTTAAACCTATGCCCTCTCGTGTTAGACTTCCCTACCTTTGGGAAAAGATTTTGACTATCTAGCTGATCAATGCCCCTCAGTATTTATAGCCTCTATAAGATCACCCCTCAGCCTCCTATGCTCCAGAGAAAAAACATAACATAGAAACATAGAACAGTGTGGCACAGTACTGGCCCTTGAGCCCTTGATGTTGTGCCCAGCTTTATCTGAAACCAAGATCCTTGCAGCCACATGTTTATCTGCACTCTCTCCCTAATCCTCAACTCACTAACACCAGAAGCAATTTTGTATCCATTTAGATACCTCATCTTGGATCCCATGAGATTTAACCTTATGCAACAACCTACCATCCGATATCTTGTCAAAGGCCTTGCTAAAGTCCATGTAGACAACATCAATTGCACTGCCCTCAACTACCTTCTTGGTTACTGAAAGAACAAAGAACAAAACAGCAAGGGAAACATCCTCTTTGGCCCAACGAGCCCGCGCCGCCACCCCGATGTTCCCACCTCTACCCGTGATCCCTGTCTACGTTTATAGATCTATGGATTAAAAACCAAATTTGAGACAATTTAGGGAGAATTTGTTTTGCCAATTAGCCTAAGAGCACATCTTTGGGATGTGGGAGGAAACCGGAGCACCCGGAGAAAACCCACTCAAGCACGGGGAGAATGCGCAAACTCCCACAGACACAGGCCCAAATCCATGTATCTGCACAGCACAGCGATAGTCACTGAGCTGTCGTGTTGCCCATCAAATGGTGCAGGTCAAGCGTACACTAACAACATAAAGCACTTGGATACTCTTGAAAAAAAATCCAAGAGCAGCCCTCTCACGACCCATTGCGTGTATGCCCCTTGTTAGACAACAAGGCAGACTAAAGCACCTGTAGGATAAAAACAAGTATATCAATATCATCATCTATTTACACACTTCCCAGGGACTCCCAAAGCTCATGATCCCTATTTTAAATCAGTTTTCTATACCCCTCCATTCCCATTCTGTTCATGTTCCCATCTAAGTATTTCTTAAATAACTCCAGAGTACCTGCCTCCACCACTCTACTTGGCAGCGCATTCCATACCCCCACCACCCTCTGTGTGAAAAAACTCCCTCTAGCATCCAAATTACACCTTACCCCCTCACCCTAAGCCCGTGACCCCTTGTACTATTCGAGTCCATCCTAGGAAAAAGCCTAACCCTGTTTACTCTATCTATACCTCTCATAATCTTGTACACCTCTATTAGATCTCCTGTAAGTCTACGTCTTTCTAAGGAAAACAGTCCCACTCCTTCAAACAACTCGATCAAATTTGTGAGACACAATTTTCCATTCACAAAGCCATGTTGACTGTCCCTAATCAGATCTTGCCTCTCAAAATACAACTTACCCCCCACAGATGTGAGGCCTAGTGGCCTGTAGTTGCCAGCCTTTTCCCTTCAGCCCTTTTTAAAAAAAGGCACATTTGCTACTGTCCCATCTCCAGGTACCTCACCCATGGTGGACTATTTGCGTTGATGAATTTCCGGATAATCGACAGGGACAGCTTTTCAAAAAGTCTCAATCTACCCAGCCTCTCCTTATAACTCAAATCATCAAAATTCTAGTAAATATTTTCTACAATCTTTCTAGTTTAATAATATCCATTCTATAATAGTGACCGGAACTGAACACAGTATTCCAAATGTGGCCTTACCAATATTTTGTACAACTTCAACAAGATGCCCCAACTCTTATATTCAATGTTTTGACCAATGAAACCAAGCATGCTGAAAGCCTTCTTCATCATTCTGTCCATCTGTGACTCCACTTTCCAAGAGCTGTGAACTTCCGTAGATCTTTCTGTTCTGTAACTTTCCCCAACACCCTATCATTAACTGAGTAAGTCTTGCCCTGGCTCAATCTACCAAAATGCATCAACTTGCATTTATCTAAATTAAATTCCATCTGCCATTTGTCAGCCTACTGGCACAATTGATCAAGATCCTGTTGCAATCGAAGATAACCTTTTTCACTATCCACTATACTACCAATCTTAGTATCATCTGCAACTAAATTTGCAGATGACACTAAAGTCGGTGGAGTGGTAGATAGTGAAGAGGGGTGTTATAGTTTGCAGAAGGACTTGGACAAGTTGCAGAGCTGGGCCGAGAGGTGGCAAATGGAGTTTAATGTGGAAAAGTGTGAGGTAATGCACTATGGCAGAAATAATAAATGTGTAGAGTATAGGGCAAATGGTAGGATTCTTAGCAGTATAGATGAACAGAGGGATCTTGGTGTGTATGTGCATAGATCCCTGAAAGTAGGCAGTCAGGTCGAGAAGGTGTTAAGAAGGCATATGGAGTCTTGGCTTTTATTGGTAGAGGGATTGAATTTCAGAGCCGCAACGTCATGTTGCAACTGTACAAAACTCTAGTGCGGCCGCACTTGGAGTATTGTGTGCAGTTCTGGTCCCCACACTATAAGAAAGATGTGGAGGCTTTGGAGAGGGTACAGAGGAGGTTTACCAGGATGTTGCCTGGTATGGAGGGCAGGTCTTATGAGAGAGGCTGAGGGATTTGAGGTTGTTTTCGTTAGAAAGGAGGCGGCTAAGAGGGGACCTAATCGAAACATATAAGATGATTAGAGGTTTAGATAGGGTGGACAGTGATAGCCTTTTTCTAGGATGGAGAAAGCTAGCACGAGGGGACACAGCTTTAAATTAAGGGGTGATAGTTATAGGACGGATATCAGAGGTAGGTTCTTTACCCAAAGGGTGGTTCGGGAGTGGAATGCCCTGCCTGCAGCAGTTGTAGATGCGCCAAGTTTGGTGGCGTTTAAGAGGTTAGTTGATAAGTATATGGAAGAGAGGGAATGGTTTAGTTTGGAGGGGCATTGCTTTTTATATTGGTCGGCGCAACATCGAAGGCCGAAGGGCCTGTTCTGTGCTGTAATGTTCTATGTTCTATGTTCTATGTACTAACCATGCCTCCTATATTCTCATCCAAAGTATTAATATAAATGATAAATAACTGTGGACGCAGCACCAATCCCTGAGGCACACCGCTGGTCATAGTCTCCAGTTTGAAAAAGAACCGTCTACAACCACCCTCTGGCTTCTGTCATCAAGCCAATTTTGTATCCATCTAGCTACCTCACCTTGATCCAAAGAACAAAGAACAAAACAGCACGGGAAACAGGCCCTTCGGCCCAACGAGCTCGCGCCGCCACCTCGATGTTCCCACTTCTACATGCAATCCCTGTCCATGTTTATAAATCTATGGATTAAAAACCAAATTTGAGACAATTTAGGGAGAATTTGTTTTGCCAATTAGCCTAAGAGCACATCTTTGGGATGTGGGAGGAAACCGGAGCTCCCGGAGAAAACCCACGCAAGCACGGAGAGAATGCGCAAACTCCCACAGACACAGGCCCAAATCCATGTATCTGAACAGCACAGCGATAATCACTGAGCTGTCGTGTTGCCCATCAGATGGTCCAGGTCAAGCGTACACTAACGATGTGAAGCACTAGGATACTCTCGAAAAAGGTCCAAGAGCAGTCCTCTCACGACCCATTGCGTGTATGCCCCTCGTTAGACAACAAGGTGGACCAAAGCACCTGTAGGATAAAAACAAGTACATCAATATCATCATCTATTTACACACTTCCCAGGGACTCCCAAGGCTCACGATCCCTATTTTAAATCAGTTTTCTATACCCCTCCATTCCCATTCTGTTCATGTGACCATCTAAGTATTTCTTAAATAACTCCAGAGTACCTGCCTCCACCACTTTACTTGGCAGTGCATTCCATACCCCCACCACCCTCTGTGTGAAAAAACTCTCTCTAGCATCCAAATTATACCTTACCCCCCTCACCCTAAGCCCGTGACCCCTCGTGCTATTTGAGTCCATCCTAGGAAAAAGCTTAGCCCTGTTTACTCTATCTATCCCCTTCAAAATCTTGTAAGATCCTGTGAGATTTAACCTTCTGCAACAACCACCATGTGGTACCTGGTCAAAAGCCTTGCTAAAGTCCATATAAGCAACAATAACTACATTGCCCTCATCTACCTTCTTGGTTACTGCTTCAAAATCAAATTTGTGAGACATGATTTTCCACTAATGTCCCTGACTGTCCCTAATCAGTCTTGCATCTCTAAGTGCCTGTAGACCCTGTCTCTCAAAATATCTTCCATCAACTTACTCACCACAGATGTGAGGCTCACCAGTTTGTAGTTTCCAGACTTTTCCCTGCAGCCCTTTTTAAACAAAGGCACAACATTTGCCACCTTCCAAACTTCAGGCACATGCAATGATTCAAATATCTCTTGATAGGAGACCCACAATTTCCTCCTTAGCCTCCCACAATATCCTGGGATACACTTCAAGTCCCAGGGCTTTATCTGTCTTGATATGCTTTAAGACTTATAGCACCTCGTTCTCTGTAATACGTAAACTCCTCAAGGCATCAGTATTTTTTTCCTCAAGTTCCCTAACATCCATGCTTTTCTCAATTGTAACAGCTGATGAGAAATATTCATTTAGGATCTCACTCATCTCTTGTGGGTCTGCACGTAGATGACCTTGTTGATCCTTAAGAGGCCCTATTCTCTCCCTAGTTACTCTTTTGGCCTTTATGTATTTGTAGAAGCTCTTTGGGGTCTCCTTTGCCTTATCTGCCAAAACAATCTTGTGTCCCCTTTTTGCCCTCCTGATTTCTCTCTTAACTCTACTCCTAACACTCTATATTCCTTAAGGGATTCACTTGATCTCAGATGCCTATGCATGTCATGTTCATCCTCCTTCTTCTTGACCAGGGCCCCAATATCCAGGGTTCCCTACTTCTCCTAGCCTTGCCTCTCATTCTAAGAGGAATGTGTTATCTTGAATTCTAGTTAACACACTTTTGAAAGCCTGCCACTTACCAGACATCTCTTTGCCTTCCCACAGACTCCCCCAATTAACTTTTGAAAGTTCCTGCCTTATACCATCAAAATTGGCATTGCCCCAAGTTAGAACTTTAACTTTTGGGCCAGACCTATCATTCTCCATAACTTTCTTAAAATTAACAGAATTATGGTCACTGGTCCCAAAATGATCCTTCAATAACACTTCTGTCACTTGCCCTTCCTTATTTCCCAAGAGGAGGTCAAGTTTTGCCCCCTTTCTAATCAGGCCATCCACATACTGAATAAGAAATTCCTCCTGAATACACTCAATACATTTGTCTCAATCCAACCCACTATTGCTACGGCTGTCCTGGTCAATGTTGAGAAAGTTAAAATCCCTTACTATTACCATCTATTTTTCTTGGAGCTATCTGTAATCTTCTTACATATTTGTTCCTCAATTTCCTGCTATTTGGGGGCCTATGATACAACCATTTCAAAGCGATTTTCCCCTTCTAGTTTCTCAGTTCTACCCATACTCAGTGGCTGAACCCTCAGATATATCCCCTCTCAGTATTGCTGTAAAGTTTTCTCTGATCAAAAGTGCGATTTCCCCTTCTCTCTTACTTCCTGTTCTATCTTTACTCCAGCATCTGTATCCTGGAACATGGAGCTGCCAGTCTTGACCCTCTCTTAGCTGTGAACATAGAACATAGAACAATAGAACATAGAACATACAGCACAACAGGCCCTTCGGCCCACGAGTTGCGCCGATCACATCTACCAATCCACAGACCTATCTATAACCCTCTATCCTATTCTTTTCCATATACTCATCCAGAAGTCTCTTAAAAGACCCCAATGAGTTTGCCTCAACAACCTCCGATGGCAGTCGGTTCCATTCACTCACCACCCTCTGAGTGAAAAACCTACCCCTGACATCTCCTTTGTATTTGCTTCAGTAATTGCTGATAAAATCCTAGTCCTACGTACCCATCCATTCCCTGAGTTCATGAGGCCTTGCCCATCAGGCCTCTTCCATTGAAACAAGTACAGTTTAATCTGGACTTGCTTTGCTCTCTGCCCTCCTTTTGCCTGATCTGTCCAGTATTAGGATGAGATACTGCCTTTACTATTTAATGTGTTCTCTTTAAGTTCTGTGCCGTTCCCTTCTGTCTCCCTTCTGCTTTGGATCCCACCCCTCTGCCAAACTGGTTAAACTCTTCTAAGTGGCTCTAGCAAATCTCCCTGCTAGGAAACTAGTTCCTCTCCGGTTCAGGTGTAACCCATCCCTCCTGAACAGGTCAACGGAGGGAGGGCTAAGCAGGCCAATGTATATGGAAGTAGTCATAATGATGCTGCAGGTATATGATTGAAAGCTCATCTGGAGGTTAATTACTACATCAAAGCTGCAATCTGATTCACACATATGATGCAGTCACTGGTCGGGAAATGAGAGGTCGCAGTAGTCTTTAGCTCTCCTTGGTGTAGTATATCTTTAAGGAAGGTATCTAAAACTGCTATACATTACCAGACAGGGTATGACATTGATACTCAAGTGATCAACTGGTGGAAGAAAGGAACAATACTAGCTACCAGTTGTGTTAACTAGTCTCCCAGATATTGTTATACATTGTTCGATTCTTAAAGTTTAGAAACCCCCAACTGAGATATTAACTGCTTTTGTGTGATTGGTGTGTTTGTGTAAGGTAAAAAACACAATACTTCCAATGTTTGATTTGAT
This sequence comes from Sphyrna mokarran, assembly GCA_024679065.1. Lineage (NCBI taxonomy): Eukaryota > Metazoa > Chordata > Chondrichthyes > Carcharhiniformes > Carcharhinidae > Sphyrna > Sphyrna mokarran. The sequence goes on from JAGIQG010000013.1 coordinate 68,790,402, forward strand.
TTATTGTCGTTTATTAGTATAGTGAAAAGTATTGTTTTTTGCATGCTATACAGACAAAACATTCTGTTCACCCAGAAGGAAACAAAAGATTGCAGAATGTAGTGTTACAGTCATAGCTAGCCTGTAGAGAAAAATCAACTTAATGCAAGTTAGGTCCATTCAAAACTCTGATGACAACAGAGAAAAAGGTGTTCTTGAGTCCGTTAGTACTTGACCTCAGATTATTGTATCTTTTTCCTGATGGAAGTAAGTGAAAGAGAATGTCTGCAGTGCAGGGGGCTCTTAAATTATACTGGCTACTTTGCCAAGGCAGCGGGAAGTGCATTTGAGTCAGTGGATGGGAGGCTGGTTTGCATAACCGATTGAGCTACATTCATGATCTTTGTAATTTCTTACAGTCTTGAGCAGAGGAGGAGCCATACCAAGCTGTGATACAACAAGAAAGAATACTTTCTACATTGTATCTGTAAAAGTTGGTGAGAATCGTAGCTAACAGACCAAATTTCCTTAGTTTTCTGAGAAAGTAGTGGCATTGGTGGGCTTTCTCAACTATAGTATCGTTATGGGGGGAATCAGGACAGGTTGTTGGTCATCTAGACACCTAAAAACTTGATCTCTCCCCTTTTCCACTTTGTCCCCATTGATGTAAGCAGGGACATGTTCTCCACTACGCTTCCTAAAGTCAATGACAATCTTCTTCGTTTTATTGACGTTGAGGGACAGATTATTGTTGCCACACCAGTTCACCAGATTCTCTATCTCATTCCTGTATTCTGTTTCATCCTTGTTTGATGGTATCATCAGCACCAAACTGTCTGTGGTCAGTCAGCAAATTTGAAAATCGAGTTGGAAGGGAAATTTGACCACACAGTCACAAGTATATAAAGGAGTATAACAAAGGCTAAGAACACAGCCTTGTGAGGTACTGATGTTGAGGATGATCACGGAGGTGTTGTCGCCTATACTTACCGATTACGGTCTGTGGGTTAGGAAGTTCAGGATCTAGTCACAGAGAGAGGAGCCAAGGCCCAGGCCACTGAGTTTGGAGATGAGTTTTGTAGGAATAATGGTATTGAAGGCTGAGATGTAGTCAATAAATAAGAGTCTGACGTAAGTATCTTTGCTATCTCGGTGTTCCAGGGTTACTTGCAGGGCTAGGGAGTGGACCTATTGCATAAGTAGGTGAACTGTAGTGGATCCAGGCAGTCCTGGAGGCTGAAATTGACTTGTGCTATGACTAGCCTTTCAAAGCACTTCATAATAATGGTGTCAGAGCTACTGGAAGATAGTCATTAAGGCATGCTTGCTTGGTTTTTCTTTGGTATTGGGATGATGGTTATCTTCTTGAAGCAAATAGGGACTTCAGAAAGTTTAAACATTTACAACAATCTAAAAATTTCCACTCATCTAACAATGGATGTCAGACATACAGCCTGACAATGTCGGGGGCAAAGACCTCAGAATCTATTTTTTTTTTTTATTAAACATACTCATGGCCAACTTCTAAAATTTTACATTTTAAAATGCCTGAAGCTATGAATGTCTATGACTCTTTAGAGAACTGGCTATTTGGTGACTGAAGAAATTTGAACTTGATTATGTCTAAACAGACCCTAATCACCCACTGTGGGCTGCAGAGATCAAAATTCAAAGAAGACTATATGAAGACCATTTACACCTCATAAGCCTATTCATCTGCTTGGACAAAAGACCCACAGGATTACACATCTTTTGTCAAAGTTGAAGTGGATAAGATCTCTTTAACTGGTGGAACCAGTAATATTGTTTTTGTGGAGATATGAAACTCAATCTGTCAAGACTGAGATCTTTCCATCTACCAAGCAGGAGCACAGAAGAGGAGTCTATTCAGATTTGAACGCCTGGCCTCTTCAGCACTGCTTCCACTGTAGCATTACTGACAAGACTGATTTCTTTCTACATTCATATCTCCTTGTAGGATTAAATCTCTGCTAGAAAAAAGGAATCATCCAGCACTAGTTCTCATCCTGCTGACCTCTGAAGAAATGCACTATTGTACTTTGATAATTTTCTGTGGTCTTTGCCCTGTCAAACTTTCTTTCTTTATCCCTCTTTTACAGTGAGTGAAAAGGCAGCAATGTTGTGACCTTCCTGCTGCATTTTGAGTGCGCAAAAAAAAAAGAAACCCCTTTGGAGTTCAGCAGGTAATTATTAGGAATTGGATTACATCAAAATTGAACTGTTGGGAAATAGGCCACTATTTATAAAAGGGAGGAAAAATGGGAAGCAAATCCAAAACTCATTTTCGTTTAAACAGGTAATAAGAGAAATCAGGGCTGTTTCATAACAGAAATCAAAGCAAGGTTAAGGCCAATAGTTCATAAAAATGTTGCCATAATCCCAGATGACCATACGTTATTCTCGCCTTTGAAGGGAAGTACTGACTGATGGGGATTTAACTGGAGGATCACCGCACCTCAGGCAAACGGGCAAGGTTGAGAAGACGGGATCTTCAAGAATAACCTTAGACAATACAGTAATTGAAGCCAAGCTGTTGATGTCTCTCCGCAATAAACTAACTGTCCAGCAATATGAGTTACACCGACCCCTAATTTGTAGCATTAAGTCAAAGCACATACCATTGTTTTATGAACAGCGGACCTCTAATTTGCATTTTTATTTCTTTAAACACTTTTGTAGTGATCCAGCTTTTCAATGCCTTGAAGGTTTACAATTTCCAAGTTGGCTTTTGTGCTACAGAAAACAATTACACATTTGATAAAACTTGTCCCTTATTTTTACCAGGTCCGTGAAAGCTCCCCAATTCCACCTACTCTGTCAGTGGCAATTCTCTATGTAACTGACACCTAAGCCACCATCTTGTAACATAAACAGGACCTAGTTTTATGGCTGATAAAATTGGATATCCTAAATTAAAGAATTGGACATATTAAAAATCAAACAGTCAAACCTCAGGCAGGCCAGTTGTACAGTTCACAAACCGGTCTGTGGCTGACTCAACCTCCTATCAAAGGTTATTGCACTCTACTGGTACTTAGCAAGAGATTATTGCACCCCATTGAAATGTACCAGCCTATTGTTAGAATCCCAGATTGGGCCAGACTTTCTGTCACCAAGATCCTGCAGTTGGCTTAATCTGATTACAGATCACACGTAAGCAACAGCATGGAGATGGACACCTGGGGGCGGACCCTGATGTCCTGTCAGGCAGACATCAAGAAACCCACTTGGTATTGAAACTCCCTCCTGGGACCTCATTGGCCTGAAAGAAGTTTCAGGAAAGGCAAGCAATAAAGGAACACACTTTCAGACTCCAGTGGGGAAGACTTGATGAAGGTGACACATGACCATTCGGAAGACTGGCTAGAGAAGGAAGAGGCTGCCATCGAGCCTCACCTTCAGGACGACAGGCCAGAGGGATTCAGAGGATTGAACCTGCAGTTTTAACCAAACCATCTTTGTGGGTAGTATATCTGATTTTGGGGTATCCTCTTGTTTTACATGGGTAATTAGTAGTGTTAGTAGTTAGCGTTAGTAGTGTTATTGTTAATAAATTTGTTGAACCTTGCAAATAAGGGCACCAAGATAAAACAATGGAATAAGCAAGCTGGTTGACAGGTTCAGAGATTTTAAAATTACAACAGTCTTTTTCCCCAATGTGGCCAAGTGTCAAAGTCCCTGATAACTTTCCTATGAAGTATTGTAATAAGATATTCTAATATCAAGGGGGGGTTCTTTTAAGGTTATTACAATAAAGGCACCATATTAACATAAATGCAAGCTTGTTAAAATGTAGCATGCTATTTTAATATGGCTTTTTCAGTAATGCCTATATATACAATATACTGTTGTATGTATCTTTATTCTGGAGTGGGAGGGAAGTCTGTGCCCAATGCATTCAACAACACCTAAATCTGCAACATCTACTACTTAAAGAACAAAAGCAACAGACACATTGGAAGACCACCACTTGTAGGTACCCCTCCAAGCCATGCACCATCCTGACCTCAAAATTGTATCACCATTCCTTCTCAATCACTGGGTCAAATTCCCTTTCTAACAGCACTATGGGTATACTTACACAAAACGGAAGTGATTCAAGAAGACAGCTCACTATCACCTTCAAGGATGATTAGGGATGGACAATAAAAATGCTAATTTAGCCAACAGCACCCATGTCCATTTCTGAAACAGACTGTTCAAATAATGACCTACATACAGCAAATTAACATATTCATGTACAATTTTAAATATAGTTCCTTAGTACTAGGCCAGTAAAATTTAGCATTAAATCATTTATACTATAGCCAAGCCTCCAAAGTAAATCACAACTCAAGCCAGGATCAGAGTGGGATGAAGTGCAATGGGTAGTACTCTTCACCCCTGCGTCAGGCCACAAATTCAAGTTCTGCTCCTGCCACTTGCACAATTTCACAGGAGAGTAGATGAATTTGCCAGAATTCTGGTCATTTTTATTCCTCAATGTCATCCAAGAAACATCTTAAGCAACTCATCTGACAATGCAGAACTACAGCACTGGCCTGAATTGTGCATTTAATTCCTGACAGGCGTTCAAAGAAAATGAACCATTGATTCAGAAATCAGTGTGCCCCTGATCCAATGCTAGTTTTCATTCAAAATATTTCCAAACCTCAGTTAAATTTTTCATGCTGTTAGCTAATTCTCTCCAGATGGAGATTAAAAGGTAATCTAGTTATAGTGAAAACAATAAAGGAAGAGAGAAAGAAATCGAGGGAAGGTTCTCCTTCAGAAATCAGCATTTTGGTAAAATACAAGCCATAGTTTTATTTATACACACAAAACAGGACAACAATCTTTCACCGACGTATCCATATCAAGTTATATATATACTAAAACATGGCATATTATAGTATGTCATTTCCTAATGATGGACAAATTCTTGATTGGCATAAGTAGCATTGTTCCACTAGTTCGTCTTAATAAATTCACATCTGAAGACATCTGATTAAATAGTGCAAGGACAATTACATAAAAGCTATTGAAGTATGGATTCTAATGAAAAGAACATTGCTAAATGTTATCTTACAGGATGCATATCCCTATTATGTGGATAAACAATCAAAATTGAAGTCTTCATTCTACACAACTGCATAAAACTTAAGATTCTTTAGGAACAGACATGTGAAGACATCTGGACTTGACCCTTCAAACTCATTCTTCAGTTGCGATTTTAACCAAGGATTTTTTTTTAATCTCAAAAAGATGCCACCCTTCTTTCTTGGACAGATCTGCAGCACCAAGCTTCTTGTAAAAGTTGATTGAACGGTGGTTCCAATCTGCCACAATGAAATGCATGCTGCTGCAGCGGTTCTGCACAGCAGTCTGAAAACAGATCACTTTCATGTTAGTTCCATCCCTCAGGCATAACATCATATGGCAATTTATTGAATGGCTCTATTCAAAAAGCCACACAGCACTGAAGGAGACCGTTCAGCCCATAGAGCCTTTGACAGAACTCTCCAACTTGCCTGACTGTCCAGCCTGCCAATTTTCATTCCTTCAAGTTGTTAGCCAATTCCCTTTGGTAATTTACTACTGAAAGCTAAATTCTCTGCCTCAGAAGGCTGTAGAGACTGAGTATGCTCAAGACTCAAATTTCTACATGTTAAAGACATCCAGGGACATTCTTTCATGTGATGTAATCCAGATCAGAACATCATTGCACAAAAATAATTCTCCAAATCTCCCCTCTAACTCTTTTGCCAGTTGTTGCCCCAGTCACCAACTGTTTTATCAGTAGAAACATTGTTCTGTTATTTAACCCTTCATTACTTTCAACACTCAAATCTCCTCTTAATCTTTATCTGCTTTAAGAACAATTCCAGCTTCTCTAGTCTCTCAGAATCTACATTGCAAGAGGACACCAGTTGGCCCAACAAGTCTGCACCAAAAACAATCCTACCCAAATCCCATACTTACAACTCCACATGTTTATCCTACTAATCCCCCCGATACTAAGGGGCAATTTAGCATGGCCGATCAACCTAACCTGCACATCTTTGGACTGTGGGAGGAAATTTGAGCACCTGGAGGAAACCATGCAGACATGGGGAGAACGTGCAAACTGGGAACAGGCAGTCACCTGTGGTCAAAATTGAACCCACTTCCCTGGCACTATGAGACAGCAATGTTAACCATTATGCTGCCAAATCCCTTACACATTGTAGGATTTGAGTGAATCTCCTTGGCATCTTCTCAAGTGCTTAGTTTCCTTTCTCAAAAGTAAAGTATTCAGAATAGAATACCAAAATTAGTACCTAATCATTGATTTTAGCAAAACTTGCTCATGTACTCCGCACTTCTATTTGTAAAGAAGTCAATCTTGTATTTGCTGCAACAGCACTCTCCCTTTGCTGGGACACCTTAAAGATTTCTGAATTTTAAACCTTGGATCAATTTCTAAATCACTTTTAAGAATTGTATTAATCATTGTTCTTATATTAATGCCTTTCATTACTGCACCTTGCTTAATACGAATGAAAAGGACCTCCGGTGACTGCTGACAAATGAATGTGACCAAATGCCCATCAGCAAGGAGAACTGAAAAGTACGATGGCTAGCACTTCAATCTAGAATAATAAAAAAGGGTGGAAGCTGTGCTACCAAATACAAGAAGCCCAAATGAAATGAGTCTAGCTGATTTCAACCTGGTCATCTTTGGTTTAACTGCGTAATTGACATTCTTGGCCATTCAACCCACTGCATTTGCACTGACTCACCAAAAGAGCATCTTATCCAGACACATTACCTATTCTTCATAACCTTATGAACTGACATTAACAAACTCCATTATAATTGACAAAACATCAACATTCTGGCTACTTTTTTTTTAAAAATCTGCTAAAGGAAGGCTGAAAGTACTTGGGAGAGAATGGCAAATTTGAGGTGCACTACTACCTTTTACATTGTGGTGATTAAGATAACATACGGGAATCTTTGTTTACCTGACTGATCTTCTTCAGCATTTCTGAACCAATTCCAAATCCTACAAAAAGAATGCAAACATTAGAACCTGTACAAAAGAGCTACCAATATTCTGAGACAGGAGATGCACAATTAGTCACATTTGGACTTTGTCCTCTATAAGCAAAACAACTATTGTGGTTTTAGACTTCCCTGGGAAATCATGCCAGAGAATAACAGGCACCACTTTGTATCAAAGGGCAATCTTACGAATCAAATGCAACTTTGTATTAAAGTCTTTGGCAATGATTGAACAAAAGCCCAGTGTTTAACTCTATCCAGTTGGTGGATTAACTTGTGGACTCACCTATGCACCTACGAAGCAGATTGAAAGATGTGTTGATTGGTGATACACAATAAGTCATGTTTTCTGTAAATCAAAGCTTGTAAACATATACAGACTCAGACTTAGATATCGAAGTCATGACATTCGATTCAACTACTGACATACGTGCAATACTTATATGTATCCCGGGACAAGCCAAAAGGGATTATAGCATTACTTTGACACGTCGTCACCATCAATTCATCGTCGACTGTCAGCAGCAGGGCTGCACAAACAGAAATTCAACAAGCAGTTACTCAGATTTGGTGGCTTTGGGAAGGAACTTTTGCCCTTTTGAATAGTGGGATTCGTTTCACATCCACTTTCAGCATGTTGATATGGCCTCCTTTAACATCTGATCTGCAAAATCAGCAGTGTAGCATATCTTCAGTATTGCATTGCAACATAAATCTGGATCATTCGTGCTTGGCAATAGCTTTTGATCCCATCACCTTCAGAGGAATGCAGAGCAGGACAACATATTTTCCAGTTCTGTAGATTGGTCATTTAGACTCAGAACATTTATCATTTTGCTGTCCACAGATACTGCCAGAGTTGCTGAATTTATCCAGCACTTGTTTTTTTAAAACCCTTGCTAGGTCCTTAAATATCTACAATTAGGAAATAGTAGAAGTGTCCATATTGTGTTCTGAAAACATAAAGGTGCTAATAATAAATGCAGGTTGAATGAAGTAAACTAAAACCAGTTTGCATGACATTGACATTCAAAGATTAAAAACTGTGCCCCCTGTTGCAAACAATTGTTAGCAAACCTCTTTTCCAAAAATAATGTTCATATTACCTCTAAATGCTTCCATTACATAGAAATCTTCAAGGTATAGTAGTTTTCCAATCCAAGCATCATATGTGTAGTAATACATAGCATATCCCACAATACTGTATCCTAAAAGATATCAGATACATTAGTTTTAATGATGGAATAATGCATTTCCAGAACATAGACAGAACACTATATGGAGTCCATAGGGTCTTTTGTATGTACTCCGTCAAGCATAGACATCTTTTAGGAAATAAAGAAATGCGCCTTTCCGTTACCTTTCATGACCTCAGGACATCCCAAAATATTTTACAGCCAATGAAGGACTTTTAAAATTGGTCTCCACTGTAACAGGAAATCTTGCAACAAAATTTACACAACTCAATGTTCAAACAACTACAACTTGATAAGCAACCACAGTCATTTTATTAATGTCGGTTACATTGTTAGGATATCAGAGATTTTTATATAGTGAGGGGGATCTGCTATACCCATCCAATAAAGGACAGATTGGGCCTCAGTTTAATGTTTCATCCAAAAGATGGCATCTGCGACAATACAGCACTCACTTGGCACTGCATTGAAGTGTCAAGCTACATAATATGCTCTATTCTGGAGTCAGACTTTTAACCCACAGCTTCTCATCAAAAAAAAAAAGTGCTGCCTTTGAGAAATTTAAAGAGGAAAATCCAGAATGTGGTTGGAAGTGTGCCTCCAAAAATGTGGAACAAAGTGATGGGTGTGACTTTATATCAAAGGCCAGGTAGTGTCTTGGACAAAATAAAGGCCAGCATGGTGGATATTGTGGGAGCCACATACACAGAAAGAGCAGTGAGACCATGAATGGATTTAAATACAAAGATAATCATTTTAAACATGTTTCACATCTCAGGACATCCCAAAGTGCTTCACCAGTTATTGAGTATGGTCACTTGTGTAGAAAATGCAACCAAACATGCAAATAACAAAATTCCCACGAGTAGCAATGAGGTAAATGATCAGATCATCTGTTTTTAAAATGGAGTTATGCATCTTCTTTGAAAAGGTGTCCTGGGAACTCTAATATTCTCTTGAGGGAGCAGACAGCTTAAGGTCACATTATTATTAGATATCAAACAAAGTTTTTAAAAAACAATTTGCAGAGTGTGATGATGCTGGTACGGCCATCCTGGTTGACCCAATATTTGAATCAACTGAGTATCTTACTAAAGCCACTGCAAAGGATAGTTAAGGGCTAGCTGATAGAAGACATAGGGTGGTGGTTGATGGGAAATATTCAACCTGGAGTTCAGTTACAAGTGGTGTACCACAGGGATCTGTTTTGGAGTCACTGCTGTTTGTCATTTTTATAAATAACTTAGACGAAGGTGTAGAAGAATGGGGTAGTAAATTTGCTGATGACAAAGTCGGAGGAGTTGTACTCAGTGAGGATGAATGATACAGTTTGCAGAGGGACATAGATAAGCTGCAGAGCTGGGCCGAAAGATGGCAAATGGAGTTTAATACGGAAAAGTGTGAGGTGATTCACTTTGGTAAGAGTAACAGGAGTACAGAATATAGGGCTAACGTAAGGACTCTTACTAGTGTCAACGAGCTGAGAGATCTCAGTGTACACGTGCATAGCTCTCTGAAAGTTGGCACCCAGGTTGATAAGGTTGTTAAAAAGGCAAATGGTGTGTTAGCTTTTATTGGTAGGGGGATTGAATTTGGGAGGCATGAGGTCATGTCGGAACTGTTCAACTCTGGTGCGGCCGCACTTGGAGTATTGTGTGCAGTTCTGGTCACTGCATTATAAGAAAGATGTGGAGGCATTGGAAAGGGTGCAGAGGAGGTTTACCAGAAATGTTGCCTGGTATGGTGGGAAAGTCTTATGAGGAAAAGCTGAGGGACTTGAGGTTATTTTCATTAGAAAGAAGAAGGGTAAATGGTGATCTAATTGAGGTATACAAGATGATCAGAGGATTAGATAGGATGGACAGCAAGAGCCTTTTTCCTCAGATGGTGATGGCTAACACAGGGGAACATAGCTTTAAATTAAGGGGTGGTAGTTATAGGACAGATGTCAGAGGGTAGTAAATGCAAGGAATGCCCTGCCTGCAGTAGTTGTGGACTTGCCAACTTTAAGGGTGTACAAATGGTCAGTGGATAGCCATATGAATAACATTGGAATAGATTAGGTTAGAAGGTCATTAGATTATTGCGCCGACCAGCGGAACCATCGAGGGCCAAAGGGCATGTACTGTGCGGTAATGTTCTAACCATGTTGCTGTGGAACTTGTGTTGGCACAGGTGTGACAAGGAAAGGGCAGCAGGCTTCCTTCTCAAAAAAGATTTGCAAAGTATTTGAATTTATACAATAAAACAACAGATTCATGGCCAATATTTACTTATATCAGGGTTGGGATTCTCCAATCCTATTAACCCTGCCACTGCTGTTAGCGGGAACAAAGAACTTAGAGTTCTCAGGGAGAACTTAGAGAACATTCCATTCACTGCAGTGGAACTGGAGAATCCCAGCATGTGTGACATTGGAGAATTATGGCCCAGTGTTTAATTTCTAGAGTTTTAAAAATACATATGAGGCAGGATTTTCCTTGCTGTATTTAGTGGTGATGGTGCATTGCTTGCTGGCAGCTAGATCTTATGGTCTTGCAGTTGCCAAAGGGATTTTCTGTTGTACGCATCCTTTGCTGCCAGGTAACCTGCAGTGGGGGTGTGCCTTTTGTGGCACCTTAAGCAGCAGCAAAATTTCAGGCATGAACTGTAATTAATTTTTCAAACTGCTATGGTGGGATTTGAACTTAGTGTCCTCTGCATTATTAGCTCTGGTTTCTTGGTTACTAACTTACAACATTACCACTGTACTTCTATCTTCATTTTAAAATATACACGCTTAGAAACTACTAAACAAAAGACAAATTGTTTTTTTAAAAACACAGCTCAGTAAACATTTATCAAGATGGTGACCAGTTCCTGGAACAGCAGCTCAAATCCTGTAACAAGTATAGATCAGGCACGTACATGCCAGCAAAAAAATTTAAAAAATACCGTGCCACTATGAATTAAAGTACCCATTATTTAAACAAGTATTTAAAACTATCCTTTAACTAATGTGTTGGTTTTAACACGGCAGATCAGAAGAATGCCATGGGTCCACCTCAGATCAAATCCCAATTTTGCCAATCACAGACTCCCACATTCTGGTAAAACTGTAAATTAGCCACTTCATATGACTTTCACAAAGTGGAATACCTCATTATACACTTTAGCCAAGAGCACTTTTGGAAAGAGAACTGCATGCAACAAATTCTGATCTACCATGCTTTAGCTATCCTTCTTCCTCTTTTTTTTAAAAAAAGTTGCAAGTAGCATGTCCCTCTGGACCTTACCTCCATTATCAAGATCATCTAATGTTTAATGGATCTTTCAGTTACCAGCCCGCCTACCCATGTACACGCCTACGGCCATGTACATGGCGAAGCTAAAGACTGTAACCTGAAGATTGGGGATAAATTAAGAGAGAATACATTCAACATTATTATTAAAAAAGATAAGTTACATTTAAGTAAATTCAATGCATCCAGCTCATCCCTTGGACCAAATCAACTTGACTCATTTACAAGAACAATACTCAATCATGCAGGAAACCTTATACCAATCTTCTGCTGCTACACAAAGTTGTTTTCAGATTGATCTTAAAACAGATTGAGAAGTTGGTACTCTTCAGTCATGTTGTTAAATGCAGTTTCTTTAATTCAGCAGCAGCTTGTAGACCCAGCTCAAAACAAAACCTTCAATGTTTCACTAGAAATTGGATCCAGATGCCAACTTACCAATATGAAAAACCCCAAACATGTTTACAAAAGAAAATTAACAACATTACCAAGAAAAGTTAGGATACAAATCAATACTGCTCATCCATTTCAGTCCATGAATCCATTCATAAAATTGATGACCTTTCAACTAGTTAACCAAACAATTTCTTTGTGCATATTTCTGAAAAGGGAAAAAATCTTGTTAACAAGAAAAGAGCCATCTCTCACTAGATAAACTAAGTGCTGGTTTGATATGCAGCAATTGTGACCCCTTTTGGGAACAACATCAGAATGAGAACTTTCACAACATCACATACAGCAAAATGAGGATAGAGAAACAGCACAGTCACTATTTAGCAAGTTTTCTAGAAGGCTTTTTGTTAATATATGCTTCACACCAGGTTTTATATAAAAAAATGCTTCCTTTATGGATTTAATCAAACAGATAATAAGGACAACATCAAAAAACAAAATTACCACATTGATGTTAAGAAACAAAGTAAGTTCTACCTTCATGAGTTGCATGTTCCATTGGCACTTCTGCAACAAGGCAGTAATAAAATGGATGCTCTCCAAAGCCATCTTCAAGCAAATCTACAAAATAAATTACCAGCAGACTCAGAACACATCAAAAGATGATCAGGAAAAAGTTGCAAGATGTTTTATATTTGACTGTGGTTACCTTTTTCAGTCAACTTCACTTTATATTCCATTTCTTCATATTTTGCAAGTTCCTAGAAAATGACAAGAAAAGGATGAATATTTAAATCCCCAACTCTTCAGTTATTTGATTTCAGAAAAGCAAAGCACTGGGTTTATTTTTAAATTAACATTCTTGAGGAACTACTTGTGGATAGCTTACTTGCACAATAAGATAAGAAAAGCACAAAACAGACTGCTGAGCAAAGTTACAGCTCATAGAATAAAGGGACAATAGCAAAATGGATACAAAATTGGCTGAGTGCCATGATGAAGAGATGCCAGTATTGGACTGCGGTAAATGCAATAAGAAGTCTCACAACACCAGGTTAAAGTCCAGTAGGTTTGTTAGTAGCAAACACCACTAGTTTTCGGAACTGGCTGTTCCTTTGCCAGGTAGGTGGGACATCTGATCTATTTGCTAGTAGCATTTGCTACAAATAAACCTGTTGGACTATGACCTGGTGTTGAGACTTCTTACTGAGTGCCAGGAAACAGAGTAGTGATCAACAGATGTTTTGGGGCTGGAGGATAGTTTGTAGTAGAGTTTTCCAAGCATCAGTGTTGGGACCCTTGCTTTTCCCGATGAATATTAAATGATCTAAACCTTGGAGGACAAGATAAAATTTCAAAATTATGGATGAGATGAAACCTGGAAACATTGTGATGAACTGTGAGAAGGATAGTATAGAACTTCAAAAAAGACAGACAAGTGGACTGGGAGGACAAGGACCAAAATTCTGAGTGGAAAAAACATGAGGGGATTCATTTTGGTAGAAAGATCACAGCAAGAGTACAATTCTAAAGGGATGCAGGAGCAGAGTGACCTGGGTGTAATTGTGCATAAATTGAAGATGGCATGATAGACTGAGAGCAATTAATAAAGCCTAGGACTATAGATTTGTTCAGTAGGATCAAGGAATAAAAGGCCACAGAAGTAATGCTAAATTTGTGTAAGCCAATAGTTTGGCCTTAGGAGTACTGAGCTTAGTTCTGGGTATCGCTCTTTAGAAATGGTGTGTAGAGATTGGAGAAAGTGCAGAAAAAATTTACAAGAATGGCTCCAAGGGTGAGGAAGTTAGTTATAAATTGTTTTTCTTAGAGAAAAAGACAGAGGAGATTTGACAGAAGTATTCAAAATTATGAGTCTGGGCAGATAGTAGAAATCAGTTACACTCCCGAGAGGATCAAGTACCAGAGAGTACAGATTTAAGTAATTGTTAAAGGAAGCAAAAAAAAAAGTGATGCGAGAAGAAACTTTTTCATACAATGAGTGACTAAGGCCTGGAATGTGCTGGACACAGGTTCAATGGAAGCATTCGGAAGAGAATTAGTCTTTCTGAAAAAGGAAAAAAGGTCAATTGTTCATTCCAAGAGACAGTGCAGACACAATGGCCATCTCGTTATGCACTGTAACAATTCTGTAAAGTTACCAGCAAAATGGGAGAGGTTTGAGGAATTTCCTGCTGGTCCCTGATGTTGTGATGTGCCACCCATCTCCTCCACTACCAACCTGTCTCCAAAGTTTGGGAACATATCACACAACAATAACTTGGACATCCTTAGGCACAGGAGTGTTAAATCAAACAAAATATGAGCAAATCACTCAAGAGAAATTTGAGCAAAGATTTTTGTCAAAAAGATTAGTTTCTAAGGAATGACATATTATAGAATCCTATCAAAGAATTCCTGCAGCGCAGCAGGTGACCATTTATGTCTGCACCAACTCTGACACAGCAACCCATCAAGACCTTATACCTGTAACCCCACATATTTACCCCACTAATCCACCATACCTGCACATTTTGAGACAAAGACATAATTTTGCATGACCAATCCACCTTTGCAGGAAGCAAGAAGTTCAAGATAGAAATGCAACACTTTAGGCTGGACCAGTGGTACCCAACCTTTTATATGTCATGGTGCATCTCTGTGCCACAAAACATTGGTGGGGGTGGTGTACTGACCAAACTGTAATGGTAATGTTGAGAAAAAGCATTGGATGTGAAATCATAGATGCATGTGTTAAAGGAACATCTGTGATTATGGGTGACTTTAATCTGCACAGATTGGGAGAGTCAAATTAGTCACAATAGAATAAGAGGAAGAATTTCTGCAGTGCATGCAGGATGGTTTGCTGGAATAATATTTTGAGGAACTAACAAGGGAGCAGGACATCTTGGATGGATGTTGTGCAATGAGAAAGGATTAACTGGCAATCTACTTGTTTTGAAGTTTATTAATTAGTGTCACAAATAGCTTACATTAGCACTGCAATGAAGTTCCTCTGAAAATCCCCTAGTCACCACATTCTGCCACATGTTTGGGTGCACAGAAAGAATTTTTAGCAAGGCAAATCCACCAAAACAGGTGGTTTGCGGTGTGGAACCTTGGACATGCCAACCACAGAGCTGAAGACAAAGGTTAGTTTTATTACCAAAATTTTTACTCATTTTTCACAGCAGATTTGGCAGGGGTGGTGCACAGCACACCAGCATGTGGGACCACTGACCTTGACAGTTGAATATTAGGGATGAGCACAGAATGTCAGACACAATATAAGGGTATTTAGCTTTGGTATTCATAGTCAGTCTGCTAATGTAGTTCTAACTAAAGTCAAACGTATAGCCCTTTTCAGTGACAGGTTAGCAAAAGCAGTTTTAGCATCACCGAATCCTGC
The DNA here is from genome assembly GCA_024679065.1 of Sphyrna mokarran. Lineage (NCBI taxonomy): Eukaryota > Metazoa > Chordata > Chondrichthyes > Carcharhiniformes > Carcharhinidae > Sphyrna > Sphyrna mokarran. Next base: position 68,805,704 of record JAGIQG010000013.1, read on the forward strand.
ACTAATAATATCCTTGGGGTTACCATTGACCAAAAAGTGAACTGGCCATTTATTCCCCCCACCACTCATACAGTGGCAGCAGTGTGTTCTATCTACAAATGCACTACGGAAATACATCAAGGTTTCTTGTGCAGCACCTTCCAAACCCATAACCACTACCATCCGGAAGGGCAGGAGCAGCAGATTCCTGGGAAGCTCACCTCCAAGTCACCCACTATCCTCACTTGGAAACATATTGGCTGTACTTTCATTGTCACTGGGTCAAAATCCTGGAACTCCCTAACAGCACAATGGATGCCACATGGACTGCAGCAGTTCAAGGTGGCAACTCACCATCACCAAAGCCAAGTAGGAATGGGTAATAAATGCTGGCGATAGCCACAGCCCATGAATTAATAAAGGAGACCATTCAGCTAATTTTGTTAGCCTTTCCAACAAAATCTACTGATTCCTCCCCATTGGTAATATTAAAAAGGTCTTGAATTCTACAAAGATTTACTATTATCCTGCTTGTAACATTTGTTCCAAACAATAGCCAACGTTTTGTGCTTTCTGACATCATTCCTGACCTTGCCCAATAGTTACTATCGCCAGCCTGCATCCATATTGTGCAATGATGATTTTGTTTGAAACTGTACTTGACTTAACTATTTTTTAATTCTGCCATCAGATTGCAAAAGTTTTCAGTTGAGTGGCAACCTTTTTATTGAACAATCTCAGGATGCCCAATGTGCTTTACAGCTAATGAAGTACTTTGTTGGTGTCATTCCTGTTGTAATATAGCAAATACGAGACAATTTGCCACAAAATTCCACAATGCAATAATGATCTCTTAAGGTGTTGGACGAGGGATAAATATTAGCCAGGACACCAGGGAGGAGAACTCCCCTACTCATGTTCAAATCATATCACAGGATCCTCAGTGTTCACTTAAAGTTTAAAATCACACTTGAAAGATGGCTCTCTACCAGTACAGCACTTCCATGACTTTCTGACACAATTTTGATTTGATTTATTTTGCATGTATAGTTATATAGTGAAAAGTATTGTTTCTTGCATGCTGTACAGACAAAGCATACCATTCATGGAGAAGGAAATGAAAGAGTGCAGAATGTAGTGTTACAGCTATAACTAGGCTGTGGAATAAGAGCATCTTAATGCAAGGTAGGTCCATTCAAAAATCTGATGGCAGCAGGAAATAAGCTATTATTGATATAAAGACAAGTGAGCCATGACTAACACACATTTTCTATTTTTTCTCTTCATAACTACCAAGACAAACAATCATGCTTGTGATCATTCTTTGTGGAATGTTTCCAAGTTGCCTTGGTACTAGAACAGAACACTATTTAAGTCTTGGAACTGTATAACCTCAAGTGTTACAGTCTTGGCTTTAAAGCTCTACTACTTAAACATGTTGCTGCATTGTCCTGACACCTCATTGCCTCCTCCATCCAATCTCTGCCTTTACCTGCTCAATGTCACATAACACCTTTCACTTATCCATTGGCTCAGTGGACAGGAGATTGTGGGTTCAAGCTCCAATTCCAAGATGATACAACATAGGAGGAGGATCAAATAACTATGTCCAAAATAGGATGTACATTTATACAACACCTTTCACATCTATTGTGTCCCAAAAATGTTTCGCAACCAATAATAATTAAGGTAAATAGCAGAGACAGATTTGAGAAAACCCGATAAGAAGAATAGAAGAGTGTACTGAAAAGATTCAAGAAGACTTGTGTGGAGCTGAAGCACCAGCAATGACCAGTTAGTTAGTTCAAGTGTTGCAAATGGATGAGGGATAAATATTAGCCAGGACACCAGGGAGGTGTCTCTGTGTTGCAGGAAGGTAATGGAGGTGGTGTAGCTCTGATATTTAAAAATGACATCAGGCAGTAGTGAGAGATGAAAAAGGTTCTGTGGGAAGAAAAGGTTGAATCTATTTGGGTGAAAATTAGAAGTAGTAAAGAGAAAGTCACTGATAGGCGTAGTTTATAGGCCATCAAATAATGACATCATGGTGGAGCGAGAAAAAAATGCATATAAAAATGGTACAGCAATTAGCAGGAGGGATTTTAATCTACATATCAATTGGTCAAACCAGGTCAGTCAAGGCAACCTTGAGAATTCATAGATGAGATAACTTCCTTGAACAGTACGTAATAGAATCTAGAGGGAGCAAGTTATCTTAAATCTGGTGCTGTGTAATGAGACAGGAAAAATAAATAATCTTACAGTTAGGGATTCTCGCTCAGAAGAAGCAATCACAGTATGGTTGAATTCAAAATACTGATGGTGCGAGAAGGTAAAATCCAATACCAGTATCTTATGCTTAAAGAAAGCAGACCACAGAGGGATGAGGGAGGTATTAGCTAAGATAGATTGGGAGCAAAAACTTTATGGTGGGACAATTGAGGAATATGGGACAATTGCGGAATAGTGGGGGACTTTCAAAGCGATTTTTCCCACAGTGCTCAGCAATAAGGACAAGGAAGGACTGTAGAAAAAGAGATAGTCAGCCATGGATTATCTAAGGAAATAGATGAGGGTATCAAATTGAAAAAAATGCATACAAAGTGGCAAAGATTAGTGGGAATCTAGAGGATTGGGAAGTCTTTAAAGGTCAATAGAAAGCCACACAAAAAAGCCATAAAAAGAAAGATGGATTATGAGAGTAAATTAGTTCAGAATATAAAAGCAGATAGCAAAAGTTTCTACAAATAAATAAAATGAAAAAGAATGGCTAAAATAAACATTAGAGGATGAGAAGGGGGATGTAATAACTGGAAATGAGAAAATTGCTGAGGTATTGACCGGGTATTTTGTGTCAATCTTCACAGTGGAAGACATAAAATGCCAAAAATTGATGACAGGAAGGCTATGGCAGGTAAGGACCTGGAAACTATTATCATAAAAAGATAGTGTTGGGCACATTAATGGGGCTAAAGATAGACAAGACTCCTGTGCCCTTATGGAATGCATTCCAGGATTCTAAAAAAGAGCTGGAGAAATAGCAAATGCACTAGTGGTAATTTACAAAATTCATTCTGAGGTGGTTTCTGCAGATTGGAAAACAGCAAATATGATGCCACTGTTTTAAAAAGCAGGTAGACAAAAGGCAGGTAACTATAGACCTGTTAGCTTAACTTCTGTAGTAGGGAAAATGCTTGAATCTATTATAAAAGGAAGAAAATGGTATGTTGGTACATGTTATACATGTTGGTATAAATTGTCCATTAGTAAGACACAGCATGGGTTCATGAAGGGAAGATTATGTTTGACTAATCTGGTAGAATTCTTTAAGAATATTACATGTATAGCAGACAGTGGGGAACCTGTGGATGTGATGTATCTAGATTTCCAGAAGGCATTTGACAAGGTACTGCACCAAAGACTGCTACATAAGATAAAGGTGCATGATGTTATAAGTAATTGATTAGCATGGATAGAGGATTGGTTACCCAACAGTAAGCAAACAATGGGAATAAATGGGTATTTTTCTAGTTGACAATCAGAGACTAGTGGTGTGCCTTGGTATCAGTGTTGGGATTATAATTATTTACAATTAACATTGATGAATTGGAGTTGGGGACCAAGTGTAGTGTGTCAAAATTCGCAGATGATATTAAGTTGAGTGGCAGAGCAAAGTGTGCAGACGATGCTGAAAGTTTGCAAAGGGATAATCGATAGTCTAATTGAGTGGGTGAGGGTCTGACAGGTGGAATACAATGTTGTTAAATGTGATGTCATCCATTTTGGTAGGATTAACAGCAAAATGGACTATTATTTAAATGATAAAAAATTGCAACATGCTGCCATGCAGAGTGACCTGGTGTCCTTGTGTAAGAATCACAAGAAGTTGGTTTGCAGGTGTAGCAAGTAATTAAGAAGGCAAGTGGAATTTTGTTCTTCATTGCTAGAGGGATAGAGTTTAAAAACAGTAAGATTATGTTGCAGCTGTATAAGGTGCTGGTGAGGCCACAACTGGAGTACTATGTACAGGTTGTCTCCTTACTTGAGAAAGGATATACTAGTACTGGAGGGATGCAGAGGAGGTTCACTAGGTTGATTCGAGTTGAGAGAATTGGCTTATGAGGAGAGACTGAGTAAACTGCGGCTATACTCATTGGAATTCAGAAGAACGAGGGGAGATCTTTAGAAATATGCAACATTATGAAGGGAACAATCAGATAGAAACAGGGAAGTTGTTTCCACTGGCGAGTGAAACTAGAACTAGGGGACATGGCCTCAAAATAAGGGGAAACAGATTTAGCACGAGTTGAGGAGGAACTTCTTCACACAAAAGATTGTGAATCAGTGGAACTCTCCACTCTGAAGCAGTTCAGATTATCTCATTGAATGTTTAAGAATGTATCTATCCTTGCCTCAAAAAAAAAGGTTATAGCAAGCAGACAGGCAAGCAAAGCCGAGTCCACGAAAAGATCAGCTATGATCTTATTGAATGGTGGAGCAGGCTTGAGGGGCCAGATGGTCTATTCCTTCTCCTAGTCTTATGTTCAATGGTTTAAATGTTAAACACAATATAGCAGCAAAACCTGTTCTGCTGCAATCTATGTTGTGCAACTGAACAATGTTCAGCTCCACACACACAGACTAACAATGTCTCTTTTTCTGCTTTGACATCATTAACTGCACACTAAGGTACAGTAACCATTTCAAAGGCACTCCAGAACACGATGGCATGTGATAAATATTTATCTTAACATGCAGTCAATGCATTCTCTGATGCAATCACATACTGACATACAGATTTAAGGCAAAGGCAGAACTCATGGAATACTTCAGGATGTTTTAAGGTCACAAAAGACAATATCTCTCTCTATGCAAGACTTCCTTCAAATATCACAGGGGAACAAATACTTTTAAAATTGTATCCCTTTAAACATAACCTACATACAGAATGCTTACATCCCTGAATCACCATCACCAACTCCCCCCCACCTTCCTTTGACTGATGTTTATTTCCTGTCTCACTTTATTTGCCTATTATACTGTGTTCATTCTCATACTTCCTGTCAGGTCACAGTCTCTCTGCAAGAGTAACCTGCCTCTTTCCTGCAAATCTTTTCCCTCCACCACACATACAGTTGTGTATTCCAGTTCCTATTGTCTATATATCTTTCATTTCTCCCATCCCCACTGTTGATATCAGGGGCAATCTCCACCCCACTTCTCTCTTTGAATGCCTTGACAGTCTCCGATGTTATTGGTCTGGCTATACTGCTTTTGATCTCTCTCCAATCAGGTGTAGCTGTCAGATTCATTGAAGTGTCAGGGGATGAGGGGAGACCTGATAGAGGTTATGACAGGTTTGGATACAGTGAATAATCAGAGTCTTTTCCCCAGGGTCAATTACTCAGGAGCATAGGTTGAAAGTTTGAAATAGGGGAAAAGTTTAAAACAGATGCAAGGAGCAAGTTTTTTCACAGGGTGGTGAATATCTGGAACGCACTACTAGAGAAGATGGTGAAAATAGAATCTATAACAACGTTCAAGAGGCAAGAGGATTGATACAATGAATAGGGGAGGGGGATATGGATCACATTGAGGCAAATAAAATGAGATTAGAGAAGCACCTGTGTTGGCACAGACTTGGTGGGCCAAAGGGCTTGTTCCTGTGCAGTACTGTTCTTTGTTCAAATTCAATCTCTCCTTGCCGAGATTAAAGAGTAAGATTGGGGCAAAGCGGAACAGAGATCAAGTGAAGATATATTCAATACTTTATGGTCTTAAGTCGGTAGGATCAAAATACACAGACTAAGATTGCTGGAGGCAGGTTCAATCGAGGACTTCAAAAGTGAATTGGAAAGATTTGTAAGAGCTGCGGGCAACAGGTAATGGGGGGGGGGGTGGAGTTACTCCTGCAGTGGGCCAGCATAGTCAGTACGGGCCGAACGTCCGCCTTCTTACGCTTTAACCATTCTCTAATCGCCAGGCACAGGGGGAAAGGACGAAGCTGAAGGAGCCGAGAGCGTTCCGGCTCGGAAAGAGGCTGGTGAAGCGGATGTGAATCCGAAGCTCACCTTGATGAGGCGGAGGATGTCGGTGCAGTCCTGAGGAGTAGCCGCTCGCACAGTGTAACTGGCCATTTTCGTCTTCTAGCCTTTTTACTCTTTCTGTACACACCCCGGTATGTGTCAAATAGAAACCGGGTTTTCTTCATCCGCGTCCTGCGAGTCAGCCTGGGATCACTCCCGGTGTCGGTCCCACTCCAGCTCCCGGTATCACTCCTCGGTCTGAGCTCCGCTCCTGCTGACGGTCCCACTCCAGGGTCGAAGTCCGCTCTGCTGCTTATAAACAAATCAGTGTCGCAAAACCGGCTCCTCCCCGCGCTAACACACTTCCTTCCACTTTCTGCTCCAGCGCTGACAAAAACAAGGTGGAACCACAGAAACTTTCACCTGAAATCGCTCAGAAAAAAAAGACAGCCATTGATATGACAGTATCTTTGACTTAATTTATTATTATCAAATGTTAGTATTCAGTGAAGAATATTGTTTCTTGCGCGCTATACAGACAAAACATACTGTTCATAGAGAAGGAAAGAGAGTGAAGAATGTAGTGTTAGTCATTGCTAGGGTGTAGAGAAAGATCAACTTAATGCAACGTAGGCCCATTCAAAAGCAGGGAAGAAGCTGTTCTTGAGTTGAATGCTACATGACCTCAGAATTTTGTAACTTTTCCCTGAAAGTGGAAGAGAGAATGCATGGGGTGCGTCAGTCCTTAATCATGCTGACAGCTTTGCCTAGGCAGCAGGAAGTGTAGACAGAGTTAGTGGAAAGGAGGCTGGTTTATATGGTGGATTGGGCTACGTGCATAGAATTATAGAATCCCGACAGTGCAGAGAGAGGCTGTTTGGCCCATCGAGTCTGCACTTAACAATCCCTCACAGGCCTTATCTCCCTAACCTCACATAGTTCCTTTTTATTTCCCTGACATCAGGGTCAATTTAACACAGCCAATCAACCTAACCCGCACGTTTTCGGACTATGGAAGGAAACCAGAGCACCTGGAGGAAACTCACGCAGACAAGAAGAGAACATGCAAACTCCACACACACCGTTACCTGAGACCAGACTTGAACCCGGGTCCCCGGCGCTGTGAGGCAGCAGTGCTCACCACTATGCCACCATACTGTCCCCTACAACCTTTTGTAGTTTCTTGCAGTTTTGGGCAGAGCAGGATATAACTAGAAAGAATGATTTCTATGGGTGCATCTGTAAAAGTTGGCGAGAGTCATGGCTGACATGCCAAATTTTCTTAGTTTTCTGAGAAAGTGTAGGCATTGATGGGCTTTCATAACTATAGTGTTGACATAGGGGGAACCAGGTCAGATTGTTGGTGATCTGGACACCTAAAAACATGAAGCTTTCAACTTTGTCCCCATTGATGTAGTTGGAGTATGTTCTCCGTTACAGTTCTTGAAATCGATGACAATCTCCTTCATTTTATTGACATTGAGGAAGAGATTATTATCATCGCATGAGTTCACCAGATTCTTTATGTCATTCCTATGCTCTGTCTCATCACTGTTTGACTTTGTCAATGTAGGCGAAAACTGTGGAATCAAACCTCAGTTCAACTTGAGCACTGACCCAGCTTGACATTGGGAAAGTGCTGCATAGTTAGTGGTACTGCCCTTCAGGTAAACCCTCAAGGTGGATGTAAAAGGACTCAATACTATGTTGGAAAAATAAGCCAAGTGTTCTTCCTGGTGTCAAGGCCTATGCTTATCTCTCAACCAACAGCAATAAAACAGGTTTCAATTTACCCCTTTGCTCAGGATTTCTCCTGAAATAAGTTGGTGTAACACCACCAAGGATGTTACAATCTTTGTCAATGGGAGTTTAAGCATACCAACATAGAAATTCAGATAAACAACATGGTGATTATACACACTGCCTGTTCCACAAAAGTGAGGTGGATCAAAATCATACAAAAATCAAACAAACACAGAACCTAGTTTTTTGTTGAATAGTATCTTTGCATAATTTCCCCTGTATATTTGACCAGATAGTTAAGATATCTATCAGCGCATTCAAACCAAAATAATCAGAAAGAAAAATATAAAAGCAATACTGAGGGTGCTGGAACTCTGAAATAAAAATAGAAAATGCTGGATAAACTAAGCAGGTTGCATCCTCTGTGGAGAAAATGTTGTGAAGTTGAGTTTATGAAGTTTGAGTTTAATGTTGATAAAGATGGAACATCTCCAGAGACCAGAAAGCCAGCAATCATCTCTAGAACAGCTCCCGTCCGTTGCCACTCTAAATATCTCTTAACAGAATTATCCAGCTATCCAACAGAAGGATACTGAATCAGAAAGACCTCACAGGCAACTACAAAAGAACTCCAAAAGCTTCTAAATTTCATGGATCCTGGTTGTATAACTTCTTTGAGAGTTACTAAAATTTCGTTATTACTATTTTGATAACGTAAGTTCCTTATATTATTATTCAGAATGGAAGATTCGTGGAAGAATTAGATTGACATGAAGAAATACTTTTTCAACCAGAAGGTGGTGGGCATCTGGAATTTGCTGCCCAGTGGTGGTCAAGGCTAAAACACTCAAAACGTTTAAGATGTACTTGGAACTGCACCTGAAGTGCTGTAACTTGCAAGGCTACAGAATAGGAGTGAGTAAGTGGGGGTAAAATGTGTAGTTAGTTTATTATTTTCTCTCTTTGGGGCATAAATCACATAGGTCGTTAGTATCTTTTCTCAAAGGTAGGAGAGTCTAAAACTAGAGGACATAGGTTTAAAGTGAGAGGGGAGATACAAAAGGGTCTCCTTCTGGAACAAGCTGAGAGGTAGTAGTAGAGTACGTAGTAGAGTAGCCAGACGTAGTAGTAGTAGAGGTGGATACAATTTTGTCTTTTAGATAGTTACATGGGTAAAGTAGGGATCGAGGTATATGCGCCAAACGTGGGAAATTGGGAATAGCTTAGTGGTAAAAACTACGTAGCATGGGCAAGTTGGGCTGAAGGGCCTGTTTCCATGCTGTAAACTTCTATGATTCTATGTAAAAAAAATTGTAAAATTGCTAGAGAAAAAAACATTATGTGGTCCCTTTAAAAGATTTTCAGTGCGTGGACGTCTAAAATGCAAAGTAACCAGAGAGTCTAGACTGAAACATTTGTATCAAAGTCAACCTTGTTTTGTCAGACAACCTGTTTTTCTGTTTAATTTAGCCCAACCATTTAAAGTAGACTCAGCTATCTGCACCTATAAAATTTGAATTCGATGGTGTTGACAACATCAGACCAATTCTATTGTAGGAAAATTGATAGGTTATCACAGGTATAATAGAGTCCAAAGGGGGAAGAAGAGGAGCCTAACAGAAGAACTGTCACCTTTCAAGCTCAAGAGGGAAAGAGCAGCTCTCAATTTTGTCAATTTCAGACATCTCTTAGAGCATATGCACCATCTAACTAGCGAAAGTACGAAATCAGAAAGTTACAGACAGATGAATCCACATAGGAACTCAAGTTTTCAAGCACCACAAAATCTGGTTGTGTTTTTTTGAGAGTGACTGAATTTTTTTTTGATTAAGTAATGAGTATTGTTATTTGTACAGCATTCCATTAGAATCTTATTTTACTTTATTCTGTATGTTATTTGTTTAGTTAAAGCTGGAATTAGTTAAATAAATTGTTAATGTTCAATTTAATGTTGTTAATGTTCAATTTAATGTAAGGTTCAGATATTTCTTGAGTTAACCACTAAATGTTACTGAAGAACAGTTCACACCTTCTCACGCACTTTTAATAGATTACAAGGTAAGATATTCTTCTTTGGAAGATTCAGCATTATTTCTCAAAAAGGAGTCAACCCCCATATCGTAACAAGGAAAAGATTTAATATTTCAAGTCTGTATGACTTCTTCAGAGATGATGTGGAAATGCCAGAATTAGACTAAGGGTAAACACTGTAAGAAGTCTCAGAACACCATCCAGCCTTTGATCTTCAGGTAAGCGTTCTCCAAGGTAGTCTTCACAACACATGACAGTGCAGAGTCGCTGAGCAGAAACTGATAGCCAACTTCTGTACACATGATTACGGCCTCAACTGGGATCTTGGGCTCATGTCACACTATTTGTAACCACTATGATTTGCCTGGGCTTGAAAAATCTCACTTACTGTCCTGTCTGAAGACAATACACATCGCTTTAACCTATGCTTAATGCTATCTCCACTCATATTGTCTGCACTTTTAAGACTCGCATTCTAATTAGTATTCTATAAATTGAATGTGTGTCTTTACATCCCCTGTTTCTAATAGGAACTCTCCATTCATCTGACAAAGGCTCAGAGACCCAAAAACTAGTGGCTTTTGCTACCAAATAAACCTGTTGTTCTTCAGAGATGGACAGGAGATGGAACAGAATAGAAGGTCAGAGATAGATCAGTCCTCAGGAAAGATTGTCAAAAGATGTCAGAAGACAAAGGGAGTGTTAATGGAGACATTAAGAACTAAAAAAGGTGCTGATGGTGGCATAAAAGATAGCAGCATGTGTTAATAGCAGAACAAAGGTCAGTGCTCAGTGAAAGCAGAACTAAAGATAGTGCGTGGATTGGGTTTGCGTTGGGATATAACGAAACCATTTAGACATCAAGCCTAACCACCATTAAATCAGCTGGTTATCTATCTTTAGTAAGAAGTCTGACAACACCAGTTACTTAAATCTGGTGTTGTCAGACTTCTTACTGTGTTTATCCCAGTCCAATGCCGGCATCTCCACATTACATCTATCTTTAGTCATATTTCTTGTTAGTCTGCAGAAAACAAATTAATTTCTGTCATGAACATGCTCAATGTCTGAGCTTCCATAGTCCTCTGGGTGGAGCGTTCCCAAGATACATCACCCTCTGAGTGAAGACATTTCTCCTTACCTCAGTCTTAAATGATCTGCCCTATATTGTGAGGCTATGTCATTTGGTTCTAGAATCCCCAACTAGGCCATCAAACTATATCTTGACCCCTATTATGCAAATGCAGTGTCCCTGATGTTGTAAAGAATGGTCTGCCCACTTTGCCATGGAGTGCTCCAGGCAGTTGGACAGGATTATGCAACCTGTCCTGCATGGAAAAGTTTATGCAAAAAAACACCTTTGACCACAAGTCCATCAGAAAGCTGTCCAATGTTAAATCTTTTGAAGCCCTGCTGGAAAGAGAGATAGTGGATCCCGTCAGATGGTTCCATAGAAAATCTTTTCCATAGAAAATCTTTTATACACTCTTTCTGGTTTAATAATATCCTTTCCATAATAGGAAAGATTGTACACAGTATTGCAAGTGCGGACTTGAAGTCTTGCACAACAAGACATCCTGTATTCAATGTTCTGACCTATGAAACCAAGCATGACCTTCGTCATCACCCTGTCCACATGTCACTCCACTTTTAAGGAGCTCTGAACCTGTACTCCTAAATCTCTTTGTTCCATAACTCTCTTCAACACCCTACCATTAATTGAGTAATTCCTGCCCTGGTTCAATCTACTAAAATGCATCACCTTGCATTTATCTAAATCAAACTCCATCTGCCATTCATCAATCTAATGGCCCAATTGATCAAGATCCCATTGCAATTGTTACGCTGCAGAGGTTGACCCCCTCTCTTAGAGGGACCCCTAACCACTCAAAGAGGAGTACCTCACTTTATAATCTGTTAAAAGAGTGTGAGAAATAATATGATCTCTCTGTAAAATCAACAAGTAACACTTTATTTATTTATTTATTTTTTAAAGCAACACAGCACGGGAAACAGGCCCTTCGGCCCAACGAGCCCGCGCCACCGTAATACCAAATCATTATCCTATTTTAATAGTCCTATATAATAGTATATATATTAATCCTAATTTGGAAAATTTTCACCATAGGGACAATTTGTTACCCAATCAGCCTAAGAGCGAATTTTTGGGTTGTGGGAGGAAACCGGAGTGCCCGGAGAAAACCCACGCAACCACGGGGAGAACGCGCAAACTCCCGCAGACACCGGCCCAATTCCAAGTGTCTGCACAGCCACATCGATAGTCTCTGAGCTGTCATGGTGCCCTTCAGGTGGTCCACATAAAGCACTCATATACGACATGAGGTACCAGGCAACCCATGAATCAACATCCAAGAGCTGTACCCGCACCACCTGCCGAATGCGTGCTCAAATTATGGACCGAATTACCTGTGGAAAAAAGCCGTAGTTAAACAGTCCTAATATATCCCTCTATCTGCATACCGCTCATGTGGCTGTCCAAGAGACCCTTAAACAGCCCCAGCGTGCCTGCTCCCACCACCTTACTCGGCAGTGCATTCCACACCCCCACTACCCTTTGTGTGAAAAACTGCCCTCTAATATTCGTCCTATACATAGCCCCCCTCACCCTATGGCCATGACCTCTCGTCCTATCCATTTCTAAAGGTGGAAAAAGTTTACCTCCATTTACTCTATCTATACCCCTTATAATCTTATACACCTCTATGAGATCCCCTCTAAGCCGACGTCTTTCAAGGGAAAACAACCCCAGTCTATCTAATCGTTCCTCATAGGACAGTCCTTCCATACCAGGCAGCATCCTGGTAAACCTCCTCTGCACTCTCTCCAAGGACTCCACATCCTTCCGATAGTACGGAGACCAGAACTGGGCGCAGTATTCCAAGTGAGGCCTAACCAAAGTTGTATACAACTGCAACATCTTAACTAAAGGTGAATAGATTAACTAAACTATTAACAAACTGAATAAAACACTATTGTAATAGAATGCTGTTTAGATAAATACAGTTCCCACTTATTAACAAAAAATAGAACTTTTTTAGTCACTCTCAAAATACAACTAGGTTCTTCTTTCTTCTGTCTGGAATCTGTTTTATTTTGGTACCTTTTCTATTCAGGTGAGGCTTTGAGCTAAAAGCAGTTAGCTATGGCAGAGAGAGAGCATTTGCTGGCTGTCTCTTTGGATCTAAGAGCTGTCTCTTATACTCCTGATAACATTCCAACACCCCCACAATAGGTTCCCAGGTCACCAAAATATCAAATTTAAATCTAATAGGCTGTTATTAGCTAAGTGCCTAATTTAAACTGATTGGGCAAAATTCAAAAACAGCACTTTGACTTGGCAACACTACTGCTTGGCCTTTTGATACAGTGTTTCAGTCTGTGTATTGCATGCACCTGTACCTCTTTTTTAACTCTTAAGTACAGAAAAAAATCCAGCTTTTTAACAGACAATTTTATAAACACCAACTTCACAACACCCCCTAAAGAAGTAACGCAAAATTATCCCCAAAATAAATCTCGTAATCTGTTAAAGTGTGTGGGAAGGTAAACTATTCTTCAGCAACATTTAGTGATTAACTAATGAAATACTTGACTTGCTTTAGGATGAACGCTTAATTTATTTAATTAACACAGAACTTTAACTAAACAAGTAATATATTGAATAAAATAAAATTCTATTGGAATGCTATTCAAATAAATACAATGGCCATTCATTAACAAAAAAAATTCTGTCGCTCTCAAAAAAAAACAACCAGGTTTTGTGTCTTTCGGAACCTTCTGAAGTTTCTCAGTTGATTTCTCTGTTTGTGAGTTATTTTTGATGTGGTACGTTTAGCTGGTTAGATGGTATGTTCTCTTAAGAGATATGTAAAGCTGGCAGGGTGGAGAGCTGCTCTCTCCCTCTCGAGACTTGAGATGTGGCAGTTGCTAACTCTGCTTTCCCTCTTGCACTCTCTTTCATACTTGTGATGACGTATCAATTTTCCTACAACGTGATTGTTCCGACTTCTTTTCAACATCATCAAATTCAAATCTTATACGTTCTTGGTCTCTTTTAGGTCAAACCAAATAACCAAATTCAAGTTAAATCAGGACTAAGTAAAAGGGGCAGCTCCCCAAGAGGAGGGGGAACAACCCAAACAAAATCAACGTACAAAGGAAACTTGAAACATCAAATTATAATGTGATTATTAGGGTCGATAATGCACTCCAGCCCCTGCGATGCTCAACGGGTGTGGAAGGCATCAACTGTGCCTATGGACATCGCATGCTCCCTACCCATAGTTGCGGTATGATGGGTAGACAGTCAAGTTGGACAGCCCATTCGATTGCCAGCTGCCTGGATTTGTAAATGACGTGATTCGCTGGGCTCAAGAGCACATTCACAAGGAGATCACCATCCTGACCACTCCTCTCCATACCATATGTCCATAGATCAAGAGCGTGGGAGTGAAGTGCAAACAAAACATTAATAAAAGGTTCTTCAGGAAAATAAAACAGGAGTGCAACCTAACCACGAGGCCACAAGAGAAGCAAGCTTTGGAGCCCATGAAGCAGTGAATCCTATGGTTGTGAGGAACTGGTGCATACATCACCCTCCGTCCCAGGTCCCCAATGTCATTGGGAGAGATACCTCTGTAGAGGGACCTCCACTGGCAACAAGACCCGCCAAGGTGTATCTGGGCAACAGGCGAGGAAGCCGTAATGGAAGTGTGAAACAGCAGTCCACGCAGAAAACGCCTCTGTGCGGTGGAAAGAGGCATAGAGGACATTTCTGCGAGGAGGCACATGCTGCGGGACACCTGACCCGAGTAGAGAGGCTGAGGCTTTGTGCCAATGTAGAATTCTGTCCGAGCAGGGGAGCGCTTGGGTGGGATCCCACTGCACACCCGTATTGCCTCGAGACCGCGTGCACTTTCGGAGCCGAGCACACCCATTTACGGGTTCTTGGTAGCTGATTGCTTGTTTTAAATGGATTGGTTAAATTTCAAACATTTAAATACCTGAAGGCTGTTACCAAGGCAACCCTGTTATTTGGTCTTGAACACAAATGTTTAAATTTGGATTCAGTATGTACTTTGCATTTTAAACCTCCAAGCACTGAAACCAAAACCAGCTTTTAAAGGGACCATGCAATGATTTTTCCCTCCAGCATTTTTACATTATTTATATCTTTACAAACTCAACTTCGTAACACAATCCTAGATAACCTTCTTCACTGTCTACTATACCACCAATCCTGGTGTCATCGGCAAATTTATTAACCATGTCTACCAAATTCCCATCCAAATCATTAATATAAATGACAAGTAATAGTGGACCCAGCATCGATGCCTGAGACACACCAATGGTCACAGGCATCCAGTTTGAAAAACAACTGAAAATGATTTACATTTTTCTTAGGTTTCAGACAGTATACAGCCACTGGCAGAACTAACAGTAAAAAGTTAAATATTAACTTGCATATTGATGCAGTAAGCGAACTAAATGAGTAACTGATTTTAAAATATTTAAGCTGATATTCTAAATGTATTTCAAGTACTTTACTGTGATTGTACATTTTGGCCGATGCAAGTTACTGAAAGGTGTGATGGGAAAGATAAAAAAATTTAGAGCCAAAGTCTACGAGGCAGGAGGTAATGCTACAGCTTTATAAGACCCTAGTCAGACCTGTCTTGGAGTACTGTGTTCAGTTCTGGTCACCTCATTACGGAGGATGTGGAAGTTATTGAAAGGGTGCAGACGAGATTTACAAAAATGTTGCCTGGATTGGGTGGCATGCCTTATGAGGATAGGTTGAGGGAACTCGGTCTTTTCTCCTTGGAGAGACAAAGGATAAAAGGTGACCTGATAGAAGTGTATAAGATGTTCAGAGGTATAGATCAGGTGGATTCTCAGAGGCTTTTTCCCAGGGCTGAAATGGTTGCTACGAGAGGACACAGGTTTAAGGTGCTGGGGAGTAGGTACAGAGGAGATATCGGGGTAAGTTTTTCACTCAGAGGATGGTGGGTGTGTGGAATGGTCTGCCGTCGGTGGTGGTGGAGGCAAATTCGATAGGGTCTTTTAAGAGACTTCTGGATGAGTACATAGGACTTAATAGGATTGAGGATTATAGATAAGCCTAGTACGTAGGGGTATGATCGGCGCAACTTGTGGGCCTGTTTGTGCTGTAGTTTTACTACATTCTATGTTCAAAGGCTTGGAAACACATTAGCTAACAGAATCTTATTTGGAAGATTCTTATGAGAAAACATATTTTGCAACAATGATGAAAAGGTTCAATCACTGTCCAGACACCGAATAGATATGCCCCTGGATGCAGGAACAGATTCAGCTTGACAGTGAGCTGGTGGGAACCACCACTTTGACCCTTACAGTACTGTCTACTGTAACCAGGCAACAGGGAAAAAGCTTCAGCAAGAAGGTTGTTAACATCTAGATTTTATGGACAAATGAAATA
The DNA here is from genome assembly GCA_024679065.1 of Sphyrna mokarran. Taxonomy (NCBI): domain Eukaryota; kingdom Metazoa; phylum Chordata; class Chondrichthyes; order Carcharhiniformes; family Carcharhinidae; genus Sphyrna; species Sphyrna mokarran. The sequence continues at coordinate 68,821,964 of JAGIQG010000013.1, forward strand.
CCATCATGCTGGTACATACAATGCAGTTGGCTGAGATACTTGACAGAGATATGTATAACAGTTCTGTTTTTTACTGATAACTTCAAAATTTGTTGGAGACCACCTGAGACCATCAAAATACCTTCTCCCATTGATCACTGGTTTTTAATAAAAGTTTTACCTTTTGTACTGTGATATTGGTTTCTTGCGTCCAATCTTGTCAAAAACCCCGCAAACACAACCCTCTACAACCGCCTGCCATGAAATCAATTCTGTATCCAATTGGCTACAATTTCATGGGATCACCCTGGATCCCGTGAAATTTAACCTTATGCAACAACCTACCATGCAATACCTGCATTGCTTTGTTAAATTCTATGTAGAATTTCTAACCCTAACTGCCCAAATATTCAGGCTTGGGCTGACAAGAGGCAAGTAACACAAGCACCAGGCAAATGCCATCTCCAAAAAGAGAGAATCTAACCATCTCCCCTTGACATCCAATGGCTTTACCATGGCTAAATACTTTTTTTCAAGATGTTCTGGATCCAAGTCCCATTTGACAGCCAAGGCAAGTGCATTCAATAATGTGGCCAAATAGGTGGAGTATAAATCTCTAAATTGTAAACCCTTCCAACACAGCCAATGGCAGGCGGTAAGACGGGAAGAGATTCATATGATGGAGCCTATGCTAGAACATAGAACATTACAGCACAGAACAGGCCCTTCGGCCTTCGATGTTGTGCCGACCAATTATGAAAAAAAAAGCAATGACCCTCCAAACTAAACCATTCCCTTCTCTTCCATAAACTTATCAACTAACCTCTTAAACGCCACCAAACTTGGCGCATCTACAACTGCTGCAGGCAGGGCATTCCACTCCCGAACCACCCTCTGGGTAAAGAACCTACCTCTGATATCCGTCCTATAACTATCACCCCTTAATTTAAAGCTGTGTCCCCTCGTGCTAGCTTTCTCCATCCTAGGAAAAAGGCTATCACTGTCCACCCTATCTAAACCTCTAATCATCTTATATGTTTCGATAAGGTCCCCTCTTAGCCGCCTCCTTTCTAACGAAAACAACCTCAAATCCCTCAGCCTCTCTTCATAAGACCTGCCCTCCATACCAGGCAACATCCTGGTAAACCTCCTCTGTACCCTCTCCAATGCCTCCACATCTTTCTTATAATGTGGGGACCAGAACTGCACACAATACTCCAAGTGCGGCCGCACTAGAGTTTTGTACTGTTGCAACATGATGTTGCGGCTCCGAAATTCAATCCCCCTACCAATAAAAGCTAATACTCCGTATGCCTTCTTAACGACCTTATCGACTTGACTACCTACTTTCAGGGATCTATGCACAAATACACCAAGATCCCTCTGTTCATCAACGCTATCACCATCCATAACTCCAGACTACAACATGGATGTAAAAGTGTATGTTGCCATACAACCCAGACTCCCTAAATGAATTGTTAAACACCACCAATTGTTTTGGGACGGCTCTGTCAGCGGAGTTTGATTTTTTTTATAGGTATTTTGCTCGGTTTATCGAACGGGCAGACAGAGTTGGATTTGACTGCAGGATGACCGTTGTAAGAAGTCTGACAACACAATGTTTAAGTCCAACAGATTTATTTGATAGTAAACTCACAAGTTTACTCTTACTGTGTTTACCCCAGTCCGACGCCAACACCTCCACAGGATGACCGTTGGACACGAGCAGCCCAGATTCTGAGCCACGTGACACTTTGATTGACAGCAGAGCGACGCATCCCTGAGGGGCGGGGTGACGACAGCGCAGCAAGCGGTGGGGCGGGGCCTCTTCACGTGAGGTCGGGTCGGGGCGAGGTGACGACAGCGCAGCGAGCGGGCGGGGCGAGGTGACGACAACATACTGAACGGGCGGGACCGCCATCTGATGACGTAGGCAGGTTGCTATCGGCTATCGGGAGTGTGTTGGAGAGCGCATTATGTATCCGAGGCACAGGTAAGTGGCGGGCCGGGTAGAGGAAGGTGTTTCCCCGCTATGGGTTTATGCCAAAGCTCCCCGCTCCCATGCAGGATCGCGGAGGGACAGGTGAATCCACTGACCGACCAGATTAACCTTCCCTCGGAATAAGCCGGCCAGGACTTCGGTTCCGGCTGCTGTGCCTGCGATTGGGTGTGTCTGTCCTGAGTTTCCTTCAGGGTGGGGTCAGCAATCTGGAGGATTAAGTGAACTGGGGTTCTGGGATGTCTCCACCAAAGCACTAACATTGTGTTCAGACACACTATTTAAACCTGCTTTTTATACCTTTTTAGATGATCAAAATGTGTCTGATCTTATAAGTGTTGACTACATCTGTGGTCAGAGACCCTTATTTTAAAATGTTTTTTTAGGAGGTCCATGATGCTCATTTTACGCATTATGGGGAACCAGGTCATCACTTTACAGCTGTGGCTAGAAGTATTACCTTGTGAAGAAGCGAATTCTCATTTTATATCTGAATAAAAGCAAATTACCGCAGATGCTAATCTTACATCAAAAGAGGAAGTGCTGGAAAATCTCAGCTGTCAGCTTAGACAAAGGCTCATCTGGATTCGAAATGTCAGCTCTTCGCTCTCTTTACAGATGCTGCAAGACCTGCTGAGATTTTCCAGCGTTTTGTCTTTTCATTTTTTGTCAGGTATCCAAATAGTGACATAAAATATTTTGTACTGAAAATTATTGAATTATTGAATAATTATTGAAAATTATTAAAATTATAGAGCAATATAAAATAATAGAATGAAATAGTGCCTGGTTATATTTTGTCAGCTGTGATTTAGTTAGTAGCATTGTGTGGCAGGAAGTTGTAGATTCAAATCCCACATAAGAGATTTCAGCACAACATTCAGACCAACTCTCCGATGGCGAGGGAGTGTTAAAATTGTTGAAGTTACTTATTTTTGGATGAGACATTAAATCCTCAAATGTTCAAAAAAGATCCCATGATGCAACTAATTGATGAGCACACTAAATCAAAGAAAAATTTTCAAATATGTTCAAACTGTAACTTGGTAATTCTCCAAAGCTGTCTTTACTTTTTACTAAGAATTGTATTTGAGCAGTGACATGAAAATTAATCCTTATAATTTATTTGTAAAAAGGATGCTTATTAACAAAAGCTCAAAGGCATCCCTTAAACTTTGTTTTTCTTTGGTGACAAGATCTTAATCATATATCTCATTTTAATTTGACAGCTATAATCACTCATAACTTAGGTACCTTAATCAAGTATTAATCTCAACCATCTTCAAATGTTAATTCCTGGTTACAGGCAACTACCACATTTTACATAACCTGCCAACCTCCGAATTCTTTCTAGGGCAAGCAGTCATGACTCCCATTTTCACCCATTCCCCAACAGAAATAAAATCTAGACTTTCATGCCACTTTCTCCTGGGTGTGCTTTGCGGAACCAGTAATTATCCCAACTCTGTGCTCTCGAACCAGGAGCAAAAATTCAAGCCATTGAATTTCAACTTAGTTTAATTTTCCAGCTGTTTGCAATGTCCACTGCTGGAAAATCAGCTTTGATTATTTGATCAAATACTTGGTCCATTAAAATTTCAGTTTTCAAATCTACAATCAGAAGAACACAATATTGAAAAAAAAATTAAAAAATGTAAATCAGCATATACTCAGAAAAGAAACTAAACAAAATACTTGCGTGTTTCCTTCATAGCAACAGATTAGAAAAGTGTAATCTGCTTTTAATTCTGTAAAACAAAAAAGAACTGAGGGTTCCTGTAGAATTCTGTAGCACAGAAGACTGAAGACCAAATCATTGAACATATTTAAGAAGGAAGTCAATAGATTTCTAGTGCCTAAAGATGCCAAGGGATATGTGTGGGAGTATGGCATTGAGGTAGATAATCAGCTATGATCATATAGAATGGCGGAACTGGCTTGAAGGACCAAATGGCCTACCCCTGCTTCTATGCTCTGTTTCTATGTTTGAAGCAGAAAGTACATGCTATAGAGAAAACATTCTCTTACTGTCATCCTGCTTCCCTTAACCCACTCTTCTCAGATCCAACAAAGGAATTTTTACAGAACCACCTTAAGCAAAAGGCCTCTTTTTATAGAATTTTAAGTTCCCTGCAGAATAAAATTCTCTTTCACACCAGTCCTAATTGCGGGACCCCATGTACCTACGACAATCAGGATTATTGTTAGACAGGTCCTGCCATTGTCACCCATTGTAAGAGAATTTGAATGTAGCATCAAATTTGAATGTGACAAAATCTGTTTGTGTTTGATCAAGTCTAGATGCACGCGATGTCTTTGACATTATATACATAGAACATAGAACATTACAGCACAGAACAGGCCCTTCGGCCTTCGATTTTGTGCCGACCAAAATAAAAAGCAATGCCCCTCCAAACTAAACCATTCCCTTCTCTTCCATATACTTATCAACTAACCTCTTAAACGCCACCAAACTTGGCGCATCTACAACTGCTGCAGGCAGGGCATTCCACTCCCGAACCACCCTTTGGGTAAAGAACCTACCTCTGATATCCGTCCTATAACTATCACCCCTTAATTTAAAGCTGTGTCCCCTCGTGCTAGCTTTCTCCATCCTAGGAAAAAGGCTATCACTGTCCACCCTATCTAAACCTCTAATCATCTTATATGTTTCAATAAGGTCCCCTCTTAGCCGCCTCCTTTCTAACGAAAACAACCTCAAATCCCTCAGCCTCTCTTCATAAGACCTGCCCTCCATACCAGGCAACATCCTGGTAAACCTCCTCTGTACCCTCTCCAATGCCTCCACATCTTTCTTATAATGTGGGGACCAGAACTGCACACAATACTCCAAGTGCGGCCGCACTAGAGTTTTGTACAGTTGCAACATGATGCTGCGGCTCCTAAATTCAATCCCCCTACCAATAAAAGCTAAGACTCCATATGCCTTCTTAACAACTTTATCCACTTGACTGCCTACTTTCAGGGATCTATTGACACATACACCAAGATCCTTCTGTTCCTCAACACTATTAAGAGCCCTACCATTAGCCCTATACTCTACACATTTATTGTTCCTGCCAAAGTGCATTACCTCACACTTTTCCACATTAAACTCCATTTGCCACCTCTCGGCCCAGCTCTGCAACTTGTCCAAGTCACTCTGTAAACTATAACACCCCTCTTCACTATCTACCACTCCACCGACTTTAGTGTCATCTGCAAATTTACTGATCCATCCCTCAATACCCTCATCCAGATCATTTATAAAAATTACAAACAGCAGTAAAAAAAGTAATTACAAAATGTAATTACAAAAAAGTAATTACAATTACTCCAATTTTCTCAATTTTTGGGTAAAGATATAATCTTTGTTGATTTTTTGGTGGCACATTGCCTCACAGTACCAGGGACCCAGGTTTGATTCTCGCCTTGGGTTACCATTTATTTTTCCTGGTGTCTGCATGGGTTTCTTCCAGGTTCTCCTGTTTCCTGCCACAGTTCAAAGACATGCAGGTTAGGTGGATTGGCCATGCTTAAAATGTCCCTCGGTGACCCAAAATGTGTAAGTTAGGTTGATTATCGATGGTACACGTATGTGGTGAGGGGTAGGGCATCTGCATGTGCCTAGAAGGGATGCTCTGTCAGAGAGTCAGTGTAGACTCGATGGTCTGAATGGCTTCCTCCTGCACGGTAGGGATTGTACAGTTCTGACCTTAACTTTGCAAATTGAGGAAAGCTGTAGATCTTTAAAGGCACTGAGTCTCTCTCAACATCTTTCCTTGATTTATGAAGCGCAAAGTGTTATTGTGAACAGGATTGTCAAAATCTGATTACTTCAAAAAAAAACAGATGCAAACTTATCATCTGGGATGTAATCAATTATCTTGAGATCTATTGTCTCACTTCTTATCTCAGGATTCCCTTGGTTGTCTCATTGTTAAAAAGACTACAGAAATAAATCAATATCCATGAATCATACATTCTGCAGACCACACCTTGCACCTGAACAGAAGCTAAACACGAGTGCCAATTAAGTTATATACTGACACATTAAGCCTAAAGTATCCATTGAATAGTAAGTATTCTCACAACACCAGGGTTATTTGGTAGCATGAACTTTCAGAGTGTTGCCCCTTCATCAGGTAACCTGGTGTTATGAGACTACTTACTGTGCCTTCCTTAGTCCAATGCTGACAGCTCCACATCATGACTATCCATCGAACCAGTTCACTTTCTGTAGGATATTAATAAGTAAAGAGAAAATAAAACTTTAATCAAATGGATGAACTATGATAAGAGACTGAATAAATTGTGTTTTTATTCTCTGGTGTTTACAAGAATGAGAAGTGATCTATTGATATGTAGAAAATTCTGAAAGGACTTGATAGGATGAACATCGATCGTTTCTTGAACGCACTGGGGTTGTTTTCCCTTGAAAGACGCCGGCTGAGAGGGGATCTATTAGAGGTATATAAGATTATGAGGGGTATAGATAGAGTAAATGGTGGTAAGCTTTTTCCACCATTAGAATCGGATAGAACGAGGGGTCACGGCCTTAGGGTGAGGGGGGCTATGTATAAGACGAATATTAGAGGGCATTTTTTCACACAAAGGGTAGTGGGGGTGTGGAATGCACTACCGAGTAAGGTGGTGGGAGCAGGCATGCTAGGGTTGTTTAAGGGTCTCTTGGACAGCCACATGAGCGGTCTGCAGATAGAGGGATATAGGAGGACTGTTTAAATACTTTAATTGTTTCCACAGGCTGTTCGGTCCACCTTGTTGACGAACAAGGTGCATGCATTCGGCAGGTTGTGCGAGGGCTGCTCCTGGATGTTACTTCAGGAGTGGCCTAGTGCTTCATGTCGTTAGTGTATGCTTAAACTGGACCATCAGATGGGCAACATGACAGCTCAGAGACTATCGCTGTTGCTGTGCAGACACATGGATTTGGGCCTGTGTCTGCGGGAGTTTGCGCATTCTCCCCATGGTTGCGTGGGTTTTCTCCGGGTGCTCCGGTTTCCTCCCACATCTCAAAAATGTGCTCTTAGGCTGATTGGGTAACAAATTGTCCCTATATTGGTCTCTATATGTCATTAAGACGTTAGGACGGCGGCGCGGGCTCATTGGGCCGAAGGGCCTGTTTCCCGTGCTGTTTTGTTCTTTGTTCTTCTGATCAGAGAATCTAAATCACAAAGATGCTTCTTCAGGATAAGGGTCAGATCATTTAGGACTGAGGTGAGGAATTTTCTTCACTCAGAAGATTGTGAATCTTTGAAATTCTGTATCCAGGAGGGTTGTGGATGCTCCGTTACTGAAAACATTAAAGGCTGGCATAGACAGATTTTTGGTCTCAGAGAATTAAGGGATGTGGAGAACAGGCAAGAATATGGAGTTGAAACCCAAAGATGTGTGGGTCAGGTTGATTGGCTATGCTAAATTGCCTCTTAGTTCCAGGGGGACAAGCAGAGTAAATATGTGGGACTACAGGGTTGGGAGCTGGGCAGGATTGTGATTGGTACAGACTCAATGGGCTGAATGGCCTCTTCTGCACTGTAAGGATTCTATAATCAGCTATGATAGTTTTGAATAGTGGAGCAGGCTCAATGGGCCAAGTGGTCTACTTATGTTTCTTATGTTTATATGAGATTAAACTAAAACTTAATCTGATGCATATATATCTATATATCATGAGAGATCTTAAAACACCAATTGCTATGTGTACCTAGAAAAATTACAATTTATCCTCATATAACACCCTAGTGAAATGTTTCAATGCATTTAACAATGATGTGACCAGGTAAAAAGTTAACTGAGTTAAAGATGGAAATATTAAGAATGATGATTGAAGATTTTTGGTCAAAGAGATTTTTTAGGGAACATCTTAAAGGAGCAAACCTCTTTTTTTTCCAAAATGATAAGTAATCTTTTCTTTTGTTTTAAAGGTATTTAGTCCTCCAGAATATTTCTTCCATTTTTGTCAGGTCATGTACTTCTCTTTCTACGAGACTTGATCCAGGGGGCTGTTCTCCAGATCTGGTTGAAGGTATTGAACCAGTGATCTTATTGTGACTACCAACATCTCATTGCCTTGTACAATAAATATTTATGCATTTCCATTTTCAGTTATCTGATGGGTCAGTAAAAATCGCATGACATCTGTGTCTACATGATTGTTCTATTCATGTCATTTCTAATAATCTTATTGGTTGTTGATGAGTACATGATTAACCTGACCTTTCTTATAATTGATATGATGCCAACCACTCACTGCAAAGTGGAATTTCTTCATATCTTTGTTATTCCTTTTTTTTCCCTTGACCCTTTGCCACTCTTAATGAGAATGGTTTCTCCCCAACTACTCTGTCCCAACCCCTCATTGTTTTGACTTCTGTTAAACTCTCACATCTCCTGCTTGTTTCTCCTCTTGTTACCTCATCCACAAGCCTGAGTCTTGTAATAATAATCTCTTGTGTGGCACTTCATCAAATGCTGCCTAAAAATCCAAATATTCGACACCTGTATCTTCTTCCTTACCCACAGTCCTTAGCAAACAGCAATATCTTTGTCAAACGCCACTTTTATTTCATAAAACTGTGCTGACTCTGTCTAAACATATTGATTTTCCAAATGCCCTGTTGCCACCACCTTGCTAACAGAGCTCCTTTCCTATCAGCACTATGAATGTACTTAAACTACTAGGACTTGTAGCAGGCAGTTCAAGAAATGGCTCACTTTTCCTTGGAGACCATTTGGTGTGGACAACAAATGCTAAACTTGTTACCATCCCATGACCAAACAACAGAAAATGATCGGTGCAGGCTTGGAGGGCCAAAGGGCCTGTTCCTATGTTGTAATTTTCTTTGCTGTCTGTTTAGATGACATTGGATTTCTCTGATTTACTTACCATTATTTCAGTTACTATTTATTTCAGTTACCATTAATCTACAGATTGTGAAACAGCATTTTATCTTATGTTTTCTTCAGATTGAAATTGAATCTCACCATTCTTGCTCGGTGTATGTTATAGTACAAAAGATTGTGAGAAATCAGTACTGCCAGGCTTGTTTGAGAAAGTAGCAGCATTCTGATTATAGGTGATTGGACAAAATCCCTACAGTCAAAGAATCCACACACAGTTGGATTTACTTCATCGAAAAAATTAGCGCCCCATTAAAAAGCAGATTAAAATACATATTTAATTTTTAATAATTTTTTGTAACATAATTTTTAATTATGTTACAATATTTATTTAATCTGAATTCAGTTTGTAGTGTAAACTCATGACCAGGGTTGTTTTATGATGTGGAGATGCCGGACTGAGATAAACACAGTAAGAAGTCACACTCTCAACACCTAGTCGCAGAAGCCACTAGCTTTCAGAGCGCTGCTCTCTCGTCAGATAAGAGGAAGTTCTGTTCACAAACAGGACACATAAGACAACTCAATTTATAAAATAATGGTTGTAATGCAAATCTTTATGGTTATTCAAATCTTCAAGATACAGACAATGTGAGTGGAGAGAGGATTAAGCACAGGCTAAACATATGTGTGTTGTCTAACAGTTGGGACAGTTAGTGAGATTTTGCAAGTCCAGGCAAGTCATGGGGGTTACAGATAGTGTGACACAAACCCAAGATTCCAGTTGACCATGTCTGGCGGCTCCAGGCCTGGCGTCACGTGGGATCTTGGGTTTATGTCACACTATCTGTAATTTCCACGACTTTCCTGGGCTTGCAAAATCTCACTGACTGTCCTGGCTGGAGACAATACACATCTCTTTAACTTGTGCTTAATCCTTTTTCTTCACTCATTGTCTGTACCTTTAAGACTTGGTTGAAATACAAGTCTTTACAGGTAATCATTATTTTGTAAATTGAGTTTGTGTCTTTATATGCCCTGTTTGTGAACAGAACTTCCACTTATGTGACGAAGGAGCAGCGCTCTGTAAGCTAGTGGCTTTTGCTACTAAATAAACCTGTCGGACTTTAACCTGATGCTGTGAGACTTCTTACTAGGGTCATTTTAGACATCTTGCTGCAAAGCTTAACCCTTCTTTGTATTCTTTGTACCTGCAACAGGTCATTCAAAACCATTAATGAATGATGGTGAGTGACGCATCTTGAAGTTTGGTAGATTTAAAGTTACTTAATTTATATTGTCCTTTTAGTTTTACAATTTATATATATTCTAGAGTAAATAAGACTTTTATATTTAGAGCTAAAAATAGAAAATGCTGGGAGACAATCACCAGGTCGAAATCCGTCCGTAACAGCACTGTGGGTGTTCGTACGGGGAATGTGGACTTCCGATACTAGTCCAGCATTTTTGCCAATCTCTAATCGCCATTCAATTGAGTGACTTACTCAGCCAGACTTGTCGAATGTTTTCACTTGGGGGAAGGGAGGGTGTCAAAATATTTCTCACTCAAATTTCAGAAAGATAAAGTTTGGAACAATATTAAATATAAATTTAAAAAAAAATTGAGGGATGAAGAGAATCAACTGATAGGCAAAACAAGAAGTAAAACACATACGTGACACATACTCACACCTGTTCAATTGGCACTTTGTAGGCGCCCATAGTTGGGCTGCATTTGATCTTTGACTCACATGTAGTTCAGACTTCTTCCTGAAAGGGTTTTTTGACAATCCACATTTCATCATTTGCTGTGATGGGATTCCTTGGTTCAAGCATTACTCTGGTCTCTGGATTACTAGTCCAGAAACAGTACCATTACATCACATCTTGTTCAAAAAAACATTACATCTTGTTCAAAGATGGCAGCTGACTACCACCTTCTCAAGGGCAATTAGGGATAGGCAAAAAATGTTGGTCTAGTCACAGCACTTGTAGCAGTTCAAGAAGATGGTTCATCACTGTCTTCTTCGGGGCAATTTGGAGTGGACAACAAATGCTGAACTTGTCACCAAATGGAAGAAAATCACATCCCTTGAAAGAAAAGGGAGGTTAGGTAGTACCTGTGGAAAGAGAAGAGTTAACATCTCAGATCGAATACCAGCAGAATTCATAAAAGGCCATTGGCTTGAAATGTTAACTGTTTCTCTCTACAGAGTGTATTTCCAGCATTTTCTATTTGTAATACAGACTTCCTGCAACTTCAGTCCTTTATATTCTCAAATATTTGTGTGACTCCGTTGTTATCTGTTCAGCAATAGCAAATTGTATTTGAAGGAAAAATGTTTTCTCAAGATCTAACATAAATCTGAACGTTAATCAAGTTTTCTTTTTGTTCAGTACGATCAAAATTGGAGAAAATTGTTGGCGCAGCTACAAACTGGGGGTATGTTGACTGGAATATTACTAAATAGTTGAGACTATATTGAAAGTGCATGTCTTAATGGGAATTTGAAAATGTGACACTTTTTTTCTTCGTCTGTAGTCATTTGCAGTCATTGGATACAAAGCGTTATTTTGCTAACTATTGAGGTAGCAATAAGTGGAGTACCCATAATCTCAGTATATCTAATTTATTTAAATGATCAATATTAAGAAGCTCAATTTGAAGTGGTAAAACTTTCAGATGAAAAATTTGAAGGCATCGCCTAATTGAATGAGGCAGTTGAGAAATTACAAAGCAAGGTGGCCAGCGATTTAAGCCTGGTGATTTAATGCTGATAGATGCAAAGTGCCGAACACAAGTAAAAATGGATGATACATGTGTCATATAAATGGCATTCAAACAGCTAAACCTGCAAATGAAGGAAACTTGGCAGTCTTTCAGCATTTGCTGCTAAACCTCTTCAACCAAGAGTAGCAATCAAATAAACTGTGCTTCTCGGTGATTAGCACTGCTGCCTCACAACGCCAGGGACCTAGATTTGATTCTTGGCTTGAGTCATTGTCTGTGTGGAATCTGCTCCCCCTTCTCCCTCCCCTACCCCCACCCCCAACCCAGATTTGCTTCAGATGCTTCGGTTCCAAAGATATGCAGGTTAGATAGAATGGCCATGCTAAACTGCTCTTAGTGTCAGGGATACTAGCTAAGATAAATGCATGGGGTTATGGGGTCAGGGCCTGAATGGGATTGTGGTCAGTGCAGACTTGATGAGCTGAATGGCCTCCTGCACTGTAGGTTTTCTATGTCTTTGTCTAAAAAGAAAACAACAGGATGTTCAGCAATATAACTAACTTGTTAAAAGGAAATCTATTAATCTAGTCAGAGATTCCAATACTATGTCCATTACACCATATTGGAGACTGGAGTTTCTGGTAGACCATGTTGGGAGAGGGACAGTTCGTTGAGGGCAATGGGGTTGGAGTGATGCAAAGCAGAGTGGAGGAGAATGGTAGATACCAGATGCCTAGTGAAGAGGCGAGAGAAAGAAGAGATATCTGGAGGAAGAGTGAAATGGTGAGCCGGAAAGGCAGGAGTAAAATAGGGTGGTTGGGAGAGGAGGGAGATGCAATGCAGGCTGTGAGTTGGAGGTGAAATGAAGGTGCAAGGGATGTGGGGAAGAGGGAGATGTTAGGGACCATGGGTGTGAGAGTGAGGGGGGAGGATAGGAGGGATACGCTGAGCAGAGATTCCAGTACTATGTTCATTACACCATATTGGAGAGAGGCAAATGCTGAAGGGAGGAGGGGAAGAGAGAGATGCTGGGGAGGGAGAGGCATTTGAGGGGGAAGAGGGGTACAATGAGAGAGTGTAGGGGAAGGAGAAGAAGAATATACTGAAGGAGTGGGGGGGGTGTTTGAGGGGGAGGAGGAATAACATTGGAAAGATATCAGTGTATAGATGCTCTTGAATGATGGTGGCTGGGGGAAGGTAATTACGTACAGTGCGAGAGTTGGAAACATGCCAGGGTCATGTGATGGACCTTGAGTTGAAGAAAGGCCTTTTCTTTCTGACTCAATTCTGGTCTCTCTTTATTTTTTTTTCTCTCACCATCTTTCCCTTGACGGTAGGGCAGAGCTGGTTAGCGTAAAGACCGGTTCCTCGTTGCAAGGTTGAGGGGGATCTTTTCAGGGCACAGGTTTGAGTTTCTGGGCAAGAGACCCACAGAGCAGTTCAGGCAGTACCCTACTTCCTTGCCCCATGATCTGTTTCTGAAGCTCTAGAAAAACTACCGCTCCATCCTAACTTGCTTCTTCTGTGCTCTTGCCTACTTTACTCATTCACCCAGCTATTGTCGTCCTTATCCCTGTCTCTTTGCACCAGGTCTGCAGGTCTATAATCCTCCTTTCTCTATCTCACCATGATCCCACCTCTCCAATCTATCTCCTTCATTCACTTCTGTGATTCTTCGTCCCCCACAACCACAAACTAGTTGTGTCTGGTATAAGATATGATTGAAAGAAAGGGAAAATGCGGATTTGACAGCTGTGAGTTGTTTAGGAAAACTCTCTTCCACCCTCTTACCCCATCACTATTGCTCTGGTTTCTTTTCTACTATCCCTTATTTTGCTTTTAAACTTTCCCTCACCTTCTACCCCATTATCATTGTCTTTCCATTCAGCCTTCACGAGAGATTGGTTACATTTTTAGTTATCTTATCATCCTTTTCCAGTGAACATCGTAAGGCTGTAAAAGAAAGAGCTTCATTAAGTAATCAACTGGTCAGCAACCAGGAGGACTTGCCATATCGGCGAATGAAAGACAGTTATCTGGAGGCTTACCTACCATTAGGAAGCCAGCCTAATCTAAGAGAAAAATATCTGAATGTACATCAACATATAAGGTACTGCAACTAATTGGTTATGATTTACATCTTCAATTACCTTTTAACTTTAACACTCAATGTTGAAACTCAATATCTTCCTTATGCAGATTTGGCAGGATCCTTGAAGACCTTGACTCATTTGGAGGTAAAACTCTGGCACACAACAGTTTAAAAAGCTATTTTCATAACTTTGCTTGAGGAGGAGACAAATCAAAAATGGCAAAGATTGGGTGAAGTATACACAGTAAAGATGATGATCTAAATGATAAATACAGGAGTTGAAGTTATTATATCCTACATAGTATCTTTTATCTGAAATCTGCACCATTTTTGGACCTCATCAATCTTTAACATAAGAAGTCCCTGACCCAAGCTGCACTTGACCTTGATTGCAAAAAGTCTTGTTGTTTGTACTGTATACCTTGTGAACCCCTCCTACAAACGGAATCGCAGATCGAGCTTTGGGTGGGAACTTATGCAGGTATCCTTGTGATTATTTTTCAGTCTCACATCTTCCTTTCTGAGCTCTTCTATAGACTTAGCTAATCTAGGCTTTGGCCATTATAATGTGAGTAGGCTCAGGCCTATATGCAGTGTCCAAAAACTTAAATTATCTGAAATCTGATATGCAGGTTAGGTGATTGGCCATGCTAAATGTTCCCTTAGTATCAGAGGGAATAACAGGGTTACAGTGATAAGGCCTAGGTGGGATTGTTGCCAATGCAATAGGCTGAATAAGCTCTCTCTGCATTGTACAGATTCTGTGAATATCTAAGGAGCCAAAGTTGAAATGTATAAACGGTGAAGTGAATCAAGGAAAAGGTGACAAAAAAAGTTTGGGATTGTAGACAGAAGAAGGCAGATTGAAGTTAGTATGTTTCAAAGTCTTGACTTAGAATGAATGAAGATCAGTAACGACAGCATGACCCCTTTTTTTTTTTACAGAGGAGGAGCAGCCATGTTAAAGTCAAAACCATTGACTATGGCACTGTTGGAAAGTAGAAAATGGAAGTGTTAAAGACTTCCATTAATTGGAGGCTACCTGAAGAGCATTTCTTGTATCCAATCACAAAATGTGAGAAAGATCAGGCAGGCAGCGTATCCAAATGTGGGAGCCATATTCAATCTTTAGATGTGCTTGGACATTACAAAGAGTTAAAGATGTTGTATTGGAAGAAAGAGCTTATTGGCCGTATCTTGGCATTGAATTTTGTTCAGCAGTTTTGTTTCTGTGCTAGCATGTCTGGAGTTTTCGGTAAAGTCACAAACATTTTTTCTAGCTTCCAGTTTTCAATAATTTGGAAAATTCCTCACCAAGTCTCAGACCATTGTAACTTGGCAAAATATTGCTGTTTCTTTATCTGCTGGGTCAAAACCCTGTAACTCCTTGCCTGACAACTCTGTGGGAATGCCTTCACCTAATGAAGGGGCAAAACCCCGAAAGCTAGTGGTTTTTGCTACCAAATAAACCTGTTGGATTTTAACCTGGTGTTGTGAGACATCTTAATTCAGCACAGGGATAGTAGCCATTCAAGAAGATGGCTCACCATAGCCTTATCGAGGGTGATTAGGACTGGACAATAAATTTAGGCCTATCCAATGATGCCCACATCCCATCAATGAATAGGAAAAATGTTTGGAGAAATGGGAGCGGAGAAAGTTTTGAAGTGGGGGATGTGCCAAACAAAGCAAAATCAGAGACAGAATAGGCATTTGAAGAGAAAGTAAAAAATAAACAAAGGAGCAAGAGGTTAGTGGGCATTAATAGAAAGATAGCTTCATCATTGTCTGCAAGAAAGTTTCTATTCCTGTTAGGGCAACACGGTGACAGTGGTTAGCACTTGCTGCTTCTCAGTGCCAAGAACCAAATTCGATTCCAGTCTTCCACAGTCATTTGTATGGATTTGCACACTCTCCCTGTGTCTGTGAGGGTGTCCTCCGGTTTCCTGCCACAGTCCAAAGATGTGCATGTTAGATGGATTGGCCATGCCAAATTGTCCTTTAGTGTCCAAAATTGTGTAAATTAGGGGGATTAGCAAGGGTAAATGCATGGGAGTTACAGAGGTGGAGTGGGGAATGGGCTTAGGCAAGATGCTTTGTTGGAGAATTAGTAGAGACTTGATGGGCTAAATGGCCTCCTTCTCCACTGTTGGGATTCTATAATATATTTTACATTCAACTCTGCTGAAATAGGAACAATTTCTGGTTAATGTTTGAGAAGATTAAATGATTGAAAAATCAGTGTAATGTAATTGAAATTTCCTTTTTGATTTGCAGTTTTGATCAGTTATACTCATGCCAAAACAGATGGCCCTAGAAGTCCGATTTCTATTGTTACTGCCCTTGTGGATGAAATAGGTATGTTTGTATTATTCTCAAAATTGTCAAAGCATAGTGATAATTTTCAGAAATGATGCCACACCTATTACCAGTATTGATTGGATGGTTAATTTTGTTTTTATTTACTTACGTGACATGGGCATCGCTGGCTGGTCAATTGAGCACATATAAACTGAGTGGTGTGGAGTCGGGAGATGTATACCTTTTATGTTGCACTCTTTGACTAAATCTATTCCAAGACTGACTTTGATATCTTCACTAGTTATCAGGAATGTGACATATTGTAATGATCAGGTTAGGAGGGGTAAACTCGCTCTTTGTCCAACTCCTGGGTTGCTTATAACAGAGTTTGTATTAAAAGGTGATGTTGCCAATTCATCATATGTACTTAACTCGGCCAGGCAGCTTCCTTCGGTTAACAAGAGGTAGTTTTGTTGCTATAAGTCACTCACTTGGTAAAAATGCAGAAATTAACCAAAAGTTTAAAATGTACAAATATATCCAACTACCCACTAATGCAAAAACGACACACACAATCTCTGTCCTCCACACCTCTACCCCAAACATGCAAAAAGAAATAACATTCTGCAGAGTGTCAGATCTTGAAACTTGACCAAATAAAAACCAAAGTCAGAGAGAAAATCCCACATTGTCCAGAAGGTTGTTTGCAGCTGAAAAATCACTTTCCACAGTAGCCACTGGTACTTGGGTTTCTCACTGGAGATTTCATTCAGCAGTTGAGCCTGGTTGATTCTCTTTTCTCTTGGAGGCAGTGGTGTTGATTCTGAATCTTAGAGCTCTTGGCTTGCAGCAATGAGTTCTCCTAGTGGGTTTTTAAGTAGCAACCCAGCTCAGCTTTGAGATGGGTTTCAGAGAGAGGGGACAAGGTTGTTTCCTCTTTGGCAATCAATCTCTTGTTAGTAAAAGTCCAGTATATTTACAACCAAGAGCTGGGTAACATGACCTCTTTGATTTTGATCTGGGTAGGCCCAGCTTAGCCACTATCTCTAGAGTCTTGCAACTTGTGTCTTTCACAGATGCAACGTAGTAGCTGCTGTACACCTTTGCTTGGCAAAATTGTTATTTTCTTTTTGTTTTTATTCCAATTCAATCAAATCAAGTCCAATTCAGAGTCTCAAGTTGAGACATTCCCAATCCAAGCTGACAGGGCACACACCTCCTGTTTTGGGTTTGATCTACGTGATCGAGGCTGATTGGAGTAGGCATAACTCCTTCTCCAAGGCTTGATCTCATTTGCATCTTAGTCAAAAGGCTGAAATGCCGCTTTTAAAAATTGATTCAAATGAAGCTAAAATGTAACCTAATGACCTCAACCAAGTACAGCATGTCGATACTCCACTTGATCCTAGCCAAAAGGCCGAGAAGCGGTTTATTTGTATATGTTTATAATAAAATATTTCTTGCTGATATGACTAGTCAATTAATATTCTATACAACAAATCTTCAGAATTATATAAATACTGTTTGTAGAAGCTTTGGGGAATCCAATAATATTTTTATTGCATCACTATGCTTTTATAATATCACAATGGTGCACAGTCACTTGTGTTTACTGTGTCAAAGTTATAGACTAATTCAAGAATCAGTTTGAGGATCTGATTTCCAGATAGGTTAAATACTGATCTTCCAATAAATGGTGAAAGGTACAGTACTTTGTAGTCCATGTTGGTAATAGGGTTTTATGCAGAACCAGGTTGGCAAAAGGGTTCTGTGTAGAAAAGGGTATTTTAATATATTTGGGGTTTATTGTATTATTCTGTAAAGCAGGGTAATGGATGTGACTAATTTAAGTAAGATAGGACTGCAGGATTAAGGAGATCAAGGTTTGGGATGAAAGACTGGTATTTTAAGTAAATATGGCCAAGTTGAATTTTCTGTAAGTACATGGGTAGAAAGATGTATTATGAGATAAAGGATTGCTGTGTTCAGTTGTTAAATGTCAAAGGGAGATAAAAAGAACTTACAACTTGGAAAAGTCATAAACAAATAAGGCAAGATTACTAAATCTTATTTGACCTGAAAATGGGAGCAATAAGGAAAGCATAAAAGATTTTTATATTCTGGGAATGGTAAGTTGCAAAAAGGGATAAGGACAACAGCATAAGGAAAAAAATAATAAAAGTGAGCTTGGAAGCTGTGTTCAGAGTTGATCACATAAGACCATTTGCAGTACTGCTTTGGGCTAGAAAACTGGCGAAATAAAGTGAAGCAGTTTCCAGCCATCTCAGTGTTTTCCACAAAGCGAGTTTACGTTGGCTACTGAGTGAAACCAAGAAACGGCCTCAGCAACTAGCAGTCTGATGTCTGAAGAGTGAAGTTCCATATCAGAGTGGAAGATGGAATGAGATAGCCCTCATTATAAAGTGATAGTAGCTTTGTCATGGGGCTATTGTTACTGGGATTTATAGATTAAATATCTGTAAAGGATAGTTGCCTAATGGGGTGTTAATTTGTGACCTGAACAAGTAAGAAATCTTTTCAGGGAAATGTTCTATAAGATTAATTTCCATTTTGTAAACGTAACCTCAAGTGTTTAAGTTTTATTTTCCCCTGTTAATCTAATATTTAAATCACCAAAGAATTGGAATTTGTAACTCCTCACTTCAATACACATACCTTCTTGTGTGCAAAGTACAAAACAAAAAAATTGTGATAGCTTGGCAAGTTTCCCTTTCGTATTTGGTTTTCACAGCACTTGCCATCTGTCAGATCATAACAGTTGCAAGGAATGCTGTAATCCTAATTGTTCAGTTGCACTAAGTCCCATTCATCCATTCTCCTTCGTTCGTTGGTGCTCAATTTGTACACGCCTGTTTTAAAATTCTCATCCTTTATGCTCAAATCCTCTCTGTTCTTCCCTGTCTTATAACTCCTTGCAGCTTAACATCCTTTAGACATCTGTTGTTCCCAGTTCTGGCCTCTTGTGCTTCCCGATTTCCTTTGCTGCAGTGGCAATCTTGCCTCAGCTGTCTATTGGCTGATCAGATAATAATATCAAATCTGCATCCCATCTAACCTTGCTAACTTATCATCCTTACTAAGTATGTATCTACTTCTGTCTTAAAAATATTCAAGCACCCTGCTTCCATCAGCTTTTCAGAAAGTGAGTTCCAAAGATTCTAACTGAAAAAAGTTCACCTCAAATCCATTTTAAATAAATAACCGCTTATTGTTAAACAGTGATCCTTAATTCTAGATTCTCCAACAAGAGGAAACATCCTCTCCACAACCACCTGTCAAGACCTCTCAGCATCTTGTGTTTCAATGAAGTTGCCTCTTACTCTTCTAAACTCCAATGGAGACAAGCCTAGCCTGAACAACCTTTCCTTGTAAGACCCATTCCAGGTATTAGTCTGGTAAACCTTCTCTGAACTGCTTCCAACGCATCTCCATCCTTCCTCAAATAAGATGACCAAAACTCTACACAGTTTTGTACACAATGCAGTCTCAGTAATGCCCTCTACAACTGGGTGGCACGGTAGCGCAGTGATTAGCACTGCTTCTTTGCAGCTCCAGGGATCTGGATTTGATTCCCGGCTTGGAGTTTGCACATTCTCCTCTGCGTGAGTTTCCTCCAGGTGCTCCGATTTCCTCCCACAATCCAAAGATTTGCGGGTTAGGTTGATTGGCCATGCTAAATTGCCCTTTAGTGTCCCGAGATGCAAAGGTTAGAGAGATTAGCAGGTAAATGTATAGGGATAGGGAGGTAGGATTGTGATTGGTGCAGACTCGATGGGCCAGATGGCCTCTTTCTGCACGGTGGGGTTTCTATAGTTCTATGATGAAGTATAACCTCCTACTTTTGTATTCTCTTCCTCATGCAATAAATTGTTACATTTTTATTAGCTTTCCTAAATGTTTGCTGTATCTGCATACATCTTGTCAATCTGAAAAAGGCTCATTTATGTCTACTCTCTGCTTCCTGTTAATTAGCCAATGTTCTATCCATGCCAATATCTTACCCCACTCCCTTCCCCCCCCCCCCATACCATGAACTTTTATTTTTCTCAATAACTTTTGATATGACACTTTATCAAACATCTTCAAGAAATCTAAGTCTGGTGCATCCACAGGTTTCCCATCCACAGCAAATGTGGGATGGCACAGTAATTAACACTGCTGCTTCACAGCACCAGAGACTTGGGTTTCATTCCCAGCTTAGGTCATTGCCTGTGTGGAGTTTGCACGTTCTCCCCATGTCTGTGTGGATTTCTTCCGAGTGTTCTGGAAGATGTACTGGTTTGGTGCATTGACCAAACAAGTGCCTAACTGTGGTGATTAGGGGAATTCCGCAGTAACTTCATTGCAGTATTAATATAAGTCTTACTTGTGACACTGATAAATAAATTTTTAAACTTTATTTCCTCAAAGAACTTCAATAAATTGGGTAAACGTGATTTTAATTTCATGAAACTTTGTTGGCTCTGCCTGATTACCTTGAACTTATCCAAGTGATATAACTTCTTTAATGATAGCTTATAACGTTTTCCTTGTGACAGATGTTAAGCTAACTGGTCTGTAGTTTCCTGCATAAAGTCTCCCTCCTCTTTTGAATATAGGAGTTACAAAGGCTATTTTCCAAACAAATTGAACTATGCACACTCAATGGCATGGGTTTGATGTGCAGGAACAGAGACACAAAGGTGCTTGTTATTAGACCTTTGAAGCTGGCAGGGCATGTAGAGATAGTGATTATTAACGAAGCTCCATATGCTTTGCTAATCACTATCTCTAGCTGTGGCCTTACCAGAATTTTATAAAGATTCACAATAACTTCTCTGCTTTTGTACTCAATATCTCTATTAGTGAAGCTCCATATGCTTTGCTAGATATATTGAGTACAAAAGCAGAGAAGTTATTGTGAATCTTTATAAAACTCTGGTAAGGCCACAACTAAAGTATTGCATCCAGTTCTGCTCCCTCTTCTTCAGAAAGGATGATAATGTTCTTGAGCAGATACAGAAGAATTTATTAGAATGGTTCCAGAAATGGGGGGAGTCTGTTTTATTTAGGATTAGGTTGGAAAGTTGAGGATGTTATCCTTGGTGCAAAGAAAGTTGAGAGGAGAATAAATAGAGGTGTACAAGATTGAGTTGGTTAGCTCAACTGTTATTTGTAGGTTATTTATGGTTGTCTTAATTTTATTATACACTCATTCTGATAGAAGCAGAAAGATTTGAAATGGTTCTTTTTCTCTCTCTAGATCTAGTTAAAAATATAATACGACCAGATGGTGACTTGAAGTTCACCGGTAATGTCACCTGGGTCGGAAAGACTTCCATGGAAGTCAAGATGCACATTTCTCAGGTTAGTACTCTTTAAAAACAAATGTCAGTTGCCCTACTAGAGCATTTTCTTTCTTAAATTACATATTTATTTTGCAGAGTTGATTTAATTCTCCATTAGGTAATAGATCTATGTAGAACCATAGAATCCCTACAGTGCGAAAAGAGGCCATCCAACCCATTGAATCTATACTGACTCTTCAAAAGATCATACCACTTAGGCCGCTTTTGCACCCTATCCCTGTTTCGTACTTGGATGCAAAGTTTGGCATTGGCGGAACTTTATTTATCCCATACATTTATCATGACTATGCCACCTAACCTGCACATAATTGGACACTGTAGGGTAATTTCATGTGGTCAATCCACCTAACCTGACATCTTTAGACTATGGAAGGAAACTGGAGTACACAGAGGAAACCCACTTGAGGATAATGTGCAAACTCCACACAGGCAGTTACCCAAGGTCAGAATTGAACCTGGATCCCTACCGCTGTGAGGCAGCAATGCTAACCATTGTGTCACCATGCCATCCATTTATTATTATATGATATTAACTTCATTGATATGATATTAATCAAAGATGTAAAGAAGTCATTATTCTGGTAAAGGAACATCACAACCTGCAAGTTCCTCAACATTGTGGATTGGCCATAATTGTGTTTGACAAATCACTGCAGTGGTTTGCCATTGCCATCTGCAATACAGCTGACCAGGAGACTCTTCCATTCTTAATGCTATCAGGCGTATCTGGAAGAATTTGTATGCTGAAAATCAATCTCTTGTGCGACCTTATAAATAACACATTCCTTGGCCATCATGATCTGAAGTGGAACTTGAATCCAGAAATATTACTGAGCCACAAGATATCCTTATAGTTCTATACAACCGTTTCCAAATAAAGCTGATGAAACTGAAGTTTCTTGACATTCAGTAGTTCATTTTTGTGATTATCAATTTCTGGGGTAAAGAATTTGTGATTGAATACCCTTGGTAATAGTGGCACTCAGTGGGATGTTGAGTTAGTCTTCTCAATCATGAAAGTTGTGTTATCATTGGACATAGAGCAGTGATGGTTTATTTCTTGCTGCTTGGATGGGTTTTTACCTATCTTGGGGCACCATTTGACTGTATATTCAACAAAACTGAACCTGTATACTATTCCAGAATTCAGAATGTGAGCACTGATTTTCTCAATCTGACGTGGGGGTCAGATTTCCCTCTTTCATACTTGGATGCAAAGTTTGGAATTGGCAGAACTTTATTGGGAAGTCTCTAAACAAGGATTACATACTAGAAACACAACCTGACTATTTTAGAGTGGACATTGCCATGGACATGTGGTCTTCCTGGTTGGATTGGTACTAAAGAGAGTGATCTGTCCCTTAATTCTCTCAAAACACATGTTTTGTTCCCCAACCATCAAGTGAACAGATAAGAAACTTGGATAACATCATCTCAATGTATTAGAGATGTAGAGCCAGTGCTTGTTGATTTGCTTGCAATTATGCATCAATTGTGTCATCACGAGTTCATAGTATTTTCACTGAAAACTAATAAGCCAGCAACCAACAAAATGAATGGCTGAACGAGATTCAAAAGGTTCTCATTTACTGGTCTTCCAAGTTTCAGCTTGATTGACAATGAGGACATTGATTTAATTTTGCATTTCCTGTGTGTCACAGAAAATCTTGCCATGAATTAAGTTAACTCAGTTAGATGAGATTGTATTTAATGCTTGTTTAATTGTTGTTTTCTCTTCCAAGTATCTCAATAATGCCTACAATCCCGTCTTAGATGCGACTTTTGTGATGGTTGCACGAAATCCCGCAAATGAAGGGTAACCAATCTTGGCATTGTTTTCTCAAAATACATTTGGAATAAGTTTATTTCATTTAAGTTGTGGGCGAGTGAGATACCACTTTTCCATATGTTTGAAGATTACAAAAAAATGTAATAAAATAGAAGATGTTGTGGATAAAATGTTGGAGTTTAAAATATAAGTTTCAGATTCTGATAACTTATCCAAAGAATGTTTTACCCATATTTGTGAAAAGCTTTTGTCTATCAAGTACCATCAGCATGTGATATTCTTTGAATTTTATTGTTTATTTGTGGGTAATGGGGTATTCGAGAAACACATTCTCTAAATGCTGAGTGTTCCTGCTGTTCAGGATGGTCATGGATGTGACTGGCCTGACATTTTGGAGGGTATAAGTACAGACTTGAGGCCTGCTCAATAATTTTCCTTCCTCCCATCACATCCCCACGTCAAGATAGTTTCCTAAATAGGGGAATGTGTTCTGCCAAAGCCCACTAACTTGCTTAAACTCAAAGTACTTAGGAAGGCAAATGGAATCTTAGTGTTTATTACAAAGGGAATGGAAAATAAAAGTAGGGAAGTTTTACTGAGCTCTACAGAAACCACATCTAGACTACTGTATACAGTTTTGGTTTCCTTATCAGAAAAAGGATATGATTGAGTTGGGTGCAGTTCAGAGAAATTCAAGCGATTCAATTCTGGGATGAAGGGCTTATCTTAAGAAACAAGGTTTAACAAGTTGAGCCTATATCCATAGGAGTTTAGAAGAATGTGAGACAATCTTATTGAAACATAAACGTAAGATCAAGATGGGACCTGACAGGGTAGATGCTCTTTCTTGTGGGAGAGATTCAGACTACGGGTTGCCTTTTTAACAATAAGAGGTCAAC
Source organism: Sphyrna mokarran (assembly GCA_024679065.1). NCBI lineage: Eukaryota > Metazoa > Chordata > Chondrichthyes > Carcharhiniformes > Carcharhinidae > Sphyrna > Sphyrna mokarran. Next base: position 68,845,984 of record JAGIQG010000013.1, read on the forward strand.
TATTTAAGAAGATGAGAAACATTTTCCCTCAGTTATTATTCTATAGGAATTCTATTCAGAAAGTACTGGGAGCTGGGTTATCGAATTGATTCGAGGCTGAGTTTAGACAGATTTTCGGTTGACAGGAGTTATAGCGGTGCCTGCAGACAACAGAGAGATCAGCTATGATCTTATTGAATGTCAGAGCAGATTGGAAGGGCTGAATGGCCTATTCCTGCTTTTGAGTCCAAGTTCCAAATTGCAATCAATCAGCCAGCATCAGAAATGGATCATTGGCTCATGTAAGTCCTTCCATCAAATTTAAAATGACTTCCTGCTCAGGATGGAAAGTTACCCAATTGTATTGATTAGTAATGACTGATTTACTAGGAACTGTTCACTGAAATCCAGAAAGAGGAACACAAGAATTTGCAGCATTTGGAGGAGAACCTGGTAAAATATGCTTGAGTCCCAGTTACTCTTTCTTTTAATCCCAACCACTTAATGCCCTATCGTGTTGTAATGTAGAAATGCCGGCGTTGGACTGGGGTAAACACAGTAAGAAGTCTGACAACATCGGGTTTAAAGACCATAGGGTCGAAAGCTGATGATTTTACTATCAAATAAGTCATGGGGGTTATAGGTAGTGTGACATGAGGATGGTCTCAACAGGGATCTTGGCTTCATGTCATACTATTTGTAATCCCCATGATTTGCCTGGGTTAGCAAAAAACCTTACTGTGCTGTCTGGAGACAATACACATCTCTTTAACCTGTGCTCAGTGCTCCTTCCACTCACGTTGTTAGCCACTTTAAGACTTGAATAGCAGCTTAGGTGTAAAGATTCGCATTCTAATCAGCAATCTGTAAACAGTCTGTGCTGTTGGAGACTAGAACATCTCATTCGCTCATAGGGTCAAAAGCTGGTGAGTTTACTAAATTGGTTGGATTTAAACCTAGTGTTGTCAGACTTCTTACTATCCTGTTGTATGCAGACCCACCCTCTTTATCAAGCTTTTCAGCTGAAAATTTCTGTTATCTATAAATTCAGTTACTATCTGTACACACACATTTATTGACTACTCCTTCAAATATTTTTTACAGCTTAGACTTCCTATACCTCTTAACTAATATTGTAACCTTCAACAAACCCAGACTTGTCCACTAAACCTCTATCTTTTTTAGTCAATCAATCCCTTTAACTCATTGTATTCTTTGTACCTATGTTTAGAACTACTATTCAATCAGCTTCTTTCCCTTTTGTTAACTCATCCTTCTAATTTTTACAAAATTACACATCCTCTGTTTCAATATGTAGATCAATTTCAGTAGTTAATCTAACTAAATTCTGTCTTTCTGATGTTGTCTGGACCAGTTTGTACCAAAATTCATTTACACAGATGCTCTTACTCATGAGACAAAGGATAAGAGTCTATTCATAATTATATCTAAATGCTGAATGTTTCTTCATTTTTGTTATAATATTTTTGTTTCCAAACTTCTTGCAACACTCTTTTAACTGAAATAAACAACTTTTTCATAATTTGGTTGATGCTTCAAGTTCAGCTCTTTTCTTCCCTTAAAGATGCTCCAGACCTGCTGAGATTTTCCAGCGTTTTCTCTTTTGGTTTCAGATTCAGTATCCACAGAAATTTGCTTCTATCATAATTTATCTGAGATCTTGTACAACCTGTGAGATTGAACTGGCCAGGCTCACTCTATCTTGATCTTGGGTCTTGAGTCTTTTCTGCTTCCATGCTGGCTGCTCATTGAGTCTCTGCTGCCTACATCAAGTCACGGAGTGTCTCCTCTTATTCCTTGCTTTGTGCTCTTCTGGAAAGTTCTCTGGCTTCTAACAATGTAACTAATTGCCCTTTAAAAGACAGCTCTTAAAAGTAGCTTGTTTCAGACACTCATCACTCTCTGTGTGAAAAAATTGTACCTCTGGCCCCTTTTGTATCTCTCCCCTCTCATCTTAAAATTAAGATTTCCCATTTTGCAATCACTATTGCAATTGCATCACTATTTGCAATTCTGTTATCCTTGGCTCAAGTGGTAGCACTTGTGCCTCAGATCCTGGTTGTGGGTTGAAACCCCACTCCAAAGGACTGAGTATATGGTCCAAGGAGATAATTCAGTGCAATATTGAAGTAATGCTGCACTGTCAGAGAGATAATCTTTTGGATGACATATTAAGCTAAAAACTCATTTGCCCTTTCAAATAGATGCAAACAATTCCGTGCTTTATTTGAAGTTCAGATGAGTTGTCCCAGGGTCCTGGTTATGATTTCTTCTTCAACTTGTATTATAAAAAAGCAACTATTCTGATCATTTATCACATTGTTCTATGTGAAATATTGTTGTGCATAGAACAGCTGCTCCATTTGCCTATGGTGGAACAGTAATTATATTTCAAAAGCATTGAATGGATATTGTCATTTGGGATGTCAGGGATATGGAAAAACAGCACATAATTTATTAGAGTTTTCACCTATTTATTGTTACCCGTGTTGTCCCAATTCTGGCAACAGCTCTGGAGTCTACATAGAACATTACAGCGCAGAACAGGCCCTTCGGCCTTCGATGTTGCGCCGACCATTATAAAAAAGCAATGACCCTCCAAACTAAACCATTCCCTTCTCTTCCATAAACTTATCAACTAACCTCTTGAACACCACCAAACTTGGCGCATCTACAACTGCCGCAGGCAGGGCATTCCACTCCCTAACCACCCTTTGGGTAAAGAACCTACCTCTGATATCCGTCCTATAACTATCAACCCTTAATTTAAAGCTGTGTCCCCTCGTGCTAGCTTTCTCCATACTAGGAAAAAGGCTATCACTGTCCACCCTATCTAAACCTCTAATCATCTTATATGCTTCAATAAGATCCCCTCTTAGCCGCCTCCTTTCTAACGAAAACAACCTCAAATCCCTCAGCCTCTCCTTATAAGACCTGCCCTCCATACCAGGCAACATCCTGGTAAACCTCCTCTGTACCCTCTCCAATGCCTCCACATCTTTCTTATTATGTGGGGACCAGAACTGCACACAATACTCCAAGTGCGGCCGCACCAGAGTTTTGTACAGTTGCAACATGACGTTGTGGTTCCGAAATTCAATCCCCCTACCAATAAAAGCTAAACAAAGCTAAGAACCATTTCAGGAGGAATTTGACTAGAAAAATGCTGTTACTAGGTGGGAACACAACATCCAAGGGGTTTACTAATTCCATATATGAAAGATATCAGGCCCTGTATCCGTCCTCAGGGTGAACAGGTATAGCCCATATAAAACAACAGGAATTCAAGGTGCCTAAGAGTCTTGCTGTCCTTATTTAGTTAGGGCTGAGCACCTGTGGTTCTAACCTTCAGGACAAGTCCAGACTTGCCTTCTGATCTTTGTTTGTGTTTCAACTTGGCCTGTCTGAATTCCCATTATGCCTAGTTGCACAGGCTTTTGGTTGTTGTTTAATTTAGATAGTCCAATTCTGTATCTGGCCATGGCCACACTGTCTTATTGCTTTGCCTGTTCTGGGTAGTCTAATCTTATTAGTGGCCTGAAGTGGAAAATATAAATCACTGATCCACAAGGATAATGGTCTCTTCATTTGTTCTTGGCCAAGGAAAATGCAGTTGTCAGTGCTGTAGACAAAAAATGTCTACTCAAATTCCTCCTGAAATGGTTCCTAGCTTTGTAAAAGAATAATGTAGACTCCAGAATTGGGACAACATGGGTGAGAATAAATAAATGAAACTCCTGAAATAAATTTGTGCTGTTTTTCCATGTCCTGACATCCCAAACTACAAAAAAATCCATTCAATGCTTTCGAAGTATAATTACTGTTGCACCATAGGCAAATGGAGCAGCCATCCTGCGCACAGCAAGATTTCACGTAGAACAATGTGAGAAATAATCAGAATATTTGTTTTTATGATACGAGTTCAAAACGAAATTGTAACCAGGTCTCTGGGACAACTCATCTGAATTTCAAATAGTGTGCGGAATTGTTTGCATCCATCTGAGAGGTCAGATGAATCCTTAGCTTAATATCTCATCCAAAAGATTACCTCTCTGACAGTACAGCATTACTTCAGTACTGCACTGAATTATCACCCTGGAATATATACTCAGCCCTTTGGAGTGGGGTTTGAACCACAACCAGGGTCTGAGGCACAAATGCTACCACTTGAGCTAAGGATGATAGCGATGCGATTGCAAAATAGGCAATCTTAATTTTAAGGTAAGAAATACAGAAATGTCCAGAGGGGCAATTTTTTCATAGAGGGTGATGAATGTCTGGAACAAGCTGTCAGAGGTAGTATTAGAGGCAGGTATAATTTTGTATTTTAAAAAGTGTTTAGATAGCTGTATGGGTAAGATAGGTATAGAGGGATATGGGACAAATGCGGGCAATTGGGATTAAGTTTTGGATTTTTAAAAAAAAAGGGCGGCATGGACAAGTTGGGCTGAAGGGCCTGTTTCCATCCTGTAAACTTTAATTCTTGATTTTTACTTGACATTTTGCTAAAGTTATCTAGAGTTGAGACATATGTTTCTTATTGTTGTAGGGTATGTTTTAGAATCTAATAATAGATTATTGTGGGTGAAGTAAAGGCGTAGGCTTCACCTATCTTGTATTGAGGTCTGAAATATCTAAAATAAATGAGGGATCATATAGCTTAAAGTTTAATGATACATCAATTAGTTATGTAGGAATTCCTGATTAAATTCATTTGCCCAACAAGGCAATTTGTTCATTCAAGTATTGGCAAGATGTATAATTATTTGATAATATATTTATTACACTATTTACCAGTGTTAGAAGTGGAAGTTAGAAGTTAAAGTAAAATATGAAATAAACTAATCAAAAAGGGATAAAAGTCCAGTGAAATGGATTGCATCCACACATTTAAAGAAAAAAAATCCATGAAAGAGCTAGCAGAACTATTGTTCATTAGATAGTGTCCTGCCAGAGGTTTTATTTCAGAAGAGAAATGGAACTTGTTGAAAGAACTACCAATCACTTTAACATTGGTGATAGAAAAGAAACCTCTACTCATGCAGTAAATAGAAAATCCTCTTCAGATCCAAACATATAATGAATGGTCAGCATGAATTTCAAAAAGGAAGATCTTATTTGAATTCTTTTAAGAGGTAACACTGAGAGAGACAAATAGGTAGGACGTATCTAGATTTCCAAAGGACCTTGAACTAATGAATAAAATCAGATAATGTAGAGTACCAGGTCAAGTGGCAAAATGATAGCTAGCTGACTACAGTGGAAAGAAAGAGTGAATCATTCAAAAATTATGATGCAGAAAGAGGCTATTCTGCCCATCGTGTATGCACCAGCCAAAAAAAAAAGAAAAAATATACTAGCTGCTTATTTTAATTCCACTTTTCCAGCATCTGGTCTGTACCCTTGCAGGTTCCAACACTCGAGATGCAGATCGAGGTACCTTTTTAAATTGGTGTTTCAGCCTCAACCACCAACTTAGGCAGTGAATACTGGATACCCACAATCTTTCCTCTTGTCCTCCTATGTAGCTGTTCAGGTGGAAGAGAGGTCTTAGAAGGATCAGTGCTGGGACCACTGCTATTGAAACTAATTGTTAACAATTTGTTTTAATGATTTAGATGTTGGAATCAAAAACCAAATTTCTAATTGCACTGCACCAAATTGAAGAGAGCTGCTTTAATTACAAAAATGATAAACATGCAGAATGGGCAAATATCGGAAAATGAATTTCAACCTGGCTGTGTGAGGTGTTATATTTTGATAAGGAATTAGAATTTAAATGGGATAAGGGAATTAGGAGATCTAGGAGTACAAATATAATAATCACAGAAAATAGTAACATCAGTGAAGTCCATTTGTTAAAATGCAAACCAAGTACTGAAGCTCATTTCTAAGAGAATATAATCATTAAACGTAATATTCCCTTGGTGTGCTATGTCCAGTTCTGGTTACCATATAATGAAAGAAATGCAGAGGCACTGGAGAAAATGCAGAAGAGATTTACAAAGCTGATACCAGACTAATAATATTACCAGGAAAACATGTACAGGCTGGATTTCCTCTCTTAAAAAGAGAAGGCCGGGGGATGATCTAATTAGTTAAGAAAAGGCATGGATAGAGTACAGGCAGAGCAAGGGTTTACATTTTGGACAGCACAGTGGCACTGCTGGCTCAAAGCACCAGGGACCTGAATTCGGTTATGGCCGTGGGTGAGTGCTCCGGTTTTCTTCCATAGTCTGAAGTTGTGTAGGTTAGGTTGATTGGCCATGATAAATAGTCCCTTTAGTATACATTAGGATGGACTAGTGGGATAAATATCTGGGGTTACAGGAATAAGGTTGGTGCTCCATCAGAGAGTTGGTAGCGACTTGATGGACCAAATGGCCTGCTTCTGCACTGTCAGGTTTCTATGATTTTTGGAGAAGTGTTAAACTAGAGACCACTCGTAATGCAATTGCCAAAAAAAAATTAAATGGAGAATGGTTGGTGAGAACGTGGAACTTGCTACCAAAATATCAGTGTAGTTGAGGAAGGCCAGGTAAACTCAAGAGAAGAGAAATTGGAGGATTACATTGATCCAGCTCAATGAAGAAGGATGGAGGAGCCTGAATGAGCACAGCCTGTTCAGCTGTGTAGCCTGTGCCTATATTGTATACTGTTATGTAGGTAAAAAAAATACTGTTATTAGCTGAATGTTAATTGTCTTATTTCTCTCTTACAGTGCAGCTATAATTAACCCATTGAAACCTGAAGGTCCCGAAGAGGAGAATCTCTTTAAACAGGGACAGTGTAAGTCATATTGAGCCTTCACTACCTGTTCGAATGAAAGAAAGAACATGATTTAAACTACAGATTGTTCATTCATGTTCTTAAGTAGCCAAAGTGCTTCACAGCTAACGCGTTATTTTTGAAGTGGTTTTGTAGCTAAATGCGATGGTTACCTGGCAGGGGTGAAACCATGATCAAGCAGGACAAGGTTATTCCCTTGCTCTCTGGGTGTGCTGACGCCTGTGATGTCCCCAAATGTGGGATGCTTGACTGCAAAATTTTCAGAGGTGAAGTTTCCAAAGGGATATACCTCGCCTCATAATCTTAAGTTAAGTGTGCATGAGATAGGAGGAAGCTGTTGAATTTGGTAAATTAAAGCAGGATCTGTCACTCTCTATCATGAACAGTTAACTTTAGACTGGTGACATTCTTATTGAAACAATTAACAAACTGAATAAACTCCCCAGTAGAATGCCGTTCCAATTACAAGACCCATTCAGGAATAATGAAATGAATCATTACAGAATACAGTCATTCTCAAATGATATAATACCAGGCGTCTGTTGAAAGTATGAACTTTCTTCTGATGCTTTGGCCTTTGAGTTGGTTTCTCCATCTGTTTAAATGGTGATTTGATGAAGACATGCATTAAAACTGCAGTATTTCATATACCCTCTCTCCCCACAAGAAGTCGTAAACCTAACTATTACTTTCCCTTCTCCGGGTTTAAATATTCAGAATTGCCTCTCAATATTCCTGCAGTCTGAGTGGCTTGAGGCTGAAAAAAACCATTAATCAGAATTCAATTGGTTGTGTGTCTTTGAGTGCTTGCTTTGAAATCATTGGTCCAGTTGGTCCAAATCATTGCTCCGCTGGAACTCTGGCTGCTGCTTTGGATACAAACATTGCAAAGTTGCATCTGCAGCCTGCTTTCTGCAGTTTAAAATCCCAAGCACAAAGACACATGCTTTTTAAAGAGACAATGCTATATGATTTCATTGGTTTTCTCAGCATTTCTTTTCAATATTTACATCTGTCAAACACCACAATTTTGACCTTATGTGCAACTTCAAAACAACAGCAATGAAATAAATGACAAGTTAATATTTTTTAGCTTAAAGGCAGGTGCAGGTGCTGGAATCTGGAACAGAAAACGTGGGAAAATCTCAGCATGTCAGACAGCATCTGTGAAGAGAAAAGAGTCTTTTCTATCTCTGAGGAAGGGTCATCCAAACTCGGGATGGCACAATGATTAGGACTGCTGCCTCATAGCATCAGAGACCCAGGTTTGATTCCTGACTTAGGTGACTCTCTGGAGTTTGCGCATTCTCCCCGTATCTGTATGGGTTTTCTCCAAGTACTCCGGTTTCCTCCCCCAGTCCAAAAATATGCGGGTTAAGTTGATTGGCTGTTCTAAATTGCTCCTTAGTATTAGGGAGATGTCAGGGGATTAGCAAGATAAATGTGTGGGATTACGATGATAGGGCCTGGATGGGATTGTCGGTGCAGCCTCGATGGGACAAATAGCCTCCTCTGCACTGTAGGTATTCTCTGAAATATTGGCTCTATTCTCTCTCCACAGATGCTGCCAAACCTGCTGAGTTTTTTTGGCATTTTCAATACTTTTTAACTGCTTGGTTCCGGGGGACACTGAAAGAATTTGTTACTTTCCTTCAACTAATGCTGTGAAATCCTACATTCACCCCAGCAAGCCTTGCTTCTACACGCATGAAGTGACTCCATTGAAGCATCAACCTAGATTATGAATTTGCTAAGTGGGGAAAAGGCAATTAGTCTGCAAAACACAATGAATATTTTGACTTTTGGTGGAATTAAAACTTGACAAAATAAACTGTGCAGCTGGAGTTATGCCAAAGCAAGCCCAGTAACTTGTACATAGTTTGCAACTACATATTTCTATCATTGTTGCAATCAACAGAAGGGCCACAAAGACAGCTAGAAGATTTTTAATTTCTGCAGTGTCTTGATCCCAATGCTAGATTAACTGCTAGAGTCAGAGTTTGTTTAAACAGTTTCTTCCTCTGGTTTGTCACTCCAAGAAAGGCAATAGACAGTCTTGATGAGAGACAGGTTTCTGCTTGTATCTTTATTGTTAATATTTGTATTGTTGAAATACAAAGGTGTCATGTTGATTGGACTTCATTTCAAGTGAAGCTTCTTCAAATTGGTTTTAATAGGTATTAAGAGACTTGGGCATGTTTGTACAAGGAATGAGGTGCAGCAAGCAGTTGAGAAGGCAGATGGAATGAGGTGCAGCAAGTAGTTGAGAAGGCAGATGGAATGAGGTGCAGCAAGCAGTTGAAAAGGCAGATGACATGTTGGATTTTATTGCAAAGGGACAAGGACAGGAAAGAATTCTTGTTACAATTGCACAGACCTTTGGCACAAATCTGGAATGCCATATGTAGTTTTGGTCTCCATATTTAAGAAAGGATACAGTAATATTGGAGGCAATACAGCAAAGATTCACTAAATTGATCCCTCAGGATAGCATGGCAACACATAGTTAGTATTATTGTCTTACAAGTTCGATTCCGGCCTTGGCTGACTGTGTGGAGTTAACACATTCTTTCTGTCTGTGTGAATTTCCTCCAGCTGCTCCCGTTTCCTCCCCAGTTCAAAGATGTATAGGTTAGGTGGATTAGCCATTGGTAACTGCACGGAGTTACGGGAATAAGGCAAGGGAGTGGACCCGGTCTTTCGGAGAGTAGTGGAACCTTGATGGGTCGAATGGCCTTGTTCTGCATAGTAGGAAATTCCATGGTTCTATGAACGGTTTTATGAGTGCTTATCTTATGACAAGAGGCTAAGCAATGTTGATATTCTCGGCAATTAGAAGAAATAAGAGAATTGAAACATTCAACATTCTGGAGGGGCTTGATAGGGTAAAGATTGATTGGCACAGTTTCAGAATAAGGGACTGATCATTTAAGACTGAGATAAGGAGAAATTTCTTCATTCGGAGGGTTGTGAATCTCTGGAATTCGCTATCCTAGAGGGCTCTGGATGCTCCATTGCTGAATACATTTAAAACAGGGTCAAAGTCTCATGGAGTGAGGAGTATGGGAAAATGGAGTTGAAACCCAAGGTCAGACGTGATCGTATTGAATGGCTGAACTCCCGGGTTCAATTCCAGCCTTGGGTGACTGTGCAAAATCCACTCAGACATTCTCCACGTTGTCTGTTTGGGTTTCCCAGGATGTTGCCTGGTATGGTGAGTAGATCTTGTGAAGAAAGGCTAAGGGACTTGAGGTTATTTTCGTTAGAGAGAAGAAGGCTAAGAGGTGACTTAATTGAGACATATAAGATGATCAGAGAGTTAGATAGGGTGGACAGTGAGAGCCTTTTTCCTCGGATGGAGATGGCTAACACAAGGGGACGTAGCTTTAAAGGAGTGGTAGTTATAGGACGGATGTTAGAGGTGGGTTCTTTTACTTGGAGGGTAGTAAGGATATGGAATGCCCTGCCTGCAGCAGTTGTGGACTCACCAAGTTTAAGGGTGTTCAAATGGTCAGTGGATAGGCATATGGATACATTGGAATAGTTTAGGATAGAGGGTCATAAAATTGGTTCCATTGGTCGGTGCAACATCGAGGACTGAAGGGCCTGTACTGCGCTGTAATGTTCTATGTTCATATGAACCCTCGATCATTAATATCTAGTAAACTATTCGTGTCCTCCACCGTGAAGGCCAACACAAAAACTTATTTAAAATCTCAACCATTTCCTTGTTTCCCACTAAATCCCCCCTCTCGTCATTCAAGGGTCCAATGTTCACTCTAGCCACTGTCTTCCTTTTTATATATTTGTAAAAACTTTTACTATAATTTTTTTTATATTTGAGCTAGTTTAGTTCCATAATCTCTTTCCTTTCTTTATGGTTTTCTCCATAGTTTTGTTTTTTAAAGTGTTCCCAATCTTCTAATTCCCCATTATTTTTGGCCACTCTGCATGCATTGGTTTTTAATTTAACATTCTCCATTATTTCCATTGTTATCCATGGTTGGTTATCCCTTTTCTTACAATCTCCTTTATCACCAGAATATGTTTTTGCTGAGTACTGAAAAAAAATCTCCTTTAAAAGTCCTCCGCTGTTCCTCAGCTGTCCTACCAACCAATCTGTGCTCCCAGTCTACATTAGCCAGTTCTGTCTTCATTCTGTCATATTTCCCTCTGTTCAAGCAGAGAACACTGGTTTGGGAACCTTCTTTCTCACCCTCCATCTGTATCAGAAATTCAACCATGTTATGATCACTCATCCCAAGAGGATCCCTCAGAAGAAGATCCTTAATTCTATCTGTCTCGTTACACAGTACCAGATCTAAGATAACTCGTTTCCTCTGTACCATACTCTTTAAGGAAACTATCCCGACAGCATTCTAAGAACCCTTCCTCAAGCCCACCACGTCCGACTTGTGCCAACCAATCAACATGCAGGTTAAAATCCCCCGTGATTATTGCCGTTCCGTTTTTGCACGCATCCATTATTTGCTTGTTAAAAGCCCTCCCCACCTCAAAGTTATTATTTGGGGGGCCTATAGATTACACCCACCAGTGACTTTCTTCCCTTACTATTCCTTATCTCCACCCACAACGATTCCACGTTTTGCTCCTTAGAGCCTATATCGTCTCTCACTATGACTCTGATATTACCCTTTATTAACAGAGCTACCCCACCTCCTGTCTGTCCTTCCTCTATTTATTGTGAAAAATAGAGTTTGAAGTCAAGTTTGTTATTACAATTTTTTAAAACCAATCCTTTATTAATGGTTTAGTATGTTTGGTTTTGGGTTTGATCTGAGCTTGGCAAACTAAACTTGTATATTTCCTGTTTCTCACTAATTTGGAGTGTTTTCCTTTGTTCGTTGCCTGGAATGAAGGCTTTCTGTTATCACATTGTTATTTTCCACTAACCCAGTGTTTTCATCATGGTGGAGACATTTGCTCCCTCACCTTTCATTATCTGGAACCGATTTATTTTCTGTTTGTTTATGCGATAACAATCAGCGTTTACATTCTCACCTTCTTGACGTCAATACTAGATTAATCAAAATCCAATTTTCTTGTTAAAATTCTAGTGAACAAAATAAAACGCACTAAGCTAAAAGAGACCTCGTTATTGAGAACAGCGCCAAATGAAGAAGAGAGAAAAATTATACACGACATGTTCCTCGGGACTCTGGATATGCAGTAAGTGGAGTTTATAAAGAGGCAAAGTGCTAAGCTGTTCTACCTGTCTGCCTAGTTTCACAACCATATAATATCTTGTATCCCCTGACACACCCTCCAGTTTTTTCAATGTTTCTTGGTAGCATAGTGCCTCACAGCGTCAGGGACCTAGGTTCGATTCCTGGCTTGGGTCACTGTCTATGTGGAGTTTGTACGTTCTCCCTGTGTGCCGTAGATTTCTGCCAGGTGCTCTAGTTTCTTCTCATAGTCCAAAGATGTGCGGGTTAGATGGATTAGTCATGCTAAATTGTGAACAAAGAACAATACAGCACAAATAGGTTCTTCAGTCCTCCAAGCCTGCACTGATCATATCTTCCTAACTAGGCCATCCATTTGTATCCCTTTATTCCCAGTCTGTTCATGAGGTTATCTAAATAAGTCTTAAATGATCCTACCGTGTCTGTCTCAACTACCTTACTTGTCGTTGCATTCCAGGCTCCCACCATCCTCTGTATAAAATGGTTCCCTGCATATCCGTATTGAATTGCAAACTCCCCACCCCCGTTGCACTTACCTTGAACTTGTGTATTTGTCATTTCTGAATTGGGAAAATGCTTCCAACTGATCACCCTATCTATGCCCTTCATAATTTTATAAACTTCTATTAGGTTGACCCTCAATCTCCTCTTTCCAGGGAGAACAACCCTAGTTTACTCAATCTCATCTCATAGCTAATACACTCCATACCAGGCAACATCCTGGTAAATCTTTTCTGCATTCTCTCCAAAGCCTCCATGTCCTTCCGGTAGTGTGGTGACCAGAACTGAACACAGTATTCCAGATGTAGCCTAACCAACGTTCTATACAAGATCACGTCACATGCCAACTTTTATGCTCTATGCCCCATCCAAATAAAGGCAAGCATGTCATGTGCCTTCTTCACCATCTTTTCCACCTATGCTGCTACCTTTAAGTATCTGTGGACTTGCACACCCAGATCCCTCTATACTATCTATACTGTCTATACTACTTCCATTTATTGTATAGCTTCCCCTGCATTAGATCTACTAAAATGCATCACTTCGCATTTATCTGGATTAAATTCCAGAGAAATTGGCCATTTTTCTGCCGAATTTTCCAGCCTATCTATATCCTGCTGTATTCTCTGACCATGTTCATCACTAACAGCATCTTCAGCAATCTTTGAATGTCCGCAGACTTACTGATCAGACCAGCTATGTATTCTTCCAAATAGGGTGCCAGTACAGAGCCCTGCAGAATATCATTAGCCACAGAGCTTTGATCAGAAAAAGACCCCCTCCATTGCGACCCTCTGTCTTCTATGGCCAAGTCAATTTCATAGCCATCTAGCTAGTTCACCTTTGATCCCGTGAGATTGAATATTTTGCACCAGTCTGCCATGAGGGACCTTGTCAAATGTTTTACTAAAATCCATGTACCTTAGTGTCTAGGCAACCTATTTTTTTAAATTTAGCCTAATCTATTTAAAGCAGGCTCAACTAGCAGGAATCTATAAAATTTGAATGTAATGATGTTGACAACATCAGACCAATCCTATTGCAGGAAAATTAATAGGTTGTCACAGGTATAAAAGAAAGTGGGGGATGGGGGAAACGAGAGCAACAGAAGAATTGCTACCTCTCAAACCTGGAGAGGGAGAGAGTAGATATCTCAGATATCACTTGAGAACGCACCATTTAACTAACAGAAGATACCAAATCAACAAGAACTCACAGAGCAAATAATCAACACAGGAACTACAAAAGATTCCGAAAGCCACAAATCTGGTTGTATTTTTGAGAGTGATTGAATTCTATTATTATATTATTTTTTGATTAAATAATGAGTATTGTATTTATTTGAACAGCATTCCATGAAAATTTTATTTGGTATGTTACTTGTTAAGTGTTCATTTTAAAGTGAGTGTCAGGTATCTCTGTTAACCACTAAGCATGGTTCACACCTTCCCACACACTTTTAACAGATTACAAGGCAAGGTATTCCCTTTGGAGGATACTAAAACTCATGATGTATAAATGCCCACTTGTGTTTATGTTCCATGAGAAATCTGTAGTCCTACTTCTCCCAATATTCTGGAATAGACGCCAGAGTTTTGAAATAAAAACCATTGTATTTTGACTCACTAACAGTCTGAGGTATCATTTTACTACACCAGTCTTCTTGTATGACGTTGGAGCAATCTGAGCTCCTCCTGAACCAGATCTTGGGCAAGGCTCTCAAATTTTGAAAGCACCCAGGCAGTGGAGGAATGGAGAGACATAGTGAGGATAGAGCCAGGTGTCGATAGCACAAATGTGGTCATGAGATGCTTTTGAATGATGTTGCTAAGGGGCAACGTATGGATAATAATTTAGGTCCTTGGGATGTTTGCAGAGGTGATGGATTAGGAAGAGAATCCATTGACAGGAATTCTGTGGTTACATTCTGGATGGATGACTATGGTACTCGTTGAGGGTACTCAGCTGGATGATGGTGTTGGGGAATATTGGTGTGGCCAGTCATGCTAAGGCCTGGAGACAAGTCAAGAAGGTTGAGAGGTGCTGTCATTTGTGACTTTGATTCAGTCTATCTCAGTCCTGGAGAAGGGACAGAAGCCCAATTTGAAACGTTTAATCATGAAGTTGTAGAAAGGATTGTTTAGTTTATTTATTGGTATCACAAGTAGTCTTACATTAAAAATGCAATGAAGTTACTGTGAAAATCCCCTAGTCGCCTAATCTGGCACCTGTTAGCTACACCAAGAGAGAATTTAGCATGGTCAATGCACTTAACCAGCACATCTTTTGGACTGTGGGAGGAACTGGAGCATCTGAGAACTCCTCCCTCACTTTAAAAATCCAATTCAGAATCAATGTTTTCATACCTGTTTTGTTAGCCTTCCTAAGCTTGCCTTCCCATCGCTCATGTTGCTTTTATCCATTTATTTTTGCTCTCCTGTTGTAAAAGGTTGGCATATGTTTTCTACCTAAAGGAAAAATGTAAATGAAAGTCAATGTAATGGAAGAATGGGAGTGATTTACATTCTAATAAAACTAGTTAAAGCTTAAGCTTGGGATAGCTGGATGTAAAAATCTGAACAGAAAATGATTCTTAATTAAGGTATCTGATTTATGAACAGTGGTGTTAGTGTTGTGAAGTTGAGTTTGTGAAGTTGGAATTTGATGTTGTAAAGATGTAAAAGAATTGTAAAAATGCTGCAGGGGGAGGGGGGGGTGCGGGGTGGGAATTGCAGTGTCCCTTTAAAGATGATGTTTTTATACATACCAAGTCCAAGCTGAAACATTTATATCAAAAAGTCAAAATTTAGCCCAATCCATTTAAAGCAGGGTCAGCTAGCAGGAACTATAAAATTTGAATGTGATGATGCTGACAACATCAGACTAGTCCTGTTGTAGGAAAATTAATACGTTGTCACCGGTATAAAAAAGAGCCTGGTGGGAGGGAGGAAACAAGAAAGCAACAGAAGAATTGCCACCTCTCAAGCCTCCAGAGGGAGACAGCAACTCTCAACTCTGCCAACTTCAAGTATCTCTTAAGAGAATGCACCATCTAACTAGCAAAACATACCAGGCAGACACGGTGAGAACATGCAGACTCCACACAAATAATGATCCAAGCAGGGAATGGAACCTAGGTCCCTGGCATTGAGAGGCAACTGTGCCAACCACTGTAACATAGGAATTGATTTGGGAGGATTTGATTTGATTTATTGTTGTCACATGTATTGGTATACTGTGAAAAATATTGATTCTTGTGCACGATACAGCCAAAATATGCCATTCGTAGAGAAGAAAAGGGGAGAGTGCAGAATGTAGTGTTACAGTCATAACTAGAGTGTAGAGAAAGATCAACTTATTGTGAGATAGGACCATTCAAAAGTCAGGGAAGAAGCTGTTCTTGAGTCAGTTGGTAATGGTCCTCAGACTTTTGTATTTTTTTGCAACAGAAGAAGATGGATGAGAATATGTCTGGGTGCATGGGGTCCTTGATTATGTGGCTGCTTTTCCAAGGCAGCAACTGGTGTAGACTGTCAATAGGTGGGAAACTGGTGTGAGTGATGGACTGGGCTTTGTTCACGACCCTTCACAGTTTCTTGCGGTCTAGGTCAGAGCAGGAGCCGTACCAAGCTGTTATACAACCAGAAAGAATGCTTTCTATGGTGCACCTGTTGAAGTTGGTGAGAGCCATAGAGGACACGCCAAATTTCCTTAATCTTCTAAGAAAGAAGTGTTGGTGGGCTTTCTTAACTATAGTGTTGGCATGGGTGAACCAGGATAAGTTGTTGGTGATCAGGACACCAAAAAACTTAAAGCTCTCGACCATTCCTACTTTGACCCCATTGATGTAAACGGGCACATCCTCCACTAGGTTTCCTGAAGTCGATGACTATCTCCTTAGTTGTGTTGACGTTGAGGGAAAGATTATTGTCATTGCACCAGTTCACCAGATTCACTAAGTCTTTCCTGTACTCCATCTTGTCATTGTTTGAGGTCCTGATTCACTATGGTGTATCACCAGCAAACTTGAAAATCGAATTGGAGGGGAATTTGGCCACACAATCATAGGTGTGTATAGAACATAGAACATTACAGCACAGAACAGGCCCTTCGGCCTTCGATGTTGCACCGACCAATTAAGAAAAAGCAATGACCCTCTAACCTAAACCATTCCCTTTTCATCCATAAACTTATCTACTAACCTCTTAAATGCTACCAAACTTGGCGCATCTACAACTGCAGCAGGCAGGGCATTCCATACCCTTACCACCCTCTGGGTAAAGAACCTACCTCTGACATCCGTCCTACAACCACCACCCCTTAATTTAAAGCTATGTCCCCTCGTGCTAGCTTTCTCCATCCTAGGAAAAAGGCTATCACTGTCCACCCTATCTAAACCTCTAATCATCTTATATGTTTCAATAAGGTCTCCTCTTAGCCGCCTCCTTTCTAACGAAAACAACCTCAAATCCTCAGCCTCTCTTCATAAGACCTGCCCTCCATACCAGGCAACATCCTGGTAAACCTCCTCTGTACCCTCTCCAATGCCTCCACATCTTTCTTATAATGTGGGGACCAGAACTGCACACAATACTCCAAGTGCGGCCGCACTAGAGTTTTGTACAGTTGCAACATGACGTTGCGGCTCCGAAATTCAATCCCCCTACCAATAAAAGCTAAGACTCCGTATGCCTTCTTAACAACCTTATCGACTTGATTGCCAACTTTCAGGGATCTATGCACATATACACCAAGATCCCTCTGTTCTCCAACACTATTAAGAGTCCTACCATTAGCCCTATACTCTACACATTTGTTATTCCTGCCAAAGTGAATTACCTCACACTTTTCCACATTAAACTCCATTTGCCACCTCTCGGCCCAGCTCTGCAACTTGTCCAAGTCTCTCTGCAAACTATAACACCCCTCTTCACTATCTACCACTCCACCGACTTTAGTGTCATCTGCAAATTTACTAATCCATCCTTCAATACCCTCATCCAGATCATTTATAAAAATTACAAACAGCAGGGGCCCCAAAACAGACCCCTGAGGTACACCACTTGTCACCGAACTCCACGATGAATATCTCCCATCAACCACCACCCTCTGTCTTCTATCTGCTAGCCAATTCCTAACCCAATTAGCTAAATCACCCTCTATCCCATACATCTGCATTTTCTGCAGAAGTCTTCCATGGGCCACCTTATCAAACGCCTTACTAAAGTCCATATATACCACATCAACCGCCTTACCCCCATCCACCTCTTTGGTCACTTTTTCAAAAAACTCAATGAGGTTAGTAAGGCACGACCTACCCTTCACAAAACCATGCTGACTATCCCCAATCAATTCATTTCTCTCTAAATAACTATAAATCCTATCCCTAATAATTCTCTCCAATACTTTGCCCACAACAGAAGTAAGACTCACCGGCCTATAATTCCCCGGAAAGTCTCTCTTCCCCTTCTTGAACAATGGGACCACGTTCGCTATCCTCCAGTCTTCCGGCACTATACCCGTAACCAACGACGACCTGAAGATCAGAGCCAGAGGCTCTGCAATCGCCTCTCTCGCCTCCCACAGAATCCTAGGGTAAATCCCGTCCGGCCCAGGGGACTTATCTAACTTCAAACCCTCAAGAATATCTAGCACATCCTCCTTATCTACTTCAATACTTTCCAGTTTGCAACCCTGTATCCCAGTGTTCTCCACAACTACATTTACATCTCCCTGCGTGAATACCGAAGAGAAATATTTGTTCAGTGCCTCTCCAATCTCTTCAGGCTCCACGCACAACTTCCCACTGCTGTCTATGACTGGCCCTAATCTTGCCCTAACCAATCTTCTATTCTTAACATATCTAAAGAAAGCTTTAGGATTCTCCTTGATCCCATCAGCCAAAGTCTTCTCGTGTCCCCTTTTAGCTCTCCTCAACTCACTCTTTAGCTCCCTCCTGGCTAATCTATAGCTATGATGTACAGAACATCATATGACCAGAACACTGCATTTGCCTGACGAAGACAGAGTCGAAAGCTCGCTTTTTTACTATCAAATAAATCGGTTGGATTATAAATTGGTGTTGTTAAATTCTTACTGTAATCTATAGCTATCCAGTGCACTAACTGAGCCTTCAAGCCTCATCCTGACATAAGCCCCCTTTTTCCTTTTAACCAGCGAATTAACTTTTTTAGTACACCATGATTCCCTTACTTGACCATTTCCTCCTTGCCTGACAGGGACAAACTTATCAAGGACTCGCAGTAGCTGCTCCTTGAATAAGCTCACATTTCAGATGTTCCCAGTCCCTGTAGTTTCCTAGTCCAACCTATGCACCCTAATTCCCTCCTTATGGCCTCATAATTACCATTCCCCCAGCTATAACTACTGCCCCCAGCTTCATGCCTATCCCTATCCATCACTAAGGTGAACGTCACTATCACCAAAATGTTCACCAACTTCCAAATCTAACACCTGGTTTGGCTCATTGCCCAGCACCAAATCCAATGCAGCTTCACCTCTAGTTGGCCTATCTACATACTGAGTCAAAAAACCTTCCTGCATACTTTGCATAAAAACCGACCCCTCTAACGAGCTAGAGCTATAGCTATTCCAATCAATATAAGTAAAGTTAAAGTCCCCCATAACAATTACCCTATTACTTTCACTCCTGACCAGGATTGACTTTGCAATCCTTTCCTCTACCTCTCTAGAACTTTTAGGAGGTCTATAAAAGACTCCCAACAGGGTGACCTCTCCTTTCCTGTTTCTAATCTCAGCCCATACTACCTCAACAGACAAGTTCTCATCAAACTTCCTTTCTGTCACTTGATACAGTCTTTGACTAATAATGCCACTCCTCCCCCCCCCTTCTACCTCCTTCTCTACTCGGACTGAAGCATTTGAACCCCGGAACCTGCAACAACCATTCCTATCCATGTCTCTGAAATGGCCACAACATCGAAGTTCCAGGTACTGATCCAAGCTGCAAGTTCCTCCACCTTATTGCGAATACTTCTTGCATTAAAGCATTTCAAACCATGCCCTACTCCACCTGTACGCTGTTGTGCTTTACAGTTCTCATCTATGACCCCCCCTATTCTTGTCCCTCTTAACATCCAAGCTACTCGGGATCCCACCCCCTCTCTGAATCAGTTTAAACCCCCCTGCATAGTCTTTGCAAATTTTCCCCCCAAGATATTGGTTCCTCTCTGTTTCAGGTGTAGACCATCTCTATTGTAGAGGTGTATAGTATAGATGTATAGTCTCTTGTATGGAGTATAGTAAGGGGCTGAGGACACTGCCTTGGCACTGGTGTTGAGGATAGTTGTGGAGAGGTGTTATTGCCGATCCTTACTCATTGCAGTCTGTGAGTTTGGAAGTTCAGGATCCAGTTGCAGAAGGAGAAGATAACATGCACAGGAACTAAGGAAAAAATTTAATCTGACCTACTTGTTGGATGAGTTTTTCAGAATCATTCTGACTTTCTCTCTGTTAGTCCCCATACCCTGTAATATCCTGTGGTTTTGGCTGAACATACCCCTGAGCTCTTCCTCTTCCATTCCCAAACTTTCTCTTCTCTAATACATATTGAATTTTGGAGAACTGGATGCTGTATTCCAATTGAAGCCAAACCAGTATTTTATTACCATTTATTTTAACTTTTATCATAATGACAGCATTGCAGAATGTGCAGAAAAAATTCAGAAGAATAGTTCCAGGGATGAAGTACTTCAGTTACATAGAAAGATTGGAAAAGCTGGGACTGTTTCCTTTGGAAAAGGGGAGGCTGAGAGGAGGTTTGACGTGTTCAAAATTATCCGGATGGGATAGATCGAGATAAATCAATGGGAATTGGTAGGTGACAGAGGACACAGATTGAGGTTATTGGCAAAACGAGCAATAGTGACATGAGGAAATATTTTCACACAGCGAGTGGTTAGGATCTGGAGTGCGGGGCCTGTGAATGGTGAAGGCAGGTTCAGTACAGACTTTCAAAAGAGAATTGGCTGATTATCTGAAGAGAGAACATTTGTAGGTCTATGGGGAAAGGGACTGAGAAAGTTCCACTTGCAGAGCAAGTGGCAGAAATGCTTGAAAAATGATTCCTATATTGTAAGCATTCTGGGATTCTGTTCCTTGCTTTTGCACATACTTATTTCTAAAGTACGTGATCCCATATGCTTTATTAACTATGTTCTAAACCTGGTTTCTTTCCATATATTATTTACAATTGTACTTTTATTTTGTATTATCTCTCATTCTTTCTACAAAATGAATCACTTGATTCAGGAAATTGACCAGAAATGTTCATATTTCTGAGTCCACAGATACTCCTGGATATGCTCAGAATTTCCAGCATTTTCTGCACTTGTCTTAGACTTCTGGCATCTGCTGCATTTTGCACAGGTCCATGTACTGAACCTTAGGGAACTCCACTCTAATCCTCCCTTTAGTCCTGGGGAACTCCACTCTAATCCTCCCTTAACAAGCATTCACACAATTCTGCTTTCTATCTCCTGGCCATCCTGTACTGGCCCTTTTTTATTCCATGAGCTTCAGTTTTATCTAATTAGTGGTACAGTACTTTATTAAATGCCTGTTGAAAGTCTGTACACATAATAGGTCAGGAAATAATAATATACATAAAATATATAGGAAAAAGGATTGTGCAGGGATTTGGATTACAGAAAAATATGCAGTCATTAATAGTTACAGATTGTTAGCTGCCAACGAACTCTAAATTAGTCTTTATTCATCAGTTGCGCTGTTCATGACATATATGATGAGTGCAAGTATGAAGAGTAGTTTTAAAAAAAATAATCCTAGTGTCAGGTATAATATTTTATTTGGAAGTACGAGCTTCTGCTTTGCCTTGTTTTGATTTATCATATATGTTACATATTACAGAGAAGGAGGCGCTAGAAGTCTTAAAGCGCATCAAGGTAGATAAATCCCTGGGACTTGATGAAGTATATCCCAGGGTATTGTGGGAGACTAAGGAGGAAATTGCAGGTCCCCTAGCCGAGATCTTTGAATCATCGAAAGTCACGGATGGGGTGCCTGAAATTAGAGATGGCAAATGTTGTGCCTTTGTTTAGAAAGGGCTGAAGGGAAAAGCCTGGAAACTACAGGCTAGTGAGCCTCACATCCTGAGGTAGGTAAATTGTTGGAAGGTATTTTGAGATAACCATATCTATAGGCATTTAGAGATGCAAGCATGGCTTTCAGAGTGGAAAATTATGTTTCACAAAATTGATGAGTTTTTTGAAGAGGTAACCAAGAAATTAGATGAGGGCAGTGCAATTGATGTTGTCTACATGGACTTTAGCAAGGCCTTTGAAAGGTGTTGCATAAAGTTAAATCTCACGGGCTATAAGGTGAGGTATCTAAATGGATACAAAAGTGGCTTCTTGACGGAAGCCAGAGGGTGATTGTAGAGAGTTGTTTTTCAAACTGAAGGTCTGTGACCAGTGGTGTGCCCCAGGGATCAGTGTTGCACCCACTGTTACTTGTCATTATATTAATGATTTAATGAGAATATAGGGGGCATGGTTAGTAAGTTTGTAGATGACATCAAGATTGGTGGCATAGTGGACAGTGAAAAGAGTTATCTCCAATTGCAATGGGATCTTGATCAATTGGGCCAGTGGGCTGACAATTGGCAGATGGAGTTTAATTTAGACAAATGCGAGGTAATGCATTTTGGTAGACTGAATCAGGGCAGGACTTACTCAGTTACTGGTAGGGCGTTGGGGAGAGTTACACAACAGAGATCTAGGGATACAGGTTCAAAGCTCCTTGAAAATGGAGTCACAGGTGGACAGAGTAATGAAGAAATTATTCAGCATGCTTGGATTCGTCGGTCAGAACATTGAATACGGGAGTTGGGACGTCTTGTTGACATTGTACAAGACATTGGTAAGGGCATACTTGTGTGCAATTCTGGTCACTTTAGAAAAGGATATTATTAAACTAGAAAGAGTGCAGAAAAGATTTACTGGGACTTGATGAGTTGAGTTATAAGGAGAGACTGAATAGAATGAGGCTTTTTTTCTCTGGAGTGTAGGAGGCTGAGGAATGACCTTATAGAGGTCTATAAAATAATGAGGGGCGTAGATATGATAGATAGTCAATATCTTTTCCTGAATGTAGGGGAGCTTAAAATTAGAGGCTGTGGGTTTAAGGGTGAGGAGGGAAGATGCAAAGTTTCCAGAGAGGCAATTTTTTCACACACAGGTGGTGAGCGTATGGAACAGCACAATGGGTATAGAGGAATATAGGCCAAATGTGGGCAACTGGGATTAGTTAAGGGATTTTAAAAAAAAAAGGGCGGCATGGACAAGTTGGGCCAAAGAGTCTGTTTCCGTGCTGTAAACCTCTATGACTCTATGTAAATCCTAAATGTTTACAGTAACCTTCAACTAGCCAGATAACAGAATGGAGCCTGGAACACCCTATGGTTAATCTTAAGTTGCATCCACAGGTCACAAGAGTACATCCCCCAACATCTTCATTTCTGATCTCTGGAAGTAGAGCACATGTGAAAAATGCTGGAAACTGTTTTCTGTATTTCAGACAGTAAGCATTAACTCTTTAATTTTTTAGGATTTCTCTGTTTAACACATTCTCCAATATACTTCTGTAAACATGGTAACCTCACATAACTAATTTAAATTTGTTCACTTCTAAAGTCACATGATACAATTATCCAAAGATCAATTGATGGAAGAAATGTTTTAAACAGTATTATTGTACACTGTGTACTAGTTAACCCACAATACTTTCTGCTTATATTGAGTTATAGAATCATGAAATCCCTTTGGAAGTGTTGTAAACTGTTGTGGAGATGGGTGACTGAAAGTAGCAAGACATACAAAATGCTTAGCTCATTACCAACTAACCACTAACTTACATTTTTAGGACAGTAAGCTTCCACAGTCGGATCTTACCTGAGAATTCAGTGTGGATGGAGAAAACAAAGCTTAAAAGTCTGGAAATATGTCATCCACAGGTACATGACAATTATTAGCATTCAGTGCAACTATTTTATGTAAATTAAAACTAATTTCTTGTTATAATATCATTAAATCTGCTCAAGAAGTTGTGGTTTTCCCAAGTACTGATTATATCTTTGTCATCCAATTTATCTTACTATAAAATGCTTCAAGGTGTTTATTTACATTCAAGGCACTCTTGAAATGAAAGTGTTCTTAAACTAAGTTCAGCAGAGGTATTAATGATTTTCAGAATGAAAATTACAAGCTAGCAGGACTCTGGTTGTAACTTGGCTCTGGTTGGATCTTTACATATCCAGGCCAGATACTTAAAATTGCTTAGTATTTCAGAACTTGAGCATTGCTGAAAAGAGAGACAAGTTGCTGAAGCTTTTTTCTTGTACTCAGAGGATAGATGCAAAGATTCTTAATTTCAAAGGGAACAACAATTTATATTGCATGAGAAAAAGGCACTGATTGGCCAAGGCTTTGCTGTGGAGAATACACCAATGAACTATTGTCCCCATTGCCTTTGTTTATTTTAACAAAGGTGGTTTGCCTGAATGGTTTGCAGGCAAAAGGAACACAATCAACACCCTTTTCTCATGAAGTGTATATTGTTGCTCTCTTTGAAATTTGGTATTCATGCATCTGTCCTGAAGACAGTAAGAAGTTTCACAACACCAGGTTAAAGCCCAACAGATTTATTTGGAATCACGAGCTTTTAGAACACTGCTCCTTCATAACTGAAGAGTGTATAATGAAAAGTTTCAACAGCATGTCTCTAATTTTTGGCGTTATTGAAAAATATTCTCCCCCTTTAGTTATTGGGCCATTTCTAAGTAATTTGGAGTTGAAGGGGCTGAAGTTCAGATTCTTCACCATCCCCTCTCAACTCTTTATACTTGGTTTGGGGCTGTGAAGATCAGGCAGACTTGTCACAGAGGATGAGCAAATTTGACTGACGTATTTTTAGGACAGATACAAGAATACTAAATTTCAAAGAGAGCAACAATATATACTGCATAAGAAGAGTGTTGGTTGGCTTGACTCTAGCTACTCACTTGACGTGGGTTCCCAGAAGCTCCATTTTTAAACCAGATATTCGGCAGTGAACTACTCGGTGATGATATTTTTGAATAGTTGGCAAGTGGACTCTGGTGGAAGTGTTGATTTGGGGGTT
Organism: Sphyrna mokarran; assembly: GCA_024679065.1. Classification (NCBI taxonomy): domain Eukaryota; kingdom Metazoa; phylum Chordata; class Chondrichthyes; order Carcharhiniformes; family Carcharhinidae; genus Sphyrna; species Sphyrna mokarran. Next base: position 68,870,661 of record JAGIQG010000013.1, read on the forward strand.
GCACCAAACAATGGCTTTTCCACAAGCCTGCCTGCCTTACAGCTCACTAACGTATTCTTGAAGCTACGTACATTCACAAGTGGGGGTTTGCCCTTCACAATCAGAAGGAGCATATCCAGCATTTACGCTTTTTCCAACTAAACAAAAGCTCAGGGAATAGCCATTCCCTGGTGCATTCCCCATGGCAATTAGAGTCTAGTTTGAATTTGAAACAAAAGCTTGGTGATTAACAATTAATTGTTCTCTGCTACATTCTCCATGACAATGCCACTACCACTTATAGTCCACTTGCCGATCAATGATCACTCTTCTCTTGAAGTCAAAAATGATCTTTCAGAAGATTTCACTGTTTATATTGAAATATATGTTGAATTCTTCATTTTTATTTTTTGAGGAATGATTGTTTCTCTCAGTTACTCACTGTCAGAAGATTCACAGTATTTATTGAAGTTTTTTTTAATTCATTCGTGGGGCATGGAGCATTGCTGGCTGGCCAACATTTATTGCCCATTCCTAGTCACCCCTGAACTGAATGACTTGCTAGGTCATTTCAGAGGGTATTTGAGAATTAACATATTGCTGCAGCTCTGGAGTCACATGTAGGCCAGACTGGATAATGACGGCAGATTTCCTTCCCTAAAGGACATTAGTGAATATTATGGAATATTAAGCAGAGAGTGAAAACCTAAATGGTGATAATTACTCTCACTATACTTAACTGCACACTTAACAGAGCCACTTCACAAATCCACAGATAATTCATCCAAGTTATATTTTTAAGTTTGGTATTGTTGGTTGGTCAGATCAGGACCAATTCTTAAGCATCTGTTCTAATAATCCATTTTGTAAACTCCTGTTTCACTCTAACTACATGAGAACACTCAAGGTTTCACACTACCTTGTTCAATTAACTACCATTATTCCAATTTTAACAGAAATCATTTGGTCATGGGTTTACCTTGACTGAGCTGTCACTCAAGTCATTCAGAGGCCCATGTTTGGGTTACCAACAGACCGTATTCATTATCTGTATTCTCAGAGCTAACCGTCTTCCTGCAACTTCTCAAATAGCTGGCATCATTAACTTGTCAATTATTATGTTGCTATTTCACTGCGGACTGTTGCAGCCACCTAACAAAGAAAGTAAGTTTGTCCTTATCTCTAAACTCTTTTAGCAACTTATTAAGAAAAATTTTAAAATGCCCTCATGGGATGTGGGTGTCACTGCAAAGCTGGGGTTTAGTGTCTATCCCTAATTGAACTTGAGAAGGTGATGGTCGGCTACACTCTTGAACCATTGCAATACATATGGCGTAGGTATGTCTAGGATGACTCAGTAATAGTGAAAGAACAGCGATATATTTCCAAGTCAGGATGGGGTGTGACTTGGGGAACCTCCAGATGACATTCCTGTTGTCCTTGTCAAGGCAGGGATTGTGGTTTTGTCAAGATCTGATAGCACTTTCCAAGTTGCAGCAGCGCATCTTGTAATGCTGTCTGTTGCAGTTTCCATGGAAACGTCACAACCAATCAGAACTGATGGGCCAACTGCTCTGCACCCTTTTCTCATGCAGTATAAATTATTGGTCATTTGGTATTGCAGCTGTCCTGATGAGTGCAAGCTTTGACAATGTGCCTATTTTATTCAGCAAAGAATGAACTCTTGTTCCTTGCAATTTCTTTTCCTGTCTCTGTATTTTGCTCTTCATTTCTCTTCTGTAAACAATGATCTGTATTCACTCAAATTTAAGGTGTGCTGGCAACTCATACTTCACATTTATGTGTATTTATGAGAACACCATTGAATCAAATCTCTTGCCAGTTATCCAAGGGATGGTAAATGGTTAGCACTGCTGTCTCAGCGCCAGAGACCTGGGTTCAATTCCGGCCTCAGGTAACTGTCTGTGTGGAGTTTGCATGTTCTCCCCATGTCTGCATGGGTTTTCTCCGAGTGCTCTGATTTCTTCCCACATTCCAAAGGTGTGCGGGTTAGGTGGATTGGCCATGGTAAATTGGCCCTTAGTGTCAGGGAGATTAGCAGGGTAAATATGTGGGGTTACAGGAATAGGGCTTGGATGGCAAACTCCGTACAGGCAGTGACCTAAGCCGGGAATCGAACCAGGCTCTTTGGTGCTGTGAAGCAGCATTGCTAACCACTGTGCCATCCTACTGAAGAACATAAAGTTCTTAAATTTTTAAATGACGTTAATGTCCTCCTTTTTCTGCTTTTTGATCTCATTTTTTGTGGCCTTATTTAAAGTAATATTTCCATTTGGAGTCTGCTCATTTTCCTGTGTCTGCATGGGTTTCCTTTAGGTGTTCTGGTTTCCTCCCACAGTCTGAAACTGTTAGTAAGGTGCATTGGCATGCTAAATTCTTCTCCAGTGTACCAGAACAGAAACTGGAGTATGGCGACTAGGGGATTTTCACAGTAATTTCATTGCAGTGTTAATTTAAACCTACTTGTGACAATAAATAAACTTAAATTTTAACCCAAACTGTAATAGTAATAAAAACAAAGTGTTGGGAAAACGCAGGAAATCTCGCAGCATCTTTAGAGAGAAACAGAATTTCAAGTTCAATCTGACGACTCTTCAAAACGAGTCATGTTAGACTCAGAGGTTATCCTGTTTCTCTCTCCACTTACTGCCAGACTTTCTGCTTGTTTCTAGCACTCTCTCTTTTTTTATTTCGGATTCTCAGCATCTGGGATATCTTGCTTTTATTTTAAGTACCTCTTAGTATTTTGTATATCTCAGTGTGGATTCCTCTAAATTGCTCCTTTCCAGCGGTAATGCTTGAGTTTCAGATTTTTTTCCCCTCTGAGTTCATCTCCTTTATATTTGGTATTTATCTTGTTGCTCCTCTGCAGGCTTTTCAGTCCTTGTATTACATCTGTGAAATAACGTCAGTATGAAGAAAACTACTTCAACTATAAAGAAAGAAAGAGGTGCATTTATGTTGCATTTCTCATGACCTTGGAACGTCCTAACATGCTTCAGAGCCAATCATCGAATGGTTCAGCACAGAAGGCCCATTAAGTCCACATATGTTCTCCACAAGAACAATTTAGTTAGTCTCATTTCCTATACTCTCATTATAACTGCAAATTTTTTACCTTCTCCAAGAACAAATGAAAGAATACTTTCAGAGTCTCTAAAATATCTTTTGCAGGCTTCCTGGTCTTATGGTCTCGTCCTAGACAGCCATCATAACCAAGTAACTATTTATTTATCTATCTATTTATTTGTTAATTAGTGTCACAGGTAGGCTTGTATTAACACTGCAATGAAGTTGCTAAGAAAATCCCCTAGTTGCCACATTCCAGCACCTATTCAGGTACACAGAGGGAGAATTTACCATGCCAGTGCACGTCTTTTGGACTGTGTGGGAAAGCCAGAGCACCTGGAGGAAACCCCTGCGGACACGAGGAGAATGCACAGACGGTGGCCCAAGCCGAGAATCAATCTCTGGCACTATGAGGTAGCAGTGCTAACCTCTGAGCTGTATGCCGCCCTTCAATATCAGAGATCTTGTCCCAGACTAATATTATTGCATTGTCTTCTTCTGCAGCCACCCATTGCAGAGTGCCACATTGTTTCAGCCATTTTTAAGTAATGCTTAATTCATTAAAATGACTTTAAATTAAATTTCCTTTCTGCTCATTTAAAGTTGAGATGTCCCCCTTTATGTTGAAATATTTGATTATATGTAGATCTGTTATTGCCAGTGCACCATGTAGTTGAACAGAATTACAACTTGTCCTTTTTAATTTCAGGAGCGTAATATTCACAACAAAATCTTTGGTGGCTTTCTGATGAGGAAAGCTTTTGAACTAGCCTGGGCAAATGCATGTGTCTATGGGTAAGAACCTTTTATTTTGTGTATATTGTGTAATTTGAATTAAGAGTCTGAAAATGCAAACTCTCTCTGTTTTTACTGAGTATTGCACTCATTGTCAGGCCCCCTTCCCTTCATTGCTGTTATTGTTTTAAAAAAAAAATCCACTTTCTATTTTACTGATGTGAACCTATTTCTCCAAAATCTTACTACTGGGCGTGAGTGAGTTATCAAAGGGGCTACAGTGATACAACTGCTTCTGAGCTGCGAGATCTCCCTGTTTTCCCTCCACTCATTTAATTATCAGTAGACTTTTCAAAAAGTCTTTACGGACAGAAAAAGCTTACAATGCTGAGTGGAGGTTTGTCCACTGGTGCCAGGATAACAGTGTAATCTTCTTCACATCTGGTGTTTTGTGTTGCTGGTTCACTGGTGTCACAGATGTGTTTCTCTCCAAATAATTAGTTCAGAATGATTGAGATTGGAATAGCTCTTCATGGCGACAGATAGAATATGGCAATGTAGAAAATAGAATAGGGGAGTTAATGAAAACAGCAAAGTGGATTAATATGTCTTGAGTTGAATTTTAAATACCTTCTTGCTGTGTTTTATATCTAGAACTTTCACAAATTGCTTTCAGGGGTTCCAGACCGTACCCGATTGCTGTAGATGACATCTTGTTTCAGAAACCCGTTGAGATTGGTTCCCTGCTGTACCTTTCATCACAGGTACTGTATGGGTTTACAAGATGAAGTGTCTGCATTAGTTTGAATGACTCACTAATTCTCTCCATCTTAGTTGATCCAATCAGCAAAAGCCAAAGCGAGGTTCACTTCACTATGTCCCATTCCCTGTGTTGTGTTAATATACTTCTTATCCTCGCAACAATTTGATCTATTTTCTCAAGATGTTTCCTGATTCAAACAGCAGTGAGTATAATCTATAGAATCCCTACAGTGCAGAAAGAGGCTATTTTGACCCATCGAGTCTGCACTGAGTCTCTGAAAGACTATCCCTCTCTGAAAGATATACTTTGGCCCATTCCCCTCTCTGCCCTATCCCCGTAAGTCCATGCATTTACCATGTCTAATCACCTAACCTATACATGTTTGCACACTAAGGGGGCGATTTAACGTGATCCACCTAGCCTGTATATCTTTGGACACTCAGAGGAAACCCACGTAGGCATGGAGTGAAAGTGCAAACTCCACACAGATGTCACCAGAAGTTGAAATTGAAGCAAGTCACTGACACTGTGGCAGCAGTGCTAACCACTGTCCTGCCTGTGAGTCGAATTTGTGCCAGACTAAATAGTTACTTCAGGCTATGTTTACGTTTAACAATTGGACTTAATTGGGCCAGCCAAATTGGACACCTTAGCAACAAATTTATATATTGTATGTTATATGGCATAATATTTTTATTATAGAGTAACACTTCACCCTCAACCAGATTCACCAAAACTGTAAAATTTATGGGAGCTTACTGTGCACAGATTGGCTACCTCATTTGCTCTATTGCATTATTTCTCAATACTGAGCAAATTAAGAGAAATGGGGATAGTGCAGGAAGGTAGAGTTGAACCATAACAGAGCAGAAAGAGGCCATTCGGCCCATCAATCTGCACCAACTTTCTGAAAGAGCACCACCCAGGCACTCTCTTCCATCCTATCCTCATAGCCCCCTGCATTTACTTGGTTAATCCACCTCACCTCCATGTCCTTGGAGTTAGAAATTCAACCGCAAACGTTGAATGGTGGAACAGACGTAGAAGGAAGTTTCATGTCTATATCTTGTGTCTATTGATCACCAAATATTTTGGATTATCCAAAGATCCGGTAGGGTATGACTTCACAGTGGCTAGCACTGCTGCCTCACAGCATTATGGACTCGGGTTCAATTCCAGTCTTGGATGACTGTGTGGAGTTTGCACATTCGCCCCGTGTCTGCATGGATTTCCTCCAAGGTGCTCCAGTTTCCTTCCATACTCCAAAGATGTGCAGGTTAGGTGAATTGGCCATGCTAAATTGCCGCTTAATATCGGGGGGATTAGCTGGGTAAATATGTGGGGGTTATAGGAAAGAGCCTGGATGGAATTGTTGTTGTGCACGCTTGATAATTAATAATTGTAAGCCTTTCTTTAGTGACCTCTCGTAATAAACTGTATTTTAAAAGGTACATCCAGTACACACTGGATGCCCCACATTGCCTCAGGTCACTGATTTGATTTATTATTGTCACATGTATTGAGATGTAGTGAAAATATTGTTTCTTGTGCACTATACAGACAAAATATACTGTACATAGAGTATGTACGGGAGAAAGAAAGGAGAGGGTGCAGAATGTAGTAGAACGTAGAACACTACAGCACAAACAGGCCCTTTGGCCCACGAGTTGTGCTGATCACATCTACATCTACCAATCCACAGACCTATCTATAACCCCCTATTCCATTCGTTCCCATATACTCATCCAGAAGTATTTTAAAAGACCCTAGCGAGTTCGCCTCTAGTGTTATAGTTCTAGCTGGAATATAGAGAAAGACCAACGTATGACAGGTTCATTCAAGCGTCTGATGGCAGCAGGGAAGAAGCGATTGGTATTGCATTTATATCTTTTCCCTGGTAGAAGAAGATGGAAGAGAATATGTCCGGAGTGCGTGGGATCTTTGATTATGTTGGCTACTTTTCTGAGGCAGCGGGACGTGTGGACAAATTCAGTGGTTTGAGGCAGGTTTGCAAGATGGACTGGGCTTCGTTCATGATCCTTTGTAGTTTCTTGCAGTCTTGGAAATACCAGGCTGCGATACATCTGAAAAGTTTGCTTTCTACGCGGCATCTGTAAAAATTGGTGAGCGTCATAGTAGACACTGCTCCAGGTTTAAAAGATGCTCAGTGCTACTGAACTGGAAACTGATGAGTACAATTCCTGTCTATAAAATTGACTGACCAATCAAAACTTGAGAAACAAATGAAGTTTGACTCATTATTCCACAGTCAGGAAACATTTACTTAAAAAAGCATCAATGAAATTACTCAGATTATCTTCTTGTTTTGTCAGTAACAAAGACTTATACTAAATAAAGTTTGTAATAAATATATTTTTTGAAAAGCTATATTTCACAAGCATGTCATAAACTTTTCCAATCCATGCCCTATTTATAATTCACCAACAGTGTTTCCCACTGGAGACCTGACTCCCCAGTTTAATGTTGTCCAGCTTTTCTCTCAGTAATATCTGTTGAGCTGACCTGGAAGTAGATTACAACTTGAAGGGCATCACTATCATTTTGTGCAGACACTGTATGGACTACTGGTCTTTAATACATGGCTTCCCATAGGGTGGATATGTACCACTAAGTAGCAATATTCTGCCATTGAGTAGGCCAGAGTGAGTGAAGTATGTTAGCTCCACTGTCCCAGGTGCTACCCACCAGTTTCTGCACGCAATTCACTTTTGTTTTGACATTGGCTTCAGAGTTCTGGAGGTGTTGCTGGTCAGTCAATGTCAAGAGTGATGCTAAAATGTTTTGGATTATGTGTGTGATCAGTCACAGAATTGGACACAGAGTTCATCCTTGGCTTTTGAGTTGTTCAGGTGGAATGTTGAAATACCAAAGTGGTATAGTGACAGTGGTTAGCATTGCCTCACAGCGCCAAGATCCCAGGTTCAATTCCGGCCTCGGGTCACTGTCTGTGTGGAGTTTGCACATTCTCTCTGTATCTGTTTGTTTTCACCAGATATTCTGGTTTCCTCCCATTGTCCAAAGATGTGCAAGTTAGGTTGATTGACCATGCTAATCCCCTTAGTGTCAGGGGATTAGCAGGCCGTATGCATGGGTTTACAGGAAATGGGCCTGGGTAGGATTGTGGTCAGTGCAGACTCGATGAGTCAAATGGCCTCCTTCTGCAGGATTCTATGCATTAACAACCTCAGTGATTTTTGGTCACAATCTCCATTCTCTAAAGTCAGCTTCTGGGGAAAATAAATCTTTAATGAGTTTGTTCAACATCCTGAAATTCTTTGGCATGGCCAGCCTGGGCCATATTTTCAGCATACGTGAAGAGCTGTGGCTTTAAGGGAAGTCGTAAGGCTCCTCAAAATGGCGCTCCATAGTATGTGTGTTAAAGAGCACCATGCTAGGATTGATCCCTGTGGAAGCCTATTGGTTAACTATGGATAGTTGATCTGATTTCCAAGGTGCACAAGGGACTGCTTATCATGGAGCTCCTTAGTTATTAGAGGTTTCTACACAGCAGTTGATTTGGATAGATTCAGCAGGATTTCTGTGTTATAGACATGGGATAAATCAACACAAGCTGTTGTTTCCTGTGGTCAGACCCTCCTGGAAACCAGCCTAATCGATTGAGGTTCATGTCAGGACCTGCTCTGAACAGTTGTGGACTGTGCAAAATCATTGCTTCCCGTGACCACCTCCCCAGTGAAACCTGGCTGGTCGGTCTCCTCCTCCTCCAAAAGGTTGTCTTGTCATTACGCCAGGTTTTGCAGGGCACCTCCACAATGCAGGGATAATATCAGAAGCTGAAATGTAAATATAGAGAGTTAGGCAGAAGGCTAACGTGCTGGACTTTGAAGGTCTTAATTTCAGTTCTACTACTGATGTCACATGCTAATGAGAGCAGGAATAGGAGGATTAGGCAGATGAATGCGTGACTTGAGAGCTGCTGCAGGGGACAGGAATTTAGATTTTTGGATCATTGGGATCTTTTCTGGAGAAGGGCTGATCTGTTCAGGAGGGATGGGTTACATTTGAACTGGAGGGGGACTAACATCCTGGTTGGGAGATTTGCTTGAGTTACTTGGGAGGATTTAAACTAGTTTGGCAGAGGGGTGAGATCCAAAGCAGTAGGGAGACAGAAGTTTGAAGACAGCACAGAAGTTAAAGAGAACACATTTATTAATAAAGAGCGTGTCAGTAATCCTAGTACCAGACAGATCAGACAAAGCAAAGAAAGTCCAGATTAAATTGCATTTATTTCAATGCAAAAGCTTGATGGGAAAGGCAGATGAACTCAGGGCATTGATGACTACCTGGACTGGGATATTATAGCAATTACTGAAACGTGGCTAAGGGAGGGACAGGTCTGGCAGTTTAATGTTCCAGGGTACAGATGCTATAGGAAAGATAGAACAGGAAGGAGATGGTTGCACTTTTGATTAGGGAAAACATCACAATTGTACTGAGAGGGGTTATATCTGAGGATTCAGCCACTGAGTCTATATGGGTAGAACTGAGAAATAAGAAGGGGGGAAAATCACTTTGGTAGGGTTGTACTATAGGCCCCCAAATAGTGAGCGGGAAATTGAGGAGCAAATATGTAAGGAGATTACAGATAGTTACAAGAAAAATAGGGTGGTAATAGTCAGAGATTTTAATTTTCCCAACATTGACTGGGACAGCCATAGTATTAGAGGATTAGACGGAGAAAAATTTGCTGTAAATCAATCATTCCAATATTTTAGACACTTTATCTGAATAAAGCTTTTGAAATTTGCTTTTCAAATAATTCAGAAACAATTAAATGTAATTTTAAGATAGCTATGGAGAATGAAAGGTCTATCCCCAAAAGTTAATATTCTATATTGGGATAAGGCCAATTTTAATGGTAGCAGGCAGGAACTTTCAAAAATTAACTGGGGGAGTCTGTGGGAAGGTAAAGGGACACCTGGTAAGTGGAACCCTTTCAAAAGTGTGTTAATCAGGGTTGAGGGAAAACACATTCCTCTTAGAGTGAAAGGCAAGGCTGGCAGAAGTTAAGAACCCTGGATAAATCATAGAACCTACAGTGCAGAAAGAAGCCCTTCGGCCCATCGAGTCTGCACCAACCACAATTCCACCCAGGCCCTATCCCCATATTCCTACATATTTTACCTGCTAATCCCTCTAATCTACACATCTCAGGACACTAAGGAGCAATTTTAACATGGCCAATCAACCTAACCCGCACATCTTTAGACTTTGGGAGGAAACCATAGTATCTGGAGGAAACCTACACAGACACAAGGAGAATGTGCAAACTCTGTACAGACAGTGACCTAAGCCAGGAATCAAACCCAGATCCCTGGAGCTGTGAAGCAACAGTGCTAACCACTGTGCTACCGTGCCACCCTGATGACAGGGGATATTGAGGCCCTAGTCAAGAAGAAGAAAGAGGCACATGATGTGCTAGGCAGCTGGGATCAAGTGAATCTCTTGAAGAGTATAGGGGTGTAGGAGTAGAATTAGAACATAGAACATTACAGCACAGAACAGGCCCTTCGGCCTTCGATGTTGCGCCGACCAATATAAAAAGCAATGCCCCTCCAAACTAAACCATTCCCTTCTCTTCCATATACTTATCAACTAACCTCTTAAACGCCACCAAACTTGGCGCATCTACAACTGCTGCAGGCAGGGCATTCCACTCCCGAACCACCCTTTGGGTAAAGAACCTGCCTCTGATATCCGTCCTATAACTATCACCCCTTAATTTAAAGCTGTGTCCCCTCGTGCTAGCTTTTTCCATCCTAGGAAAAAGGCTATCACTGTCCACCCTTTGGTGGACAATCCGCCCTTTAGTGGATTGAGAGAGAAACCAGGAGGGCAAAAAGGGGACACGAAATTGTTTTGGCAAATAAGGCAAAGGAGAATCCAAAGAACTTCTACAAATATATAAAGGGCAAAAGAGTAACAAGGGAGAGAGTAGGGCCCCTTAAGGATCAATAACATCATCTATGTGCAGATCCACAAGAAATGGGTGAGATCCTAAATTACTATTTCTCGTCATATTTACTGTTGAGAAAAGCATGGATGTTAGGGAATTTGGGGAAATAAATAGTGATTCTTGAGGAGTGTATATATTACAGAGAAGGAGGTCTTAAAGTTTTTTGAGGTAGATAAATCTGGGGGGCCTGATGAGGTATATCCCAGGACGCTGTGCGAGGCCACAGAGGAAATTGTGGGTCCCCTGGCCAAGATATTTGAGTAAGAAGTCTCTCAACACTAGGAGATATTTGAATCATCGATAGTCACAGCTGAAGTGCCTGAAGATTGGAGAGTGGCAATGTTTTGCCTTGTTTAAGAGACTACAGGGAAAAGCTTGGGAAATACAGGCTAGTGAGCCTCACATCTGTGATGGGTACATTGTTGGAAGGTATTTTGAGAGACAAGATCTACAGGTATTTAGAGATGCAAGGACTGATTAGGGATAGTCAGCATGGCTTTGTGAGTGGAAAATCATGTCTCACAAATTTGAGTTTTTTGAAGGGGTAACCAAGAAGCTAGATGAGGGCATTGCAGTTGATATTGTCTACGTGGACTTCAGTAAGGCCTTTGACAAGGTACTGCATGGTAGGTTGTTGTACAAAGTTAAATTTCCAGGCTGAGGTATCTAAATGGATACAAAATTGGCTTCTTGACAGAAGCCAGAGGGTGGTTGTAGAGAGTTGTTTTTCAAACTGGAGGCCTGTGACCAGAAGTGTGCCTCAGGGATCAGTGCTGCACCCACTGTTATTTGTCATTAATATTAATGATTTGGGTGAGAATATAGGGGGCATCATTAATAAGTTTGCAGATGACACCAAGATTGGTGGCATAGTGGACAGTGAAAAAAGTTATCTCCAATTACAACAAGATCTTGATCAATTGGGCCAGTGGGCTGATAAATGGCAGATGGCATTTAATTTAGACAAATGCGAGGTGATGCATTTTGGTAGATTGAACCAGGGCAGGACTTACTCAGTTAATGGTACGGCACTGGGGAGAGTTACAGAACAGAGAGATCTAGGAGTACGTGTTCATAGCTCCTTGAAAGTGGAGTCACAGGTGGACATTGTGGTGAAGAAGGCATTTGGCATGCTTGGTTTCATCGATCAGAATATTGAATACAGGAGTTGGGATAACTTGTTAAAGTTATCCAAGACATTGGTAAGGCCAAGTTTGGAATACTGTGTGCAATTCTGGTCACCCTATTATAGAAAGGATATAGAAAGAGTGCAGAAAAGGTTTACTAGGATGTTATTGGGACTTGATGGATTGAGGTATAAGGAGAGCCTGGATAGACAGGGACTTTTTTCTTTGGAGCTTAGGAGGCTGAGAGGTGACCTTATAGAGGTTTATAAAATAATGAGGGGCATAGAGAAGATAAATAGTCAATTTCTTTTCCCCAAGGTAGAGGTGTCTAAAACTAGAGGGCATAGGTTTAAGGTGGGAGGGGAAGAGATACAAAAGTGTCCAGAAGGGAAATTTTTTCACAGAGGGTAGTGAAAGTCTGGAACAAGCTGCCAGAGGTAGTAATAGAGGTGAGTACAATTTTATCTTCTAAAAAGCATTTAGATAGTTACATGGATACAATGGGTGTAGAGGGATAAGGGACAAATGTGGGCAGTTGGGATTAGCTTCGGGGCTTTAAAAAAAAGGGCAGCATAGACAGGTTGGGCCGAAGGATCTGTTTACATGCTGTAAACTCTAGGACTCTATGCCTATATTGGAAGGTGCCGCCACAGCATTCCAGGCACCTGAACCACATTTTGAGGAGCCCTATGCACCGCTCCATGTTTGACCGGGTGACAACGTGGACCTCATTATAATCAGATTTCCACCTCAGTCTCAGGCTTCTGCACAGCTGTCATCAGCCAAGTCCAAAGCAGGTACCCCATGCTCCCATGAGAACTGTCATGCACACTGCAGGGATAGGTGTCTGGCACAGGCATGCATGATGTTCAGCTGATGGTCCCACACCAACGGCACATTGATGGAATGGAAGCCATTTCTGTTCGTGAATCTTTCAGTGTTTTTCTCCGGAACCTTGAAGGTGACATGGGTGCAGTCTATAGCCCCTGCACATTTGGCATCCCCGTAATGGTTGTGAATTCTGCAGCCCAGGCTTTCTGCTGAGCCTGACCCAAGTCAAATTTAATGTACTGGTCAGTCCAGACATACACATCATCTGTGACCTTCACATATTTGTTGCTGGATGGATTGGGAAATACCACATGGAAAATGCAAGAGTTACTTTCAGTTTGGCTAGTTAGAAGCTTTTGGACTCCAGACTGAAAACAGTGCTTGTGTCTCTTTCCCAGGTATTAGAAATTGTGCTGGCTAGTTAGAAGCTGTTTGGATTGCAGACTGGGAGAATCATTTTTATCTCTCTGGAGTGAAAATCTTTTCTGTTGGTCATTTGCTAGCTGGAAGCTGAAGTTGAGCAGTGACTCTATCTATTTTGAGGTGTGCTGGGAGTTTCAGGGTAGGGAATGTCAGAGTTTCAATTCTTCATCCAAAGGGCTGATTCACAGCATATATTGCAAAACTGCAAGATCCAACATCACATGACCATACTTTGAGCTAAGGCTAGAATGAGGGGGCAAGTCTGTAAGAATATTTGCGTTAGGATAGCATTCTTAGGTGTTAAGGTTTATAGAATATCAAGTTTTTAATCTTGTTTGTAATTGGTAGAAGTTATTGCTAAGTATCTAATTATATGTTAATTGTATTCTTAAATAAACTTTATTTGGTAAAAGCTCCCTAGTGGGTCATTTGAGTCATTCCCCGTGTGAAACACTTTATGCTTACCTGCACCAAATTCAAAGTGCAAAACCTATGGTCTAGTCTGACTTCATAAAATATCTTGGAGTTTCTGACCTGGATTACATGAGATTATCTCAAGCTGTTTCTATTTCTTATGGTCAATCCTCTCTGCTGTTTGCTGTCACTTTGAGGCATCCTTCATCAAGGGACTCAGAGTTCCGTTACCACCTAGGGTCTTTATTATCCCTGGGTTCTTTTAATTTTTGCTTTATTATTATCACATGTATGGGTATACAGTGAAAAGTATTGTTTCTTGCAAGCTGTGCAGACAAAGCATACCATTCATAGAGAAGAAATGAGAGAGTGTAGAAGGTCGTGTTACAGTCATAGTTAGGATGCAGGAAAAGAACTTAAAGGCAAGTGGGTCCAATCAAAAGTCTGATGGTATCAGGGAAGCTGTTTTTGAGTTGGTTGGTACATGACCTCAGACAAATTTGATGTCTCCCAGTTTGAGAAATTGAGTAAAATTGGAGTTTTTTTTGGTGGGAGGAAAGATCCAGTTAATGGTGTGAATATCCTAGGTGCCCATCCACAGATTTCAGTTTGGCCACAATTACCATACATAAACTCAAAGCCAAAACCAATGAGAGTTGTGTTGTATGCTGTTGGGAGTGGGGAGTAGGTAGGGATGATGGACAGCACTCATCAGCATCACATTAGTGGTCACTCATTGCAATTGTAGGTCAGGGTGCAAAGATCAAGTGAGTAGTCCTTCTGCCTGGTCACATGGAATTTGCCAAGCAGCTTTGCGTCATGTACAAGTGTTATGTCATACACAGAGAGAACAAAGAACAAAACAGCACAGGAAACAGGCCCTTTGGCGCAACAAGCCTGCGCCGCCACCCTTATGTTCCCACCTCTACCCATGATCCCTGTCCGGTTATAGATCTATGGATTAAAAACCAAATTTGAGACAATTTAGGGAGAATTTGTTTTGCCAATTAGCCTAAGAGCACATCTTTGGGATGTGGGAGGAAACTGGAGCACCCGGAGAAAACCCACGCAAGCACGGGGAGAATGCGCAAACTCCCACAGACACAGGCCCAAATCCATGTATCTGCACAGCACAGCTATAGCCACTGAGCTGTCGTGTTGCCCATCAAATGGTCCAGGTCAATAACAACGTGAAGCACTAGGATACTCTCTCAAAATCCAAGAGCAGCCCTCTCACGACCCATCACATGTATGCCCCTTGTTAGACAACAAGGCGGACCAAAGCACCTGTAGGATAAAAATAAATACATCAATATTATCATCTATTTACACACTTCCCAGGGACTCCCAAGGCTCATGATCCCTATTTTTAAATCAGTTTTCTATACCCCAGAGAGATCCAGTCTGACAGTTGTTTTCCTGCAGAGTGTTGTTGCTGAAGTTACTCCTGTTTATGCTGTTGAAGTTTCCAGAATAGATGGTTGGTGCTGTAGGCTGTATTATGATGTTGGGCCACAACACACTGATGGTTTGTACATATTTGTGATGGTCAGCATATCCTATTTTGGAGATGGAGTAGAGGTCATCTGCAGCTTTCCTTGATGTAAATTGCCAGACCATGTTTCAATTCTCTCATCTGAAATTCCAGAGTTCTTGCCAGACTGCACCACACCCTACAAACTGACAACAGCCCCACCTCTCTGACGCACCTCCTTGTTCACTGCAAACATCTCCAACCACAGCCTGGGAACTGACCCCAGTGGCAAAGGCCCAGGTTTCAACCTTCCCTGGAAAATCTGGGCAACCTCACACTCGAGGACAGCCCAGAGAAAATGTGGCCACTTATCCCATAAGTGGAACATTTGGAGTAGCTCAAATTGTACATGGCCGTCCAAGTCACACCATTATCTATGTACTGAACTTCTGCTCCAAGGGATCACAACCATTCATACTGCATCAGCTGAAGCTGCTTGAATGGATTGTTAACCTTGACATCAAACTAAAGGTCCTTCCCCGGTGAACAAACAATGGTCTTCAACTGCAGTTTATGATTGTCTCCTCCTGTGTAAGGCATTACTGGGACCAGTTAATCACCTTTGAAAGAAGCTGTGAAACAGATTAAACCATAAACTGTAACTTGGGTAAATCTCTGCAATGCCCTAACTGTCAGGAGTTTTAAACAGAAGGAGAGGATAGTGGTTTGCACGCAGAGATTTTATTGAAAGTAAAACAGCGGCACGGTGGCACTGCTGCCTCATAGCGTCAGGTACTCGCATTCGATTGGAGTCATTATCTGGAGTTTGCATGTTCTCCCTGTGTCTGTGTGGGTTTCCTCCAGGTGCTCCAGTTCCTCCCACACTCCAGATGTGTGGGTTAGGTTGATTGGCCGTGCTAAATTGCCTTTTAGTGACGGGGGTATAAGCAAGGTAAATTTGCGGGGTTACAGGGATAGGGCCTGAGTGGGATTGTGGTCGATGCAGATTTAATTCTACGTAGCATCTTTCACACACTCAGTCCTGAGCTAATGCTCCAGAATACCTGTGAATAATAAGAGAGCTGCTGTTTTTTCAGACATTTTATTATTGAAAATTCTGAAGGAATGCAAGAAGTTGGAGGGCTAATCTTAACAAATGTATTTTGCCTATTGCTCAGGTTAATCAGGATGGACAGGTTGGCATCACTTCACTCTCTCTCTAGGTAATGATGACTAGCAGCAAGTTTCTCCAGTGTACGATGCATTCATAAACATATCCAAGCATCCATTTTATAATCGGGTAACTTGCACGTCCAACAGGCTGAAACAAGCTGCTTATTATAGGTTGTCTCCTTGTGATTAGCAAGAACATTGAGAAATTATTTATTAAGGACATTGAAGCCTAATAAGATGAATCAGCTGTTTTTCATTAATAACGTCATTTCCTCTGTCCATAGGTGTGTTACACAGAGGGTAACCATATCCAGGTCAGAGTGCACAGTGAGGTGGTAGATCCAGCTACAAGCCAGCATAATACCACCAATGTTTTCCATTTCACCTTTGGCTCTGAGAAAGTGGTGAAGCAGGTTATCCCAAAGACCTATGGAGGTAATGACATATTTCTGATTTCAGCCAGGCTTCTGATCAAGGCAAGTTTGTCTCTTCACAATAGTTACAATTTAGAACCATACAACATTACAGCGCATAAATGGGCCTTCTTGGCTGTGCTGAACCATTTTTCTGCCTAGTCCCACTGACCTGCAGCTGGACCATATCCCTTCTCATCCATGTACCTGTCCAAGTTTTTCTTAAATGTTAAAAGTGAGCCTGCATTCACTACTTCATCTGACAGCTCATTCCACACTCCCACCACTCTGTGTAAAGAAGCCCCCACTAATATTCCCTTTAAACTTTCCCTCCTTCACCTTTAACTCATGTCCTCTAGTATTTTTTCTCCCCTAGCCTCAGTGAAAAAAGCCTGCTTGCATTCACTCTATCTATACCCATCATAATTTTATACACCTCCATCAAATCTCCCCTTATTCTTCTCTATTCCAGGAAATAAAGTCCTAACCTTTCTCTGTAATCAGTTTCTCAAATCCCGGCAACATCCTTGTAAACCTTCTCTGCACTCTTTCAACTTTATTAATATCCTTCCTGTAATTAGGTGACCAAAACTGCACACAATACTCTAAATTCGACCTCACCAATGTCTTATACAACCTCAGCATAACATTCCAACTCTTATACTTAATACTTTGATTTATAAAGGCCAATATACCAAAAGCACTCTTTAAAATCCTATTTACCTATGATGTCACTTTTAGAGAATTATGTATCTGTATTCCCAAATCCCTCTATTCTACTGCACTTTTCAGTGTCCTACCATTTACCCTATACGTTCTACTTTGGTTTGTCCTTCCAAAGTACAATACCTCACACTTGTCTACGTCTTTCTAAGGAAAACAGTCCCAATTTGTCTAACCTCTCCTCGTAACTCAGGCCTTCCATACCAGGCAGCATCCTGGTAAACCTCCTCTGCACTCTCTCCAGAGTCTCCACATCCTTCCAGTGGTAAGGCGACCAGAACTGGGCAACAATGCCACACCATGAGCTATCTTCCAATCATCTGGCACCTTACCCGTGGATGCTGACATTTTAAATATATCTGCCAGAGCCCCTGCAATTTCTAGTCTTCTTCAAGGTCCGAGAGAATACCTTGACCGGTCCTGGGGATTTATCTACTCTGATTTGCCTCAAGACAGCAAGTACCTCCTCCCCCTTAATCTGTGTAGGTTCCATGACCTCCCTATTTGTCTGCTTATTTCCATAGGCTCTGTGCAGTTTCCTTAGTAAATATGGATACAAAAAACCCATTTAATATCTCCCCCATTTCTTTTGGCTCCGTACGTAGCCGACCACTCTGATCTTCAAGAGGACTAATTTTATCCCTTGCTATCCTTTTGCTTTTAATATACCTGTAGAAGCTCTTAGGATTATCCTTCACCTGGACTGCCAAAGCAATCTCATGTCTTTTAGCCCTCCTGATTTCTTTCTTAAGTAGTTTCTTGCACTTGTTATACCCCTCAAGCATCTTATTTGCTCCCTGTTGCCAACACATGTCATACATCTCTCTCTTCATTATCAGAGTTCCAATATCCCTCAAGGATTAAGGTTCCTTATTCTTATTCACTTTGTCTTTAATCCCGACAGGAACATACATGCACTCTGTTTAGTGATAAGATTCTGAATGTAACTTCTCTGTTAGTTATGTTGATTACTTTTTGGTTTTAATGTCACTATTTGGCAAGCAAATTCCAGTAATGCAATATGCCCTCTGTAAATGGCGGGCATTGTACTTCAGGATATAATCCATGTTGCACATATGTCAATGTGCGATCTAGTTGTGAGAAAATATGCAGGAAATATTAAACATGAAATTATTTGCAGTTGGTGTTCTGAAGTAGGTCAAGCATGTTTCATTAATGAATGAATTCTAACAACAAGAAATGATAGTCATTTCATAATCATTATGATTAAAGTACTTTCCTGCTCTCTAGTTGGTGTTGAAACTGGCAAGACAATATTTATTTCCCATCCTTAACAACTGTGTTTGCTGACTACTTTAGAGTTAACATATAGAGTGAGTCAGGAGCATGCTGCGGATTTGACTGAATACATCTTGAATGCTTATATTTGTCGATAGTTCCCAAATCTCTGACACTGCTGACACCGGTTTTCTCCCACAGTCTGAAAGATTTGCTGGTTAGATGCATTGATTGTGCTAAATTCTCCCTCAGTGTACCTGAACAGGAGTGTGGTGACTAGGGATTTTCACAGTGACTTCGTTGTGGTGTTAGTGTAAGCCTACTTATGACACTAATAAACTTTACTTTTACTTTACTACTTCAGACGGTAAAGGGCAACTTTCGAAGAAGCTCAGATATAGGCCATGGTGCAGCATGTCCTTGAAGCTTGTGTATGAAACCTACTCTTTGACCAATCCCAACACCCAAGTGCCTGTATACCTAATATATGCACACTCACGTACCCGGCATGGTGCGTGCGCGCACTCACACTCTTGTGCGCATGCTCTTTGCGTGCCAAAGTGCACGCGCGGGTGTTCTTTACACCATGTGCGCGCTCTCTACTCCACCCCCCAGCGTGCAAACCTGTGACATGCGCGCACCTCTGGCCCAGAACTTGTGCATGGTTGTGCCCACCACACAGTGCACAGATACAAACTTCAGGAATTCCACCATATTATAAGCTCCTGCTGGAAGCTGATGAACACAAGGCAGAAGCTTCCTCACAGACAGTGGAAGAGTTATCTCTGGCTTATTCTCATGTACATCAGATTGTCTAGTCTAGGACAGCATTGAGTATCAATTCCATCAACTGCACTCAATTGGACTGGCTGAGCAGAGGAGGAAATGAGAGGGAATTCATTCACAAATGATCAAAGGACTGATCTTAGAATCATGACATCCTGCAACCAACAAAACAGTTCCTTCCTCTGGCTGCTGCTTTCTCTCCTGTTTTACTAAGATATGTTGCTGAATTGGAGATATTGAGCATATGTTATTAAAAAGATGTCCATCGGTTTGATGATCTGCTTTCTACTTACAGAATCTATGCTTTACTTGGATGGGAAACGACACTTTAATGCCTCCAAATGTGAAGACTGACAAGCTGACCTCCCAGCCGATTAAACAAAAAAAAATCCACCTGCAATTTCAGATAATTGTTTAATGATGTTTGTTTTTGCAGATTTGGGAGTTTTAAAAAGTGATTTTTTTTTTATTACAATATTTAAACGCTTTCCGTTACTTTACTAACTTTAATAATATGAGTATTGCTGGAAAACAGATGCATCAAAGCTTTTCATTTTGCACTCTAACAGTCACAGAGGTTTACCCCATGGAAACAGGCTCTTTGGCCCAACTTGTCCATGCTGCTCAGTTTTTACTCTAAGCTAGTTCCAATTGCCCATATTTGGCCCCTATCCCTCCATACCAGTCTTATCCATGTAACTGTCTAAATGCTTTTTGAAAGATAAAATTGTACCTGCCTCATCACAACACTTACAAGAAAACTGAATATAAAAGGCACAACAATTTACTTTCCTGCTTATCTTTTGTGTCAGTAGCAAATTTAGCAACCATACATTCAGTTGTTTCATCCAAATCACTGATGTAATTTGAAAATGGTTCAGGTCCCAGCACTGTCACACTCCATTCATCGTATCTTGCCAATCCAAACTTGACCCACTTATGCCTAATGGACTATGATTGATAGAGGCATTACAATGATTTGATGAATGCAAGACGAAGCTTTTTTCCAGCGATGCCCATGTACTGTACTTCCAAACAACTAACTTTAATAGTATTACAATGATTAAAAAATTGTTTCTGTTAATTGCATGCAAGATAGGAGAAACATATATTTAACTACATAGTGAATGCCATAACGAATCTCAAGGATGGAACTGATTGTTGGTGATCACAACACTAATATTTGTCTGAAAGTCCTCCTTTGTTTTAATACAGACATCAGTGCAGCATATAGGGGACCACAGGTAACACATTAGGTGTCCACCCACTATTATCAGCAACAGTGATGCTTTAGTCCTTTCATACCCTTAGCTGTGCTTTTATATCCAGGCTTCAATGGGGTAGAATGTGTTACTTGTGGTTTTCAGTATTCGGTGTTAGGGAAGCCTTACTGTGTAGGGAAAATTCAAGGTATTGTTTATTTTATATATTTTCCTTGAAGATGAAACACTGCATTAAAATTGTATTTGTTAAAAGTAAACAAAGTGCTGAAAAATCTCAGCAGCATCTGTGGAGAGAAACAGAATGAAAGTTATCTGACTCCTCTTCAGAGCTCTAATACAAATAGGTTTCTGTTTAGTCAAAGCAAATTCATGCATAGGGACTGAAACATGGTGCGGTTTATTTTTTACTCATTTATATCTATATCCAAATATATTTGCACTAATTTCTAGCTAACTATGTATTATGTCCTGGGGGACAAAAAGTCTGCAGTGTATATGTCAGTTTATATTTATAGGGTGTCACGGGAACCTGTTTAAAATAAATTAGCTCTGGTGTTAAAGTACTGTTGAAGAGTTAGGATTATGGTTTGAACAACTGCCTATGGTGCCCACAATGATTTTAATCTTCTCCGTGTAAAATGCAAAATATTGTGTTGTAGATCAAAAGACAAAATGCTGGAAAATCTCAGCAGGTCTGGCGGCATCTGCAATCTTGGGTTCATTTCACACTACTCGTAACTCCCATGACTTGCCTGGGCTTGCAACATCTCATTTATTGTCCTGTCTGGAGATAATACCTATGCTTAATGCTCTCTCCACTCACATTGTCTTCACCTTTAAGACTTGATTAGCTGTAAAAACTTGCATTTTAATCAGTATTCTGTGAACTGAGTGTGTGCCTTTATATGTTCTGTTTGTGATCAGAACTCGCCTGACAAAGGGGCAAAGCCCCGAAAGCTAGCGGTGTTTGCGACCAAATAAATCTGTTGGACTTTAACATGGTATTGTAAGACTTCTTACTGTGTTTACCTCAGTCCAACGCCAGCATCTGCAAGGACAGAAAAGAACTGACATTTTGAGTCCAGATGACCCTTTGTCAAAGCCATTGTGTTTTACATGTTCAGCTAAAGGGATCACTTGTAAACTTTGAGTTTAGTTTATTTTAGGCTGGACTAGATGTATTTGAGGAGAGGATAGACCATTTGGTCTGTGCTGCCTGTCCAACCTTTTCTCATAAAATAATCTCCCCCATCCATGTATCAGTTGAGTGAATTTTCTCTGAACTGAACATAGGGGCGGCAGAGTGGCACAATATTTAGCGCTGCTGCCTCATAGCACCAGGGACCTGAGTTTGATTCCTGGCTAGAGTCACTCTGTGTAAAGTTTGCATGTTGTTCTTGTATTTGTGTGGGTTTCCTCTAGATACTCCAATTTCCTCCCATGTTCTGAAAAACGTGCTAGTTAGGTGCATTGACTCAAACAGGTGCCAGACTGTGGCAACTAGGGAAATTTCACAGTAACTTCATTGCAGTGTTAATATCAGCCATATTTGTGATTAATAAATAAACTTTATCAACAACCCTTCTTAAATAAGAAGACCAAAATTGTACTCCAAATGTGGTCTTAGCCATGCCAGTTGTAGCAAAAACTTCCTTATTTTTATATTCCATTCTCTTTGCGATAAACAATAACATTTTATTTGCTTTCCTAATCACTTGCTGTACCTGTCTACTATTTTTCCTGATTCGTGCACAAGGACTTTCTGATCGCTTTGTATCTCATGATTCCATAATCTCTCTCCATTTAAATAAAATACTGCTTTTCTATTCTTCCTGCAATGTGTGCAAGTTCACTTTTTCTTATACTATACCCCACCTTTCAATTTATCTTTAGAACATAGAACATAGAACAATACAGCACAGAACAGGCCCTTCGGCCTTCGATGTTGTGCCGACCAAAATAAAAAGCAATGCCCCTCCAAACTAAACCATTCCCTTCTCTTCCATATACTTATCAATTAACCTCTTAAACGCCACCAAACTTGGCGCATCTACAACAGCTGCAGGCAGGGCATTCCACTCCCTAATCACTCTTTGAGTAAAGAACCTACCTCTGATATCCGTCCTATAACTCATACCCCTTAATTTAAAGCTGTGTCCCCTCGTGCTAGCTTTCTCCATCCTAGGAAAAAGGCTATCACTGTCCACCCTATCTAAACCTCTAATCATCTTATATGCTTCAATAAGATCCCCTCTTAGCCGCCTCCTTTCTAACGAAAACAACCTCAAATCCTTCAACCTCTCTTCATAGGACCTGCCCTCCATACCAGGCAACATCCTGGTAAACCTCCTCTGTACCCTCTCCAATGCCTCCACATCTTTCTTATAATGTGGGGACCAGAACTGCACACAATACTCCAAGTGCGGCCGCACTAGAGTTTTGTACAGTTGCAACATGATGCTGCGGCTCCTAAATTCAATCCCCCTACCAATAAAAGCTAAGACTTTCTACTCATTTAACCCTTTGCATACACTTTATATCGTCTTCACAGTTTATTTCCCTATATCTATCTTTTTGTTATTAACAAATTTAACAACCATACATAAAGTTGCTTCATTGATGTAAGTTGTAAATGGTTGAGGCCTCAACATTGATTCTTGTGGTACTCCAACCTGAAAATGACCCATTTATCCCTATTCTCTATTTCCTGTTAGCTAACCAATTGTTTATTTATGCTAATATATTATAAAGAACAAAGAACAGTATGGCACAGGAACAGCCCTTTTAGCTCTCCAAACTTGTGCCATTCATGATGCCTGCCTAAACTAAAACCATATGCTCTTACAGAATCCATACCCTTCCATTCCTGTCATATTTATATATTAATTCAGATGCCCCTTAAAATGCTGTTACTGTACCTGCTCCCACCACCACCTCCCTGGTCAGCGTGTTCTAGACATTCACCACCCTCTGTTTAAAAAAAAAAACTGGCCTCATACATTTCTAAACTTCTACCTGTGCATCTTAAACCTATGTCCCCTAGCACTTGACTTTTCTATCCTAGAAAAGAGAATCTGACTATCCACTCTGTCCATGCCACATCTTGTAAGTCTCTATCAGGTTGCTCCTCAGCCACCGTCATTAACTCTTATACCATGAGCTCTTATTTTCCATAGTAATTTATGGTATTAAATGCCTTTTGGAAATTTTTGTATAGCACATCCACAGTTCCTTTTTATCAATGTTGCTTGTTACTTCCTCAACAAATTCCAATAAATTAGTCAAATATGGCTTCTGTTTCACAAAACCATGTGGACTCTGTCTGATTGGACTGAGATTTTCTAAATCCCCCTTAATAATGGGGGATCTATGGTGGGTGTTAACTACCCAGTAGTTTTCTGCTTTCTGTCTCCCTCTTTTCTTGAGTAGAAGGATCAGATTTATCATTTTCAAACTGATGGGACCTATCCCTAATGATAATTGTTTCAAATTCCTTCCTTTTAGCTCCTGATTTATATTATTTCTAAGATGTTATTTGTACCTTGCACATTCTTTAATGTTCTTTACGTGCTCTCCAATTTTCTGACCTGCCAATCATCTTCGCAGAATTGTATGTTTTTTTAACTCTAAGTTAGAACAAAGAAAATAAAGAAAATTACAGCACAGGAATAGGCTCTTCAGCCGACCATGCTGCCCAATTGAACTAAAACCACCTATCTTTCCGGGTGTACATCTGTTCCCATTTTTTTTCTCACTACAATGTATCTTTTCTAAGTATTATGAAATATCCCCTTAAATTTCTCTGCAACTCTACTGAGCTTTCCCATAATCTAATTACTCAGTTTGCTTTAGCCAATCCTGTGTTTGTGCCCTCAATAATTGGCCTTGTTTAAGTTTAAAACTAGTCTTTGATCCATTTTTCTCTCCTTCAAACTGAATGTGATGCTTTCACAATTAGATCATTCATTGATCACGTTTCTTTGCACATTACTGGTCTATGCTTTGGTACTAGAACATGCTGCTGTAAAAAAAAACTAAGAAGCAATTTGTTATCCAGACTACCTTTGCCAATCTAATTCATCCAATCTATATGGAGATGAAAATTATCCATGATTATCACCCTATTTTTCTCACAAGCCTCCAATTCTTCCTGTATACCTTGCCTTGTGATCACTGTTAGAGGGACTACGCATCACAAGTAACTTTATCTTTATTTCTCCTCTTTACTCAAATTGATGTGATTTAGTTTAAAGCTCTCTCCTCCCCTACATGCTAGTCCACACACCTCTGTGCCATTAAAACATTTTTGCTCTTCAATCAAAACTTACCAATTTCCTTACCTTCCTTTCTTTAATTGCTTTTGTGCAGCTCCTGAATGAATTAGTGCAAGTTTCCAGGGCTTTGTTAGATTTTTACAAATTAGTTTGCTGTGCAGCCCTGAATTTGCATCTATATGAAAAATAAAGATGGACTGTCTTTCCATCTCTGGAATTTGAGTTTGAATCTATTAAAATTGGTGAAATGAAATGCTGCTATCAAATAGCTTTGGACACTTAAAGATTGCAAAACATCCCATAAAACACTAAATTTGTATTCTGAATTGAGACATCTGGAGATATTATTGTTATAATAAAAAATGCTCTTCAAGGTCAGGAAAGAATAGACATTGGAGAGAAATGATAACATTTACATGGCCTGTATAAGTACCAGATCTTGGATCCCCCTGCAGGCTTGCATTCTCTTTTTCCCTACCCTGCTGAACAGACTAGAAAATGTATTTTTCTTTTGTATTTTCATAATTCTGTGTCACCATCATATTAAGAGATGAAAACATAATCTTAAATTATGCACATTTTATCCAAAGCATGGAAAGATTGTAATAGTTTCTGTATGTCAGACAAGGGCTGATTTATCTTTTGTACATGAAAGTTGCATGAATAAAGGCATTTTTCAATCATGGGAAAAATGATGTGTATAAAATCTGTTCTTTTTATGGGTCAATTGTTATATTGAACTGTTTTAAAACTTTTTTTGTAATTCTTGTGTTTGCTTTTTTACTAAGATTATAAAGTTACTTGATAATCGATGTCAAATAACTATTATAATCTCCTGTAATCCTCGTTCACCATGTCACACAGGACAAACTTCCAAATGGCAGCAATGATTGATCTACATTGGTCATTCTTATTCCAACTATCAGTTTGAGCACTTACGATTTAGAACCACTCACAATGAACTGATTTCAACATTCCAAATGGAAAATCAATCTCCCAGTTAAAGGATCGTGTTTTTGGAGAGGTCAAAGTTGCACAAACAACCTAACGACTTTTTTTCAAATTCCATATTCTTGGCAACCAAAAATTGTAGTTTGGTCAGATTCCAGATCTTTGACTTTGACAGCTGGCTCATGAGGCCTGAAGTCTTAAAATAAGTGGAAATAACACGATATAAGTTTCTGAACCATTCAGCAAAGTACTAGGTTCGGTAGATAATTTGACTCCTATCTTGCCTATTGTAACATTCCTAATTCTTTAGTTATATTGATTTGTACAGACTGACCTATTTGGGTTGGATAAGTCAGGGAGTTAGAGAACCTACTGAGCATTCCATCAGCAACTTGTATTTGTATCGTCTTCTTAGGCAGTCACTTGGAACTGAAGATGACTTGTATACATTCTGGTTGAAAGAACTGGTGAACCCAATGTGTAATCTGCAGACTTTGCTTCGTGCAAGGCAGCTGGTACTTGATGGGTTGGACAGATGAGGTATAGTACACTCCCTCTAGCTAAGTTGAGGTGACAAAGTGTCTCTGTATTTGGTGCAATGCCAAAAAAAAAATCTTCCCTGTTTTGTTCAGTCGTAAGTGAATCTTAAGAGTAGGTAGGGATGACTGACGTTTAGATCATTCCTAAACCACGTCCACTGTCTAAACAGTTGCTTAAAGCAGGCAGCATGGTCATCAAAGTGGAGGAGTACAATTGATGGTTGGAGATTAGAGGTAGGGAAGGACCAGACTGTGAAGGGATTTATAAAAATGTCAGTAAACAGGGATGGGTGAATAGGATAGGTGCAAACTAGAACTCAAGCAGCAGATTTTTGAATGCTTAAAGTTTACAGAGGGTAGAATGTGGGAGGCTGGCCAGGAATAATCATGTCTAGAGATAATGAAAGCATGAATGTGGGTTTCAGCAAAAGATGAGCTGAGATGGCGATGGAGTTGAGCCATGTTGGAGATTGAAGTAGGTAGCACATGCATGGTTCAAAGCTCATACTGAGATTGTAAACATTCTATTTATTCCACAGGTGCTTCAGTCTGCCTTGTTGTCCAAAAGAGGCATACACGCTATGGGTTGTGCAAGGGCTACTCTTGGATATTTTTAAGAGTAGCCTAGTGCTTTGTGTTGTTAGTGTACACAAATTGGACCAGTTGATGGGCAACATGACAACTCAGTGCGTATCACTGTTTGCTGTACAGGTACGTGGATTTGGACCAGTATCTGTGGGAGTTTACGCGCGCTCCCTGTGGTTGCGTGCGTTTTCTTGGTACTCCAGTTTCCTCCCACACCCCAAAGATGTGCTCTTAGGCTAATCGGTGAAACAAATTGTCCCTAAATTGTCTCCCCAATCTGGTTTATTAATGTGGACTTCCATAAATGTAGACATTGAACCATGCATATGCACCCAGCGTCATGGGTGGAAGAGGGAACTCACACTGTTAAAATGGCGGTGCAGGCTCGTTGGGCTGAAGGGCCTGTTTCCCGTGCTGTGTTGTTCTTTATTCTTAGTTCAATCACTCAGTTACCAAGAAGTGGTCTGAAGTAGCTAAAAGGCAATACATAACCCTTGATTTAGGAACACTAACACAATGCTAACTCTAGAATTAATGATCTTGGATTACGGGAACATAAGCCAGCAGAGCTGTTGACATAGAAGACAGCTCTGCACAATTAACAAATACTTCTCATTTAAAACGTATTTTGAATTTACAAGATGGATGTATTTTGCATTTGGTTATGTTCTGTGAAACTTCAGTAAATGACAAAATAGAGAGAGGGAAGGACAGTAGATTCACTAGAAGCAGTAATGCTAATTAGCAGTGATCAGGAACAAGATGGCTACCAATACTAGCCTTATGAATAGGGTCATACAACTCTGAGAGATAATGCAGCGGGTGAGCAGACATGAAGAATTTCTCAGGATCAGATGAGAATCATGGGTTCAATTGAGTGGAAATCATTCTTCTATTTCACTGATCAGGATCCCATATTGCTGGGTGATGAAGATTATTTGATTTATTATTGTCACATGTATCAACACAGTGAAAAGTATTGTTTCTTGCGCATTATACCAACAAAGCATACTGTTCATAGACAAGGAAATGAGAGTGCAGAATGTAGTGTTACAGTCATAACTAGGGTGTAGAGCAAGATCAACTTAATGCAAGATAAATCCAGTCAAATGTCTGACAGCAACAGGGAAGAAGCTGTTCTGAGTCAATTGGTACATGACCTTAGACTTTCGTATCTTTTTTTTGCTGAAAGAAGAAGGTAGAAGAGAGAATGTCCAGGGTGTGTGGTGTCCTTCGTTGTGCTGGCAGCTTTGCTAAGGCAGCGGGAGATGTAGCCTGAGAATGGGAGGCTTATTTGTCTGATGGATCGGGCTACATTCACAACATTTTGTAGTTTCTTGCAGACTTGGACAGAGCAAGAGTCATACCACGCTGTGATACACTCAGAAAGGACGCTTTCTATGGTGCATCTGTAAAAGTTGGTGAGAGTTGTAACTGACATGCCAAATTTTCTTAAGTCTTCTGATGAGCTTTCTCAACTGTAATATAGACATGGGGGATCAGGAGAGGTGGTGGTAATCTAAACACCTAAAAACTTGAAGCTCTCGACCTTTTCTACTTTATCCCTGTTGATGTAAACAGGGGCATGTTCTCCACCAGAAGTTGATAACAATTTTCTTTATTTTGTTGATGTTGAGAGAGAAATTATTGTTGCTGCATTAATTCACCAGATTCTTTCTCATTCCAGTATTCTGTTTTCTCATTGTTTGAGATCCAACCCACTACAGTTGTGTTGTCAGCAAACTTGAAAATCAAATTGGAGGGGTATTTGGCCATATAGTCGTAGGTGTACAAGGAGTCCAAAATTTAATAATGAATGGAATCCCATTAATCATGTGTGTTGTACTAACTGGAGTTAATAACACAATGATTATTGAGTGATTTGTAATAATGTTTACCAGATAATGCCCGTTGGAAAGGGTGGTGGAGATGGTTATGGATCGTTAAGACATATCTGGATAGTCACATGAGAAAGAAAATTTGCTTATTTTATAAATACCCTCATCTGCCAAGATGCCAGTGAGCTATGACAGAAGGAGAATGGTTTTTGGCATAATATTTACCCAATTATGAAGTGATTAGAACAATGTAAGAGATAAGCGTATGCTCTATTGGGAACAAGTTGCCAATACAGAAACTGTCCTCCTGATAATCACTGGTGAGCTGTTTATGATGCATACAGAGGGATTACAATGGCAGCAAGGGGAGGGATATGTGCAGTAATTGGATCTGCAAATTGCTCTTATTTTACCAGATAGTTCAGTAAACATCCCTAATCTTGTTGTACACATCAAAAAGGTGGAGAAACTCAAAGATCCTGAACTATTTACCTTGGGTGGTTGACTCTCAGGCTAGACACCTCTTTGAGAATATCAACTCTGAAAGGACTATATTATTTTCATTGTGATTCTAGTATTACTAATAATTGTATACCTGATCACATATGGAAGTGTACAACTTTGTAAGACCACAGGAGACATAGCATAGCAACAGCAGGTAGCGTAAGGAAAAGAGATTCTGAAATCAAAACTTAGTAAGAACTAAGATTAGTTACTTAGGTACATCACTTTTAAGTGTCCTTAGTTAGTCTTGGGCCAATAGACAAAAGGGTGGAGACTGATATGGGAAGGGCAAATTAGGCTAATAAACACAAGATTTAGGAACACTAACATGATACTAACTTTAGATGAATAATTCTGAATTATGGGAACATAAACCAGCCAGGGCTGTTGCTGAAGAAGATAGTTCTGCATAATTAACAAATACTTTTCATTTAAAACATGTATTTTGAATTTACAAGATAGATGTGTTTTGCTTTTGGTGACATTTTGTGAAATTTCAGTTAGTGAAAAACTACAGGGAGGGGGAGGGCATGGCACAATAAATTCACTGAAAGCAGTAATGCTGGCAGCAATAGTTGGGAACAAGATGACTACCAATGCTAGCCTTATGAATTGGGTCAAACAACTCGGAGGTAACAACAGTGGCAGACATGAAGAATTTCTCAGGGCTGGATCAGAATCACGTGGGTTCATTTCAGTGGGAATCATTCTCCCATTTCACTGTCCAGAATCCCATATTGCTGGGCAACATGAGGGACGTCTGTAATTTAATAACAAATGAAATTCCATTAGGTCATGATGTGTGTTATTGGCTGGAGTTAACAACAGGATGATGAGACTGATTTGTATGAATGTTTACTGGATAATGTTCCCCAAAAAGGTAGGCACTATGATTTTGGGAATGAAATAATTCTTAACCTGGGTATTGTTCTTCAGAATAATATCCAGCTGCCCACATTCTATACTTGAGTGCAGGATTTCCTCACATCATTCTCCCATTCGATTGTTTGGTTAAATAAAATCATGTCTTCATCATTAGTACACTGTTTTCTTGAGTCTTTGTATTAGCTTTAATAGCTATATATAGTCTTAACAATTAGATGGGCAAAAGGGGATGGGGGTTACATTGTTTTTAAGGAATGAAATTAAATTGATAGCAAGAAGTGCTACAGGATCAGCAGGCATAGAATCTCTGTGTGTCGAATTGAGAAATCACAAAGGTAAAGATGCTGATGGGAGTTATGTACAGGCTCCCTTTGCAGTAGTCAGAGTGTGGAGCAGAAGATAAATCAGGAACTAGAAAAGGCAATATTACAATCATCATGGGGGATTGCAATTTGGTTAAGCGATGGATCCTAAGAAAAGGAATTTGTAGAATGTCTACTATGTTTTTTTTGGAGCAGCTTGCAGCGGAGCTTATTAGAGAACAGGTAATTCTGGATTTCGTGATATGTAATGAGGCAGACTTGATTAGGGAACTTACGGGAGCAGTGACCACAATATGAAAGATTAGCCCTGCAGTTTGAGAGGGAGAAGTTGAAATCAGATGCAATGGTATTACAACTATTTCTAATACATATAAATGATTTGGAAGAGGGAATAAGTGGAGTAATCAGCAAGTTTGCAGATGATACAAAGATGGCTGAACTTGCGGATAGTGAGGAGTATTGTCAGGTGATGCAGCAGGACATAGGCTGGTAGCTTGGGCAGACAGATGGAATTCAATCCTGATAAATGTGAGGTGATGCATTTCGGGAGGAAAAATGTAGGGGGGGGGAGGTATATGATAAATGGTAGACCTATTACGAGTGTAGAAATGCAGAGGGACCTGGGGGGTGCAGGTGAACATGTCTCTGAAGGTGGCAAAGCAAGTGGAGAAGGTTGTGAAGAAATCATATAGTATGTTAGCCTTTATAGGAAGGGGTATAGAGTACAAGAGCTGGCCTTTAATGTTGCAGCTGTATAAAACGTTGGTTAGACCTCATTTGGAATACTGCATCCAGTTCTGGTCATCCTATTACTGGAAGGACGTGGAGCCTCTGTAGCGAGTACAAAGGAGGTTTACCAGGATGCTGCCTGGTATGGAAAGTCTGAGTTATCAGGGTAGGCAAATTGGGACTGTCTTCCTTAGAAAGACATAGGCTTAGTGGAGATCTAATAGAACTGTACAAGATTGAGGGGTGTAGATAAACAGGGTTAAGCTTGTTCCTAGAATGGACTCGAATAGCACGAGGGAGTCACAGGCTTACGGTGAGGGGGGTAATGTATAATTTGGATGCTAGAGGGAGTTTTTTCACACAGAGTGTGGTGGGGGTATGGAATGCGCTGCCAAAAGTGGTGGAGGCAGGTACTCTGGAGTTATTTAATAAATACTTAGTTGGGCACATGAACAGAATGGGAATGGAGGGGTATAGAAAACTGATTTAAAATAGGGATCATGAGTCTTGGGAGTCCCTGGGAAGTGTGTAAATAGATAATGATGTACTTGTTTTTAATCCTACATGTGCTTTGGTCCACCTTGTTTTCTAACAAGGGGCATACATGCAATGGGTCGTGAGAGGGCTGCTCTTGGATCTTTTTCGAGAGTATCCTAGTGCTTCACGTCGTTTGTGTACGCTTGACCTGGACCATTTAATGGACAACACGACAGCTCAGTGACTATTACTGTGCTGTGCAGATACATGGATTTGGGCCTGTGTCTGTGTGAGTTTGCGCATTCTCCCCATGCTTGCGTGGGTGTTCTCCAGGTGCTCCGGTTTCCTCCCACATCCCAAAGGTGTGCTCTTAGGCTAATTGGCAAATCAAATTCTCCCTAAATTGTCTCAAATTTGGTTTTCAAGCCATAGATCTATAAACATGGACAGGGATCGCAGATAGAGGTGGGAACATCGGCGTGGGCTCATTGGGCCGAAGGGCCTGTTTCCTGTGCTGTTTTGCTCTTTGTAAATGAAGATAATTACAAAGAAATGAGGAAGGTGCTGGCCAAAGTTGATTGGAAAGAGAGCTTAGCAGGGAACCTAGTGGAACAGCAATGGCAGTTTTTGGGGATTATTTGGGAGACACAACAGAAATTCATCTCAAGAAGGAGGAAACATGCTAAGGAGAAGGTGAGACATCCATGACTAATGAGGAAAGTCAAGGACAGCATAAAAGCCAATGAAAAAACATGCAAAGTGGCAAGGATTAATGGTGTCAGAGGATTGGAAAGCCTTTAAAAGCAAACAAAAGACAAGTAAAAAAGCAATAAGGGGAAGATGATGAAATATGAGTGTAAGCTAGCTACTACTATAAAAGACAGGAAGAGTTTTCAATATAAAAGAGAGGCAAAAATAAACATTGAACCACTGGAAAATGAGGCTGGAGAAGTAATAAAAGGAAACAAAGAAATGGTAGAGGAACCAAATAGTTTCTTTGGATTAGTCTTCATAGTGGAAGACACCAGTGGGATGCCAGAGCTCCAGAAAAATCAGGAGGCAAAGCTGAGTGTAGTGACCATTATTAAAAGAAGATCTGGAGAAACAAAGAACTGAAGGTGGATAAATCACCTGGACCGAATGGACATGCAAACTGTATCAGGATAATCGTCCTAGGCTAGAATTCCTTGTGCTGAGGCAGTAATGCTAACAACAGTGTTGCCTCAAATCCAAATGAAGGGATTCAAACATGCAAAGACAGGTATGAATTTGGCAGGTAAGGTCTTTCTATTAAGGTTTGGGGCAGGAGAGGGCCTTACAGGGGAGTTTGACTCAATGATTTAAGAGAAAGGATCTTTTTTTTAAATCAGTCAAGATTAAGTTGTTATTACAATAGCAAAAATAAACAGATGCTAATTGATTGACTGGATCTTTGATGCTGTGATCACTGTTCCGTGTTGGCACCTAGTCCAGCAACACACAATTGTAAATAATTCACATCCTAATTTACAAATCCTGTCCTTGTTTCAAATCTGCCATCTTGGTAACTTTCCTCAGTCTTATATAATCCTCTGCAATCCACACATTCTCCAATTCTTGACTTCAACACTAGGAGCTGGGCTTTCAGGTACTGAGGCACAAAGCTCAGGCATTTCCTCCCTAAATATTCTCTCTCTTTGAGACACTCCTCCAGACCTACTTTTTAGATTAAGCTTTTGATAACGTGCCCAATGTGGGTAAAACTGTGTCTACGCTCTTGTGAAGCAGTTTGAGATCAACATTAAAAGGTGTCTATAACTGTTGCAAATATTCAGTACTGCATAAAAAGCAAATGTTAATCTGGAATTCCCTCCTCTCCACTCCCACCACAGTTGTACCAATAACCACAACAAGGTCTGTGCAAGAGGCTGATGATCCTGTGAGCATATCAGAGTGCCAGATAGGTCAGTGGGGGAAGAAGCAGAGCAAGCTCCACCAATAAGACTAAAAACACTGAAGACTGTGAAACCACCAGCACATTCAGACATCAAATTGACTAGGCAGCTGCACTATCACAGGCAGCACAGTGCTTAGCACTGCTGCCTCACAGCTCCAGGGATCTAGTTTTGATTCCCACCTTGAATATTGCCTGTATGGAGTTTGCACATTCTCCCCCCATCTGCATGGATTTCCTCCCACAGTTCAAAGATGTGCAGGTTAGGTTGAGTGGTCACACTAAATTGGCCCTTAGTGTCCCAGGATGTATAGGGGGAAATGCATGGGGTTGTGCGGATAGGATCTGGGGTTGGATTTTCAGTGTAGATTCAATGGGCCAAATGGCCTTCTTCTACACTGTAGGATTTCTATGATCAAAAATGGAGAATATTAATATAAAGCAGCATAAAATCAGAAAGCATGGATTTAGAAACTACAAGTCTTTCTTCACAAATTCACTGAGATATGAAAATGAAGTGGTACACGTTGTCCAATAAATGTAATTACTGGATTGTCAGAAGGCATTTGATTATTCAATCTTTGTTGAAGCAATTTGTTATCATGTAAATGGAATCAAAACAAGTTCACTGTCAAACTGATAAAAGGTTGTAACTTGCTGCCCTGATAGAATGTATAGCATCAATGGGGAACAAATAAACACACATTTCTTATTCTTTCCTGTACTAGAGAGGAAAAAAAACTCATCAAAATCACTTGTAATAATAACAGCAGTAAAAAAAACACAAAGAAGTAAAAGTTTTATTGTGTAAGTCAGGAACCAGGTATTATAAAATATCAATATTTAAGATTTAATGTTTTCTATCAAAATACTTGAGTTTTCCAGCTGGATCCGGAATTATCTGAAGGAAAAGAACATAAAAAGCAAAAATCAAAAAAAGATACTTTGACAAACAGGCTAGCTGCTGATAAACAGGAGTGCAAGTTACAACTAGAAAGTACAAAACCTAAACATTAAACCAACAGCAGTTCTTTGGTGATACTACTATCTCATTGTATCTTACTCATTCTGCAAATGTAAGGGTTTCCTTTCAGAGAATTGTAGTGCATTTCTTTTCCATTTTAGGAAAAATACAAAATGGACTATACTTTAAAGCTATACAATTTCTGAGAAAAAATGGCAAAATCATTCATCACAACGTATCTACAAATGATCTGTTAAATATTTCAAGTAGTTGTTTGAGGGAAATAATCACTGCCAGTTTTGAACAGTCTGGAGCACAATGGAAAAGATTGATCAAGAAGGCCTCTAACAATATAAAGTTGGTGAAAAGTCTGAGAAAGGAGAAAGATATACAATGATCGCTGGCAAATGGAAAAGAGCGATCTTTGGCCCATGTGCAAAATTATAAAGAAGTAGGTACAAGTGAAAAGATGACCAGGGGTCAAGAGAGGTCTAGAAACAGCAGAGAAGTAGTTAAATCCCAAGACAAAATAGAATTAAACAGAATTATTAACAGACTAATGGCTACAGGAAATGTGGTTTTAATTGAAAGGACAATACTACACTATTCTTAATTGAGTCTTGTTGCCATGCCATTCTGTGCATTTACTTGGATTTCCAAAAATAAACAGCCAGAGGAATTTTGCAAGTAATTTAGTTCTCATAGTGTTTGGGGGATAAGAAATGGACAGATGAATTAGAAATTGGCAAACTGAGTGCAGAAACTAAAAACTGCTTTCAAATGGAAAAACTTCCCAAACTAAGGTAACAAGTGGTAAACCCAAAGTTTAGTGGTCTGTTCTTCTTGCTCAATATGCTAATTAAAATATGTGGGAGAGCACGTGGACCAGATTTATTTTTGTGAATTATTGAATCCTACTGCACAGGAAATACTCAATTGGCTCCCCAAAAGGCTATTCATTTAGTCCAACTCTTCTTTTCCATTGGGTAACCATTTCTTTCCTTTAAGTATTTATCCAATTTCCTTCTGAAAATTACTACTGAATCTACTTTCACTACCCTTTGAGACAGTACATTCATTGAAACCTGTGCCCTCCCGGTTACTGACCCTCCTGTCAAGGGATGACAAAGTTAAACTAGAGTGAGGAGGTGGAAAGAGAAAGATGGGGTAACCATCTGTATGGCAAGTGTTCTCCAACATAAATAAATGTACAGTTATTCACCAAAATATTTAACGTAGTAAAGCAGAATGACAAGAGCGTATTAAGAAGGATCCTAGAAAATTGGATAAAATCTGGGACAAAACATCTTTCAAAAGTTTAATTTAAAGGGGTAAGATACAATAGGAGAGTTCCAAGCTATGGCATACGCCTCTTGCTCCGTGTGGAAGGCCGGGGACAATTCCAATCCCCTGGGTTGGCACGTATGCAGAAGGTGTCTCCAGCTACAACTCCTAGAAGCTGGAGTTTCAGTGTTGGAGTGGTGGCTGGAGACACTGTGGAGTATCTACAAGTCAGAGAGTATCGTGGATAGCACATATAGAGAGGTAGTCACACCACAGGCAGGGAGGGAATGGGTGACCATCAGACAGAGCAAAAGAGATAGGCAAGTAGTGCAGGAATCTCTTGTGGCCATTCCCTTGCAAGGCAGATAAACAGCTTTGGATACTGTTGAGGGAAATGACCTCTCTAGGAAAGCAGTAGTTGGAACCAAACTCCTTGCACCACTGTTGGTTCTGCTGCAGAGGGAAGGGGTAAAAAGTATGTCAGTGCAATAGTTAAGGGGATTCAATTGTAAGGGGAATAGACAAGCATTTCTATGGCTGCAAACAAGACTCCAGGATGGTATGTTATCTCCCTGGTGCTAGGATCAAGGATGGCTTGGAGCAGCTGCAGGACATTCTGAAGGGGAGGGCAAACAGCTGGTGATCTTAGTACACGTTGGAACAAATGACATATAAATAATGCTTTCTTGAACAGTATATAATGGAGCATACGAAGGAACAAGCTATCCTAGATATGGTCCTGTGTAATGAGACAGGAATAATTAATTATCTTGCAGTTAGGGATCTTCTCGGAAGAAGCGATCATTGTATGGAACATGAGAAGGTAAAATCCAATACCTGTGTCTTCTGCTTAAACAAAAGAGACTACCAAGAGATGAGGGAGGCACTGGATAAGAGCAAAAACTTTGTGATGGGACAACTGAGAAACAGGAGGACTTTCAAAGCAATCTTTCACAGTGCTCCCAAAGGTAGGACTGTAGAAAAAGAGATAATCAGCCATGGATATTTAAGGAAATAAAGGAAGGTATCAAATTGAAAGAAAATGCATACTAAGTGGCAAAGATTGGTAGGAATCTAGAGGATTAGGAAATCTTTAAAGGTCAACAGAAAGCCACAAAAAAAGCTATAAAGAAAAGCAAGATGGATTATGAGAGTAAACTAGCTCAAAATATAAAAACAGATAGCAAAAGTTTCTACAAATATATAAAGTTAAAGAGTGGCTAAAATAAACATTGGTCTTTTAAAAGATGAGAAGGGGAATGCAATAACTGAAAATGAGAAAATGGCTGAGGCCATTCAGCAAGTATTTTGTGCCAGTCTTCACAGTGCAAGACACAAATAATGTGCCAAAAATTGATAAGAACTCAGTAAGAATTTAGCAACACCAATTTTATTCCAACCGATTTATTTGATAGTAAAATTGTGAGCTTACAACACTCCGTGTCTTCCTCAGGCAAATGCAGGGTTCTCGCCGGCATCTTTACACCAAAAATTGATGACAGAAAGGCGATGGTGAAGACCTAGAAACTATTATCACGAAAGAGCTAGTATTGGGCAAGTTAATGGCGCTAAAAGTAGCCAAGTCTCTTAGTCTAGACGGAATACATCCCAGGGTACTGAAAGAGATGGCAGGAGAAATAGCATGTCCATTATGGTAAGATTCGCTGGACTCTGGAGTGGTTCCCGGAGACTGGAAAACAGCAAATGTAATGCCATTTTTTAAAAAAAGGACGTAGACAAAAGGTGGTTAACCACAGAGCTGGTTAGCTTAACTCCTGTAGCAGGGAAAATGTTTGAATCTATCACTGAGGAAAAAAATAGCGAGACATCTGGATACAAATTGTCTTATTGTTAAGATGCAGCATGGGTTCAAAAAGGTTAGGTCATGTTTGACTAATTTGATGGAGTTCTTTGACATTATATTGCAGTGAACAACGGGGAATCTATGGATGTGGTGTATCTAAATTTCCAGAAGGCATTTGACAAGGTGTGCACTAAAGACTGCTGCATAAGATAAAGGTGAACGGTGTTACGGGTAACATATTAAAAGATTGGTTAACTAACAGAAAGCAAAGAGTGGGGCTAAATGGCTGTCTTTCTGATTGGCAATCAGTGGCTAGTAGCGTGCCTCAGGGATCATAAAACATTACGGCACAGTACAGGCCCTTTGGCCCTCAATGTTGGGCCGACTTGTGAAATCAATCTAAAACCCATCTAACCTACACAATTCCAACGTCATCCATATGTTTATCCAATGATCATTTAAATGTCCTTAACGTTGGTGAGTCCATTACTGTTACAGGCAGGGCATCCCACGTCCTTACTACTCTGAGTAAAGAGCCTATCTCTGACATCTGTCCTATATCTATCATCCTTCAATTTAAAGCTACGCCCCCCCGTGCCAGCCATCACCATCTGAGGAAAAAGGCTCTCACTGTCCACACCAACTAATCCACTGATCATCTTGTATGCCTTTATTAAGTCACTTCTTAACTTTCTTTTCTCTAATGAAAACAGCCTCAAATCCTTCAATCTTTCTCATAAAGACCTTCCTATCATATCAGGCAACATCTTGGTAAATCTCCTCTGCACCCTTTCCAATGCTTCCACATCCTTCATATAACATGGCGATCAGAACTGAACGCAATACTCCAAGTCTAGCTGCATCAGAGTTTTGTACAGCTGCAACATGACCTCATGACTCCGAAACTCAATCCCTCTACCGATAAAAGCTAACACACCACTTGCTTTCTTAACAACCCAATCAACCTGGGTGCCAACTTTCAGGGATTATGCACAAGGATACTGAGATCTCTCTGCCCATCCACATTTCCAAGTATCTTATCATTAGCCAACGCTCTGTATTCCTGTTACTCCTTCCTCCTCGCACTTTTCCGCATTAAACTCCATTTGCCACCTCTCAGCCCAGCTCTGCAGCTTATCTATGTCCCTCTGTAACCTGCAACATCTGTCCACAACTCCACCGACTTTAGTGTCATCTGTAAATTTACTAACCCATCCTTCTACACCCTCATCCAGATCATTTATAAAAATGACAAATAGCAATGGCCCTAAAACAGATCCTCGCACTACACTGCCAGTAACTGAACTCCAGGATGAATATTTCCCATCAACTACCGCCCTCTGTGAGGACCCAAAGATCAAAGCTAAAGTTTCGCAACCTCATCCCTTGCCTCCCAAAGTATCCTAACGATGTATCCAGCTGGCCCTGGGGACTAGGAAGAAGACGAAGACGAAGAGAGAGAGAGAAAAGAGAGAGAGAGGAGGAGATTCACTAGATTGATTCCAGAGTTGAGAGGATTGGCTTATGAGGAAAGACTAAGTAGAAAGGGACTATACTCATTGGAATTCAGAAGAATGAAGGGAGATTTTATAGAAACATGTAAGATAGAAGCAGGGAAGTTGTTTCCACTGGCAGTTGAAACTAGAACAAGGGGACATAGCTTCAAAATAAGGGGAAGCAGGTTTAGGACCAAGCTGAGGAGGAACTTTTTCACACAAAGGGTTGTGAATCTGTGGAATTCCCTGTCCAGTGAAGCAGCTGAGGCTACCTCGTTGAATGTTTTTAAGGCAAGGATAGCTAAATTTTTGACAGTAAAGGAATTAAGGATTATGGTGAGTGGGCGAGTATGTCCACAAAAAGATCAGCCATGATCTTATTGAATTGTGGAGCAGCTCGAGGTGCCAGATAGCCTACTCCTAGTTCTTATTATGGCTAAATATATATAAGGAACGGTCATGATCAGCAGGCTTCAGCCAAAGCCTAAAATGACATTGCCAAGTTGCCCAGACTATTCATTACTGTCATACCCTTAGCTTCGGTGAGGATAACATAGGCCCAAAAAAAAAAAATCACGCAATTATAACTTCTTGCAAAGATGCTTATTTTTACTTAAAAATCCCAGTACAAAAAAAACATTTTGATGGACCAAAATAACAATCAAATACAAAACAAGCACCTCATTAGTTTGTCTTTACAGTATATGAGCTACTATATCTGTGGAATCCCCCAAACATGGAGATCTGTGCACATGCAACTTTTGGACAGGTACTAACAAATCAACAAGTTGTATAGAGGTTGTTGACAGTGTGCTAGAAAGTTGGTAAACTCAGTAAAGTTTTACAACGCCAATTTTAAATCCAACCAATTTATTTGATAGTAAATCCGCGAGCTTTCGACTTTACAGCCTTCGTCAGGCAAATGCAGTAAATTGGTTGGATTTAAAATTGGTGTTGTAAAACTTTACTGAGTTTACCCCAGTCCAACGCCTGCATCTCTACATCATGACTACTATAGAAAGTTGGTGACAGGGCCTTCATCACAATTACAAAACTAGGACAATAGAACAAAGAACAAAATAGCACGGGAAACAGGCCCTTCGGCCCAACAAGCCCATGCCGCCACCCCGATGTTCCCACCTCTACCCGCAATCCCTGTCCATGTTTATAGATCTATGGATTAAAAACCATATTTGAGACAATTTAGGGAGAATTTGTTTTGCCAATTAGCCTAAGAGCACATCTTTGGGATGTGGGAGGAAACTGGAGCACCCAGAGAAAACCCACGCAAGCACAGGGAGAATGTGTAAACTCCCACAGACACATGTCCAAATCCATGTATCTGCACAGCACAGCAATAGTCACTGAGCTGTCGTGTTGCGCATCAAATGGTCCAGGTCAAGCGTACACTAACAACGTGAAGCACTAGAATACTCTCGAAAAAAAAATCCAAGAGCAGCCTTCTCACAACCCATCGCATGTATGCCCCTCGTTAGACTACAAGGTGGACCAAAGTACCTGTAGGATAAAAACAAGTACATCAATATCATCATCTATTTACACACTTCCCAGGGATTCTCAAGGTTCATGATCCTATTTTAAAATCAGTTTTCTATACCCCTCCATTCCCATTCTGTTCATGTGCCCATCTAAGTATTTCTTAAATAACTCCAGAGTACCTGCCTCCACCACTTTACTTGGCAGCGCATTCCATACCCCCACCACCCTCTGTGTGAAAAAACTCCCTCTAGCGTCCAAATTATACCTTACCCCCTCACCCTAAGCCCGTGACCCCTCGTGCTATTTGAGCCATCCTAGGAAAAAGCTTAACCCTGTTTACTCTATCCTATACCCCTCATAATCTTGTACACCTCTATTAGATCTCCTCTAAGTCTACGTCTTTCTAAGGAAAACAGTCCCAATTTGCCTAACCTCTCCTCGTAACTCAGACCTTCCATAACAGGCAGCATCCTAGTAAACCTCCTTCGCACTCTCTACAGAGTCTCCACGTCCTTCCAGTAGTAGGGCGACCGGAACTGGACGCAGTATTCCAAATGAGGTCTAACCAACGTTTTATACAACTGCATAGTTGTATAGAGGAATGCAAGGCTTGAGTAGAGTCACATTTGGATTTGTCTAGCTTTGGTCCACATGTCAGAAAGATTCTACTCCAACTCATGCTAAAAAGATAAGGTTTTATGCCTTGAGTTTGTATTTATTGGAGTTATAATCCACTTTGTGAAAGACTAATATAGGGAATTTTAATCCCAGAATGTAGTTGACACATGAAACAAGATATGTGGAGAACATGTTAAAGAATATCATCTTTCAAGAAAGCATTCAGATGAATGTCTGCATATTAAGTCTCATGTTACGTGAAAGAGAGTAAATCAATCCTGAATAAATAAATATTGTCTCAGGATCTACTAATGCTCACATGGGAACGTTACAAGAAATCAATATAGTCACCGGCCTATTACACTGTGCACTATCTTTGGGTATTGAAGAGGGGAAATGGGATTGTTAAGATGACACAATAAGCATAAACGATGGTACGGTTGCATGAACACAATGACCTTTAACTGTTAAGAATGTGATCCTAATGCTATTCTCTCCATTCCCTCCCCGCTTTTGGATGTCCCATTAAGGACTGCTGTTATGCATTCCTTTATGGATATGAAAAAAATCATAATAAACCCAAGATGTGATCCACAAAATTTGGGGATAAGTTGGGAAGAATCTTTGTGGGAACTAATGGAACAAAGCAGAAAAAGTTGCAGGACACATCCAGCAGAGAGGATTGGGACTTGGAAGAATTCACTTTGTTTAGCAACACCTGAGATTAGGAAGAGAGCTGGGATACAGGCATTGATAAAGACACAAACTAGCATGTGCAAGACAGTCCATGCATACAACAGTATCCATCATGGGATACCTAGGTTTAGGGAGAAAAATATAGTTCCAGAAAAACAGCAGTAAATAAAGTTGAGATCAGGGAGAAAGGAGATTTCAAGAGGATTTGTAACATGGGACAGTCAACTGTAAAGTTCTTTTCAGACTATGTCAAGTACAGATCAGATTGTATTTTTAGGTCAGGTAGTGAGGTGGCTGAGGACAAACATGGCTACATGCAATTTTGTTTAGTTGCATGTGAATGGAGAGGTGAGTCAGAAAATCTTTAGTTTTTGATACAGATGCCTATATCATTAATTAAAAATTGCGAAAATTAAAACCTTTTCCTTCCATCACTTGAGGTGTGAAGAATGCTATTCAGCAAAAGCACCTGGATCAAAAATCAAACATTTTCCAACTCATCATGGGAGGCATAATAGTGCAGCAGTTAGCACTGTTGCCTGACAATGCCTGAGAACCAGGTTCAATTCCAACTCAGGTGATGTCTATGTAGAGTTTGCATGGTCTTGAAGTGTCTGCATGGGTTTCTCCAGGTGCTCTGGTTTCTTCCCACAATCCAAAAATGTGCAGGTTAGGTTGATTAGCCCTATTAAATTGCTCCACAGTATCAGGTGGACTAGCTGGGTAGATGCATGGGTTATGGGAATAATGTCTGGGAGGGATTGTTGTTGGTGCAAACCCGATGGGCCAAATGGCCTCCTTCACCATTGTATGGATTCTATGATTCATCCCTTCATTAAAGAGTAACCACCACAAAATCAGCCAATCAAAATCCTAGATTAAATTTAAACATACCCTCCTATACAAATATCTGACTGAATTCTGGGACAACTTGGTGAAGTTATCAGATAAAACAAAACTGAAGTAGTAAAAATTTCTTCCAATATGTTTAAAATCAATATCAAGCCAATTGTTAAGGATGTCAGTTGGAAAAATATCAATTTTGATTTCTATCAAAATGGTGACATTCAGTTATTAACTTTAAATTTTGCTCACAGATTCTCACTATCAAACTTGTCAGATCAAGCATAACCTGAGTAAATAAGACATTCCCAATTCCAGCAGCAAGTCAATGCTTGCAAGTAATTCACTTCCAGTGATCTAGTCTGCAATGCTGACGAAACAGAAACTGCTCATTTTAATACAGAACCTAAGCAGCACATTGTAATGTTGTCATCTCTGCTGAGTTCAGCGTGAAGGAAGCTGCCTGCTGTACAAAATGCGATTAAAAAGCCAAACTATCAAAGATACTAACACAAAAGAACTTTATTATTAGGTATAACACCATTTTTCAAGTTGTCAGTTCTAATGTACACAGCAATTTAACATCTGTAATCACGCCTATTATCATTAAGTTTACTTACAAATCTTCTCGTGGCCACCACTGTTTCATGACATCTTCTGGTTTAATCTAATTAAAATATATCAGCAGCATGATTACAGATGTTAATGCACTTTGACCTTTTAAAGCTCGAATTTGGACTACACTTAAAGACAATAATACCACAGATGTGACAAGGCAAACATAAAAGATTGTTGATATTTAAACGTAATTTAGTATGTATAAATTACGTAGTCCTTTTCATAAAGATGAGGTTTTAGGTTAATTGACAATCTTACCGTATCACTTCCAGGTTTCCAACCAGCTGGGCAAACTAATAAAAGACGAAATAAAAGCACTTAAATCCATGCTGTAGCTGAGCAACTTCAATGCAAAGAAATACTATTCACTCTTTACTCGTAAAATATTTCATTTCCAGTTATTTAATTTTGCCAATCTATAATTTTCATGTACTTTGTTCCAATAATATTCATGCATACCTTCGCCATGTACGTCGGTATACTGGAATGCTTGAACTAAACGAAGAGTTTCATCCACTGAACGGCCCACTGGAAGATCATTCATTGTAATTTGTCTCAGTGTTCCTTTGTCATCAATGATAAAGAGACCTCTGAAGAAAAAAAAAGCATGAATATTGTCAGCTTTGTCAAACATGATGGATGAAGCATACATTTAATTTGCAAACACAAAATAGGCTGGAGAAAAGACCAAGTAAACTATGAAACTATTTGTTTTGTTGGAGGCACGTACACCTGCAATTTACATTTATGTAGTGCCTTTAGCATAGTAAAATATCTCAAGACATTTCTTAGATGCATCAAACAACATGTCACTGAACCATATGAGGCTGTTCTCAAAGAACAAATTCTTTCAAATTCAGTTACAAAATTGGGCAAGTTCTTGCTGGCACGATCAGGAGTTTTGACATTAAATCCTCTGTAGTAATCAGGTGGTTTCCTCGTCCATGTTTGATCTTATGCAATAAGGTTTCATTGGATACTGAGTTGATGTTGAAGACAATTCCAACAAATGTACACCACCAAGCCACCACGTCTATCGGGTCTGTCCTGCAAGCAGGACAGAGTATACCAGGATGGTGATGGTGTTGTCTGGGACATTATCTGTAAGGTATGATTCTGTGTGTGGGAATACTCTTCCAGTTTTGGTATAAACTCCAGATGTTAGGATGGATGACTGTGCAGGGTTAACAGGATTGTGTTTAGTGTTGTCACATCTAGTGCACATTGGTTTCATTCCTTATAAACTTCCTAGTAGTTGATACCACTGATTAGCTTCCTGGGCTATTTCACAGGTTATTTATAAGTCAACCACATTGCTGAGTATCTGGAATCACAAATAGGCCACACCAGATAAGGATGATGGATTTCTTTCCCTCAAGGACATTAGTCAACCAGATCGACAGTGATTCCATGGTTCAGATTTTATTGCCATGGTGCAGTTCAAGCCCAGGTTCCCAGAGCATTATCTTGGGCACCTGGATTACTATGCAGTGTCAATATCACTATGCCACCATCTTCCATACTCCCATCTCCTCAATATTCATGGATGATCCAAAGATAATCCTAATTTCCTTTCTCAACTGTATGCCATTTTCTTAAACCCCTCTCCTCATTCCTCTTATGGGTCAATCTAGGACAAGAGGTCACAGGCATAAGTTGAGAAGTTTGGATTTAAAATTGCGATGAGGAGGAGCTATTTCT
Source organism: Sphyrna mokarran (assembly GCA_024679065.1). Lineage (NCBI taxonomy): Eukaryota > Metazoa > Chordata > Chondrichthyes > Carcharhiniformes > Carcharhinidae > Sphyrna > Sphyrna mokarran. Next base: position 68,915,614 of record JAGIQG010000013.1, read on the forward strand.
CACAGAGGGTGCTGAATTTTTAAAACTCACTGCCCCATTGCGCAGTGGAGTCTGAATCATTGAATGATTTCAAAAGGGAAATAGAAATATTTCTAATCTGTTTTTCTTTCTGGTTGTACCACAGTTTGGTCTAGCTCCTGCTCTGCCCAAGACCACAGAAACTACAAAAGATCCACCACGCAAACCAGTCTCTCATCCATTGACTGTCTACACTTCCAGGTGCCTCGGCAAAGCAGCCAGCACAATTAAGGACACCACGCATCCCAGCTATTTTCTTCCATCAGGAAAAATATACAGAAGTCTGAGGTCAAGTACTAACCGACTCAAGAACAGCTTCTTCCCTGCTGTTATCAGACTTTTGAATGAACCTACCTCACATTAAGTTGAGCTTTCTTTCCACCTAGCTATGACTGTAACATTACATTCTGCACCCTCTCCTTTCCTTCTCTATGACGGTATGCTTTGTCTGTATAGCATGCAAGAAACAATACTTTCCACTGTATGTTAATACATGTGACAATAATAAATCAAATTTAAAAAAGGGAAAGATTGATTTGTCAAACATGTGGGGAGGTGGATTCGAGAACACAGAGAGATTGGCCGTGATTTGATGCACGGCAGAGCAGACACAAAGCTAATTTGCCTACTTATGCCCCTAATTCCTATGTTCCCATGTTCTCCGTCCTCCCGCACTTCTTTGTCACAAAGGCAGGGATCATCCAATCAGCTGCCTCTACCACTTCCTTCCCATCTGCCAAACTTTTTTTTTTAATGCTCTACTTTGTTCTAGCCTTTAATTAACATCTTTCTCCTTTTTCTCTCCTATGTGCAGACTTGCCCTCTCTAAGCCCATTAGACTCTCTGACTGTTCCCTTCATTTATTCCTACTAAATTGTCGATCACCCAATTTACCTCCTGGATTTCATGTTATTCAATATTGTCAATGGTTCTCTCTCTTCAGGTGTTGTCCCTTTTTCTTTAAATCTGCTATCTTCTCCTCAAAAAGCCAACCCTTGACCTCTTCCATCCTTGCAAATTACCATCCTATCTCTTACTTTCCTGTCCTCTCCAAAACACTTGAACATCAGGAGGACGAGGAGGAGGCCATTAAGCCCACCCAAACCTTATTCCCGTAACGCCACACATTTATCCTGCTAATCCCTGACACCAGGGTCAATTTAACATGGTCAATCAACCTAACCAGCAAGCGTGGGAGGAAACCGGAGCACCTAGAGGAAATCACACAGATATAGGGAGAACATGCCAACTCCACACAGGCAATAACCCAAGCCAGAAGTGAACCCTGTCCCTGGGATCGTGAGGCAGCAGTTCTAACCACTTGCTACCATGCTGCCCATATTTATTAAAGCAAATTACTGTGGATGCTAGAATCTGAAACAAAAACAGAAAATGCCGGCAATTCTCAGCAGGTCAGACTACATTTGTGGAGAGAGACTAGAGCTAATGTTTCAAGTCTGGATGATCCCCATAACTCTCCAAGATATCTGCACTCCTCTAATTCTGGCCTCTTGTGCATTAGCAATCGTAATTCCTCCACCATTGGTGGTCGGGCCTTTATTTGATTTGCCCCCCAAGTTCAGAAATACCCATCACTCTACCTCACTTTCATCCTTCAAGACATTTATTAAAACCTACCTCATTGACCAAGCTTCTGGTCATGGAACCCAATGTCTCCTTTGTGGCTAGGTGTGATTCTTTGCATTGTAATGCTACTGTAGTAGTGCTACATAAAAGTAATTTGGTGTTATATAGAGTAAACTACAAATTGATAATTTTTTAAAAACATGATATGTTCCAATTACCGAAGTGTGTGCCCTTGATCCTCCAAATACACTCCATAATCCTTTGCAATTTGATGTGTAAGATCGGACAGTAGTGGGATCTTCATTGGTCCTAGTCCACCTTGTTTTCTTGGTGTATTTATCCTTCATAAAATAAAAATACCTCATCAAGAAGTGTACTCGTTTACTTAAATAAACATTTCCATAAATCATGTATGTCTGTAATGTATTAGCAACCAGAGTACAAAATAGAGACTCTGCAATGGATTGGAAAAATGAAACAAAATTTTTTGGAAGGGATTAAATCCTACCCAGCTTTATTTAAGGGGTTTATACAGGTTCAACCAGTCAATATTGTCAATGGTTCTCTCCCTTCAGGTGTTACCATCCCATCTTTGAAAGGTATTCCAGATTCTCTTCTCAGCACTTTTTAAGCCTGCCTGCAGTTAATTTCACAAAACACTGATTAGTTCTTCGCAGATACTTATCTACTTACTCTCAGAGCTTACTCTAGGGCAGGAACATTGACATGCCAACCTGACAGGTTATGTAAAATAATGAGGGATCATTAGGATAGATGGGAGAGATATAACGAATGGTATGTCATAGAAAATTGGCATTTAATACTTGAAAAGGATATTGTTCGGATTAGATGAAGGTAGGAGGAGGCTTGAACATAAACACAAGCACAAACCTGCTAGGCTGAATGATCTCTTTCTGTGGTGTAAAATGTTATGGAATAAAATCAGCTAATTCTTAATTATAATTTATGTATTTGGGAATTTATTGAATAAAAAGACAATAATATAGCTAGTTATGTGCTGTGGAAAACTCAACCAAATCACTTACTTGATAAATTGAGCTGTTTTAAGTTGTGAATTATTCTAAAAATGAAACATTTACGTTATACCAAATATCAGAGCTACTTACCATGCTAAGTGTGTAAACTGAGAGTCAACAGAACAAGCTACGACTTCGGTATTAATAGATCGAAACTCCTCAATCCTGTCACTGAAAGCTATTATCTCAGTGGGACAAACAAATGTGCTGCAAATTTAGAAAAAAGCAATTGAATGTCAGATCATTTATAAATTCAGATCTTTGTCCAAAAACACACCTAAATGGAAAAATATCAGATATAAACTTGAGTTTTTGCACAGCATATATGTTAATGTTATATATGTGAACAAGAAAGTGAGAGAATACATTGAGGAGCAATCCATATGAAAAGCAATGTTACAAAAATCATCTATTGAATTTATTCCAATTGGCATCAAGATGCCAATCCAAAGGAGGAATGTTTTAAAGCCATTTGGCAACTTGCCAAATTGGTATCTATTCATGATATAGTATTTAAAAACAAAATCAGAAATGTGCATTGATAGTAAGCAAGTAGAAAAACACAAAGCACACCAGCACATTCTCTGGCAAGAAAATGGTAAATTTGTCCCCTCCCAGTGTAATGACAAAGAAAAACAAAAGATGTTATTATTATCCTTCTCTAATCCAATTGAAAAAGTTCCAGTATTCAAGCTTCATTGTGTAACTAGATTCCCATCATTGACATAATTCTGTTGAATACATTCTCCATGGCTGTAATATCTTTCTGTAGGGGAGAGCTCCTAATCTACACAACGTTGGAACTAGACTAACCATCATTTTGTACAAGTGTTCAGGAAAGCTTTACACAGATGCGATGCCCAATATACATTGGGACCACCTCTGTTCACTTTGTGTATCAACCACTCAGATATTGCATCTGGAGGAGGTGGTGCTCAAATGTTCAAGTGATAATACAGGCAGTGAATTATTTAAAAAGGACCAAACAAAAGCTACAAAGATATTGATAAGATGGCTGAATGAGCAAAAAAGAGGACAAAAAAATGCATATAACTATGAGGTGGCATATTTTGGTTAAACAATTATATTTTGAAGGATGAAAGCTAGCTGATATGGAAAACCAGCGGAATTTAAGACTTTTTAGGTTGACAATATAGTAAAAAGCAGCACCTTAAGTGGCAGAATAATGCTATTAACATATACGGTTTTATGATGGAAAAGGGGACAAAAAGTCAAGATGCAGTAGTAAACATTAGCAAGAACAGAATTCAGTATTGTGCACGATTTTGTAAAGCACAACAACACTAAAACCTACCTAAAGAAAATGGTGTGATTGTGTCAATTGCTGAACCCTCTTCATAAGATTTTAAGTAGAAGCTTTGATAACGGACAGAGGTGTGCTAGAAGAAGGGACATAGCTTTAAATTGAGGGGTGATAGAAAAAGAAGACATCAGAGGTAGGTTCTTTACTCAAAGAGATTAGTAAGGGCATGGAATGCCCTGTAACAGTAGTGGACTCACTAACATTAAAGGGCAGTTAAATGGTGATTGGATAAACATATGGATGATATTGGAATAGTGTAGGTTAGATTGGTTTTCACAGGTCAGCGCAACATCAAGGGCCAAAGGGCCTGTATTGCACTGTAATGTTCTATGTTCTATGCAGAATAAGACATTGAAAGTGATTTTTTTCTCATGTTTGAGTGCAGATAATTGAGTGATGCAGTTGGAAAATCCAAGTCCCTGGTCAATTGCTGAACCGTCTTCATAAGATTTTAAGTAGAAGCTTTGATAACGGACCTTGTGTCAATCTCTTCTAGGCTGATGGGGTTAAGATTTCAGTCTGAACAGCAACATTTTGTGTCTCAATATTGACGAATTCCTTTTTGCCTGTCATTGCCTATCTGCAGGTCATAGAGTGGAAGTCAGTCCTGAGTGAGGAAAAGAAAAAAAAGAGGAAGATGGGAGAGAAGGATGGGAGGGGGGACTATTACAAAGCATTTTCTGGTCAGAAAAGATGAGATTTCACGGAATGGTGGCACAATTGCCTCAGTGACAGGAAACAAAGGGAAATGATTGATGGATGTTTTTGTGAATGAAAGCTGTTTCCAGTGGTGTTCTACAGGGCTCAATGTTGAGGCCTTTGTTGTTTGTTGCTTATATTAATTTACTCTTAAATGTAGGTATAATTCAGAAATTTGCAGATGACGCAAAATGGCCATGTAGTAGATAATGAAGATGATAGCTGTCGACTCCAGAATATCAATGGTTTGGTTAAGTGGACAGAAAAATAGCAAATGGAATTCAACCCTGAAAAACATGAAGTAATGCATTTGAAAGGGGAAGGCAAGAGAATCCTAAATGGAAGGATATTGAGAGGAGTAGTGGAAGTGACAGACCTTTGAGTGCACGTCCACAAGTCCCCGTATTTAGCAGGATAGGTGGATAAAGCGGTAAAGAAAGCATATGGAATATTTTCCTTGGACGAGGTACTGAATACAAAAGCAGGATTTAATGATTGAACTGTATAAAATGCTGGTTAAGGTCATAGTTGGAATTGTGTGTACAGTTCTGGTCCAACACATTACAGGGAGAACACAGTTGCTCTGGAGAGACAGCAAAAGAGACTTAAAAGAATGTTGTCAGAGCTTGAAAGCTGCAGCTATGAGGAGAGATCGGACAGGCTAAGGCTATTTTTCTTCAAAGAGAGGAGGCTGAGGGGTGACCTAATTGAGGTATATAAAATTTTGAGGTGCCTAGATAAGGCAGACAGGAATGACATGTTTCTTCCAGCTGAAGATTCAATTACCATAGATTTAAGGTGATTGATAGAAAGATTGAAGGGACATGAAAAAAATTCTTTTCAACCAGAGGGTGGTGTGTGTCTGGAATTTGCTGCCTGAATTGGATGTTGAAGTTGAAACACTCAACTCACTTAAAAATAACCTGGATCTGTACTGGAAGTGCTGTAACCTGCTAGACTATAATCCCACTTTCTAGCACCTCGTCCAAAATGAGCAGCTAGTTTTTTTTGGCTCGCAAATTCATTGGGCTGAACAGCTTCTTCCTGCACCATAATTTTTCTATACTTCATAGCAGGCTGATATAGAAGGTAAAGTCATATGAGATCCAAGACGAGTTGCTAAAATGGATACAAAGCTGGCTTGAGCATAGAAAGCAGAGACTGGAGGTCTGTGACAAGCAGTGTTCCACAAATATTAGTGCTGGGACCTCTGTTATTTGTAATGCATATGAATGATTTAAAGGAAATGCAACTGGTTTGATTAGAAAATTTGCAGATGATACAAAAATTGGGAGAGAAGCAAATGAGGAGGATTATCAGAGGATACAACAAGATATAAATCTGCTGGAGACCTGGGCTGAGAAATGGGAAATGGAACTTAACCCAGACAAAAATAAGAACAAAGAACAACACAGCACGGGAAACAGGCCCTTCGGCCCAACGAGCCCGCGCCGCCATCCTAATGTCTTAATGACATATAGAGACCAATATAGGGACAATTTGTTACCCAATCAGCCTAAAAGCACATTTTTGGGATGTGGGAGGAAACCGGAGCACCCGGAGAAAACCCACGCAACCACGGGGAGAACGCGCAAACTCCCGCAGACACAGGCCCAAATCCATGTGTCTGCACAGCAACAGCGATAGTCTCTGAGCTGTCATGTTGCCCATCTGATGGTCCAGTTTAAGCATACACTAACGACATGAAGCACTAGGCCACTCCTGAAGTAACATCCAGGAGCAGCCCTCGCACGACCTGCCGAATGCATGCACCTTGTTGGTCAACAAGGTGGACCGAACAGCCTGTGGAAACAATTAAAGTATTTAAACAGTCCTCCTATATCCCTCTATCTGCAGACCGCTCATGTGGCTGTCCAAGAGACCCTTAAACAATCCTAGCGTGCCTGCTCCCACCACCTTACTCGGTAGTGCATTCCACACCCCCACTACCCTTTGTGTGAAAAAATGCCCTCTAATATTAGTCTTATACATAGCCCCCTCACCCTAAGGCCGTGACCCCTCGTTCTATCCGAATCTAATGGTGGAAAAAGCTTACCACCATTTACTCTTATCTATACCCCTCATAATCTTATATACCTCTAATAGATCCCCTCTCAGCCGACATCTTTCAAGGGAAAACAACCCCAGTGCGTTCAACCTTTCCTCGTAAGACAGCCCTTCCATACCAGGCAGCATCCTGGTAAATCTCCTCTGCGCTCTCTCCAGGGCCTCCACATCCTTCTGGTAGTACAACGACCAGAACTGGACGCAGTACTCCAAGTGAGGCCTAACCAATGTTCTATACACTTGCAACATCAGACTCCTACTCTTGTATTCTATACCCCTTCCTATGAAGGCTAACATACCATAAGCTTTCTTTATCACTTTCTCCACCTGTACTGACACCTTCAGAGACTTGTGAACCTGCACCCCCAGGTCTCTCTGCGTCTCTATACTCTGGATAGTTTTACCTTTTATCCTATAACTCCCCTGTACATTATTCCAGCCAAAATGCATCACCTCGCATTTATCCGGATTAAATTCCATTTGCCATCTATCTGCACAATCTACCAGCCTATCTATGTCCTGTTGTATTGCCTGGCACTGCTCCTCAGTCCCCGCCAATCCAAGTTTCTTAGTGTCATCAGCAAATTTGCTGATCACACCACCTACCCCCTCTTCCAAGTCATTTATATAAACCACAAATAGAAGGGGTCCTAGTACAGAGCCCTGTGGCACACCACTAGTGACAGACCTCCAGCTGGAAAAAGAGCCTTCCACTACTACCCGCTGTCTCCTCCTCCCAAGCCAGTTCTCAACCCATCTACATACCTGGCCCTGTATCCCATGCGCCTTCACCTTTTTTATCAGCCTACCATGGGGAACCTTGTCAAACGCCTTACTGAAATCCATTTAGACGACATCAACGGCTTATCCTTCATCAACCGTTTTTGTCACCTCTTCAAAAAATTCCACTAGGTTCGTAAGGCACGACCTCCCCTTAACGAAGCCATGCTGCGTATCCCTGATCAGATTGCAGCGCTCCAGATGCTCATACATCCTGTCCCTGAGAATCCTCTCCATTAGCTTACCTATAACTGAAGTCAAGCTCACCGGCCTATAGTTCCCTGGGTTATCCCTCTGACCCTTTTTAAACAACGGTACTACATTTGTAATCCTCCAGTCCTCTGGGACCTCACCTGTGTCCAAAGAAGAGACAAAGATTTGCGTCAGAGGCCCAGCAATGTCATCTCTCACCTCCCTTAGCAGCCTGGGATAAATACCATCAGGCCCCGGAGCTTTATAAGTCTTTATGCTACCTAAAACCCCCAACACTTCGTCCCTCGTAATGATTATTTCCTTTAACGGGTCCTCAAAATCCTCAAAGCCGGCACCAGACATCAGGCCCCTCTCCCGCGTGAATACTGACGCAAAGTATTCATTCAGGATCTCCCCCATTCCCTCAGGCTCTAAGCATAGTTCCCCTCCTCTGTCCCTGAGAGGTCCAATCTTCCCTCTAACAATCCTTTTGCTCCTTTACATAGGAGTAAAATGCCTTAGGATTTTCCTTAATCCTACCTGCCAAAGCCATTTCGTGGCCCCTTTTTGCCTTTCTGACACCCCTTTTAAGATCCCGTCTACACTCTCTATATTTTTCCAGCGCTGCCTCTGTCCCCAGTTGCCTGGATCTAACGTACGCCTCCTGCTTCTTCCTGACCAAGTCCTCAACATCCCTAGTAACCCACGGTTCTCTAATCCTACCCTTCCCATCCTTTCTCCTTACCGGCACATGTCTATCCTGCAAAAATTTTAGTTTTCTCTTGAAAGATTCCCACATGTGCAGCGTCGACCTACCCTCGAACAGCTTATCCCAGTCGGTATCCTTAAGATCCTGCCTAATCTGGCTATATCTAGCCCTCCCCCAGTTTAACACCCTCCACTTAGGGCAGGCTTCATCTTTTTCCATTAATACCCTAAAGCAGACAGAGTTGTGGTCACTACTAGACACATGCTCTCCTACTACAACGTCAACCACCTGCCCTGGCTCATTCCCCAGAACCAGATCCAGTATAGCCCCCTCTCTAGTTGGGCTATCCACATACTGCTCCAAGGACCCTTCTAAAACACACTGTACAAATTCCTCCCCTTCCGCTCTCGGCACCTTCCAATCTACCCCAGGGAAATTGAAATCTCCCATTACAACTACCCTATTCTTCCTACACTTATCTAAAATTTCCTTACATATCCCTTCTTCCACGGCACGCGGACTGTTGGGCGGTCTGTAGTACACACCCAACATAGTAACCTCTCCCTTCCTATTCCTCAACTCCACCCATAGCGATTCAATTCCTAACTCAGCCATACCACCCTCCTTCTGCACTGCTATGATGTGATCCTTAACTAATAACGCCACTCCCCCTCCTCTCCTCAAACCATCTCTATCATGCCTAAAGCACTTATACCCGGAATATTCAATTGCCAGTCCTGCCCTTCCTTTAGCCACGTCTCAGTCACCGCCACCACTTCTAACTTCCTCTCGAACATTATTGCCTTCAGTTCAACTGTTTTGCCAGTCACACTCCTCGCATTAAAACACATGCACTGAAGGCCCTCAGGCACTCTCTGATCTTCCCTCCTACTCTCCAGAGTTACCCTGTCACCAATCTCTCTCCCACTCCAAGTTCCCTCTATCTCCCCACCCCCCCCTCCATATTAGTTTAAACCCTGCCGAAACACTCCAGCTAACCTCCCAGCTAAAATATGGGTGCCCTTCCCAGACAACTGTTCCCCGTCCCTCTTGTATAGATGCCCCTTCCTCCTGAAGACTTCCCAATGGTCTAAGAATCTGAATCCCTCCACCCTACACCAATCCCTCAACCACGCATTCAGTTGGAGCACCTCGTTGTTCCTAACCCTGTCATTCCCAGGCATCGGCAGCAGCCCAGAGAATGCCACCCTGGAGGCCCTACACTTCAGCCGGGCCCCCAACTCCCTAAACTGCCTACGTATGTTCCCCCTGCACTTTGCTCCTACATCTTTCTCTCCCATGTGGACTATTACATCAGCCTTAGCCCCTCCACCCTTCAAAATTCCCTCTACCCTCTCCGTAACATCCTGGACCCCTGCTCCTGGGAGGCAGACTACCATCCTGGAGTCCTGCTTTTGCCCACAGAACCACCTGTCAATCCCCTTGACCTTCTTATCCCCCACCACTATCTCACATCTCTCACTCCTACCGTCCTCTGGGGCATTTAGATCCCCCTCCCTTGCACTCTCTACCTCAGCTGTTGCCCTCCCCTTGATGTTCTGGGATGCCTCCTCTGGGGTGATCTTAGTGCCGTGACTCCTTTTCTTTTTCAACTTCCTATCTGAAGGTGGTGCGATTTGGAAGGTCTACTACGAAAAGAAAGTATACAGTAAAATGGTAGAGCCCTTAGAAACATTAGCATACAGAGAGATCTAGGCATGCAGATCCACAGTTCCCTGAAGGTGGCAACTCAGGTTGACAAAGTAGTCACAAAAGTGTATAACGTGTTGGCCTTCATTGGTCAGGACAATGAGTATAGGAATTGGAAAATCATGTTGCAACTGTATAAGACTTTGGGTTAGACAGCATTTGAAGTACTGCATACAATTCTGATTGCCAAATGTTGAAAGGGACAAGTACTCACTTCAAACAATGACAAGAAAGTGACAATGCTGCCTGATAAAACTACTGGAAGGATGTTGATGTATTGGAAAGGGTGTAGAAGAGATTTATTAGAATGTTGCCTGATTTGGAGGATATGAACTATGAAGAAATGTTGAACGAACTTGAATTGTTTTCACTGGAATGCCAGAAGATGGGGGGGACTTGACAAAGTTTACAAGATTATGACAGGGTAGAATAGTATGGATAGCAGAGTCTTTTTTCCAGGGTTGAAGGGTCAAATACCCAGGGAACTGAAGGGAAGAAAGTTCAAAAGAGATGTAAGGGGCAAGTTTTTCACACAAAGGGTGGTGAATGCCTGGAACATATTGCCAGAGGAGGTAGTGGAAGCAGATTCTATGACACTTCCGTGTATTGTTATCAGAAAGAAGAAAACCTTCTTTTTAGTATTGTTGAGGGAAATTTTCCTTGAGCTTGCTTCCAAGTTTCAAAGGAGGTAGTGGAAGCAGATTCTATAACAAGATGCCCTTCAAAAGGCATCTGGATAGGTACAAGAATAGGCAGGGAATTGAGGGACTTGGATCACGTAGAGGGAAGAAAATATTAGATTAGGAGGCTTTGGTGTTGGGATTGATTTGTTGGGCTGAAGGGCCTCTTCCTGTGCTAGACTATAGTTCTTTCTTCTGCTCCGCCCTCACTTAGCGAAGTACACCTCAGGAACTGGGTCTCCTTCTGTGACATTAATAGAAAGATCCACGTACATATGCAGAAACCTCAAAATAAGGACTGACTGCTTAATTCCAAAAACCATTCTCATAACTGGGAACTGAAAATAAACAAACAAGTACTCACTTCAAACAATGACAAGGAAGTGACAATACTGCCTGATAAAACTATGCAGTGATTGCAGTGTGCACTAAGCTTTAAATTGCAGTTAACTAGTGACATGATCAGGACAGCACAGTGGCATAGTGGTTAGCACTGCTGCCTCACAGCTTCAGGGTTCAATTCTGGCCTTGGGTAACTGCTTGTGTGGAGTTTGCACATTCTCCCATTGCGTGCATGGGTTTTCTCTGGGTGTTCCAGTTTCCCCACGCAGCCAAAGATGTGCAGGTTAGATAGATTGGCCATGCTAAGTTGTCCCTTACTGTCCAAAAATGTGTATGTTACAGGGACTGGCAGGATAAATACATGGGATTGCAGGATAGGGTCTAGACAAGATGATCGGTTGGTGAGTTGGTGCAGACTCAATGACCTGAATGGCCTCCATGTGCACTGTAGAGATTCTATGATATAATCAGAACGTGTCTCATGGTCAATGCTTGCAATTTGCGTTTCACTACAGCAATCAATAATTCACTGATCTTGAGTATTAATCTTGATACTTACAAATCAAGTGGATAGAAAAAGAAGACAAGGTATTTGCCTCGATAGTCTGTAAGCTTCAGGTCTTTGAATTCTCCATTTATTACTGCTGTCCCTTCCCAGTCTGGTGCAGGTTTTGAAACTAAGGTGTTAAAAAGAAACGAATGATAAATTTTGCACACGCTTCAGGCTTAGTGAAATTTCAAAGTGCACAATCTATGGTCATTATACTGCACATCAGTAAAAAAACTCACATCTCACTTTTTTTTCCAGCAATTAACTTACAGAATCCAATTCACAATGTACACAAAGAACGTTTCAATTTCCTCTTTCCATTAATGCCTTGCTAAAATACAGATATACACTCATGTGGGGATCTTGTGATATCTCAGTTAGGGTGAGCATTAATCATTTTGAACCTCAAAGGAATGTGGGGAACATAAAATAGGGTAATAGACAAGACAGTTTCAAGTACAAGAGGTAGGAAGCAACGGAAAACAATTTTAAAACATATATATTTACATATAAAATTGGTTGACATTTAAGACACTAGTGGTACAGATAAAGATGCTTGCATTTTACAGGAATGCAACTCGGAAACAAAGGTGTTCACTCCCTTCTGGGAGATTGAGAAGTTAATTGTTCATCAAAAGTTTTCTTCAATCTGATTCCTGTTCAGTACCCTAGAAATCATTACAAAAATGAGTGCATTCACTTCTGCTGCTCTGCAGTTTGCTAGTGCTTTTTCCCTTCTCATGTCCTGTATTTATGATCTACTTTATGTCCCTTTGTCCCTATATAGTGAATTCCTTCAGCACAGCAGTTAGTCTTCAGTAGTCTAAAGCAACAGTTTCCATTATAGTTTTCAAACCTGATCAACTATTAGGAAAGGAATTCCAGGATTTTACTTGATATCCTGTCATGTCAAGAAGGCGTGTGACTTGAGGAGAACTTGCAGCTGGTGGTGTTCCCATGTTACCACTCTCATTGTCTTTTTACATAAATAGGAGTACAGATTAGGTAAATGCTGTTGAAGAGCTTTGGTGCTTTACTTCAATACATCTTGTAGATAGTGCTCACTGTAGGTATGCTGCACTGGTGTCAGAGAGTGACTACAAAGTCCTGTAGGTACTTATGAGATTTGATAAACCCTTATTTCCCAGGACAAATGGGTAAGTTGATCTTGGGCAACAGCCTAAAATGGGTGATATTGATTTGACTGTCCTTTACATAATGGACACAGTAAGGGAATCTGTTGAGACAGAGAAAAACAAATTAAAAATTATCAATATTTAGACTTTATTTTCATACGGTTTAATAGGAAAGGGAAATATTTCTGGTTAAGCGACCACTCGCTCCTATTATTTCCATTCAATTGACAATAACTTTTGGGCCAGACTGTTTTGTGCAAAAACATTTCAGTTTCAAAATGGGATGCATGAATATTTGAATGGAATTTTGTCTTGCACTCATCACCTATCAACTTACTCCATGGAGTGCCTAACTTCCGTGTATTGTTATCAGAAAGAAGAAAACCTTCTTTTTAGTATTGTTGAGGGAAATTTTCCTTGAGCTTGCTTCCAAGTTTCAACACATATCTGATGCTAATCTTTTGGTCAAACAAGTAAACTAAATCAAATTAACAATGGGATAAATTAAAAGGGGCAGCTCCCAAAAAAGAGGGGAACTGCCCAAAACAAAGGACGAAGTGGAAAGGAAACAAACATCAAATCAAAATGTAATGAATGAGGTCAATAATGCACCCAATCCCTGCGGTGCCCAGCAGGCACAGGTATTAACAGACACCCGGCCGCGAACGTAGCTGCGATAGTAGAGGGGCAGACAGTCAGGTCAGATGATTGCTTTTATCACCCGGGGTCTGGACCTGCTCATGGCAAGTTTTGCCAGGCCCAGGAGCAGGCTCACGAGGAGGTCCTCCACCTTCCCCACCCCCCACTTTGCACCAGGTGTCCATAGATTAGGAGTGTTGGACTGAAGTGCAAACAAAACATCAATAGAAGGTTTGAGAGAAAACAAAAAAGACTCTGCAGTTTATGACATTCAACTTACATGTGATTCACGATTCCACAAGATTACAAAAAGGACAGGTTGCTTGGGAGTCCGTGAACCAATTTAATTGAAAATGGATTGGCATTCACTCAACAATACCATCTCACTGACATAGAATCAAACCCACATTCAGAGAAAACCAAAATCAGCTACTAGGTAACAAGATCATGATACAGGAAAACTTGCAGGCAGTGATCAGCCAATGAAGTTAATATGTATCACATGGAAAATTATCTGCTAGAATTTGCTATTTTGGAGGAATTTCTGCAAGTAGTGCAGATTACCTTTTCAATTGAAAACTTTGAATGTCAACAAATACACAGATGAAGTATCCAGATTCATGAAAGCCATCAGCTGTAGACAACCAATCACAAAATTGGTATGGCACAGGTGGTGGCCATTTGGCCAATCATATCTGCACCAATACATGGCAGTATAGAGAACTACATGGTATACAAACTGGGCAATGAGAAGAGAAAACTCTCACACAACATGGCTTTGATGCTATGAAGAGGAGTACCAAAGTGAAGTCCTTGCAATAAACTAGATGAAAGTTAAGAGTTTATAATAACAAGACATTTCCTCCACCGTTCAGTAATCAGCAAACGGCACCATTCTACGATTACATTTATGCAGCAGTATTACACTTATGCAGCAACACGGTGGTTAGCACTGCTGCCTCACAGCACCAGGGACCTTGGTTCAATTTCAGCCTTGGGTGACTGTGCAGAGTTTGCGTGTGTTTCCTCTGGGTGCTCCGATTTCCTCCCATAGTCCAAAGATGTGCGGGTTAGGTTGAGGCCATGATAAATTAGTGTCCCAAAATGTGTAGGTTAAGGGGATTAGAGGGGTAAATACAGGGGGTTTCAGGGAGGGGGACTGGATGGAATTGCTATAAGTTCCAGTTCGATGGGCCAAACAGTCTTCTTCTACATTGTAGGGATTCTATTGTCAAAAAAGGATTTGGGTGGATTTACAGAAACTCAAAACTTCAGGTTTCCTTCCAAGCCATATGTCATCCTGACATGGGCAGATAATCAGTGTTTCTACTTCATCACTGGGTCGAAATCCTTTGCTAACACTCTACCCAAATACATCACTATCTCTAATAATGGTTCTGCATTGCAAAATAGTGTTCATACTGGAAATCCAAATTAAAAACTGAAAATGATGGAAATTTTCAGGTCTAGTGACGTCTGTGAAGACATAAAAATGAGTTAACGTTTTGGGCCCCTATTACTCTTCAGAGTTGAAGAATCGAGTGTGGAGCAGAAACACCCAAAAACAACCAAAGTTATGACTTGTTTGATGTTTGGAAAACCTGTGGGTTAGACAGCGGGATAATAAGCAATGTGCAACGTGTCCTTAAGCAGCAACAGCGCTAGACTATCAGAGAACATCTCACACAGCAAAAAACAGGCGCAAAGCCGTCTCCCCCTACACTCCCTCTCCCCGAGCTCCTTTGCTCCCTGCAGTCTCCCACAAACAGCTTGACGGGGGGTGCGGGGGTCCCGCTCGGCCTGGGCTCAATTACAGCGGGTAACGGTTCCGACTGCAGAGCCGGGCCATCCCGACTGCCACCTCCCGCCATTGGGGAGAGCGACATTCTCACACACCCTCCGTGCCTCCCTCTCTCACACTCACTCCTTCCCTCTTTCTCACACCCTCTACCCCACACTCCCTCTCCATCTCACACATATTCCCCCCTTCTCTACGCCGCCCGCTCACATCAACTCCCTCACTCCTTCCCAACCCCCACCTACTCTTGGCTTTGCTGAGGTGAAGCGAGTGGTCGGTCGTCGGCACCCTGAAGGCTTCCCCGGGGTAGACATGCCCTCCGGCATAGTGGTGACACCCCTGCTGCTCCTTCTTGCTATTTTTCTCACAGTTAACGATCTGGAGCAGCAAAAACCCGAAAACAAACCAACACACAACCACCCGCCCGGCCTCCATTACTACCGCAGTGCGCCTGCGCAGTGCCAGCACCCAGGGACACTGAACGTCAGATAAATAAACCGGTAAACTGTCAGTATAAGTAAACTGCTAAACTGTCAGTATGAGATAAGTAAACTGCTAAACTGTCAGTATGAGATAAGTAAACTGCTAATCTGTCAGTATGAGATAAGTAAACTGCTAATCTGTCAGTATGAGATTGATGAACTTCTAAACTGTCAGTATGAGATAAGTAAACTGCTAAACTGTCAGTATGAGATAAGTAAACTGCTAAACTGTCAGTATGAGATTGATGAACTTCCAAACTGTCAGTATGAGATTGATGAACTTCCAAACTGTCAGTGAGATTGATGAACTTCCAAACTGTCAGTGAGATTGATGAACTTCCAAACTGTCAGTGAGATTGATGAACTTCCAAACTGTCAGTGAGATTGATGAACTTCCAAACTGTCAGTGAGATTGATGAACTTCTAAACTGTCAGTGAGATTGATGAACTTCTAAACTGTCAGTGAGATTGATGAACTTCTAAACTGTCAGTGAGATTGATGAACTTCTAAACTGTCAGTGAGATTGATGAACTTCCAAACTGTCAGTGAAATTGATGAACTTCCAAACTGTCAATGTGAGATTGATAAACTTCTAAACTGTCAGTGAGAGTCTGATAAACTGCTAAACTGTCAATGTGAAATTGATAAACTGCTAAACTGTCAGTGTGAAATTGATAAACTACTAAACTGTAGCAAATTATTGCAGAGGGTGGAATGTGAAACCAAAAGAGAAACTGCTGGAAAATCTCAGCAGGTCTGGCAGCGTCTTAAGGACAGAAGAGCTGATGTTTCAAGTCCAAATGACCATGTCAAAGCTAAAAAACATAGAAAGTGGGAGATATTTATAGTGCAGGGTGAGGGAGTAAATGATGAGTCATTCAGCCATGCGGACGAGAGTGATGGGTATATGGGAATTGTTGAGCCCCCTTTCAAGAAAGGAGCAAAGGACTCTCAGGCTGCCCTGGTATGGGATGGAGGTGTAGAAAGATTGCAAAACCAGTAATTTGCTTTCATCCACTGCCACTTTCTTTCCAAAAATGCCTACCCTGAAGAAGTATTGCTCTTCTCTCTTGTCCCACTGAACTTATTTCCTCTTACCTTGATTCCATCCTCACTCCTCTGATCCATTCTCTCCCCAATGTGATTCCTCTGATGCTGAGTCATATTGACAGCTTCGAGTTCGCAGGCCTCTTATACACCATGGATATACAATCTCTCAACACCTCGATCCCACACTAGGACGGTATGAGAGCTCTTTGTATTTCCTTGGATCTAGATAATTAAAGGGTGATCTGTGCTGGTGTCATTTGTTGCTGAAAGGTGAAGTGATGCTAGGATAGGAGGATGGGCTGTCTTTCAGGGAGTCAGATCATCTGTTTAAACCTCTCCATTAGGGATAGTGTAAAAACTTTGAGTATGCCGGGAACGCATAGCTGGATTTGAGAACAGGCTCATACACACAGATCGGTTCTCCTCCAGGACTGGGCTGTCACTGGAACATCCGCAAATCTAACCATCCAACTAGTTGTACTGAACAATGTGTACCCTTCAACAGGTTCGTGGTTGATCTTCTACCTCAGCTCCACCTTTCTGCATTATCCCCATCTGTCTTAAATGGTCAGATAAAAGCAAAATACTGCAGATGCTGGACTCTGAAACAAAAACAGAAAATGCTGTAAAATCTCAGCAGGTCTGACAATATCTGCGGAGAGAGAACTAATGTTCCTTCATCGTAAGTCATCCAGATTTGAAACGTTAGCTCTGGTCTCTTTCTGCCCACCAATCCAAAATGTCCTGTTTGTTCCTATTTTCACTAACATATCCTCAAACCATGTTAATATATTGTCTCCATGTTACATCAAACCCACTTTTGTGTATTAATCTTTTGTGTGGCCCCCTTATCAAATGCTTAGTGACAATCCAAATATATTACTTCCATTTCACTAGCTACACCCTGAAAAACTTTACTATATTTGTTAAACATTATTTCCAATTTTAAATCTATGTTGATTATACGTAATCACATTGTCATTTCCTAATTTTGTTCTGTCCACGTCTCTAATTAAAGATTTTAGCATTTTGCCAACCCCTGATGTTAGACTAACATCTCTATTCTCTCTCTCCTTTCTGAAATAGCAGGGTCATGTTTGCTGCCTTCCAATTCTTGGTAAATGTTTTAAAATATAAGGAAATCTAAAAGATCAAAACCAATGAATCCAGTATCTCCGCAGCTCCCCCTCAGGTAGTTTGTCATGTCCAGGAAATTTGTTACCTCTTACTTTTATTAATTTCCCCAGTTTTACATTTTTCTTGAAAATGATTTCTTTAAGTTTATCAAAGGATTGTAAATGTGTTGCAAATTATGTATTAATTCTTTAAAATCTCATCAAGGCTTGTCTAAAGTCATGAGGCTTCTCAATTTATCTTAGCCAACCCGCAATCCATACCCTATGTAGTTAGTTTAGTTTAGATTTGAGAAGCTAATTTCAAATTTAATTAAATAATTTCATACTCATTATACATTTCTATCATATCTTGGTCATCCTTCCCTAATTATTAATCAACTTTTCCTCATATAATAAACTAGCTCCAAAACCAGCTGTTCCCATGTCAGTTCCTTGAAAAACTGATCTAGAAACCTGAATTATAAACATTCCATGAAGTCATCCTCCACACAATTATTACAAATGTTTTGACCAGGTTATATTTAGATTAGAGATTCCCTGTGTAATTACTAAATTCCCCATCTTACACGTGCTTCTAATTTCCCAATTTATACTCTGCCCTGGACTATTACTATTGTTTGGTGGGTTTATTTTATATTCCACACCAACCCTCTATTTTTCATGTTTATTGCTGTTTCCTCACTCCGCCCAAACTGATTCTAATTTTTAACTTTCTGAGTCAATCTCCTTTCTCTTTAATGTCTTTATCTAATTTTCTTTTCAGAGCTACCCTTAATCATTTCACACATTCTGATAAAGTGCCTTTAGTTTGGACTCCTAATTTTCCCTGATGTCACCTTAGTCACCAATGCCCTTTTAACTTTGTTACTCTCAGAGAATAAAGAAAATTATAGCACAGGAACCAGGCCTTCGGCCCTCCAAGTCTGCACCTACCATGCTGCCCCCCCTTAACTAAAACCCCTGATGCTTCCGGGGACCATATCACTCTATTCCTATCTCATTCATATACTTATCAAGGTGCCCCTTAAAAGTCACTATATCCGCTTCCACTACCTCCTCCAGCACCCACTACTTTCTGTGCAAAAATTCTGCCTCATACATCTCTTTTAAAACTTGCTCTTGCACCTTAAACCTATACCCCCTAGTAACTGACTCTTCCACCCTGGGGAAAAGCTTCTGACTATCATAGAATATAGAACATTACAGCGCAGAACAGGGCCTTCGGCCTTCAATGTTGTGCCGACCAATTATGAAAAAAGCAATGACCCTCCAAACTAAACCATTCCCTTCTCTTCCATAAACTTATCAACTCACCTCTTAAACGCCACCAAACTTGGTGCATCTACAACTGCTGCAGGCAGGGCATTCCACTCCCTAACCACCCTCTGGGTAAAGGACCTACCTCTGTTTTCCGTCCTATAACTATCACCCCTTAATTTAAAGCTGTGTCCCCTCATCCTAGCTTTCTCCATCCTAGGAAAAAGGCTATCACTATCCACTCTGTCCATGCCTCTCATAATCTTGTAGGCTTCTATCAGGTCTCCCCTCAACCTTCATTGCTTCAGTGAGAACAAATCAAGTTTCTCCAACCTCTTCTCATAGATAATGCCCTCTGTATCAGACAATATCCTAATAAATCTTTTCTGCACCTTCTCCAAAGCTTCCACATCCTGCTGGTAATGTGGCGACCAGAATTAAACATTACAATCCAAGTGTGGCCTAACTAAGGTTCTACAAAGCTGCAACATGACTTGCCAATGTTTAAATTCAATACCCTGGCCAATGAAGGCAAGCATGCTATATGCCTTCTTGACTACCTTCTCCACGTGCATGTCCACTTTCAGTGACCTGTATACCCAGATTTCTCTGTCTATCAATACTCTTAAGGATTCTGCCATTTACTGGATATTTCCTGTCCATATTAGACCTTCCAAAATGCATTACCTCACATTTGTCCAGATTAAACTCCATCTGCCATCTCTGCCCAAGTCTCCAACTGACAAACATCCCCTGATGGCCATCATTACTATCCGTAAATCCACCAATGTTTGTGTCATCCATCAACCTACTAACAATCTAATTACATTTTCCTCCAAATCATTTTTATATACTACAAACAGCAAAGATCCCAACACTGATCTCTGAGTAACACCACTTGTCACAGCCCTCGATTTAGAAACACACCCTTCCACTGCTACATTGTCTTCTTTGACCGAGCTAGTTTTGTACCCTCCTTGCCAGCTCACCTCGAGACTCTCAATGCTTCTTCCTGACCAACTCGACATATCTTTATGGCAAAATATTGTTCTGCTCCTCAATCTTGACATATCGCTTGCTGCTTTTGAAAATTCATGGAACAGATGGATACAGACCAAGGGCAGACGGAGGACATTAGTTTAATTTGGTGTCATGTCCAGCACAACATCATGGACTGAAGGGCCTGTTCCTGTGCTGCACTGTTCTATTATTCTTAATATTTCCTGACTGTAAAAGTGGGTGATATCACTACCTGATGAATCATCATCCATCTTCACCTGCAGGTCAATGAGGAAGTCTGTACTTCCTCATCAGAATCCCATTTTTAATATAACAGCATTCCAGAACTCCTTCTGCTTCAGCTCTGGTTTGAGCCAATTGCATCACTTTAATGCCAGGAGTGTAGTAAATAAGGTAGGTGAGCTTAGGGCGTGGATTGCTGCTTGGGAGTGTAATGTGGTGGCCATTACAGAGACTTGGTTGTCTCAGGGACAGGACTGGGTACTTCAGGTGCCGGGATTCAGATGCTTCAGGAGTGACAGGGTTGGGGGCAAAAGAGGAGGTGGTGTGGCACTGTTGATCAGGCACAGTGTCATGGCTGTAGAGAAGGTGGAAGACGTGGAGGGAATGTCTACGGAGTCTCTGTGGGTGGAAGTTAGGAACAGCAAAGGGTCGATAATTTTGCTGGGTGTATTCTATAGGCCGCCTAATAGCAACAGGGAACTTGAGGTGCAGATAGGGAAACAGATCTTAGACAGATGTAGAAATAACAGGGTTGTCATGATGGGAGATTTCAATTTCCCAAACATCGACTGGAATATCCCAAGGGTAAGGGGTTTGGATGGCAAGGAGTTTGTTAGGTGTGTTCAGGAAGGTTTCCTGACACAGTACGTGGAAAAGCCTACGAGAGGAGAGGCTGTACTTGACCTGGTGCTAGCTAATGAGCCAGGGCAGGTGTCGGATCTCACAGTAGGTGAGCATCTTGGGAATGGAGATCATAATTCTATCTCTTTCACGATAGCAATGGAAAGAGATAGGATCAGGCAGGCTAGGAAGGTGTATGTCTGGAGTAAGGGGAAATATGAAAACATTAGGCAGGTAATTGGATGTATAAACTGGAAGGAGGCATTCTTGGGGAAGAGTATAGAAGGAAAGTGGTGGATATTCAAGAATGTTTGTCTGGGGCACTGCAAGACAACGTTCCGAGGAATCAAGGAGGTTCTGGTAGGACGCAGGAACCGTGGTGTATGAAGGTTGTGGTGAACCTAGATAGGAAGAAAAAAAAATGGTATATAGAAGGTTCAGAGAGCTAGGAGATGTTAGGGATCTAGAGGAGTATAAGGTGTGTAGAAGGGAGCTTAAAAAGGAAATCAGGAGAGCCAGAAGGGGTCATGAGAAGGCCTTGGCTGGTAAGATTAAGGAGAATCCCAAGGCCTTCTACAAATATGTGAAAAGTAAAAGGATGAGAAGAGAAGGGATAGGGCCTATAAAAAGTGAAGGGGGAAAAGTCTGTGTGAATCTGGAAGAAATAGCAGAGGTGCTTAACGAGTACTTTGCCTCGGTATTCACAGTGGAAAGTGAACTTGGAGATTGCACTGCAGATTTGAGGCATATGGAAAAGATTGAGTATGTGGATGTTAGGAAAGACGATGTGTTAGACCTGTTAAATTCTATCAAGATAGACAAGTCGCCGGGACCGGATGGGATGTACCCCAGGTTATTGTGGGAGGTGAGGGAAGTGGTTGCAGAGCCCCTGGCGATGATATTTGCGTCGTCCATGGAAACGGGAGAGGTTCCGGAGGATTGCGGATGTGGTTCCTATCTTTAAGAAAGGGAACAGGGACAGTCCAGGAAATTACCGACTGGTGAGTCTGACTTCAGTGGTCGGTAAGCTGATGGAGAGGCTTCTGAGGGATAAGATTTATGAACATTTGGAGAAGTTCGGACTGATTAGAAATAGTCAGCATGGTTTTGTCAAGGGCAGGTCATGCTTTACGAGCCTAGCTGAGTTCTTCGAAAATGTGACTGAACACATTGACGAAGGAAGAGCGGTGGACGTAGTGTACATGGACTTTAGCAAGGCGTTTGATAAGGTCACCATGCAAGGCTTCTGGAGAAGATGAGAGGGCATGGGATCCAAGGGGCTTTGGCCTCGTGGATCCAGAACTGGCTTGCCAGCAGAAGGCAGAGAGTGGTTGTGGATGGGTCTTGTTCTGCATGGAGGTCGGTAACCAGTGGAGTGCCCCAAGGATCTGTTCTGGGACCCCTGCTGTTTGTCATTTTCATAAATGACCTGGATGAGGAAGTGGAGGGATGGGTTAGTAAGTTCGCCGACGATACAAAGGTCGGTGGTGTTGTGGATGGTCTGGAGGGATGCCAAAAGTTGCAGCGGGACATAGACAGGATGCAAGACTGGGCGGAGAAGTGGCAGATGGACTTCAACGCAGATAAATGTGTAGTGGTCCATTTTGGCAGGAATAATGGGATGAAGGAGTACAATATAAGGGGTAGGAGTCTTAGCTGTGTTGTAGAGCAGAAGGATCTCGGGGTCCGGGTCCATAGGACTCTTAAATCAGCCTCGCAGGTGGAGGAAGTGGTCAAGAAGGTGTATGGTGTACTGGCCTTCATTAATCAAGGAATAGAGTTTAGGACTCAGGAGGTAATGATGCAGCTCTATAAGACTTTTGTCAGAGTCTTGCCACTTGAGTATTGTGCGCAGTTCTGGTCGCCTCATTATAGGAAGGATGTAGAGGCTATTGAGAGAGTGCAGAGGAGATTTACAAGGATGCTGCCTGGATTGGGAGGCAGGCCTTATGAAGATAGGGACTCTTCTCACTGGAGAGATGTAGGTTGAAAGGCAACCTGATAGAGGTTTATAAAATCTTGAGAGGAACAGATAGGGTGGACTCTCAGACTATTTCCCTGAGCTGAAATGGTCACTACGAGAGGACATAGATTTAAGGTGCAGGGAAGCAAATACAGAGGAGATGTTAGGGGTAAATTTTTCACTCAGAGGGTGGTGAGTGAACGGAATCGGCTGCCATCGGAGGTTATTGGGGCAAACTCACTGGGGTCTTTTAAAAGACTTCTGGATGAGTTTATGGAAACGAATAGGATAGGGGGTTATAGATAGATCTGTGGATTGGTAGATGTGATAGGCGCAAGTCGTGGGCCGAAGGGCCTGTTTGTGCTGTATTGTTCTATGTTCTAATGTTTACCTAACTCTGGAACAGCTTGCTGAGTTTCAAACAGCAAAGACTTAACACTTCCGCCAGATTAACCAAATCCCTAAAGAAAGTTTCAGATAGCCAAATACATTTGTACTGTCAATTCTAGCTTCAATGATGGAATTTGTCCAGCCATTGTCTGGAGCACCATACAAGAAAGAAAAATTTCTGGAATATTTTCCTGCAACTGCTCTGTCTCCTTGATTCCACTTGGTCTTTCTGCAATTACTGGAGAAGCTACTACTTCGACCCATCCAGATCATTTCCAAAGAGTAAATCAACTCCGTCTGCAGGCAAGCTACGAACAACTCCTACAGTTACTGATCCAGGCATTAGGTTACACTCCAAGTGCACTGATATTCTCCACCAATGCCATTCACTAAAACCTGGGAATTTAGTGAACTCTGGTGGAAAAGTCCTTCCCTACCTGAGTCAACAAGTCTGGGTAAGCCTTGTGTCACTATAGGTTCACTTGAGGGATAGGTAGTTACTTTTCCTTTTGACAAGAGTTGCCTGTAGCATTCAGGTGACTTGTTCACCATCCCCGCACACAGACTGTTTATATTTAGTTTTACACCTGCAGTCAGAGCTACAGCTTGGTATGTAATTCTTTAGTTTGGGTCCCTTTCTCTCTAGCAATCTTGTGTATTCCAATAAATACCACAGATTTACCTTGTGACTTTCAGCAATTCACATAAAGGTTCACCTTATAACAATTCACTTTATAACAATGGAACACTTAGACCTTCAGACATCCCTCCTATCCTCAGAACTTCCCTTTCTAGTCTGACAAAGAGATTCTAATACATTCCCAGCTGTTTCTTTACATCCCTGGCTACCTGCCTTCCTGTCACTTTCCATCTTCTATCCTTCTCAGATTTGGTTTTATGGATAAATTCGTAATCATCAGCCATCTCAGTTTCTTCTCTAGCTGTTAAAACTCTCTCTCTGAGATCGGGAGAGAAAAAAATTTAAAATTCCAGCAGGGGAATTATTTCCCTAAGAATTTCATACTTGGCTTCTATCTTTAATGCTTGTATCCAATGATCAAAGTTAGTTTGCTTTCCCATCTCAAATTCCATACAAGTCTGTCCAGGCTATTTCCAGAGATTCTGAAATTTCAGCCTATAAGCTTCAAGGACCAATTCAAAAGCAACAGGAATAGTCTTTTTTGACATCTTATAATCTGTTGAAGGCACTTCATGAGCTACTTTACAAAAGCAGTGTTCAATTTTTGTTTTGCCAGCCATCTGCCCAGCTACCTTTTCAAAAGAATGAAAAATGCATTTACGCCCCTTTCCTCAAACTTCATGAGGGCTTGCCCAAATTTAAAAGCTTTCCACTGAGTCCAGGATCTTCACATCAATATCTCCCTGCAACTAGTCTGTTGTTTTATTTCCAGCATTTTAAGCTGATATTCCTTTTCTACATCCTTTTTTTCCTCTCTGCCTTTCTGCTTGTCTCCTTTTAAATTCCTAATATAGACTCATTACTATCTCCTGCTTTTCCATTTTCTCCTTTGAAATGGTGTACTCTGCCTCTTCCTCACGTTCTTATCACTTTTCATTTGACCAAAATTCTAATTCTGACTGAAACCGTGTCCATGTAAATTTATCTCCTTCCGACTGCAAAGGCTCCTCTGGCTCTTTCATCTCCATATTCAGCATTTGGCTACTAGCTTTCGAAGCTCTGCTTTCTTAGCTTTCTCTCTAACTTCTACCTATCTCTTCCACCACAGCCACCTACTGTGCAATGATTAATATATTCAAGAATAGTAATCTAACCCAGGTTGCTTCAACAACTTACTTACATCAGAAGCAGCAATGTCAAATGCATGATGCCTCCTCCTGCAGTCCCCATTACAAATGCTAGCCTTCAGCCAATTTGATTCACAAACATATGATATCAAGAAGCAGCTGAAGACTGTCATAAAAAGCCATCTGGTTCACTAATGCTCTTTAGGGAAGGAAATCTGCCATTCTTACCCAATCTGGCCTAGAGGTAATCAAAAACCGGATCCTCAAAAACTTAGTTGACTCATAATTTTCTTCCACACTGGCAGCAAATCATTCAGTTTAAGAGAAATTTTATCGGACAACAAATGCTGACCCTGACAGTGACCCCCACATCCCATGAAGAAATTAAAATATAAAGATAATTCTGCAATAAGGGTCCATAGTGATATTTTATACATGACTTGGAGATGTCAGTGTTGGACTGGGATAAACCCAGTAAGAGGTCTCACAACACCAGGTTAAAGTCCAACAGGTTTATTTGGTAGCAAAAGCCCACTACCTTTTGGAGCACTGTTCCTTTGTCAAGTAACAGACAGCACGGTAGCACAGCAATTAACACTGCTGCTTCACAGCTCCAGGGACCTGGGTTCTATTCCCAGCTTGGGTCGTTGTCTGTGTGGAGTTTGCAAGTTCTCCTCATGTCTGCATGGGTTTTCTCCAGATACTCTGGTTTTCTCCAACAATTCAAAAATGTATGGGTTAGGTTGATCAGCTATGCTAAAAATTGCCTCTTAGTGTCCTGAGATGTTTAAGTTAGAAGGATTAATGGGTGGATATGGGGATAGGGCATGGATGGGATTGTGGTCAGTGCAGACTTGATGGGCCAAATAGCCTCTTTCTGCACTGTAGGGTTTCTGATTCTACGTAACTTACCTGACGAAGAAGCAACATTCCAAAAGCTAGTAGCTTTTGCTACCGAGTAAACCTGTTGGACTTTAACCTAGTGTTGTAAGACTTCTTACTGTTTTATTTATAGAGAGATGTCCTTTCCCAGCGGATGGTAGGAAGAGGCCAAACTTTGTGAGCAAACAGCCATGGTTGGAAACTGCAGCGGAAGTGATTAGCAAGGGTGTGTCACAAGGATGCTGCCTGGATTGAGAGGCAGGTCTTATGAAGATAGGTTGAGGGAGCTGGGACTCTTCTCACTGGAGAGACGCAGGTTGAGAGGCAACCTGATAGAGGTTTATAAAATGTTGAGAGGAATAGATAGGGTGGACTCTCAGATACTATTTCCCCGAGCTGAAATGTCGCTACAAGAGGACACATTTAAGGTGCAGGGAAGCAGGGATGTTAGGGGTAAGTTTTTCACTGAGGGTGGTGAGTGAATGGAATTGGCTGCCGTCGGAGGTTGTTGAGGCAAACTCGCTGGGATCTTTTAAAAGACTTCTGGATGAGTATATAGAAACGAATAAGATAGGGGGTTATAGATAGGTCTGTGGATTGGTAGATGTGATCGGCGCAACTCGTGGGCCGAAGAGCCCGTTTGTGCTGTATTGTTCTATATTCTATGAAAAATATTTGAATGAGCTTCCCAGGGCAGGGAAAGTGTGTGGAGTGTCATTATCAAATACAAACTCAGTGTCACCCTCACATCACCAGCCTCTCGCCGCAGATGCTGTGGGTCATTCCGAATGCCGCCAAAATAACGATGCAACCTCGCCGCGCGGCTGCATACGGCTAAACACGAGGCCAAGCGCATGCGCTAAACCAACACCGGGCAGCGATTCGCATGCGTGGAACGGGTGCCGCCTCGTGCCTGGACCAACGGTCACTGAGGGTCTTTCTCTCCGCCCCCTGGACTCTAGCCTGTCTCTCCGCCCGCAGCTCAGTCCTCGGGACCCACATTAACTTCCGTGAAGCCGAAAGCACTTAAGCGGAACGGACGGAGCGAAACCCGGGAGCTGCCAGGATTGATTCACAAAATCATGATGTCAAGAAGCAGCTGAAGATGTCTCGACATTGGAATGGCGGTTTGGAGAACAGGACACGTGATTGGTGAACAAGCCACGCCCCTTTCAATGCAATCATTCATAGAGACGGAGGAAAAGACTCTGACCGTTGGTGGAGGCGAGATGGGTGCCACCGGTTTTACGCATGCGCATCGCTGCCCAGTGTTGGGTTAGCGCATGCGCTAGGTGTCGTGTTTAGCAATTTGCGTCTGCGCGGCAACATTGGATCGCGATATTGGCGGCGTTCAGAATGGCCTATAGCAGCTTGGAGATCAGGGCACGTGACCGAACAACAGGCTCCGCCCTTTCAATGCAATCAATCGCAAGATTCCCTCTCTGAATAATACAGCCAATCATTGAAGAGCCCTCCGGTTGTACAGCCAATCATAGAACTCCTAACCCCATATCAAAAGGGGTAGAGCTTGTTAACTTGGCCCCATTTCAGAAACTTTGGATGAAGTGGAACTATGAGAAGGAGAGTGTAGAGCTTCTAAAGGACACTGACTGTTGGTCAATGGGCAGTCAGAGGCTGGATGAAGTGCTGAATAAAGAAATGTGTTTAATTTTAGTAGGGAGAACTTGGCGAGTTAATTTAAAATAGAGCACAACTGTTAAAGGGATGTAAGAGCAGAAACACCTGGATGTATATGAACATAAGCCATTGAAGGAGGAGGGACAGATTGAGAGATTGGTTAATAAAGCCTATGGTATACTGGGCTTTATGCATAGGTGGATCAAGTACAAGAGCAAGGAGGATATATTAACAAAAACAGAAAATTTTATCTCTGAAGAGATAATGGAGTTAATTCTAGAATTCCTATGATGCAGAAGAAGGTCATTCAGACCATCAGGTCTGCACCAACCACAATCTCACCTAGGCCCCATCCCCGTATACTTACCCTAGCTAGACCCTGACACGAAGGCATAATTTAGCATAATCAATCCACCTAACCTGCATATTTTTGGACTGCGGGGGAAACTGGAGCACCCGGAGGAAACCCATGAAGACTTTGGGAGCACATGTAAACTCCATACATACAGTGACCCAAGGCCAGAGTTGAACCCAGGTCCCTAGCGCTGAGGCAGCAGTACTAACCACTGTGCAACCATGCCATCCACAAATGTTTCGCATTTAATGTTTTGAATCTGGATAACCGTTCATCAGAACTGGCTACATTAAACTTTGTATAAAACTCTAGTTTGTCCTCAGTTGGAGTATTGAGCCCAGTTCTGGATGCCACACCTTATGATGAAGCTGAATGCATTGAATAAGAGAAAGTGTGTGAAGCATCCATGAGAACAGTTCCAGGATTGAAGAGGTACAGGTATGAAGATAGATCGGAATATTTTACTTGAAGAAAAAAAAGCTGAGAGGAAATTTGATAGAGGTATTCATCAGGGATTTGGCTAGAGTAGTTAGAATCTTGTAAAAAGATTGCAAAGACAGTTAAAGTAAGTGGCAGGAGAAGGAAAACAAAACGAGAAAAACTTTGTAATGTAACAAGTGGTTAATGTCTGGCGTGCACTGCTTGAGTGCAGTGGAGGCAGATTCAATCGAAGCATTGAAGGCAAAATTGAACTGTTAGCTGAAAAAGTTGAATGTGTAAAAGATTTCATTATGCACCGTAATGATTCTGTGATCGCTGGATCAGTCACTGGGCTCCTCAGTAATACAGCTAGCCATTCACTGGGCTGCTCTTCCAATAATACATGTTTTGCTGCTTTAAGCCCCTGTATACACCAACACCCATGCTTCCTTGCAAGTTAAAATTCTTCTATTCCTGTCAGCATAGCGTTATTGGAGAAGTTTGGAGGCTTTCAAAGAAACAGTAACTGGATAGGACGCACTTTGTATATTTTGGACATTACATTGCACAATAAGTTCAATTATACAGCAGTGCTGATATATTGTGGTGTGACTATTGGGTGCACAGGAGGACGCATTAACTGGAGAGATGCCGAGGTTGCAGGAGGCTGTTACAGAGTCTATAGATACAGCTCCTTCACTTCTTAGAAAAGCAGTTCAATAGACTGAGGTTCTTACTTCAGGGCTGTAGACATTTGCAGCTCCCCAAAAGAAGACCTGCTGCCTGTTGGACGTGATGAACTAAGCATTATCAGTGACTGAAAATCCTAATTTCTTCCAGAACTTTACTGGGACGTTACTGGAGACATAGTAGTCTTAATATATAGTGGACTACACATAAATACATCAGGCAGCTGATTGATAAATTGCCAATTTGACAGTTATGTAAAGCTTCCCTGTGATGAACCAGAATAATTGGGCTCTTGGATTTTTCTCTGTCTGGAATTCCCCAAGCACAAGATGTGCTAGATTGAGGTCTTGTACAGTGCAGAGTGTCCCCTGAGATAGAATCCGTGGGTTTGAGTCCCAGTCAGGATTTGATAGCCACGGAAGATGTGTTAATAATGTGGCCGAACATGTTTATTGTCAACCTGAAAATCCTTCCAACATACCAATGACAAGTAGTAAAAGTTTAAAGTTTATTTTATTAGTGTCACAAGTAGGCTTACATTAACACTGCAATGAAGTTACCGTGAAAATCTAGAGTAAGAATGGGAGGGATTCCTGGTCAACTACACAACGAAAAGAGTGTTTGATCATTGCTCCAGACTACAACATGCAAACTCTCTGAGACAAAGGCTCTGTGAACATGTTCTATGCACTTGTATTTTCAACAGAAAAGGCTAGAAGGATGAAGATGCTTTTCAGTGCTGTTCATTGTGCATCCAATGAACAGACAAAGTCAACAGGTCCACAGACACAACAGAAATACACAAATAGTTGAGAACAGCTGAGAGTATGAGCACCCCTGCTACAATCAGGAGTATTATCCATCATGTGGAGTACGTGTGAAACCACAAGAGGTTAATGCAACTGTGCTCCAGATTCTCTGGGAACTGTCATGAGTCATTCATTCCCACTGTGACAGCACAACATCCTAGACCAGCTCAGCAGACTTTAGCGTTGAATGAAAGGAGGAGATGAGGAAATGAAGGAGAGATTCTGCTGCAAGCTGACTGGGTAGACGCTTCTTCCTCTGTTATCCATGGTCTGTGTACAATGCTCCTGCTGCTCTCCTGTTCACCTACCTCTTCATGAGAGCTTCAGGTTTCTTCCTCCCATTGCTGGAGAAACGTTTTCCCTTCCTGCTCTCGTCTGCACCCAGCAATAATTCCAAAGATGTGTGAAAAGAAAAATAAAAAGATTGGTGAAGATAAATGCAGGTCTTTTACAGTCAGAAATAGGGGAATTTATAATGGGGAATAAAGAAATAGCTGACATATCTTACAGAATTCGCTGGACTCCGGGAAAGTGCCGGAAGATTGGAAAATGGCTAATGTTACGTCGCTGTTTAAAAAAGGTAGCAGACAGAAGGCAGGGAATTGTAGGCTGGTTAATTTAACATCTGTAGTAGGAAAAATGCTTGAATCTGTCGTCAAAGCAGAAATAATGAAGCACCTGGATACGAACTGTTTGATCAAGCAGACATAGCACGGATTTGTGAAGGGGAAGTCGTGCTTGATGAATTTATTGGAGTTCTATGAGGAGGTGACTAGTGCAGTAGATAGAGGGGAACCAGTGGATGTGGTGTTTTTGGATTTCCAAAAGGTTTTTGATAAAGTGCCTCACAAAAGATTGCTGCAGAAGGTTAAGGTGCAGGGAGTCGGGGGTAGGGTGTTAGACTGGATAGAGGATTGGTTGTCTAATAGGAAGCAGAGGGTAGGTATTAATGGGTGCTATTCTGATTGGCAGCTGGTGACTAGTGGAGTGCCCCAGGGATCGGTGCTGGGGCCTCAACTATTTACCATTTACATAGATGATCTGGAGGAAGGGGCTGAGTGCAGGGTGATGAAATTTGCTGATGACACGAAGATGAGTGGAAAAGCAAATTGCGTGGAGGGTGTGGAAAGCCTGCAGAGGGATCTGGATAGGTTGAGTGAGTGGGCGAGGACCTGGCAGATGGAATATAATGTTAGCAAGTGTGAGGTTATCCACTTTGGTAGAATAATGGTAGGAAGGATTACTATTTAAATGGCGAAAAGCTGCAGCATGCGACGGTGCAGAGGGACCTGGGGGTCCTTGTGCACGAATCGCAAAAACACAGTATGCAGGTGCAGCAGGTGATCAAGAAGGCGAATGCAATGTTGGCCTTTATAGCTAGGGGGATAGAATATAAAAGTAGGGAGGTACTGTTGCAGCTGTATAGGGTACTGGTGAGGCTGCAGTCGGAGTACTGTGTGCAGTTTTGGTCGCCGCATTTGAGGAAGGATATATTGGCCTTGGAGGGGGTGCAGAGAAGGTTTACTATGCTGATACCGGAGATGAGGGCGTGGGAAAGACTGAATAGGCTAGGTTTGTATTCTTTGGAGTTTAGAAGGCTGAGAGGGAATCTTATAGAGACGTATAAGATAATATGTATGGATAGGGTAGAGGTTGATAGACTCTTCCCGCTTAGCAAAGATAGCAGGACTTGAGGGCACAGCCTCAAGATTTGTGGGGGGAGTGAGCGTGCGGTTCAGATCAGAGTTGCGGAGGAGTTTCTTCACGCAAAGGGTGGTAAATCTTTGGAATTCTCTTCCATGATGAGGTGGTGGAGGCTTCCTTGTTAAATATGTTCAAGCCAAGAGCAGATAGGTCTTTGATTGACAAGGGAATTAAGGGTTACGGGGAGAAAGCGGGAAAGTGCTACTGAACCACTACAGATCAGCCACGATCTTATTGAATGGCGGTGCAAGCTCGAGGGGCTGAATGGCCTACTCCTGCTCCTATTTCTAATGTTCTTATATGTTTTGACCAGCTAAATACATTGTCCCTATCTTCATAGTTGAGGATACCAGCATACCAGATAGCATACCAGAAATGTTGGGAAACTGAAGGAAATCAGTATTAGGAGGGAAATGGTGTTGGGGAAATTGAGGGATTTGAAGGCCAGTAAATCCCCAGGGCCTAATAATCTAAATAACAAAGTACTTAAGGAAATGGCCCTCGAAATAGTTCTTTGGCCCATCACACCTGTTCCAGTTAAAAACAAACACCTTACTATTCTAATTCGATTTTCCAGCATTTGATTCATAGCCTTGTAAGCCTTTTGATTTGATTTGATTTATAATTGTCATATGTATTAGTATGCTAATTAATATTTTTCTTGTATGCTATACAGATAAAGTTCTCTTCATAGAGAACAAGAGACTGCAGAATGTAGTGTTACTGTCACAGCTAGGGTGTAGAGAACAAGCAACTTAATATAAGGTAGGTCCATTCAAAAGTCTGATGGCAGCAGGGAAGAAACTATTCTTGAGTTGGATGGTATGTGCCCCCAGACTTTTGTATCTTTTTCCCGAAGAAGGTGGAAAGTAGGCCTGAGGTGTGTGGGGTCCTTAATTATGCTGGCTGCTTTTCAGAGACAGTGGGAAGTGTAGACAGAGGCAATAGATGGGAGCCTGGTTTGCATGATGGATTGTGCTACATTCTCAACCTTTTGTAGTTTCTTGTGGCCTTGGGCAGAACAGAAACCATACCAAGCTATTATACAACTGAAAGAATGCATTCTGTGGTACGTCTATAAAAGTTGGTGAGAGTCATAGCTTACATGCCAAATTTCTTTAGTCTTCTGAGAAAGTAGAGGTATTCGTGGGCTTTCTTAACTATAGTGTCGACATGTGGGAAGACTAGAACAGGTTGTTGGTGATGTGGATACCTAAAAACTTGAAGCAATCAACTAATTTCTACTTTGTCCCCGTTGATGTAGACAGGGGCATTTTCTCCACTATGTTTCTTGAAGTCAATGACAATCTCTTTCATTTTGTTGGCATTAAAGGAGAAATTATTGTCGTCGCACAAGTTCACCTGATTCTCTATCTGTTTCCTGTACTCTGTCTCATCATTGTTTAAGATTTAGCCCACTATGGTGGTGGTATCAGTAAACTTGAAAATCAGGTTGGAGGAGAATTTGACCATACGGTCATAGGAATGTAAGAAGTATAGTAGGTGCCTGAGAGCAGAGTCTTGTGGGGCACTAGTGTAGAGAATGATTGTGGAGGAGGTGTTGTTGCCTATTCTTACTGATTGTGGTCTGTGGATTAGGAAGTTCAGGATCCAGTCGCAAAGAGAGGAGCCAAGTTCCAGGCCCCAGAGTTTGGAAATGAGTTTGCTGGGAATAATGGTGTTGAAGTCTGAGATGTAGTCAATAAATAGAAATCTAACATAGGTGTCTTTGTTATCTAGGTATTCCTTGGCAAAACAAGTGCACATCTAAATGCTTCTTAAATGTTATGATTGTCACTTCCTCCATCACTCTTGCAGTTAGTGAGTTCAAGACTCTCATCATCATCTGGTTGAAAAAGTTATTCCTCACATCCCCTTAAATCTCTTGCCCTCATCTTAAATTTAGCGCCCAATCTTTGATCTCTCCAGCGAGGGGAAAAGTTTCTTCCTGTCTATTCTATCCATGCCCCTCATAATCTTATATATTGCAATCACATCCCCTCCCAATCTTCTGAGCTCCAAGGAAAACAATGCCAGTCTATCCAATCTCTTTTCACAACCAAAAGTGTCCAGCCCAGACCACATCCAGGTAACTTTGCAGTGCTATCACATCCCTCCAATAATGTGGATTCCAGAACTGCAAACAATACTCTAGCTGTGGCCTAACCAACATTTCATTTAGCTCCAACGTAACCACCTCATTCTTAAACTCTATCCCTCGGCTAATAAAGGCAAGTATACCATATGCCTTCTTAACCACTTTATCCACCTGTCTTGCTACCTTAAGGGACCAGTGTACACGCAGACCAAGGTCCGTCTGATCCTCTGTTTCCCAGGATGTTGCTATTCATCATGTCTTGTTGCATCACCTCACACTTATCCGAACTGAATTCCATTTGTCACTGATAAGCCCATCTGACCAGCCCATCTATATCGTCCTATAAGCTAAGGTTATCCTCCTCACTATTTATCACTCTACCAATTTTTGTACCATCTGCTACCTTACTGATCAACTTTCTTACATTTAAGTCTAAATTGTTTATATGAATCACAAATTGCAAATGCGTGAGGGAGCACATTTTACATAGAAGAACAGCAAAAAGGAAGCTACACATCTTAAAAGCTATGATTTTAAAGTGGAAGATAAGAATTTTCTAAAGACACAAATGAACAGACTTCACAGCAAAATAATAACATTTGAACCGCCAAATTGTGCACAGAAAAAATTTACTTGTAGCAATAAAGCGAATCAGTTAACCTGTTTTAGTCATACTAGTAGTAAATTGGATAGACACTGGCTCAATGGAAGAACTCAGTAAGAATTTAGCAACACCAATTATTAATCCAACCGATTTATTTGATAGTAAAATAGCGAGCTTTCAACACTCCTGTGTCTTCATCAGGCAAGTGCAGTGTTCTGGTCTGACCAGAACACTGCACTTGCCTGATGAAGACACGGGAGTGTTGAAAGCTCGCTATTTTACTATCAAATAAATCGGTTGGATTAATAATTGGTGTTGCTAAATTCTTACTGAGTTCTTACCACTCCAATCCAACGCCGGCATCTTTACATCAATGGAAGAACCCAGAGAGTGGTTGTGGATGATTGCTTCTCTGATGGATGCCTGTGACTAATGGTGTGCCGCAGGGATTGGTGTTGGGTCCGTTGTTCTTTGTCATCTATATCAATGATCTGGATGATAATGTGCTAAATTGGATCAGCAAATTTGTTAATGATACAAAGATTGGAAGTATAGTGGATAGTGAGGAAGATTTTCAAAGCTTGCAGAGGGATTTAGACCCACTAGAAAAATGGGCTGAAAAATGGCAAATGGAATTTAACGCAGACAAATGTGAAGTATTGCACTTTGGAAGGATAAACCAAAGTAGAACATATAGGGTAAATGGTAGGACTCTGAAGAGTGCAGATGAACAGAGGAATTTGGAAAAGTAGGTACAGAACTCCCGAAAAGTGACGTCACAGGTAGATAGGGTTGTAAAGAGTGCTTTTGGTACATTGGCCTTTATAAATCGGAGTATCGAGTATAAAAGTTGGATTGTTATGGTAAGGTTATATAAGGCACTGATGAGGCCAAATTTAGAGTATTGTGTACAGTTTTGGTCACCTGGTTACAGGAAGGATGTAAATAAGATTGAAAGAATGCAAAGAAGGTTCACAAGGATGTTGCCAGGACTTAAGAAGCTGAGTTACAGAAAGAGGTTGAATAGGTTAGGACTTTATTCCCTGGCACGTAGAAGAATGAGGGGAGATTTGATAGAGGTGTATAAGATTTCGATGGATATAGACTGAATGCAAGCAGGCTTTTTCCTAAAGGGCATGAGTTAAGGGTGAAAGGAGAAAAGTTTAAAGGGAATATTGGGGGGGGTTTCTTCATGCAGAGAATGATGGGAGTGGAATGAGCTGCCAGATAAAGTGGTAAATGAGGGTCACTTTTAACATTTAAGAAAAACTTGGACAGGTATGAGAGGATGTGGAGGGACATGGTCCAAGTGCAGGTCAGTGGGACTAAGCAAAAAATGGTTCGGCACAGACAAGAAGGATCAAAAGGCTTGTTTCTGAGCTATAAATTTTCTATGGTTCTATGGTTCTGGTGAAAATGGAATATTTCACTTCAAAAAGGACAGTGAATGTGGCTTATTTGGACTTTCTAAAGGCTTTTGACAAAGTGCCACTTAAGAAATTAGATTGCAAGATAAAAATTCATGGAATTGGGTATTTATTAAGATGGATAGAAAACTGGTTTGCAGATGAGAAACAAAGAGCAGGCATAATTTTTTTCCCCAAATGACAGGCAGTGACTAATGGGGTACCACAGGGATTAGTGCTAGGACCAACTATTCCCAACATATATTAATGATTTAGATGAGGGACTTAAACTTAATATCTCCAAATTTGCAGATAACATAAAGCTGGTGAACAAGATGCAGAGATGCTTCAGTGTGATTTGGACAAGCTGACTGAGTGGGCAAATGGCAGATGCAATATAATGTGGATAAATGAGATTTTATCCACTTTGGTAGGAAAAACAGCAAAGCAGATTATTATACTTACAATTCTAATTATTAGAAATTATATATAATAATGATTATAAATTGAGAGAGGGAAATGTGCAGCAAGACCTGAGTGTCCTCTTACACCAATTGCTGAAGGTGAGCATATAAGTGTAACAGGTAGTAAAGAAGGCAAAAGGTATGTTGGCCTTCACAGAGAATGGATTTGAGTACAGCAATAGGGATGTCTTGCTGCAATTATACGGAACCTTACTGAGACTACATCTGGAATATTGCGAGAGTTTGGGCTTCTTATCTGAGGAAGGATGTTCTAGAGGGAGTGCAGCAAATCTTTACCAGACTGATTCTTGGGATGGCAGGACTGATGAATGAGGAGAAATTGAGCCGGTTAGGATTATATTCGCTGGAGTTTAGAAGAATGAGGGGGGATCTCTAGAAACTTATAAAATTCTAACATGACTAGACAGGGTAGATGCAAGAAGGATATTTCCGATGGTGGGGCAGCCCAGAACCAGGGGTCACAGTCTGAGCGTACAGAATAAACCATTTAGGACTGAGTTAAGGACAAATTTCTTCATCCAGAAAGTGGTAAGCCCACAAAACAGTTGAAGATAAAACATTGTATGTCTTCAATAAGAAGTTAGATACAGCTCTTGAGGTGAAAGGATCAAAGGATACGAGGGAAGGCAGGAGCAGGTTACTGAGTTGTATGATAATGAATGGTGGAGCAGGCTCTAGGGCTGATTGGCAATTACTTCTCCTATTTTTGTAGAATAAGAGCAGCATCTAGATCTCAAAATATTCTTCAACTTCATTTCCAGTTTCCATCCTTTCATTGCCTTCACCTGGTCCATCTCAGACAATTCCCTTTCCTT
Organism: Sphyrna mokarran; assembly: GCA_024679065.1. Taxonomy (NCBI): domain Eukaryota; kingdom Metazoa; phylum Chordata; class Chondrichthyes; order Carcharhiniformes; family Carcharhinidae; genus Sphyrna; species Sphyrna mokarran. The sequence goes on from JAGIQG010000013.1 coordinate 68,952,697, forward strand.
GAACTTTCTGTCTTCATTTCTGGCAATAGACTATTTATCAATATCCATTACAAACCTTTTGACTCTCATAATGATCTGACTACAGCTCTTCATAGCCTATATCCTGTAAGAACTCTGACCCATTCTCTCGGCTCCTTCGCCTCCATTGCATTTGTTCCAATGATGCTACTTTCCAAACTGGTGCTTGTAATATATGCTCCTTTTTCCTCAACTGTGGATTCCCATCGATGGTTGTTGACAGGGCTCTCAACAACATGCAGTCCATCTCCCGTGCCATGACCTTCACTCCCTCCCAGAGGAAGAATAGAGTTCCCCTTGTTCTCACATTTCAACCCACCAGCCTCTGCATGCAAAGCATAATCCTTCACCATTTTCGTCAACTCCAGCATGATGCCACTACCAAACATATCTTCTCTTCACTCCCATTGTCAACATTCCACAGACACTGTTCCTCCAGGATAACCTAGTCCAATCCTCCACTATACCCAATACCTCTCCTGTCACTCATGGCACCTTGCAATTGCAGAACATATAACACCTACCTCTTCTTATATGCTTACTATCCAAGATCCAAAATATTCATTCCAGGTTAAGCAACATTTCACTTGCTCTTCTTTCAATCTGGCCAATTGCATTCGCTGTTCTCAATGTGGCCTTTTATCAGAGAGACCAAACGTAGATTGGATGATTGTGCACAGACCAAAGATGCTCAGCAAAGCAATCAGAACCTTGACCTTCTGGTTGCTTGCCATTTTAACACACAGTCCTGCTCCCATGCCCACGTGTCTGTCCTTGGCCTGCTGCAATGTTGAGCTAGTGAACTCAACGCAAACTGGAGAACAGCATTTCATCTTCTGGCTAAACACTTCACAGCCTTCAGGTCTCAATATCGACTTCAACAACTTCAGATGATTAGCTCCACCCCACTTTGACCCCTTTGTTTTCATTCTTTTTTAATTTTTTCTACTGTTCTTTATCTTTTATTTCTTTATTGTCTTTCTTCATTTTCTTCCTCCCTACTTTTTCCATCTTACCTTTTCTCCCTTTTTGCTTCTCCTTTTCTAAATTTTACCTCTGTCCCATCCATTTCCCACTTCCCCCACATCTTCATCTGTCACAGTTTATCCTTTGATTTTAGCTTCTCTATCATTTGGCTAGTCACACACTTTACTCTCTCTATGGACTGCCATTAGCAGCCTTTTCCCCTGGTATCTGTGACTATGACTCATCTTTCATTCCCTCACCTTGAAGTATAAATATCTCCCACTCTATATCTTTTAGCTTTGGCAAAGGGTCATCTGGACTCAATGTCAGCTCTTTCCTCTCCTTATAAATGCTGCTAGACCTACTGAGATTTTCTAGCATTTTTTCTTTTGGTTTCAGATTCCAGCAGTAATTTGCTTTTATCCAATGGCACCCAGATTCCAATTCCAGTAGTCCCTTTAAATAAAGTTGAGACTATGGCCTTTGCTGGTCATCTTTAGTCGTGATTATGTGTGATTGCCTGAAGCTCAGGCCTGTAGAAAATTGGAGAATGTGTATCAGGAAAAGCCTAGACTTGAACTGAAGCTTTTTGGCTCCCCCTTGTGCCCAGAGCCCTGCTGTGCAGCTCTTTACTCTTAGCTGTTCGCAACCATTGATATTTTTCTGATCTGTCTTTGGACCCAAGCTGCTGATTCACTCTATGAATTGAAGAGTATCTTCATCCTTTTGTCTCTAGTTTTTCCTGTTGAAAGCACAAATGTGTTGCATAGAACTCTCATGTTTGCAGAGTCTTCATCCCAATAACACTGTCACGTTATTCCCACATAATCAGTTCAATGTGCTAGACAAAAACTGAAAATCAAGCGCTCACATTTTGTAAGTGTTTTGGGCTGATGATTGGGAGATTCAGATAAGTTTGATCTTCAAATTGAAGAATGTATTTATTCTGAGAGGATGTTCAAGTTCTGTGCACCATTTAGATTTACTTTTCCCTCATTAGAAAGTTTGCAGGTTTCAGGAAGGGCAGGTTTACTGTCAGGTCAGAAAGACCTCTTTCCTGGTGACTGAGGAAGAGTGTATGCCCTGGATGAAATTGGGAAATTTTATGCACAAGGCACCAGCTAGTTTAAACTTCAACTTCCCACAAATTGATTTGCATCATCACAATCATTTCTGAGAGCTGGAGCAATCAGGCAGTGCAATAGATTGTAATTGTTTCGTTTTTCCTTTTCTGTAAGTGGTTTTGAGATTGATTCACTTCTGTCACAATATTTGATCATTTATGCTGCTTTGCCTGTCTTTGTCTGAATTGCACCAATATAACAAGTTGACCTCTGGATCTTTTTTGAACTCTTGTATAGATAATTCTATTAGAAAATCCAAGACCTCAAATTTTGAACAGGCATCAGTTTCCAATTAGTAGATTCCAACTTCTGGTCACCTCTCCTGGAGTGTCAAGTGAGGCCTTTAGCAGGCTTCAAACTTCCAATCCATGACCAATTTAATAAGTTCAAGTAGACAAAGCAGAATGAAGAAAAATGTTCATGGAGAATTTACTGCTAAGTCTCTTGAAGAAAAAGATTTTCACTATCCTGAGCTTCAAACATGTATGGTTCTCCACTTGCCTTCTTGTTGTTTTAATGTTAATAAAACCAACTACAAGAAGAGTTGAAAGCCCCTGCATTATTCCAAAGAGTAAAAAGAGAATTTATGAAAACACTACAGAAACTAAGATTCTGGACCATTTGGGTCTTGGGGATCTCAGGTGGAGTTCTCTACCTTACAACAGTAGATTGGTTCAGGCAAAGCCAGACTTCACTGATGTCACATGGCAGTCCCATCTTTCTATCAAATAAGCCTGTCTCCAGAATGTGGAGCACAACTGCACTATCATCAAGTGACAGCTGGACTTATAGATTTGAAACTGAAAGCAACTTAGCACGAAGTAAAGATTCTATCACAGCTGTAAATCTGAAACCCTCAGCAGGTCAGTCAAACATTATGAAAAGAATGGATAAGTTAATGTTTGCAATCTGGGCTGTGTGCTGATGATGGATTTGCAGCAGAAAAGCTAAAATTTGTCAATTCCGAGGAAGTATTGTAAAGAATGTGATCAGTGTCTTAATGGGAAGCATGCTGCACTCTGGCTTTTGTGTTCTGGCTGGCATTCACTTGAAGTACAGAGAGAGTGTTGCACTGTTAGAGGTGCTTCTTTTGAATGAGTTGGTAAATTAAGGCTCTGACTCCCCTCAGGCTGATATAAAATATCCCATGGCACTAAGCAAGCATAGTCTTGGGCCCAACCATCTTCAGCTCCTTCATTAATGATCTTCCTTCCATCATAAGGTCAGAAGTAGCAGTTTGCTAATGATTGCACAATGTTCAGCCCCATTTGTGACTCCTCAGATACTGAAGCAGTTCATGACCAAGTACAGCAAGAACTGGACAATGTCCAAACATTGGCTGACAAGTAACATTCGCACTATACAAGTGTCAGGCAATGACCATCTCCAACAGGAGAGTATCTAACCATTACTACATGGCATTACTTTCACTGAATCTCCATAGACAACATCCTGACGGTAATGATTGACCAGAAACTGAACTGGATCAGCCATATAAATACTATGGCCACAAGAACAAGTTACAAGCTAGGAATTTTGTGGCGAATAATTCACTTCCTGACTCCTCAAAGCCTGCCCACCATCTACTATCCACAAGCTTAGGGTGAGGGGGGGTAAGGTATAATTTGGATGCTAGAGGGAGTTTTTTCACACAGAATATGGTGGGGGTATGGAATGCACTGCCAAGTAAAGTGGTGGAGGCAGGCACTCTGGAGTTATTTAAGAGATACTTAGATGGGCACATGAACAGAATGGGAATGGAGGGATATAGAAAACTGATTTAAAAAAGGGATCATGAGCGTTGGGAGTTCCCTTGGAAGTGCATAAATTGTCGATGATATTGATGTATTTGTTTTATCCTACAGGTACTTTGGTCCAATTTGTTGTCTAACAAGGAGCATATACGCGATGGGTCATGACAGGGCTACTCTTGGATTTTTTCAAGAGTAGCCTGGTGCTTCACGTTGTTAGTGTTCGCTTGACCTGGACCATTTGATGGGCAACACGACAGCTCAGTGACTATTGCTGTGCTGTGCAGATACGTGGATTTGGGTCTGTGTCTGTGGGAGTTTGCGCATTCTTCCCGTGCTTGTGTGGGTTTTTTTTGGGTGCTCCGGTTTTCTCCCATATCCCAAAGATTGGCAGAACAAATTCTCCCTAAATTGTCTCAAATTTGGTTCCAATGCATAGATCTATAAACATAGACAGGGATCATGGGTAGAAGTGGGAACATCAGGGTGGCGGCACAGGCTCATTGGGCCGAAGGGCATGTTTCCTGTGCGGTTTTATTTGTAAGTCAGGAGTGTAATGGAATGCTGTCCATTTGCCTAGATGAGCACTGCGCCAATAACATAAACACAAAGCATGTTAGCACTCTATCCATAAACATTTAATCCCTCCACCACTGATACACAGAACCTCATGTGTACCATCTACAAAATACACTACAGAACTTACAAAGGCCACTTAAATAGCACCTTTCAAACCCAAGACTTTCAGAATTTCTTCTAGACTAGGGTGGTATTGGAACAGCACCACATGCAAGTTCCTTCCAAATTACTCATCATCCTGACATCACTGTTCCTTCGCTTTTGTTGTGTCAAAATCCTGACAGTACTGTGAATGTAACTACATGAACATAGAACATTACAGCGCAGAACAGGCCCTTCGGCCTTCGATGTTGCGCCGACCAATTAGGAACACACAGTGACCCTCTAACCTAAACCATTCCCCTTTCATCCATAAACTTATCTACTAACGTCTTAAACGCCCCCAAACTTGGTGCATCTACAACTGACGCAGGCAAGGCATTCCATAACCTTACCACCCTCTGGGTAAAGAACCTACCTCTGACATCTGTCCTAAAACCACTACCCCTTAATTTAAAGCTATGTCCCCTCGTGCTAGCTTTCTCCATCCTAGGAAAAAGGCTATCACTGTCCACCCTATCTAAACCTCTAATCATCTTATATGTTTCAATAAGGTCTCCTCTTAGCCGCCTTCTTTCTAACGAAAACAACCTCAAATCTCTCAGCCTCTCTTCATAAGACCTGCCTTCCATACCAGGCAACATCCTGGTAAACCTACTCTGTACCCTCTCCAATACGTCCACATCTTTCTTATAATGTGAGGACCAGAACTGTACACAATACTCCAAGTGCGGCAGCACTGGAGTTTTGTACACTTGCAACATGACGTTGCGGCTCCGAAATTCAATCCCCCTACCAATAAAAGCTAAGACTCCATATGCCTTCTTAACAACCTTATCGACTTGATTGCCAACTTTCAGGGATCTATGCACATATACACCAAGATCCCTCTGTTCTTCAACACTATTAAGAGTCCTACCATTAGCCCTATACTCTACACATTTGTTATTCCTGCCAAAGTGAATTACCTCACACTTTTCCACATTAAACTCCATTTGCCACCTCTCGGCCCAGCTCTGCAACTTGTCCAAGTCTCTCTGCAAACTAGAACACCCCTCTTCACTATCTACCACTCCTCCGACTTTGGTGTCATCTGCAAATTTACTAATCCATCCTTCAATACCCTCATCCAGATCATTTATAAAAATTACAAACAGCAGGGGCCCCAAAACAGACCCCTGAGGTACACCACTTGTAACCGAACTCCACGATGAATAATTTCCATCAACCACCACCCTCTGTCTCCTATCTGCTAGCCAATTCCTAATCCAATTAGCTAAATCACCCTCAATCCCATACATCTGCATTTTCTGCAGAAGCTTTCCATGTGCCACCTTATCGAACGCCTTACTAAAGTCCATATATACCACATCAACTGCCTTACCCCCATCCACCTCTTTGGTCACTTTTTCAAAAAACTCAATAAGGTTAGTAAGGCACGACCTGCCCTTCACAAAACCATGCTGACTATCCCCAATCAATTCATTTCTCTCTAAATAACTATAAATCCTATCCCTAATAATTCTCTCCAATACTTTGCCCACAACAGAAGTAAGACTCACCGGCCTATAATTCCCTGGAAAGTCTCTCTTCCCCTTCTTGAACAATGGGACCACATTCGCTATCCTCCAGTCTTCCGGCACTATACCCGTAACCAACGACGACCTGAAGATCAGAGCCAGAGGCTCTGCAATCTCCTCTCTCGCCTCCCAGAGAATCTAGGGTAAATCCCGTCCGACCCAGGGGACTTATCTAACTTCAAACCCTCAAGAATATCTAGCACATCCTCCTTATCTACTTCAATACTTTCCAGTTTGCAATCCTGTATCCCAGTGTTCTCCACAACTACATTTACATCTCCCTGCGTGAATACCGAAGAGAAATATTTGTTCAGTGCCTCTCCAATCTCTTCAGGGTCCACGCACAACTTCCCACTGCTGTCTCTGACTGGCCCTAATCTTGCCCTAACCAATCTTCTATTCTTAACATATCTAAAGAAAGCTTTAGGATTCTCCTTGATCCTATCAGCCAAAGTCTTCTTGTGTCCCCTTTTAGCCCTCCTCAACTCACTCTTTAGCTCCCTCCTGGCTAATCTATAGCTATCCATTGCACTAACTGAGCCTTCAAGCCTCATCCTGACGTAAGCCTCTTTTTTCCTTTTAACCAGCGAATTAACTTTTTTAGTACACCATGGTTCCCTTACTCGACCATTTCCTCCTTGCCTGACAGGGACATACTTATCAAGGACTCACAGTAGCTGCTCCTTGAATAAGCTCCACATTTCAGATGTTCCCAGTCCCTGTAGTTTCCTAGTCCAATCTATGCACCCTAATTCCCTCCTTATGGCCTCATAATTACCCTTCCTCCAGCTATAACTACTGCCCCCAGCTTCATGCCTATCCCTATCCATCACTAAGGTGAACGTAACCGAATTGTGTCACTATCACCAAAATGTTCACCAACTTCCAAGCCTAACACCTGGTCTGGCTCATTGCCCAGCACCAAATCCAATGTAGCCTCACCTCTAGTTGGCCTATCTACATACTGAGTCAAAAAACCTTCCTGCACACTTTGTACAAAAACAGACCCCTCTAATGAGCTAGAGCTATACCTATTCTAATCAATATTAGTAAAGTTGAAGTCCTCTATAACAATTACCTTATTACTTTCACTCCTGTCCAGGATCGACTTTGGAATCCTTTCCTCTACCTCTCTAGAATTTTTAGGATGTCTATAAAAGACTCCCAACAGGGTGACTTCTCCTCTCCTGTTTCTAACCTCAGCCCATACTACCTCAACAGACAAGTCCTTATCAAACTTCCTTTCTGTCACTGTGATACAGTCTTTAACTAATAATGCCACTCCTCCCCCCCTTCTACCTCCTCCTCTACTCCGACTGAAGCATTTGAACCCCGGAACCTGCAACAACCATTCCTGTCCCTGCTCTGTCCATGTCTCTGAAATGGCCACAACATCGAAGTTCCAGGTACTGGTCCAAGCTGCAAGTTTCTCCACCTTATTGCGAATACTTCTTGCATTAAAGTATATGCGTTTCAAACCATGCCCTACTCCACCCGTACGCTGCTGTGTTTTACAGTTCTCATCTATGACCCCCCTATTCTCGTCCCTCTTAACATCCAAACTACTCAGAATCCCACCCCCTCTCTGAATCAGTTTAAAGCCCCCTGCATAGCCTTTGCAAATTTTCCCCCCAAGATATTGGTTCCCCTCTGGTTCACGTGTAGACCATCTCTCTTGTAGAGGTCCCACCTACCCCAGAATGAGCCCCAATTGTTCAAGAACCTGAACCCCTCCCTCCTGCACCATCCCCGCAGCCACAAGTTCAAACATTCCCTCTCTCTGTTCTCCTCTAAACTATCCCGTGGCACAGGCAAGAGTCCAGAAATAACCACTCTGTCTGTTTTGGCCCTAAGCTTCCACCCCAACTCCATAAATTTCTGTTTAATATCCCCTTCCCTTGTCCTACCTACATCATGAGTCCCTACATTAACTATGACTTGGGGCTGACTCCCCTCTCCCTTAAGAATCTTAAAAACCTGCTCTGAGACATCCTGGACCCCAGCCCCTGGGAGGCAACACACCAGCCCTGAGTCCCGTTTATTACTATTTACTCTCCTATCTGTCCCCCTAACTATGGAGTCTCCAATTACCAGGCCCAATCTCTTATTCCCCCTACTCACCTGAGCATTCCCAGCAGGCTCACCCCCAGGGACCTGCTCCCTTTGGCCATCTCCAGTTGATTCCTCCTCAACTGTAGCCTCCAGGACAGAAAACTTGTTTTGGAGGGGAACAGCCCCGGGGGATTGTCTCCCCGATTGCTTCTTACCCCTCTTCCTAATAGTTACCCAAGAATCACTTTTAGGAGTGACTATCTCTTTGTAACTCCTGTCAATATCCGCCTCAAGCTCCCGAATTATCCTGAGTTCCTCTAATTCCAGCTCCAGCTCCTTAACACGATCCTCAAGGAGCTGCAAATGGGCACACTTGGTGCAGGTATAATCAGCAGGAACACTACTGATGTCCCTCACCGCGTACATACTGCAGGAGGTGCAACGTACTGCCTGCATTGCCATCCCTGATACTTTAATTTCTAGGAGAAAGAAAAAAAAATTCCCACACACTTTTATTATTAGGTTAGAGGAGGGGGGAGGGTGGGATACTCTACCTGTGTAGAGTATCGGGTTTCCTCTCTGAGATGGATGAGATGGATTGCAGCAATTCAACAAGGCAGCTCACTGCCACCTTCTCAAGGGTAATAAGAACAGGCACTAAATAACCTAGCTAGTGACACTGAGATCACATGAATATTTTTTTAAAAAATCCGATCAACACACCACTCCTTTTTACTTGCACAAAATTGCAGTCACTTTGTCATCTGACCTTCCAACTCAGGTTGGGTGAGAAAGCACAATGCAATCTGTTCCCGAGGCTTTCTCTCCAATCCAGACGATTGGAGGAAGTGAAGACGCACCCCTTTTATTACTTTACTGTATCAACGATCATAAAGCAGCCACTTGGAGAAGATGGGGAAGTAAGTGGGTAGGATTAAGTGAAAGATTGGTCAATGGGGCCTGGGTTGTCAGATATCATTTGGTCAGGGAGAGTTGCCTTGTCTGTGTGGTTGATGAGGATAGTCAGGGGGCAGTGTTTGTGGTTAAGAGGTTGAGAGGCTAGTTGGGAGGGAGAGTGGTTGGGAGTTGAAATGGTTAATAATCATACAAGTTTAAGAATCACAAAATTTGTAATGAGAAAAGAAAAATGGTCTTTGGAAAAGTCTTCACAGAGAAGCACCAAGGCATTTAGTCTGAGGGAATTCATTGAATCAGACATCTGGACCTAGGAGGAAGAGTGATATCTACGGACACAAGCACAAGCTGGGATATCCATGATCTCTTGTAACAATGATGAATTAGGGCAGATAACATGATTTAGTCTTCATGCTGATTGGATATCTGTACTTTATGAATGATGTAACCTTAATCAATAATTATGAATAGATAGAGATAACTCCTATATCTTGATGGTATATGCTTATTAATTGTAATCAAATTTGAAACTATAACTGCTTGTATATTTTTGAATTCTGAATTTTGGGCAATTACTGGCTCTGACTTTCCTGTGTCATCCACTATAGCTTGACTTAAAACTGGTTGTTTAAGAGAACTCTGTGACTTAGTCTTGTTACTTGAAGGGTATAAATTAAGCGGTTGAACATCAAAATCCACAAAAGGAATAGTTGGAGTGATGAGGATGGTCAGGAGGGCAATCCAGGCTTAATCAGATGTTGGGTGTGTGGTTGTGGATTGGATGTGTACTCAAGAGGACCAGTGAGGAGAAGGGGTAAGTATTATACTTGCCCTAAAGAGGGGAGGTTCAGATTTAACTCTTACTCAGTTCCTCTAGGCTATGAAATCAAACCAAATCATGGCAAGAGCAGCACGTTTTAATAATATAGAATTTACAGCTGCTATTTGAGCTAATGTCAGTGGTTATGATCCGCCCAAGTCCCCTTTAGTCAATCATGAGATTTTCATACTTTCATTCGGTATATTGATAAACTTTCTTGTCAGAGCATAAAGTAGGTGTTAAACTGTTGATTCAATCTATTTGAATTGTAAATAACTAGGTAACATAGAAACTAGAAGCAGGAATAGCCATTCAGCCTTTTGAGCCTGCTCTGCCATTCATTTCAATCATGGCTGGTCATCAAATTCAATGTCCTAATCCCCCCTTCCTCCCAAACCCCTTGATTCCTTCAACCCAAGGAGCCAAATTTAATTTCTTCTTGAAATCAGACAACATTTTGGCCTCAACTACATTCTGTGGTAGTGAATTTCGCACGTTCACCACTCTAGATGAAAAAATTTCTCCTCACCTTAGTTCCGAAAGGTTTATCCCTTATCCTCAAGCTATGACCCCCAGTTCATGATTCCCTCACCATTGGGAACATTCTTTCTGAATCTACTCTGTCTAATCCTGTTAGAATTTTATAAGTTTCTATGAGATTCCCTCTCACTCTTCTAAATTCCAGTGAATAAATCCGAACTGAATGCTCATATAACAGACCTGCATGCTTACGTTCAGCGATTGGTGTATGGGGTGTCAGGGAGAGATAGTACCTCCGTTGGAAGAACATGTCATGACCTTTTCAAGGATGCTTGTCCACCCTTTGTCCCCACCTGGCACTCAGCTCTCACCTGTGGCTCCTCGTAACTGTTTGCATGCGTCAGCAGCCATTCCCTGGGCAATGGCTTCGACAAGCTGGCTAAACCAGGTGAGGGTAGCTGAGGGGTCTCAACCCTCGGTAAGATAGGGAGATATCTATCCCAGCATGTGAAGACAGACACCAGCGAATTGAGCAAATGAGATCAATGGAAGGTCCAATGGTCAAGAAGGCGGTCTCTGCAAGCATCATGGAACGCAAAGAACAGGACAAGATACAGAAGACATCCTGATCATCCACGGCATCTAATCCTATCTCCAGCTGTCTTGATTCTTGTCTTGCCACTGGATCCAGATGGGAATTGGGAAGAGAGAGTGAGGCTGACGCCGCGCAACTCTCCCTCACTTTAATCCAAATCAAACACTAGTTTCAACACATCATCATTATCATCATCATGTTCAACCTTTGAAGTCCTGTGGCGATGGGTGAGCAATAAAGCAGCAGGATACACTGGGAGCTGTAGTCACAGACCTGCATACAGGTGGCTCAAGTCTAATGGTCGTTTTCTGCTGACCAAAGCAGCAGTGAAACTTGGCGACTGAGAAGTCCTCTTCAGGGATGCACTGCTCACCTCTGAAGAATGAGGAAAGGGCTAGAAAAGGTGTCCTAAACATTGCCTGCCTCACTACACCCTGGCCAGTTTACTGCATCTTGCATGGATCCCATCTTGTGGTCGAACAAACATAATAAGACACAAGATGATACCGCTCACCATTGGCACTTGGAACGTGTGCACATTTTCAGACAACCCTACAGCAGACAGACCAGAAAGAAGAACAGCTTTAGTTGCTAGAGAACTTGCAAGATACAACATTGACATTGCAGCCCTGAGCGAAAGTTGTCTTTCCAATGTAACCCTTTATCTTAAAGTAATTCAATGACCTGGCCTCCACATCCCTCTTTGGCAAAAAGTTCCATAGATTTACCACCCTCTGACTGAATAAAATCCTCCTCATCTCAGTTTTAAAGTTGTGCCCTTGAGTTCCAGTCTCTCCCATTATTGAAAACATCCTTTCCATGTCCACTCTACCTCGGCTTCTCAGTATTCTGTAAGTTTCAATTAGATCTCTCTTTTTAAACTCCATTGAGTGTTGACTCAGACTCCTCAGCTGCTCCTCATATGTCAAACCCTTCATTCCTGGGATCATTTTTGTGAATCTCCTCTGGACTTCCTACAAGGCCAGCACATCCTTCCTTAGGTGTGGAGCCCACAATATTCCAAATGGAATCTGACCAGAGCCTTATACAACCTCAACAGTATATCCCTGCTGTTGTTTTTTTGGCCCTCTAGAAATGAATGCTAATGTTGAATTTGCCTTCTTAACTGCCAACTGAACCTTCATGTTAACCTTAAGAGAATCCTGAACCAGGACTCCCAAGTCCCTTTGTGCTTCAGATTTCTGAAGCCTCTCCTGATTTAGAAAATAATCCAAGTGTCTATTCTTTCTACCATTTACCAGACTATAATGTGTCCAGTTTTGCTGTATAAGAGCATGGATTGCTTCTGTATCTGAAGAGTTGTTAATTCCATAGAACATCAGCAAACATCTCACTTCTGACTCTATGATGGAATGAAGATCATTGATGAAGCAACTAAATATGATTGGGTCTGGGACACTATCCCAAAGGATTCCTGTCGTTCTTGTCCTGGAACTGAGATGATTGACATCCCAGTACCAAACCCATTTTCCTTGGTGCCAGATATGACTCCAACCAGTGGAGAGTTTACCCCTGATTCCCATTGACTCAATTTTTGCTCAGGCTTCTTGGTGCCACACTCAGTTAAATGCTGCCTTGATGTCAGAGACAGTTGCACTCCTCATTTCAGATTCAGTGCTTTTGTCCATGTTTGAACCAAGTTTGGAATGAGCTCTGAAGATTGGCCCCGGTGGATTCAATGGCAACTCAGTGAGCTGATTATTGCTGATTAAGTGTTACTTGATAACCTTCCATTACTTAATTAATGATTAAGATAGAGTCACAATTGGCAGGATTGTACATGTCTTTTTTTTTGTTTACTAGTCATACTGGATGATTATTGTGTTATAGCTGTGCTGGAACAACCTGACTTGGGTGTGGCTAGTTCTGAATCACAACTCTTCAGTATTACTGCTGGGCTGTTCTTGGGGCTTTTGCTATATCCATTGCATCAGCTGTTCCTTGATATCATGAGGAGTGAATTAGACTGGCTGAAGCTGTCATCTGTGATATTTGAGACTTCAGGAGGAGGCTGAGATAGACCATCTACTTATACTTCCGACTGAAGATGATTAACGATGATTGTAGATGTTTCAGCCTTGTTTTCTTTCCACTGATCTTCCCTCCTATTTACGTTCATCAATATTTTAACCAGACTCATTTTTTATACATATATTTATAAATAGAGAGATAGGTATTTGTTTAGAGAAGGAGTTGCTATATATTCCAAGAAGCCTCTCCATGTGCTCCAAGATTCTCCTCCATCAGAGTATTGAGATCCTAATGTGTTCTTCAGTATTCCACATTCCAGAATTTAGAAACTCTTGCCATGGGCGATAGAATCCTGTTAGTGAGCCTATCTTTTCTTGGTTTCTCTTGGTTCTCTTAAGGTACCTCATTTATCTGATTTTAACCCTTCAGAACCTTTCATTATTATAACCATTACCATTTATTGCTTTGCCTTCTTCAACATCCTCAGATTAATGCCATTTGGCTCATTTAATAATGGAGATTAAAGGACAGATTTCCCTGTCAGTAGCTTTTGGGAACCCATAGCCATTAAGTACAGGAAATAAGGAGAGATGTGTAATACAGGCTGTCTGATCCTGTTATGTTGTTTCTAGGATTTCCTCGAGTTTCCTTAAGAGGAAAGATCTGCTTTGCACCTTCACTAAATCTCCTGGGAGTTACTAATGACCAGAAACAGAAATTGACTAGCCATATAAATCTGTGGTTTAAAAAACAAGTCAGAAACTGGGAATTATGTGGCAAATAACTCACCTCCTAACTCCCCCAAAGCTTGTCCACCATTGAGAGAGCACACGTATGATGAACTACTCCCAACTTGCCTGGATGAATACAGCTCCAAAAACTTTCAAGAAGCTCAACACCATCTAGGACAAAGCAGCCAACTTGATTGCACTCAATTCATTATATTAAACATTGTCTCCCTCTGCATCAACACAAACAGTGTGCTATAAGATGCATGATAGCTACTCTGTTTCAACAATACCTTCCAAACCTGTGACCACCTAAAAGGACAAGGGCAACAGATACCTTGGAACTCAACAACTTAGAAATATCAATCCAAGTCACTCACTGTCCTGCATCGAATTATATTGCCATTTCTTCACGCCACTGGCTCAAAATCCTGGAACTCCCTCCTAACAGCATTGTGGGAGTACCTACACAACATGGACAGCGATGGTTCAAGAAGGTAGCTCACCGTCACTTTCTGAAGGGTGATTTGGAGTGGGTAATAAATGCTGGGCTGGCTAATGATGCTTACACCCAATGAGGCAAATAAATAAAAAATACTGATATGGTAAAGGGACAGTTGAGGTGTTCTAATTTTCTTGAACCCAATTTCCATGCTTGTTATTTCTTGTGAGCTTCAACTAAAAAATTAATGCAAATAGAAATCTCACTGTTACCCATTTCAATTCTTGGATCAGTTCTCAGATAGAATATAAACAAGGTTTTATGTAGACTCATCATTCAATTCAATAGAATTTTACAGTGCAACAGGTTTATGTCAGTGCCCGGGATTCTCCATCACTATTTTTGGTGGGTGGGAAAGCTGGTGGGGATGGAGAATCCAACGGAAATCCCCAAACCGCTTTTACGCTCTCAGGAATTCCAACTGCCCCTGCATACCCTCCACCCACATCACCAACTATCTAACGAAGTTCTTCTCATTTACATATAAGTAGTAGGCTTTCCACTCTATTATTCATCTCACCACCAATGTGATGTCACATCATTGGGGTTTACAATAGATAAAAGCAATTGACTGCGGATGCCAGAGTCTGAAACCAAAAGATAAAATGCTAGAAAATCCCAGCAGGTCTGGCAGGACCTATAAGGAGAGAAACGAGCTGATGTTTCGAGTCCAGATGATCCTTTGTCAGATTGCTGACATGAGCCCATCCCACAGCATGATGTTGTGGGACCTGCCTCCCACAAAAGGCAGGAAAATCCAGCAGTGGAGAAAGCAGGCAGTGCACCACTTTTCCCACCTGAGTTGGCCCTTAGTTAAAAAATGATAAAATACTGCCCAGTCTCTGCTCCAGCATCTTCCCTCACTGTAGACCTGGTAGTCATGTGGACATGGAATAACATGGGTACAAAAAGCAGTCACTTATCAGGAGCATGGGAATTCTCCTCTGGGTGTGGGCAAACAGCAAGTAAGAGCTGCTCAGTATTATCAATAAACCTTCAATGTTGTTAGTCCTTGGTTGCCAGTCACTGCAACCCAGGACTTGGATATTCACCATACTTCATGACATTGTGGCAAACTGGTTAATTAGCACTGCTGCCTCATATCGCCAGGGACCCGGGTTTGATTCCCAGCTTGGGTGACTGTGCAGAGTCTGTATGTTCTCCCCGTCTCTGATGTTTCCTCCAGGTGCTCTGCTTTCCTCCTACAGTCTGAAAGACATGCTGGTTGGTTGCACTGGTCATGCTAAATTCTCCCTCAGTGTACCTGAACAGGTGCCAAAGTGTGTGGCGACGAGGGGATTTTTCACAGTAACTTCGCAGTGTTAACGTAAGCCTACTTGTGACACTAATAAATAAACTTTAAACTTTATCTAACCCTATTAGCATTTCCTTACTTTTTTTTCAAGTACTAATATTGTTCCCTCTTCAGAGTCTATACTCATTAGCTCAACCGCTGGTCTCTAATAACCGCATTAAATTCTACATCCTCATCACTTCTATGTAAGGAAGTTTATTCTGAATTGCTTACTGAATTTGTTAGATAATTTTTTGACCAAGTTTTTGCTTTATCCCGAAGTAGATCTATCTTTTCTATCCCTTTTAAAGATCCCGTCAATTCACTTCCCAGACTTTGGAAATTATGTTCAGTCTTCACTAGTTGTCCGGTTGCTCATTGGGTCAATAACATTCCGGCAGTGCCCAGCCATGAACTTGTGCAGTGTTACTATCTTATTTGGGTTGTAAGCTGTGGGCATCAGTCTTTGAGGGTGCGTTTAGTCTTGTGTCTGCAGTTCCTGACAGTGAGGTCAGACACTGGGATGGCAACTGATGGGTAGCAGCAGGTGGGAGAAGCGGAAAGGGGAATCCTTCCCTTGCGTCACTGGAAAAGGGGTGGGGGAGAACCCCAGGCTGACGCGGGGAGGCGGCCGCCCACCTATAAGAGCGGCTGAGGCTGGAGGAAGCGCCTACAGAGCAGTTGAGGATCCCAGTAACCTTGTGCAAAGCTGAGCAGCACTCTAGCATCAGCAGCCGCCGCCACTGAGAATGAAGTCGCATCCGGGCGGGAACGCAACGAGATGTGAGTAAAGATGCCATGTGAGGACGGGCTGAGCCGGGACTCCTCTCCCCTCTCAGGGAAAGCACATACACCCTGCCCGTTCCCGCTGCTGTTCCATCACCGCCTGGTGGCAATCTGACGCTGTAAGGAATTGCAGAGACAGAGTGCTGTCAGGAATACAGCAGAACAGGCAACTGCGAATAAATAGGCGAATGTTTGGAAAAGTAATGTTCCTCTACATAGATAGAGAACCAGTAACTATTACAGGAGAAAATGGACAGGTTTAATGTTTGGGGAAAAGATGTTCCTGTTAAGATTGAAAGCAGATTATTGCTTTAAATCCTCTTATATCTATGAATCTAATTTAACACCTTGATACAGTAGTAATCATCTAGATTATATATTCAGGTCGTAAAATGAATCTAAACACCAACTTTTGATTTAGAAATGAATGTTCCACGCTATTTAAGGAGCTGATGGATTAAGAATAGAGACGCCGAACCTTGATTGATGAGTTGCACAGTTTATTTCCTGAGCTTTGTATGCTGTCTTCGGAATCTTCTGCATTTGTTCCATATTTCCAGCTCATCACTTAGTTATCAGTGCAATGCAGTGGGTGTTGGTGGCGAGCAGGATGGGGGGAAGATGTTGAGTACGTGTCAGCTGCTTTGCTAATAAGATTTCATGTGGCTACCATACCTATGGTTATAACTTTACCCAAGTCTTCTGTTGTATTGCAGCAAGAGTGGAGGAGGGAGATCTGAGCGCTGTCCTGTGTGAATTTAATGCAGTGATTGAGGATTTCACCTCCCCTCTAAGCAAGAGACATTTCAGATATGACGAACATTTAAGGTGCATGAAAAGACGGAACAGCACAAGCATCAGTGACGGTGGAATCAGTGATTCAGACAGTGAGTATTGAACACTGGAGAAGGTGCCTCAGTCTTTGCAGTAAGACCAGAATTGATATAAAAGTCCATTGCTTTGTGTATGATTCTCGAATCGGATAGAATATCAAATCGGAAACAAGTTATTACTTTCAAACAACTTTTTCTGACTGGTCGTGTATTCTACAGGAGCACAAGAAAGCTATTGACGAGGAAGCTGATCAAGTCCATCTGAATTCTAAAGTGCTGTGTGCTCTCCATTGCCAATTGTTTTTTCCAAAGGTTCCAAGAATTGTGTCTCTCCCACTCCATGTAGAAGCCAGTTGTTTACTGTCCTCACTATAGGAGAAGAGGCATTTCTAAAAATCAGCCCTAAATTGACTTTATCGATTTAGATTTGTGTACCGATATCCTCCAAATAACTTGCCGTATTTATCGTTTCCACTCCCCTATCTTCTCTGTTTCTCCAGCCTGTCCTTATAAATCAAACTTGACACATGTATAGACCGCTGTGTCTCTATTCTGCATTCACGTACTTCACTGTTAACTGATTACGGTCTCCTCCACCTTGTATTCTTCTATTTGCCAATTCAATGTTTTTGCAACTCTCTGCCTCAAAAGGTATTGGAAGTGGAGCCTTCGGATATTTTTAAGGCAGAGTTCGCTATATTGCTGATTACTAATGGATAGAAGATTATTGGGGATAGAAGGGGATGTGGAGTTGAGCTTACGATTAGACCAGCCACGATTTTATTGAACAAAAGCAAATTATTGCGGATGCTGGAATCTGAAACGAAAAGAGAAAACGCTGGAAAATCTCAGCAGGTCTGGCAGCATCTGTAAGGAGAGGAAAGGGCTGATGTTGAGTCCAGATGACCCTTTGTCATTTTATTGAATGTTGGACCAGGCTTCAGGGGCCTCCTCCCGCTCCTAATTTGTATGTTTGTATTTTGAACGTTGTATTAACTTAGTTAAGCATTGACTCCCGCCTGCCCGCTATTCATGTTTGATTTTTGAGTCTATTGTCTATGATAGAAATTAATTATCCTGCATGTAAAATGAAAACAAAATGTGCTACCCTCTAATTATATGAGCAAGGTTGCACAGTTGTGATATTTTGTGGTGCAGCAACTAGTCTGCACTTCTGACCTGTTTGAATTGTTTGATGTGCATGTTCCATCCAAGTGGTTTCCGTGCATTAGTTCCTGTTCTGCTGTTTCATCACAGGTACAGATTCACTTCACAGAAACAGTTTCAGCTTCAGCGATGAGAAACTAAATAGTTCCACGCTTTCATCTTCTAAAGGTACTGTTGCTTTCAGTCTCATCCGATTTCTGTACCATCCAGACGTTGATTTCCTGAGCTTGTGCCGTCAATAAATGTCAGTATAGAATTGGTGAATCAGTCACAAAGGATTAGACTCAGAATTATCTCCAGATAGTGTGAAAATACACATTTCACTATGTGCTCATCCTGTGCATTTGTTATTCCATCCCCTTGTTTTATTTTGCAGGATTTTTTTTGACCCCTGTGGGTGACTGCACAGATTATGGGAGATCCATCTCTCCAAAGGGAATGGTCAAATAGATAGGGATGGTAGTGGTGGCCCAATAGTAGAGAATCTCTGCCAGCTGCTCTTATTGATCACTTGGGATTTGAGGAAACTTTTAAGTCAAGTGCAGGAGTTTGTAAATAATTTGCATTTTTATGCTGGTTACAGCCCATCTTCCTTTGTTATTGAAAGACCAGGTATCTCCTGTCAAGAGTCATGTACGTCTTCATTTGTTATCCAGGAAAATAGCAAGATGTAAGGAGATGGTTCCAGATGGGAGCTCTGCAATGGGGAAAGGACAGTCATCGTAGAGTCATAAAGGTTTACAGCACGGAAACAGGCCCTTCAGCCCAACGTTTTTTAAACCCCTAAGCCAATTGCCCACATTTGGCCCGTATCTCTCTATACCCACATTTTTCCATGTAACTATCCAAAAGCTTTTAAAAGACAAAATTGTACCTGCCTCTATTGCTACCTCTGGCAGATGGCATTTGTCTAAATTAAACTCCATCTGCCATTCGTCAGCCCACTGGCCCAATTGATCAAGATCCCATTGCAATTGGAGATAACTTTCTTCTCTGTCCATTATGCCACCAATCTTGATGTCACTTCAGTTTGTGGAGAATTATAGGGTCTGTGGAGGTAGTGCTTCTGTACCATGAAATAGAATTTATTTTTTTAGAAAGTTGTTGCAGTGCAATCATTTGAGTTCTGTAGAGGAACTTGCAGGCTTTAATAATGAATCAAAGTTCTTTGTAGCGAGTGCTTTATGCGTGCAATTACTTGGTTGTGTGACACTGGGCTGCGCTATATGTTTACAAGCACCACAAATATAACTGAGCTTGCAAAGGCCAAAATCTTTTAGATTTCTAACTCCAGAGGCTAAATGCCAACAGCGGCCAATGGAAATAAATTCCTTTTTCTGGCAATATTTGAGGTGTCTCACACAGGAAAGATATCTGTCCTGATATTTTAGTCTTTACTCTAGAATCAAACAAGTTCCAAGATAAGTATGAAGTTATAAGCAAAACGTTCAAACGATTCTGAACTTTGACACATTCTTGGAACATTCTGTGTCTCATGCAGCATTTAGGTCCTTACTAGGTCTTCTCAGATGTCAACCTTGAAAAATGTCCATGAATCTTGGTTTGGAATTATATTGGCTTGGAATTGTGTATGCCAAACCAGGGATGGGGGACAAATTGGTTTTACTAAAGAACATTGGCAAATCATTTGGGGTTTTAATGACAATAAGCTGCCAGCCACCATGGCCATTTTGTTTGTAAGTTTTCCTCCACAACACTATCCTCTCTAAAGTAAACAACTCACTTTATAAATGGAAGAGCCAAACCTAATAAAAAGCTTCAAATGGTTCTGTTCTTTACAGCAAAGCTTGGAGATACAAAGGAACTGGAAGACTTTATTGCTGATTTGGACAGAACGTTAGAGAGTGAGTATTGTTTTACACAATATAGTAGATCAAGAATTAAAATGTTTCCATTGTCTGATTGTGATGTATAAATGAATAGAAGCCTTGAATCTGCAAGTGACAAAACAGTTTTCAGTTTTCTAATTGTAATAACACCAAATTACATGCTTTGCACAGCAATCCCCATATTAACCTGGCCCAAATACTTAACAATAGGTTCAAGCAAAGTTGTTCCCATCCAGCCACTTACCAGACTGTTTCAAAGAGATGATGAAATGAAAAACCATTCTGTTAATTTTGACATGTTAGTTTGTATTCATTGTGGGCTGCATCTGGACTTCTAGTGGGTCACTGATGTGTATTATTTACTGGCACATTCCATTCCAGCACTTTGAGTGCAGTGGATAGTACATGGATGAACCTGTGGTTTGATTTCCATTTTGTGCTTTTAAATTACGTTTATCAAGACAGCAAAATCTGCTGCACGAGAAACCCAAAATCAAGCATGACATTATAGTGATGTTAAAATGTAGTAACAAAACTGGCTAACATATCTCATGCAATCCATTTGTAAAACAGAAGATCCCTTTATATTGTGTAGGATATGAGGTAAGAAGTCTCACAACATCAGGATAAAGTCCAACAAGTTTATTTGATAGCAAACCCACAAGCTTTCAGGATGCTGTTCCTTCGTCAGATGATTGGAAGGTTCTGATCAGAAATGGGGCATGTTTGTGAGACTTCTTACCATGTTTACCCCAGTCCAACACCAGCATCTCCACATTAGGATATGAGACAGAGATAAACCATTCCTTTCTGCAATCAAGCCACCACCATCTTTTCTCATCTAAATTGACTACTATATTATACAGCAGAACTGAATAAAACGAGTGTACTAGACTTGAATAATTATTGATTCTAGGCAAAAAAAACTAAAAGACTACAGAAAGTGAAAATCCAAAATAAAATCAGAAAACTGCTGGAGACACTCACTGCATAAGTGATCCAGATCTCCTATCTGAGGAGATAATATGAAAGTTGGCACAAATTTCAGGCACAGACCTGTCCTCAGAACTAAGCATTTTCTTGATGCTTGTCCCATTTTCTGTTTTATTAATGGTGACAGTTTGCATGAAATTGCCCTCTGGGGAGATGAGGATCTCCCTTCAGCAGGATGCTCACACATTAGCTCATCCTCATTGTCTGTCAGAACCATGATAACCACTCACCCACTCAGCCACTTCCAGTAGCAACTTACATATGCAGTGAATTTGTGGAGCAAAGTGACACATTAATCCCTTTCATAACCCATACTTACATTACAATATTAACACAGTATCTGTAGACAATAGGCTGGATGGCCAGTAATACCATCTTGTAACAATTTATTAAAAATTCAAAAACTTTTAATACTTCAACCTTTGCACTAGGGAGAAAAATGTCCTTGTTTACCATGTGAATCAAATTATAAACCATTTGATGCAAAGAGATAATATTCTTCTGTCCTCTAGAGTTGTGGGAAAGACTCATCAGTACAATCTTAGATTGCACCACCAACTTGGTTGTGTCTGGAGCTTTGGAATATTAGGGCAAAGTATTGTGATGGGTGTGGCCAGTCATGGGAGAAATTCAGTCATGGGATGAGTCGTATCGTTATGTAACCTAATGACAAACTGATTTATTAATTCAGCATGTTGTTGTCTAACAAGGGGCATACACGCAATGGGTCGTGAGAGGGCTGCTCTTGATCTTTTTCGAGAGTATCCGAGTGCTTCACACCGTTAGTGTACGCTTGACCTGGACCATTTGATGGGCAACACGACAGCTCAGTGACTATTGCTGTGTTGTGCAGATACATGGATTTGGGCCTGTGTCTGTAGAAGTTTGCACATTCTCCCTGTGCTTGCATGGGTTTTCTCCAGGTGCTCCGGTTTCCTTGTACATCCCAAAGATGTGCTCTTAGGCTAATTGGCAAAACAAATTCTCCCTAAATTGTCTCAAATTTGGTTTTTAATCCATAGATCTATAAACATAGACAAGGATCACGGTAGAGGTGGGAACATTGGGGTGGCCGCGTGGGCTCGTTGGGCCGAAGGGCCTGTTTCCCATGCTGTTTTGTTCTTATAACTCTACGTGTCTATGAGGTATGATTCTGTGTTTCTATGTATAGAAAATATGCTGGTAATCATGGTTTCATGACAGCTAGTTTCCTTCTTTTGGCTTTTGGATTCATCTCTGTGAAGCAGTTTCCAGTGGCAAATTTGTGTACTTGGGTAATGATGCATCCAATCTGTCAGACTATGCAAAGGGATTTAACAACACAAAGGCCACAAGCCAGCTACCAGAATCATAAAAGCAGCTGGAGGGTGTTGATTAGGCAGGTTGGTTGATACTGTTACCTCGTAAATATACTGGCAAATCCGTATATCATGTTGTGAAGTTAATTGAGCTGTTTTGTATCTCTTTGGCTTACAGGTATGTGAGAGGAAGGAAGAAAGTATGGACCATGGCCTTGTTCAACCACATGAAGAAAACACACCAGTCTGCCGCCATTACTACATTACAACATCTTCACGTTGAAGCTTGGGACGGGTCTTTCCATCAGTAAATGCATTTCAGAATAACTTGTATTTCAAATACATTTAATAATTGCATGCCACATATTTTTTACTAAAAGCTTAGAAAAATCTAATTTGAACAGTATAGAAATATATTGTATGGTATGCATTTATGGGGGTAGGGATGTTAGTGTATGGGGAAAATTGTAGGTTTGGGGCCTAATTTGTGGGTTGGGAGTAGTGGCAATCAGGAGGGGGTTTTGCCATGGGTTTGAAGAGGCTGTGTAGCAGGGAAAGGATGGGGGTTAGGAGACGAGGTTGGGGCAAGGATGGATGTTTGGGGTGCAGCAGCCATCAGGATGGAAGGTAAATTTGGGGTTGAAAGTAGGACTGCTTTAATTCAGTTAGCTACTCACCACTTTAGTTGTGGGAAATTCTCAGGCCTGATCCTGAATTCAGACTGATAGCATCAGCTGTCTCAGGGAAAGCTAATCTTGGAGAGCAGGCCTCCCCAGATCTTTGATTTTTGTATGTAGAGGCCTGATTCCATTGGTGTGGATAAAGGCATGTTTCTCGTTTGTCTTTACTCAGTTTGGCAGGTGGAAATGGACGTGCATTCTTCCCGCCATTGTACCAGGGCTCTATACTGAGTAATGTCTCGGGAATGGCTGCAACATGACCCAGTTTCAGGGCTTGTTTCTGAGATAGCACAACAGAATCAAAATGTGCCATTTTAGTCATAAATTACAACTTTTGTGACGAATAATTGTTTCACATTGAAATATTTTTTTTGTAATTTGGAACATTTTAGACGTCTTTGTACGTGTTCATAAACTAGACTGGTATGTCCAGTGCCAACTGTTGCAAAATGAAATACATTCTGTTTATCAGCTTTTAGCTGCATTGTGCTTTCTCACTTTGATTTCCTGCACTGAACATTGAATAAACTTCTATTTTTTTTTGTCTGATGAAAATGTGTTTTCTACTGAGTGCCGCATAAAATGTCTGTCAGTTGAGTGAGCAGTTTGTTATCGGGCTTGAAATCTGTGGTTAAACTGTTATGGTGGTGTGCCAAGTATCAGGTTCCTGCAGCACTGAAGGGGGCTTTATGATCTGTCAATACTGTCATGTGTTCCTGCGTTGAGTTATTTTCAATTTTTCAAATTCACAAGTTAGTAGTACTTCCTGCCAGTCAAAGCCTGTCTGTTATCAACATTCCAAACATCAGACATAACTGCCTGCTTTGTGTGGCAAAGGAAGGAATGATGTAGGAAGAAGAAAATCATTACATTCAAACTATTTTTAGATACCAAAATATATTAAATTGCTGCCAAAATAATATTTTCTTAACTATGCTGGATTATAAGCATAGTTGCTATTTTTTTTAAAGTCACGGTTGGAATGCTGCGTGCACATTTTGGTGCCTCATTATAAAGCAAGACTTGAATATCAATCACGTTTAGCTTTTTCCGAAATGCTTCAGAACCAATGAAGTCCATCTGTAGTCATCACTGAAATGTTGAAAACATGGCAGCCAACTTTGTTCAGGGTAACATCGTAGAATGTAGATATGACCAGATCATGTGTTTCTTTTTAAACAATATTGATTTGAAGGATAAATGTTGGCCAGCATACCAGGGAGAGAGATTCTGCAGTTTCTCTTCTGAATAGTGCCATTGGATCTTCACTACCTGAGTGAGCTGACTCAAACTTTCATTTTATTTATCCGTGGGACACAGGCTTTGCTGGTGGCCAGCATTTATTGCACATCCCTAGTTCCCTTGAACATAGAACATAGAACAATATAGCACAAACAGGCCCTTCGGCCCACGAGTTGCACCGGTCACATCTACCAATCCATAGACCAATCTATAACCCCCTATCCTATTCTTTTCCATATACTCATCCAGAAGTCTCTTAAAAGACCTCAGTGAGTTTGCCTCAACAACCTCCAACGGCAGTCGGTTCCATTCACTCATCACCCTCTGAGTGAAAAACCTACCCCTGACATCTCCTTTGTATTTGCTTCCCTGCACCTTAAATCTGTGTCCTCTCGTAGTGACCATTTCAGCTCGGGGAAATAGTCTCTGAGAGTCCACCCTATCTTTTCCTCTCAACATTTCATAAACCTAGAGAAGGTGATGGTGAGCTGCCTTCTTGAAATGCTGTAATCCACAATGACATTAGGGAGGGAATTCCAGGATTTTGACCCAGTGACTGCAAGGGAACGGCAATATATTTCCATATTAGGACAGTGATTGGCTTGAAAGGGAACTTGCAGGTGCTGGTGTTCCCATGTATCTGCTGCCCTTATTCTTCTTGATGGAAGTGGCTATGAGTTTGGAAGATGCGGTCTAAGGATCGTTGGTGAATTTCTGCAGTGCATCTTGTAGATGGTACACACAGTGTTGCTGCTGAGCGTCAGTGATGGAGGAATCACAAAATTATCAGAGAATCCCTACCGTGCAGACGAAGGCCATTTGGCCCATCAAATCTGCACTGACCAATCAACCTAACCTGCACATCTTTGGAGTGTACCCAGAGAAAACATACGCAGACATGGGGAGAACATACAAACTTCATACCCAGGTCCCTGGCACTGTGAGGTAGCAGTGCTAACCAATCTACTACTAATTTACTACTACTACTACTAATCTACAATCTACTACTATGGGAGTGGGTGTTTGTGGATGTGATGCCAATCAAACAGACTGCTTTGTCCTGGAGAATCTAGAGTGTTGGAGCAATCATCCAGGCAAGTGGGTAGTATTACATCACTGACCCCAATAGACAGCACCTCCAACAATGCTATCCAGCTGTGACTGGCATCACGCATCAGCTGGACTGAGCAAGACTTCTTTTGACCCAGCTGAGTTTTTATGCCAATTTAACATTGAAAGTTGGCCGTATTTTAATTTTAAATGAATACAAGTTCTCAAATTTGAACACACGTTTTCTGACTTACTTGACATCATGGTCATTACATCATTCGATAGAAGCAGGAGGTGATCGTTCGGCCTGCTTCACCATTCATTATGATCATTGCTGATTATCCAGTTCAATAACCTGTTCCCATCTTCCCCCCAAACTCTTTGATCTCTTTAGCCCCAAGAACTACATCTAACTCCCTCTTGAAAATAAACAATGTTTTGGCCTGGGCTGCAGATAGTAGAGTGCTGAAGATCAGAGGCCTACAAGAGGCCAGGATTAGAGATAGAACATAGAACACTACAGCACAAACAGGCCTTCGGCCCACAAGTTGCGCTGATCACATCTACCAATCCACAGACCTATCTATAACCCCCTATCCCATTCGTTTTCATATACTCATCCAGAAGTCTTTTAAAAGACCCAGCGAGTTTGCCTGTACTACCTCTGATGGCAGCAGATTCCATTCACTCACCACCCTCTGAGTGAAAAACTTACCCCTAACATCTCCTCTGTATTTGCTTCCCTGCACCTTAAATCTGTGAACATTTCAGCTCGGGGAAAGATGCTCAGGTTTTCACAACTGGAGGATGTATTGAGTAACTGAACTGTAAGGACCAGGAAAAACAAAACTTGTTTTCCATTCTGTGCTAAGTTGACGTTAAAGTAAATGTGGGTTTATCTCCAATTTTCACTGATTTTGATTAATCCATTTTAAATAGATGTGATTTTTTTCATTCTGAGAGACAGCAATTTTCTTGAGTTCAGTTCCTGGATGAAACTCATCTTCATAAGAAGGATTGTGAAGTCTCGAAGAGACATCTCTCCACCTGATTTTCATCAACATGTTTAAATTGGACAAGATAACATTGTATTGGTTGTGCTGCAGTTTGTGAGCAGGAAGGAAACACCTTGAGGTTGGGGAAGGCCTCCAGCATCATCCTCACTTGCTGTCCAGAGTAGTTTTTTTTAGGCATCCTACAGGCAGCTAGCTGTACTGCTAAGTAGAATATTAATCAAGGAATATGAGAAGCTTTGTACCAAAGGAAATTGTGGGAGATTTTAATCATTATTTGGATAAATTAAATTAGCAGAAGTAGCTTGAAGGTGGCACTGTGGCACAATGGTTCCTTACAGTGCTAGGGACCCTTAGGTCTATGTGGAATCCGGGTGCTCTGATTTTCTCCTGCAGTCCAAAGATGTGCAGGTCAGGTTGACTGGTTGTGCTAAATTGCCACTTAATGTCAGGCAGACCAGCATGGTAAATATGTGGGGTAACAGGGATAGGAGCTGAATGGGATTATGATTAGTGCAGACTCAATGGACCAAATGGCCTCCTTATGCACTGTACGGATTCTGTGATAAGTTTATGGAATGCATTTAGAAACTATTCATTTTGTGTAAAAGGGCAGAATGAATTAGTGATCAATTGGTATGGGATCCTTTGGGGAAAAGTGACAGTGATATAAAGATTTCACATTCAGTTCAGTCTTGCCTGGTGATTGTTGAGCGATGTTCATTCATCCGCTGTCGTAGTGTCTGCATGGTCTCCCCAGTGTACAATGCTTCGGGACATCCTTTCTTGCAACTCAACCAACGTTGTCTACCTAATATGTTGCAAGAAAGGATGTCCCGAAGCATGGTACATTGGGGAGACCGTGCAGACACTACGACAATGGATGAATGAACATCGCTTGACAATCACCAGGCAACAGTGTTCCCTTCCTGTTGGCGAACACTTCAGCGGTCAAGGGCACTCGGCCTCCGACCTTTGGGTAAGCATTCTCCAAGGTGGCCTTCATGACACACGACAGCGCAGAGCCACTGAGCAGAGACTGATAGCCAAGTTCCGCACACAAGGACAGTCTCAACAGGGATCTTGGGATAATGTCACACTATCTGTAACCCCCATGACTTGCCTGGGTTTGCAAAAACTCACTTACTGTGCTGTCTGGAGACAATACACATCTCTTTAACCTGTGCTCAGTGCTCCGTCCACTCACATTGTTAGCCACTTTAACTCTTGAATAGCAGGTTAGGTATAAAGATTCGCAATCTAATCAATAATCTGTAAACTGTCTGTGCTGTTATATGTGCTGTCTGAGACCAAAACACCTCATTCACCTGACAAAGAGAGCGAAACACCTCGAAAGCTTGAGAGTTTACTATCAAATAAATCGGTTGGACTTAAACCTGGTGTTGTCAGACTTCTTACTGAGGAAACTGGAGCACCAGAGGAAACCCATGTAGATATGGGAGAATGTGCAAACTCCACACAGACAGCAACCCGAGGCTGGAATTGAACCCAGGTCCCTGGCGTTAAGGCAGCAATGCTAACCAATGTACTATCCAAAAGTGACAGTGTTATGAATTTTTGAAATTGGATCCTTGAAGTTACATTTAAAAAAAGTGACCAATTCAAAAATGCTCTCAGAACAGGAACCCAGAATTGTGGATTTTTTTTGACAGAACAGACAATTTTTAATTTAATTAAAACTAACTCCAATTTCACCCAATCACCAAGTCTCAATGTCAACTTTTGGGAATCTAAATTTCTTCTTGGCAAGAACAAAGATTTGGTTACTTCAAAGACTGCAGGTTGGATTTGACTTCAGGTCTCTAATTAATATCTTTCCATCCCTACTGCCTTTTTGGCAAGTGACTTAGCAATTTTGAGTAGGTCATATGATGCAGTGGCCACCTTAACTCACCTTTAACAATCATACAAAAAAGGCAGCTTGAGACAAAACCAAGGACCATCTTGAAATAGCGAGATTTTCAGGACCCCCTACCTCCCTTGGCAGAATCTTCCAATCCTGCCAAAGTTGACTCCTGTCATGGGTGTTCCAGTGGCAGGTTAGGCAAGCCGTGCAAAAAAGCCACAGACTTCAGCAAGAGCCCCCACTGGCCAATGGCGCATCACTTCCACTATGAAAACTCGGTGCGCAGGGTGGGGAGGAGGAATATTATAGCCCTTATATTTTTGTTTTTTTTAATTCATTTGTGGGACATAGGCATCACTGGCTGGCCAGCATTTATTGCCCATCTCTAGTTGCCCTTGAGAAGGTGGTGGTGAGCTGCCTTCTTGAATCGTTGTCACCCCTGTTCTGTGAGTTGATGCAACATGCCATTAGGGAGGGAATTGCAGGATTTTGATGCAATGAGTCTGAGGGAACAGTGATAAATTTCCAAGTGAGGATGATGAGTGACTTGGAGGGGAACTTGCAGGTGGTGATGTTCCCATTTATCAGTTGCTCTTGTCTTTCTAGATGATCAGTGATGGAGGGATTGAATATTTGTAGATGTGGTGCCAATTAAGTATCTAGGCAACTGCTCGAAAGGCACTTTAATGTTAAATGCTTCCCCATCAAGTGAGAAGCTGCTCTGGCAAGTTGGAGCCAGCTTTAGATTCCATCCTTGGATAGTGAGGAGTGTAGTGTTGTGTTGGTTGCCATGTTCTAAGATTGATCAGAACCTGGTTAAGTTTCTCCAACCACAGGTTTCTC
The DNA here is from genome assembly GCA_024679065.1 of Sphyrna mokarran. Classification (NCBI taxonomy): domain Eukaryota; kingdom Metazoa; phylum Chordata; class Chondrichthyes; order Carcharhiniformes; family Carcharhinidae; genus Sphyrna; species Sphyrna mokarran. The sequence goes on from JAGIQG010000013.1 coordinate 68,981,814, forward strand.
TCTTCTTTTGTATCAGCTGACAACCAGTTCTTGGTAAAGCACATTTTGTTTCTACACTTAACAATGAGTGTGTCACGGTCATCTTCGCACTGTGGCCGTACTGTGATTAATTCAAATGTTTTGGGACGGGAACAGGATTCACGGCTGGCAGGTTCAATCTTGTCTTTGGTGCAGCTGGTTAAGTCAATATACCCAATTGGTTTCTTGTGTTTCTCTTCATTGGGATAGGCCCAATAGGAAAGAGTGTTGCCAGAGAGCACGAACCAGCGACGATGCCAGGCACCAAATCCACTCACATCCTCAAACATAGTCAGGAATCCCGAATGCTCCACAGAGGAATGAAAATGGCACTGGAGTTTCAAGTAGACAGCACCTTCAAGAGGGGATAGGAAAGGAACTTTGTCCGGCGGAAACTTGTCCTTGCCCGGAGAAGCTAGTGTGATTTTGTGTGATCCAACCAGCACAAACTTGCTGGTGCGTACAGAATTATTAACAGCAGGACTGGCAGCAGGTGACTACATGCTTGATTTAGTAATGGAGGTCAGCAGCTTCTTGGGCGTTATGACCTTAGATCTAGATACTCTCCGCTTCTCAGAGGTGGTTACATTGCCAGCCTGAGCCAAGCTGTATACCTCCACATCAATTTCAAATTTGTAATGAATATCACGCAGTGTGATAATGGTTGGGAAAGTAATGGTATCACCATGCTGAGCATCCTCTGCTGTTGCCAGTGGAGTTGCCACAATGTTATGTGGACCGTAGCAGATCATCAGTAAGAAGTAGTGACTGGGGTTTCCTTGTTTACATAGAGCTGAAAATACAAATTCCGCTTTCAAAGGAAGGCGAAGATCAGCAATGGAGATAGTGCCGCGACAGTTTGCAACTGTACAAAACTCTAGTGCGGCCGCACTTGGAGTATTGTGTGCAGTTCTGGTCCCCACATTATAAGAAAGATGTGGAGGCATTGGAGAGGGTACAGAGGAGGTTTACCAGGATGTTGCCTGGTAATGGAGGGCAGGTCTTATGAGGAGAGGCTGAGGGATTTGAGGTTGTTTTCGTTAGAAAGGAGGCGGCTAAGAGGAGACCTAATCGAAACATATAAGATGATTCGAGGTTTAGATAGGGTGGACAGTGATAGCCTTTTTCCTAGGATGGAGAAAGCTAGCACGAGGGGACACAGCTTTAAATTAAGGGGTGTTAGTTATAGGACGGATATCAGAGATAGGTTCTTTACCCAGAGGGTGGTTAGGGAGTGGAATGCTCTGCCTGCGGCAGTTGTAGATGCACCAAGTTTCGTGGCGTTTAAGAGGTTAATTGATAAGTATATGGAAGAGAAGGGAATGGTTTAGTTTGGAGGGTCATTGCTTTTTGTAATGGTCGGCGCAACATCAAAGACTGAAGGGCCTGTTCTGCGCTATAATATTCTATGTTCTATGTTCTATGTTCTAAGAGGGCTGCTTTGTCCTGGTATCAAGCTTCTTCAGTGCTATTGGAACTGCATCCATCCAGGCAAGTGGGGTGTATTCCATCACATTGTTGACTTTTGCCTTGAAGATGGTGGATAGGTCATAGCAAATCAGGATGCGAATTACTTGTCACAGTATTCCTAGCCTCTGACCTGTTCTTGTAGCTACTGTGTTTATGTGGTGAGTCCAGTTGAGTTTCTGGTGAATGATAACTCTAAGGTTGTTGACAGTGGGGTATTCATAGAACATAGAACATTACAGCGCAGAACAGGCCCTTCGGCCTTCGATGTTGCGCCGACCAATTAGGAAAATGACCCTCTAACCTAAACCATTCTCTTTTCGTCCATAAACTTATCTACTAACCTCTTAAACGCCACCAAACTTGGCGCATCTACAACTGACGCAGGCAGGGCATTCCATATCCTTACCACCCTCTGGGTAAAGAACCTACTTCTGACATCTGTCCTAAAACCACCACCCCTTAATTTAAAGCTATGTCTCCTCGTGCTAGCTTTCTCCATCCTAGGAAAAAGGCTATCACTGTCCACCCTATCTAAACCTCTAATCATCTTATATGTTTCAATAAGGTCTCCTCTTAGCCACCTTCTTTCTAACGAAAACAATCTCAAATCCCTCAGCCTCTCTTCATAAGACCTGCTTCATAACACAGAACATTACACGCAGAACATGCCCTTCGGCCTTCGATGTTGCGCTGACCAATTAAGAAAAAGCAATGACCCTCTAACCTAAACCATTCCCTTTTCATCCATAAACTTATCTACTAACCTCTTAAACGCCACCAAACTTGGCGCATTCAGTGATGGTTACACCATAGAATGTCAAGGGGCAGCGGTTAGAGTGATGGTCATTGCCTGGTAATTGTGTGGCATGAATGTCATTTGCCACTTGTCAGCCCAAGCCTGGATATTGTACAGATCTTGTTACATTTGAACATTGACTACTTCAGTACCTGAAGAGACGTGAATGATGCTGAACATTCTTTGATGAACATCCCCAACTTCTGATCTTATGACGGAAGGAAGGTCATTGCTGAAGACTGTTTGGCCTAGGTTACTACTGGAGGGAGTACTGTAGCGATGTCCTGGAGCTGAGATGACTGACCCTCCACAAACACAACCATCTTCTTATGTACCAGGTATGTTTCCAAGCAGCAGAGTGTTTGCCCCCGAAAACCATTGATTCCAGTTTTGCCAGGGCTTCTTGATGCCACACTCAATCGAATGCAGCCTTGATGTCAAGGTCTGTCACTCTCATCTCACCTATAGAATTCAGCTCTTTTGTCCATGTTTGAATCAAAGCTGTAATGAGGTCAGGTACTGAGTGACCTTCATGAAGCCCAAACTAGACGTCACAGAGGAGGTTGTTACTAAGCAGATGCTGCTTGATAGCATTGTTGATAACCTCTTCCATCACTTTACTGATGATCAAGAATAGACTGATTGGCTGGTAATTCACCGGATTGGATTTGTCGTGCGTTTTGTGTACAGGACATACCTGGGCAATTTTCCATATTGTTGGGTAAATGTTAGTGTTGTAACTGTACTGGAAGAGTTTGATTAGGGAAGCAGCAAGTTCTGAAGCACAAGTTTTCGGTACTATTGCCAGAATGTTATCCAGTGCCTCCAACCTTTTCTTGATATCATATGGAGTGAATCAAATTAGCTGGAGACTGGCATGGGAGATGCTGGAACCACTGAAGGAGGCCGAGGCGGATCATCCACTCGGCCCTTCTGGCTGAAAATTGCTGCCAATACTTCAGCCTTATCTTTATGCCCCAAGAGGATAGGGGATTAATCATTTGGGACTGATGTGAGGAGAAATTCCTTCACTGAGTATGTTGTGAATCCTTGGCATTCTCCATCAGAAGGGTTTGAGGGGATTCAGTCGATGGGTAGATTCAAGGCTGAAATCAATACTCTTTTGGATGTTATGGGTATCAAAGGATTGGGGAAAGGACCAGAAAATAGATTTGAGATCAGGGACAGTCATGATCACACTGAATATCACAACGTATTGGAGGGGCTGATTGGCCTATTCTGACTCCTATTCTTATGTTTTTGTGATCTGATTATACTCTTCACGCAAGTGATTCCCAGCAAGGCCACTTGGAATAGCAGCCTTGAAATATGGGGTCTGTACTTTTTGTGATGTGTGTGTGGGTGTTACACCATCATCATCTCCTTGCTGGAAGACAGAAAGGAGAGGATGAAGTCTGTCTTATCTGCTCTAAGCTTCGTTGCCTTCCATGAACAGAGCATGGTCATGAAATTAACATTACATAAAGAAATGTCTAGGTGCTCACAGTACAGTTGCTATTACTCTGTGTACAAACATCTAACATTTCTTGTGTTATTTGCATGGAATTCTTTAAGGATATAGTCATGACGATGGTTACAGATATGGGTCACTAGTATAGGTAATAAGTTCGGGCAGGCTCCTCTGAGAATCCCTACAGTGCAGAAGAGGCTATTTGACCCATTCAGCTTGCGCTAACTCTCTGACAGAGTATTTTACCCAGGCCCTCTCTCCTACCCTATTCCATAACCCCACACATTTCCCATGGCCAATCTATGTAACATACACATCTTAGGACACTAAGGAACAATTTAGCATGGTCAACCAACTTAATCTTCACATCTTTAGACCACGGGAGGAAACTGAAGCACCGGAAGAAACAAGAAGAACATGCAGACTCTGTACAGTCACTTAAGGCCGGAACTGAACCCGAACAAGCTGTGAGGTTTGTGGGTATTATACTTCTCCAGCTCTGTAAAATCAGCATGGTCAATCACAATCTATCTGACACTGAGATAAGACTCACTACTACTGAGTCACGCTGACAGCAAGTAACTGTTAATGTTAGAGCTGAGACTTGTGGAGCCTATTGGCACTATAAATGTGCATCAATCCCTGAAAACAAACCCTTGATGGGGAGGGCCCACATCCCAAACTGGTGACTTGTGCAATCTTTTACACGCTGACATCAGCTGTTTGGAGCTCATCCCAGTAAGCTGAGATCAGGTACCCGCAAACTGTGTGGCATTTGTATGGGATCAGCTGACAGATCAGATCGGATAACTTTACATAATAGGAGACTTTTAATAGGTTAAAAATAATAAACTTGTTTTCCACTGCACACTGCTTATGGCACAGATTCCAGGCAAGCCTGATGCAGAATATTCTGGATAAACACTGGCCTGTTTAAAATCTATTGCCAGATGCTTGGATTAGTTTAAATACAACGTGTGCCTTGGTTACCTCTTGGGATGGGATTTTAAGTAAGTGGAACTTCTGAGTATTGCACTTTTTTTTGATGGGCTGAGTGAATGGAGCTGTGGATAAAGAGGAATGTGAACAGGCGTCCTTTTGTGTGTGGACTTTACAATGAGGCTTTCATTCAGTCTTTTCTCATGTTGTGCAAAATTCCTTCTTAGAAACTTTCCAAACAAGAAGTTCATCTTGAAAACTTATTTCTGATCTTCGTGCTTCCACTCTTCACAAAGTGTCCACACAGGGAAAAAGGCCAGTCTGTCCCTCAAACCAAGAAAACTATTTGGATTAGCTAAGTGTCAAACTGACTCCTTCAGTCTGAATCTCAGACACATTCACTACTCCAAATGACTTCCCAGATATTTGTACACTGTCCCTGATGGTCAAAAGGATGGTGGAGGCAGATTTAACAATAAATTTCCAAAGGCAGTTAGATAATATGAAAAAGCAAAAAAAAACCAGAAAAAAAACCCAGGATTATGGGGAAAAATAAGGGGCAGTAAGGTGAATTGGATCAATCTTCCAAATGGCCAGCAAAGACATGATGGGCAGAATAGCCACCTTATTATTCCACATAGTGTCAATCTCTGTGTGATGTAGAATCTGGCTTCTCGGCCATTGGATCCAATTTCCTCCCCTTGACCTATTTTCATGTCATACCTTACTTGGAACTTTTCTACTTCACTTACACTTGGCATTTTAATTAAAGTATGGGCCAGAGGTTAAGTCCATTAGGTAGATGCCCATCTGACCCAGATAAGTGCGAGATTACACTTGCACGATATTTTGGTTGGCGGGAGCAAGTTCCGCACAGATTGACCGTTAAAAGGAAAATTAAGGCCATTGATAAGGTAATTGTCAGCTATTTTATGCTGCCCACGGCACTTTCAGCTTGGCAGAATGGTGGGAACTAAGCACAGTCTGTACATCTCCTCATCTGAAGGTGGGATAAATGGCCCCAGGAGTAGTGGCACTTTCTCTGCCAGCACCAGTTCATTTCTGTGCGAATACAGAGTTCACCCTGAGTTTCCCGTCAACTATTCAGCTTCTCAAGCCTGTCTTTTCGCATTTTGTAACCTCATTTTCTCTTACAGGCTTCCCTAAAGAGTGTGTTGGTGATTCCTCATCTGCAAGGCTCTAGTCATCTGCATCTTATCTAATGAGGATAGCGTATTCTCTGGGTGTGACTTAAGGATGAGAGGAAGAGGTGGTCAGATGGGTGCAGGCAGTATCCCAGGGAGAGACCTTGGTGAGGAATAGGGTCAGCTGTTGCAGAGAGGATAAGGCAGGAGGACAGGCTGCAGACACCATTACCTAGCAGAGACAGTCTACTTCCGTGCTCCAATCTGCAGGCTGCTCCATCTCCTACTCTCACAGGACAGTAATATACGACTTGATCTGTTGCCAAATTTCCTCCAGCTGTGTAGGCGGACACCTCATGCTAATGGTTTTGAAGGTGACAGGGGCCTTCAACTTTTATGCCTCTGGTTCTTTCCGGAGCTCAGAGGGATATTGGTGCAGCATCTCCCAGTTGTGTCAAGCTGGTGACTGATGCCATCTTAAACATATCCGTGTGTCCATCAACGACTGATACCTCATTCACCTGATGAAGAGGATAACCTCAAAAGCTTGTGAGTTTACTATCAAATAAATCGGTTGGACTTAAACCTGGTGTTGTCAGACTTCTTACTGCATCAAACGACTGGACAGATGAAGGCAGTGAGGCGAAGACAGCAAGAGGCTTCACTGCTATGACAGGGTTTTCTCAAGTCTAGTGTGCAGTGGTTGCACTGATGTAACCATTGAGGTTTTCAGCTGGGAGCTTTCATTAACAGAAAGGATTCCACTCATTGAATCTTCAGATTGCCTGTGACCACCAGACACAGATTCTCCAAGTTTGTGGAAGCTCACATGGTTTCTACACCTTTCAGCACTCACAGATTCTAAGGCTGCTCAGGGTTCTTGTACTTTGGATGGATGGCTCCTGATCATCCTTCAGGAGGTGTCTGTTGACCTCACTCTGTCACCCAAAAAACTGAGGCTGATACAACAGAAGCCATGTCTCCAACACAGCAGTGGTGGAAAGCACTATCAGGATGCTGAAGATGCCTGGGTTGATCAGAGGAGCTTTGTAATATCCTCCAGAGTGTGTCTCCTTTATTGTCATTGCATGCTGCACCCTGCACAACCTGATCTGGCTAACGGTGACTCAGTAAAGGCTGAGGGAAGTGATGTACCTCCACTGGCTAAGGACCCCAGTGATGGGGTGGAGGAGGAGGCTGAGGTTGCAGAGGGCAGGAATGTGCAGGTGGACAACAGGAAAATGCAGAGACACCCAGGATGCTCTGATCATGCAAACCTTCAGATAGGTGTTCAAGGCTTTGCAAAGAAATTCTGCCAATGGCAAAGTCTCCTTGACAAGATGTCATTATGTAAGAGTGCAGGTTCACAAGTCTCTGAAGGTGTCAGTACAGGTGGAGAAAGTGATAAAGAAAGCGTATGGTATGTTAGCCTTCATAAGAAGGGGTATAGAATACAAGAGTAGGAGTCTGATGTTACAAGTGTATAGAACGTTGGTTAGGCCTCACTTGGAGTACTGCGTCCAGTTCTGGTCGCCGTACTACCGGAAGAATGTGGAGGCCCTGGAGATAGTGCAGAGGAGATTTACCAGGATGGAAGGGCTGTCTTACGAGGAAAGATTGAACGCACTGGGGTTGTTTTCCCTTGAAAGACATTGGCTGAGAGGGGATCTATTAGAGATATATAAGATTATGAGGGGTATAGATAGAGTAAATGGTGGTAAGCTTTTTCCACCATTAGAATTGGATAGAACGAGGGGTCACGGCCTTAGGGTGAGGGGGGCTATGTATGAGACGAATATTAGAGGGCATTTTTTCACACAAAGGGTAGTGGGGGTGTGGAATGCGCTACCGAGTGGGGTGGTGGGAGCAGGCACGCTAGGGTTGTTTAAGGGTCTCTTGGACAGCCACATAAGCGGTCTGCAGATACAGGGATATAGGAGGACTGTTTAAATACTTTATTTGTTTCCACAGGCTATTCGGTCCACCTTGTTGACCAACAAGGCGCATGCATTCGGCAGGTCGTGTGAGGGCTGCTCTTGGATGTTACTTCAGGAGTGGCCTAGTGCTTCATGTCGTTAGTGTAAGCTTAAACTGGACCATCAGATGGGCAACATGACAGCTCAGAGACTATCGCTGTTGCTGTGCAGACACATGGATTTGGGCCTGTGTCTGCGGGAGTTTGCGCGTTCTCCCCATGGTTGCGTGGGTTTTCTCCGGGTGCTCCGTTTTCCTCCCATATCCCAAAGATGTGCTCTTAGGCTGATTGGGTAACAAATTGTCCCTATATTGGTCTCTATATGTCATTAAGACGTTAGGATGGCAGCGCGGGCTCGTTGGGCCGAAGGGCCTGTTTCCCGTGCTGTGTTGTTCTTTGTTCTTTCTTTGTTCTTTGTAGCTCAACCAGAATGCCAGCATTACACAGCTTCATGTATTTACAAGCCTGAGTGGTTTCAGGGATGCAGGCACCTAACTCCACCCATCAATAGGACACAAACCTTGAATACTGTTAACAAGCAAAAACAAATCACAACTATAAAACCCTCACAATAAGGTCAAAATAAAAGACACAAATAATGTTACTGTGACATGCTCCTGTTATTCTCCTTGAGAGAACTGAGATAACCTTTTGAGTCTCGATGGCTTTTCTCTTCTTTGTTTACCCAATTTTTGCTCAGATATAAAAATTCTCCAATCCAGGCAACATTTTTTGGGAATCTCCTCTGGATTCCCTCTAGTTTTATCATATCTTTCCTAAACTATACACAATGCTCTAGTAGTGGGCTAATTTGTGATTTATAAAGTTCCAACAATTTCTCAGCTCTTATATTTTGTACCTCAGTTATTAAAGGTAAGTATTCTTAAAATTAATTTATGGAACAGCATAAGCCAGCATTTATTGCCCATCATTAGTTGCCTTTGAAAAGATGGTGATGAGCAGAATTTTTGAACTGCTGTAGTCCATGTGGTGTAGGTACACCCATAGTGCTATTAGGGAAGGAATTCCAGTATTTTGACCCAGCAACAGTGAAGGAACGGCAATATATTTCCAAGTCAGGATCGTGAGTGACTTGAAGGGGAATCTCCAGATGGTGGTATACCCATGTGTCTGCTGCTCTTGCTCTTCTAGATGTTTTTAAGAATCTTTGTGTTTGTTGCTGTTAGCTTGACGATGGGTGACACCAGAAAGGCTTCTGAGAATGTGGCATGCTTGGTTTCATCAGTCAAAACATTGAATATAGGAGTTGGGACATATTGCTGAAGTTGTACAAGACATTGATAAGGCCACAGTTAGAATACTATGTGCAATTCTGGTCACCCTATTATAGAAAGGATATTAAACTAGAAAGAGTGCAGAAAAGATTTATTAGAATGCGACCAGGACTTGATGGATTGAGTTATAAGGAGAGGCTGAATAGACTGAGACTTTTTCCTCTGAAGTGTAGAAGGTTGAGAAGTGCCCTTATAGAGGGCTATAAAATAATGAAGGGTATAGACAAGGTAAATAGTCAATATATTTTCCCAAAGGGCAAGGGAGTCTAAAACTAAAGGGCATAGGTTTAAGGTGAGAGGGGAGAGATACAAAAGTGTCAAGAGGGATAGTTTTTTTCACACAGAGAGTGGTGAGTATCTAGAATAATACCTGCCAGAGGTATTAATAGAAGCGGGTACAATTTTATCCTTTAAAAAGCACTTAGATAGTAACATGGATACAATGGATAATAAAGAGTTAGGGGCCAAATGCAATTGGGATTAGTTTAGGGATTTAAAAAAAATAAGGGCAGCATGGACAAGTTAGATTGAAGGGCCTGTTTTCAATCTATAAACCACTATGACTCTATGACTCTAATGGTATGTTCAACTCAATCAGTTGGTGCCTCTGTTGCACTTCTTTCATTTCTAACTCTATCTTGCTCTAAGAGTTAATCTCAGCCAACTCAAATCTCAAAGCAAGTAAAGTTTTGATATTTTTCACCCATTTGAAATTTCAGCATTCTTTAAACTCCTGCCTTCAATCTTCCTACCGTCTGTAGTTGTGTAACAGCGAGACTGAATTAAATGAAATTTAGTACACATTCAATATCCTGTGGCTGTTGATATTGTGCCATCCAAATTAATATCAGTCATCTGTTAAGTTCTATTATTTCCAGAAGTTTCTATGTATAAAACTCTTTACTTGCACAAATTTTGGCATTTTAACATCTCTCTCTCTCTCCTGCATTGATCAAAACAGAAGTGTCATGGACACAATAGTCTAAAAAATTCATACTGCAGCTTGCAAAGGATTGAATTCTCCCATGCTGTGCATTTGTTATGAAGAGAAATTGGACAGGTTTGTGTTGTTTTCTTTGCAGCAGAGAAGAGTGAGGGGTGACCCAATTGAGATGTACAGGATTATGTAGGACAAGGACAGAGAGGAGAGGGAACAACTGTTCCCCTTTGTTGAAGGGTCAGTCATGAGGGCACATAGGTTCAGGGTGAGGGGCAGGAGATTTAAGAGGGATCTGAGGAAAAACATTTTTACCCACAAGGTGATGACAATGTGTTGCCTGGGAGGGTGATAGAGACAGATTGCCTCACATCCTTTAAAAAGTACCTGGATGAGCACTTGATATGCAATAACTTTCAAAACTAGTGTCCAGATCACCAACAACCTGTCCTGGTCTCCCCATGCCAACACTATACTTAAAAAAGCCCACCATACAAAACATTCTTTCTCATTATATCACGTCTTGATATGGCTCCTGCTCTGCTCAAGTATGCAAGGAACTACAAAAGGTCACGAATGTAGCCAATCCATCATACAAATCAGCCTCCCATCCATTGATTCTGTCTACACTTTTCACTACCTCAGCAAAGCAGCCAGCACAATTAGGAGTCCACAGAGCCAGACATTCTCTCTTCCATCTTCTTCCTTTGGGAAAAAGATACAAGTCTGAGATCACTTAACATTTGACTCCAGAACAGCTTCTTCCTTGCTGCTGTCAGACTTTTCAATGGATTTACTTTGCATTAAGTTGATCTTTCTCTACATCCTAATTATGACTGTAACACTACATTCTGTACTCTCTCTCCTTCTCCATGAACAGTATGTTTTGTCTGTATAGCACACAAGAAAGAATACTTTTCATTGTATGTTAATACATGTGAAAATAGTAAATCAAATCAGATCAAATCAAATCGAATCAAAAAGACTATGAGCCAAGTGCAGGTAAATGGGATTAGGTAGGAGGTCAATCTTTCTCATGAGTACAGACATGATGGGCCAAAGGGCCTTTTCTGCACTGCATGATTCTTTGATTTATTGGGCCCATTGAAAGTATGACATTCCGTGCTTTTCTTTGTGCTAACATGATGTCCACATTCACAAGTTACCCTCCTAAACTTCAATTCAACCAAAACTCATACAAAGCCCTTTCGGCTTCCTCCCAATGTTCACTGATCTACATTGTTAAAACTGAGGAACCATTCTCATACTTGTTTTCAAATATCCATTGAATGATCTGGCTCCTCCCTATCTCTCTGATATCCTCCAAACCTATGACCTGCTGAGATCTCTGCATGCTTCCAATTCTCGCCTCTTAGACATTTGATTTGCTCTACTGTTAGTGGCTGTTCTTTCAGTTGCCTAGGTCTAATTAAGGCCCGAGAATTCCTTTCATCTACCTGTCCTACTTTCTCTCCTCCTTTAATAGCCTCCTTAACACTTATTGTGGACGAATATTTTGGTCACTTCTCCTAATATTCCTTACATCTCTCAATGCCAAATGTTGTTTTCAAACTCTCCTTGTGAAATGGGATGGGTTACAAAAGATAAAGGTGCAACATGAGTACAAGCATTTATTGATATTGAACGGAGGCTAAGGTTAGATGCAGTCACTCTAAGGGATTGTGAGCTGGAGAGTAAAGTTTGTTAAGGCTTCTGTTTCCTAACCACCACCCCCTCCACAATCTGTGTGAAGAAGGTCTGCATTCATTGACTAATGCATCAGACCTTTTGTTAGCAGGGGTCAGGGCTAGGTTATAGCTGTAAAGGTAATTGCTCTAATATTGTTATCTCTTAAATGAGTGCCTTTCAATATAATGTCACTGACAGCTCCAGCCTCTGGTGCTGCCAATCACTTTCCCGAGGCCCTCATTCCAGTTGCTTTAGAGCTGAACATTTTCTCACGGATTTTTGCCAGTGTCACTGTTCCGAGAGGGTCCATCCTTTGTTTCCAAATAATGCTTCACTGTTTTCCATTGGATGAACCAGGTTACCCATTTTCACTCCGATAAAGAAATCCTTGAAATTGTTAACTGAAAAGCAGAATACTGTAGTTGCTGCAAATCCAAAGTAAAAACAGAAAATACCGGAAATACTCAGCAGGCTAGGAAACATTCTGATGTCACCAAACATTTGGGCAAGTGTAAAGTTCGAGTGTTAAAAATTAAAGTATCAGGGATGGTAGTGCAGGCAGTACGTTGCACCTCCTGCAGTATGTACGAGGTGAGGGACACCAGTAGTGTTCCTGCTGATTATACCTGCAGGAAGTGTGCCCATTTGCAGCTCCTTGAGGATCATGTTAAGGAGCTGGAGCTGGAATTAGAGGAACTCAGGATAATTCGGGAGGTTGAGGCAGATATTGACAGGAGTTACAAAGAGATAGTCACTCCTAAAAGTGATTCTTGGGTAACTATTAGGAAGAGGGATAAGAAGCAATCGGGGAGACAATCCCCCGGGGCTGTTCCCCTCCAAAACGAGTTTTCTGTCCTGGAGGCTACAGTTGAGGAAGAATCAACTGGAGATGGCCAAAGGGAGCAGGTCTCCGGGGGTGAGCCTGCTGAGAATGCTCAGGTGGATAGGGGGAATAAGAGATTGGGCCTGGTAATTGGAGACTCCATAGTTAGGGGGACAGATAGGAGAGTAAATAGTAATAAACGGGACTCAGGGCTGGTGTGTTGCCTCCCAGGGGCCGGGTTTTTAAGATTCTTAAGGGAGAGGAGAGTCAGCCCCAAGTCATAGTTCATGGGACTCATGATGTAGGTAGGACAAGGGAAGGGGATATTAAGCAGAAATTTATGGAGTTGGGGTGGAAGCTTAGGGCCAAAACAGACAGAGTGGTTATCTCTGGACTCTTGCCTGTGCCACGGGATAGTTTAGAGAAGAACAGAGAGAGGGAATGTTTGAACTTGTGGCTGCGGGGATGGTGCAGGAGGGAGGGGTTCAGGTTCCTGAACAATTGGGACTCATTCTGGGATAGGTGGGACCTCTACAAGAGAGATGGTCTACACTTGAACCAGAGGGGAACCAATATCTTGGGGGGGAAATTTGCAAAGGCTATGCAGGGGGCTTTAAACTGATTCAGAGGGGGGGTGGGATCCTGAGTAGTTTGGATGTTAAGAGGGACGAGAATAGGGGGGTCATAGATGAGAACTGTAAAACACAGCAGCGTACGGGTGGAGTAGGGCATGGTTTGAAATGCATATACTTTAATGCAAGAAGTATTCGCAATAAGGTGGAGGAACTTGCAGCTTGGACCAGTACCTGGAACTTCGATGTTGTGGCCATTTCAGAGACATGGATAGAGCAGGGACAGGAATGTTTGTTGCAGGTTCCGGGGTTCAAATGCTTCAGTCGGAGTAGAGAAGGAGGTAGAAGGGGGAGAGGAGTGGCATTATCAGTTAAAGACTGTATCACAGTGACAGAAAGTTTGATGACAACTTGTCTGTTGAGGTAGTACGGGCTGAAGTTAGAAACAGGAGAGGAGAGGTCACCCTGTTGGGAGTCTTTTATAGACCTCCTAAAAGTTCTAGAGAGCTAGAGGAAAGGATTGCAAAGTCGATCCTGGACAGGAGTGAAAGTAATAGGGTAATTGTTATGGGGGACTTTAACTTTACTAATATTGATTGGAATAGCTATAACTCTAGCTCGTTAGAGGGGTCAGTTTTCATACAAAGTGTGCAGGAAGGTTTTTTGACTCAGTACGTAGATAGGCCAACTAGAGGTGAGGCTACATTGGATTTGGTGCTGGGCAATGAGCCAGATCAGGTGTTAGACTTGGAAGTTGGTGAATATTTTGGTGATAGTGACCACAATTCGGTTACGTTCACCTTAGTGATGGATAGGGATAGGCATGAAGCTGGGGGCAGAAGTTATAGCTGGGGAATGGTAATTATGAGGCCATAAGGAGGGAATTAGGGTGCATAGGTTGGACTAGGAAACTACAGGGACTGGGAACATCTGAAATGTGGAGCTTATTCAAGGAGCAGCTACTGCGAGTCCTTGATAAGTATGTCCCTGTCAGGCAAGGAGGAAATGGTCGAGTAAGGGAACCGTGGTGTACTAAAAAAGTTAATTCGCTGGTTAAAAGGAAAAAGGAGGCTTATGTCAGGATGAGGCTTGAAGGCTCAGTTAGTGCAATGGATAGCTATAGATTAGCCAGGAGGGAGCTAAAGAGTGAGTTGAGGAGAGCTAAAAGGGGACACGAGAAGACTTTGGCTGATGGGATCAAGGAGAATCCTAAAGCTTTCTTTAGATATGTTAAGAATAGAAGATTGGTTAGGGCAAGATTAGGGCCAGTCATAGACAGCAGTGGGAAGTTGTGCGTGGAGCCTGAAGAGATTGGAGAGGCACTGAACAAATATTTCTCTTCGGTATTCACGCAGGGAGATGTAAATGTAGTTGTGGAGAACACTGGGATACAGGGTTGCAAACTGGAAAGTATTGAAGTAGATACGGAGGATGTGCTAGATATTCTTGAGGGTTTGAAGTTAGATAAGTCCCCTGGGCCGGACGGGATTTACCCTAGGATTCTCTGGGAGGCAAGAGAGGCGATTGCAGAGCCTCTGGCTCTGATCTTCAGGTCGTCGTTGGTTACGGGTATAGTGCCGGAAGACTGGAGGATAGCGAATGTGGTCCCATTGTTCAAGAAGGGAAAGAGAGACTTTCCAGGGAATTATAGGCCAGTGAGTCTTACTTCTGTTGTGGGCAAAGTATTGGAGAGAATTATTAGGGATAGGATTTATAGTTATTTAGAGAGAAATGAATTGATTGGGGATAGTCAGCATGGTTTTGTGAAGGGCAGGTCGTGCCTTACTAACCTTATTGAGTTTTTTGAAAAAGTGACCAAAGAGGTGGATGGGGGTAAGGCAGTTGATGTGGTATATATGGACTTTAGTAAGGCGTTCGATAAGGTGGCACATGGAAGGCTTCTGCAGAAAATGCAGATGTATGGGATAGAGGGTGATTTAGCTAATTGGGTTAGGAATTGGCTAGCAGATAGAAGACAGAGGGTGGTTGTTGATGGGAGATATTCATCGTGGAGTTCGGTGACAAGTGGTGTACCTCAGGGGTCTGTTTTTGGGCCCCTGCTGTTTGTAATTTTTATAAATGATCTGGATGAGGGTATTGAAGGATGGATTAGTAAATTTGCAGATGACACTAAAGTCGGTGGAGTGGTAGATAGTGAAGAGGGGTGTTATAGTTTGCAGAGAGACTTGGACAAGTTGCAGAGCTGGGCCGAGAGGTGGCAAATGGAGTTTAATGTGGAAAAGTGTGAGGTAATTCACTTTGGCAGGAATAACAAATGTGTAGAGTATAGGGCTAATGGTAGGACTCTTAATAGTGTTGAAGAACAGAGGGATCTTGGTGTATATGTGCATAGATCCCTGAAAGTTGGCAATCAAGTCGATAAGGTTGTTAAGAAGGCATACGGAGTCTTAGCTTTTATTGGTAGGGGGATTGAATTTCGGAGCCGCAACGTCATGTTGCAACTGTACAAAACTCCAGTGCGGCCGCACTTGGAGTATTGTGTGCAGTTCTGGTCCCCACATTATAAGAAAGATGTGGAGGCATTGGAGAGGGTACAGAGGAGGTTTACCAGGATGTTGCCTGGTATGGAGGGCAGGTCTTATGAAGAGAGGCTGAGAGATTTGAGGTTGTTTTCGTTAGAAAGAAGGCGGCTAAGAGGAGACCTTATTGAAACATATAAGATGATTAGAGGTTTAGATAGGGTGACAGTGATAGCCTTTTTCCTAGGATGGAGAAAGCTAGCACGAGGGGACATAGCTTTAAATTAAGGGGTAGTGGTTTTAGGACAGATGTCAGAGGTAGGTTCTTTACCCAGAGGGTGGTAAGGTTATGGAATGCCTTGCCTGCGTCAGTTGTAGATGCGCCAAGTTTGGTGGCGTTTAAGAGGTTAGTAGATAAGTTTATGGATGAAAGGGGAATGGTTTAGGTTAGAGGGTCACTGCTTGTTCCTAATTGGTTGGCGCAACACCGAAGGCCGAAGGGCCTGTTCTGCGCTGAAATGTTCTATGTTCTATGTTCTAAACTGAAGTGTTAACTCTGTTTCTCCCCATGGATGCTACAATACTTATGCATCATTTCATTCCATCAAATTATTTTCACTTAACTCTTGGCACTGCTGCATCTTCTTTTAATTCTTTCATCTTTTTCTCTCCCTAGTTTTCTCTGCTTTTTTTTCCCTTTTCCACACCTCCTTTCCCTATCCTTTTTCTCCTCACTCCCATCCTGTCTTTTAAAGAACAAAGAAAATTACAGCACAGGAACAGACCATTTGGCCCTCCAAGCCTGCGTCGACCATGCTGGCTGTCTGAACTAAAACTCCCTACCCTTATGGGGGACCAAATCCCTCTTTTCCCATCTTATTCATGTATTTGTCCAGACTCCCCTTAAAAGTCACCATTGTATCTGCTTTCACTACTTCCCCCGGCAGCATGTTCCAGGCACCCAACACCTTCCGTGTAATAAACTTGCCTCGTATATCTCTTTCGTTTTTCTTTCCTCTGCTCTTTTTTCCCTCTCATCCCTATTCTCCTTTTTTCTCTCCGCATCCCCACTGCCTATTCTCCTTTTTTCCCCTCTTTCTTCAACATCTCTCCTGTTCCGTCCTTCCATTGTGCTTTGAGATATTTTGATCACGTTTTCACAGACAGCATTTGGAACAAAAGTACTCTAAATAACGAGGGTGGAATTTAATTCTCTTTTGGGAAACAGGCTGGGAAACTGGGTGATGTCCTTAATCAGGGAAATAAATTTTGACATGTAAATCAATCCCTATGGTGTAGGGACATCCATGGTGCTGTTAGGGAGAGAGTTCCAGGATTTTGACCCAGTAACAGTGAAGGAATGGTGATATGTTTCCAAGTCAGAATAGTGAGTGGCTTGCAGGGGAACTTGCAGTTGGTGGTGTTCCCAGGTGTCTGCTGTTCCTGTTCTTCAGGATGGTAGTGGTTGTGGGTTTGTAAGGTGCTCTGTGAGGAATTTTGGTGTGTTTCTAAAGTACATCTTATAGCTGGTACACACAGTGTGTTGCTCGTGGAGGAATTGAATTTTTGACGAGAAGCTTGCCTTGCAGCTTGAACCCCATAGGTTGGCAGGATGGGTCCAAGATGGGGAGGGGGAGCTGCTCATTTCTGGCCTTCTTTAAGCCCATTGGAATGCCCTCCCTTTACCAGCCTGTCAGACTATCAATCCCCATCTCCTACCCCACTCAAACCTTTACTGGATCTTGCCAGATCTCAATGCAGCCCTTATTGTAGACTGGCTGAGTGCAATTAACTCAGTAGCGACGACAAGATAAACTTGAGACCTTCTTTCTCTATCTTCCTCAGCTATTGTGAGCCTCTCGTCTTCTCAAGCAAAGCCCCATTCTACTACAGAAAGAGCAAAGGTGAGTGTGCTGCTTCCAGATCTGATCCAATCTTCCTGCCTTTACTATAAAGCTCAGAATTTCCTTGCAGCTGTTCCAACTCTCCAATGGTAACTTGCCCCAAACCTCATGTGCTAGAGGAAATCTACCCCAAAAGTGCCCAGCAGGGATCCTCTAATGATTTACCAGCTAAACAGAGCATGCAGTATGATCAAGCAGAGTACTCCTCACTAAACCTGGGTTGAGTTATCTTTGTGTTAACCTTACTGTTAACTAGTTGAAGTACACAATTTTAGAACATATAGTAAACAGGATTACATTCTCAGTAATTGGAACTGCCACACAATTATGGAGGGCAGTGACCCACAATGCCCTGTTGAATTCCAGATCTACCTGTAAGAGCCCAGAGGGCTCCTCTTAAAGGAGATAATGGAAACTAAGTCTCTAGTGCTTGACTAACTTGCAGGGGCATAAGTTTGACTTAAATAGGAACAATGTTATGGATGGTTCTCCTCTGTCTCTGGGGATCATAAAGTTCCCAAAAATGGTTGGTGTTTAAAATGAAAAGTTAAGGAAATTGTCAATCTTGAGAACTCCCAAAGGAAGTGTGGCACTGTGAATCACAATCAAATAGATCTCTCACTGGAGTCAAACCTCTCTGACTGCACCTCAGAACTCATTGAATCTGTTTCCATTGCCATTTCAAGCAGACGATTCCAGAGTTTAAAAGATTGTATAATGGATTAATTATAACTGTTTAATATGCTAATTCCCTGCAGTATGCATCATCACCAGTGTTACATCCAATTTTATTTCTTGTACAGGCTTGGGGGAGATGCAACTCAGAGGAGTATGACTTGATCCAGTAAAGGTCCTGGTCCATTTACCTCTTATTAAGTATTTTGTTTTAGCCTAACAACACCAAGAATATTATATGGTGGCAGCATGTGAAAGAACAGTTATGGAAATCCCCCATAAATAGATGATAACACAGTTTCTTTAGGGCAATTGTAAATTTATGCTAACCAAATGGATAAATTCCTATTATCTGAAAGTCTTCACCACCAATCCAAGCCTTTCCAAATCGGCCCACGTCCCAATCAAAGGTCCATTCCACCATCACAGTATACCCTGGAAGGGTTCAACTCAGATCTTTCAGATCAATTCACTGAATTTTCAGTTTCAGTCATACTACATGGGGAGATACCACATGAAAGCCAGGTATCTTCCACAGGGAGGTGGAAGAAATTGAAGAGCAAGACATTCCCGTCTCTAATAACTTACTCAAGACCAACAGGCTACCTACTCGGTCTCCTGGCTGAAAACCAGCACAGTGCCGGCCTACTACTTCTTCATTACACTGCTTCCCCTGACCCTTCCCCAGCCTTTTCCCGTCTCCAGACATAACTATTCCAGTCTGACCTCTTGATCTCCACTACTGCCCATACCCTTTCCTGCACCAATTCTCATTCACCCATCACCTTTATTCTTGTGAGCATATCAACAATGACAAACAGGAAAAGATCTCCTGATCTATGCAGCCTGTACCATACAATTGTAATAGCTTATGCATCACTACATAATATACGTCCTAACATCACTATAAAAAACATATACATGTACCACTATCTTCGCTTTATTATATATCTCACTGTTGCTATTGAATATATACCCCACCATCACTATATTGTATAATTCCACTCTCACCATGTAATATTATATATATCCTACTTTCACTGTATAATACTAGCCAGTTAGCTTGACCACCGAACATTTGGAAAGACGTAACTCAATCCACCATTGTCAACATGGTTTTATGAAGGGTAAGTCATGCTTGTCAAACTTACTTGAGTTCTTTGAGGACATAACTAGCAAGATGGATAATGAGGAACATTTGGATGTGGCATATCTAAACTTCCAGAAGGTTTTTGACAAGAACCACATAAAAGACTGATCTAGCAGGTGAGATCGCAGGGGATTGGGGTAGAGTATTAGATTTGATTAAGAATTGGCTGACTGACAGAAAACAGAGGGTTGGGATAAATGGGTCCTTCTCTGGCTGGCAAAATATAACTAGCAGAATACCGCAGAGGTCAGTCCTCAGACTTACAATCAATATAAATGATCTGCAAGCAGGTGCTGAGTGTAAAATAAGAAAATTTGTGGATGATATTAAAATAGGTGGGAAAGCACCTATTTTAGTATCAATAATATGAAGAGGAGAAAAAGATTTCACAGACAGATATAGATAGATTAGGAGAATGAGCCTATTTAGCAAATGGAGTTCAATGTGGATAACTATGAGGTTATCCATTTTGGCTGGAAAATAGAAAGGCAAATTATCTAAATGGAAAGCAGATTCAAAATACATCTGAGCAGACAGTGTGGGTGTCCATGTTCATGAATTGCAGAAAGTTGATATGCAGGAGAAGCAGGTAATAAAAAAAATAGAATGTTAGCATTTATTGTAAAAGGACAGGAGTATATAAGTTGAGAAGTGTTGCTGCAATTGTTCGTAACACCACATCTGGAATATTGTGTTCAAGTTTGGGTTCCTTATTTGAGGAAGGATGCGGTGGCATTGAAAGCAGTTCACAGGAGGTTCACCAGATTGATCCTAGAGATGAAAGGGTTGATGCATGAGGAAAGATGAAACGGTTTGGGCTTATACTTACTGGAATTCAGAAGGATGAGAGAGAATCTGACTGAGGTATATAAACTACTAAAATGGATTGATAAAGTAAACATAGACTAAATGTTTCCCCTTCTGGGGCAATCTAAAATAAGAGGTCACAGGTATAGGTTGTGAGGCAGTAGATTTAAAACCGAGATGATAAATAACTACTTCTCACAGAGAGTGGTGAATTTGTGGAACTTGGTGCCCCATATCGCGGTGGAGTCCAAATCATTAAATGGCTTCAAGAAAGAGATAGATATATTTTTAATAAAATATTGGTTAAAGGGATATGGGGAACAAGTGGGGAGATGGATTTGAGACTAGGAAGAGATCAGCCATAGTCTAACTGAATGGCGGAGCAGGATCATAGGGGTGAATTGTCTACTTCTGTTCCTAATTCCTATAAATCATATCCCACCATCATCATATAATATTATATATACATTCCACTGTCACTATAATATATCCACCATCACTATATAACACATATACATATTACTAGCAGTATATAACTCACCATCACTCTCTCTCTATTATATATATCCCACTGTCACTACATATATCCCAGCATCACTCCATAATATACATATATATTATATATATATATATATATATAAATAAAGAACGAAGAAAATTACAGCACAGGAACAAGCTCTTTGGCCCTCCAAGCCTGCACCAACCATGCTGCCCAACTTAACTAAAACCCCGATCCTTCCTGGCGACCATTTTCCTCTATTTCCATCTTATTCATGTACTTGTCAAGGTGCTCCTTAAAAGTCACTATTGTATCCACTTCCACTACCTTCCCCAGTAACAAGTTACAGGCACTCACCATTCTGTAAAAAATCTATCTCGTATATCTCCTTTAAACCTTGCCCCTAACAGCTTAAGCCTATGCCCTCTAGTAATTGACTCTTCCACCCTGGGAAAAAGCTTCTGACTATCCACTCTGTCCATGCCTCTTATAATCTTGTAGGCTTCTATCAGGTCGCCCCTCAACCTCCGTCTGTCCAGTGAGAACAGACCAAGTTTCTCCAATCTCTCCTCATAGCTAATGCATTAAGAAGGCATATAGAACGTAGAACATTACAGCACAGAACAGGCCCTTCGGCCTTCGATGTTGCGCCGACCAATATAAAAAGCAATACCCTCCAAACTAAACCATTCCCTTCTCTTCCATATACTTATCAACTAACCTCTTAAACGCCACCAAACTTGGCGCATCTACAACTGCCGCAGGCAAGGCATTCCATACCCTTACCACCCTCTGGTAAAGAACCTACCTCTGACATCTGTCCTAAACCACCACCCCTTAATTTAAGGCTATGTCCCCTCGTGCGAGCTTTCTCCATCCTAGGAAAAGGCTATCACTGTCCACCCTATCTAAATCTCGAATCATCTTATATGTTTCAATAAGGTTCGAGCCGCAACGTCATGTTGCAACTGTACAAACTCTAGTGCGGCCGCACTTGGAGTATTGTGTACAGTTCTGGTCCCCACATTATAAGAAAGATGTGGAGGCATTGGAGAGGGTACAGAGATGGTTTACCAGGATGTTGCCTCGTATGGAGGGCAGGTCTTATGAAGAGAGGCTGAGGGATTTGAGGTTGTTTTCATTAGCAAGAAGGCAGCTAAGAGGAGACCTTATTGAAACATATCGCTGGAGAATTACTGGGGACTTCGGGTCAGAGTGTTTTTTAACCAGGTCTACCAGTTCAATAAATGTTGGGGCATCCAGATAGGTCAGACTTGTCACACAATGTTGCTTTAACAATATCACTTGTTGCTTTGCGTCTCCTTCAGTGTTGTCAGCACGGAAGAAATAACGTATGTGCTCAGTATACTGGGCAAGGCCATCAATTCTGGTCCTCGTTGGTGGCAAACAACGTAATTCTCATAGTGAGGATGTTGACTGATGAGCAGATAAGTTCAAATAAGTCCAGATGACAGTGTCTTGGACTCACACATGACATTTAAATGTCATGAATATTTAAACTGTACCGCCACTGTTTTGCCGGTGTAATCAGGAGGGGCAAAAATCTGGGCACGTACCCAATTTTGCACCTCTTTTCCTAGCTTATCGCCTCACTACACAAGCTGGTAAGATCGCTCCAAATATCATTTTTGTGCTGTGAAAGTCTCCAAGAATTATGTTGGGATATTTTTCTAGCTTAATGGTGCTGTACGACTCCAAGGCTTACTACAGTAAAGGTCCCAGGAGTGAGCCTGAAGCAATAAGGTCAATTTCATGGGGGCATGGGGAAGGAGCAATGCATTAGGAGAAGCAGATCTCACAACGTCAGATAAGCAACACAAATTCTCTCATAAAGCAATGAAATTTTCATTAGTCCCCGAATCGCGGGTGTGTTGAAAAGATGAAGTGCCCTTGATTTCGATGGTGTGATTCACATTAGTGCCAGTTAAATAGTTGTGTGGGAAAACCTCCCTGGCAGCCCAGATTGGAAATCTACAGCTGCACAGTCCAGGTGCCTGAAAGAAAATGATTCGGTTTGCAATGTGCCACAATTTGCCACAGAAAGGAAGGGCTCATTTTACCAGCTCTATCCCAAACAACATGTATGGCCTTTAGCCAAGAATTAAATTTACGTTAGAATGGGTACAATAGCCACCAATACCATCTTTCTGGGGTCATATGTGGGTCAGCTGTGTTCCTCATACAATCTAGAAATCACAAGCTCAAACTTGTGAAGGTAACATACTTCAGTATCCACATGTAAAAGTCAAATGTTTGAAGACAAATTCTTTAGGCCAGATTTCATGTTTGACAACTTCTATTAAACAAAAAGATTAAACATACTATTAACTAAAGACTAATGGTGTAGGCAACATATGATTTAAATTAAAGAACACAACTTTTCCCTTTTAGTTTTAAAGGGGCTGAAAATCCCACTGCCCTTACACTTTGCATATTCCCTTAAGTAGTCATTTAATTTTCCTGAACCCAATTCAAATTGATTGTTAGCCCTGAATTAATTTTCTTTCCCAGCCTGGTAACTTTAATCCAAGAACTTTCTTTCATTGTAAAGGATTTTACTGGCAATTTTCCCTCTAGCACAAGTTTGGAAAATACTAATTCTAACCTTGTTTCAAATCTTTACAAATTTGGCCTTTTCATTCTGAGTATGAGAATTCATTTTGTTCATTTTTCTGCATGATCTACTTTCGACTCTATCTGTATGGATAGAGTCTTTCTCCTGGATCCTGGAAAACTAACTGCGTTTCTAAGTTTTAGGGATAACTTAGAAATTCTTCCCCTCGCAAAGTCCATCTCCATGGCAACATGAGAGACACGAGGGCTTAATTTCAGTATAGAAAATGCTAAATAGCTATCTTTGAGGACCCCTTTCATCTTAGAATAGAACATAGAACATAGAACATTTCAGCGCAGAACAGGCCCTTCGGCCCTCGATGTTGCGCCGACCAATTAGGAACAAGCAGTGACCCTCTAACCTAAACCATTCCCTTTTCATCCATAAACTTATCTACTAACCTCTTAAATGCCACCAAACTTGGCACCACCAAGAATTGAGATTAAAGCATGACAATTACAACACAAAATTCTCAATGCCTTCCTGGGACTTTAGAGATTGACGGTCTAACCACTGTAAACACGGATACTGCCGCCATTCTCTCCAGGTGTGAATGCCTGATACCTTCTTTCTAACAAAACAATTTGGGCCTTCCCTTGATCTTTACTAGCTATAGGACCTGTCATCAGTCAAACCTCCAAACTGATCATGTGACCCATTTTCTTTTACCTAACTTTAAGACACAGAACATATTTGTAATACATTGAAATCCTTTAAAATCACCCTGATCATCTGAACCACTGAACAATTCATTCCAATAGCCATCATCGGGATCTTCACCATCATCATTGGCAGGACCAGTAATTCAATGTCATTGTTCCATAAGGAAACATTCTCAGTACCATTGGGTTGGGTAACATTCCTAAGATCAAGAAGAAAATCTGCCATTTGAGTGGGATTTGAACATATCTCTGACAAGCAAACTGTTTTTTCTTCACGTAGCCTTCCTGGTCTCAAATTTCACATTTCGATCCATTTTTTGCAACCGTCTTCATTCAATCCAATCTTTCTTATGAGATAATGAAGGTTTTTTTAACATTCTCTTTGGGGAGAGTTTTGTGTTTGAATCTCAGCATTATTTGTGCCATGTGTCATCCACAATGTAATCACTAGTAACCCAGTCTTCTTGTGGTCAGTTGTATTTATTCAGCAATCTTGGTAACAGTTTCGGTTTGTCAAAGTTCATCGGTGTCACCAACATTTCCAATGCTAGCCAATCAAAACACATTGTTCTGTCAATGTCTGATAATAAACTAATGGAAAATTGAGAATTTGATTAGGTGGCAGATGTTGTGAAATGTTTATTTACTGACAAAGTACAAAATTGTATCTTTTCATGAAACTTGTATACCCCAGCACTGGCTTTGAATTCTGAATATTATCTTTTTTCACTGCTGTTACATCAAATAGCTCCACAAGTGATAATATTAGAACTATTTTGCTGACACTCGTTCTATTACTTTTTTTTCCCCAGTCTTCTTCTCCAGCTCACTTATTTCAAAGAGTGAAGAATAGTACAATCCAAGAACAGGTCCTTCAAACTACACCGATCATAATGCCTACCTAAAGTAAAACTATATGCACTTATGGAGTCCATATCCTTCCACTGCCATCCTATTCATGTATTTGCCAATTAAATGCCGCTATCGTATCTACTCCTTCCACTTCCCCGGGCAGCACTTTGCAGACATTCATCACCCTCTGTGTAAAAAACTTGCCTTGCACGTCTCCTTTAAATTGTTCGCCATGCAATTAAACCAATGTCTGCTCATACTTGACTTTTCTACTCTAGGAAAGAACATCTGACTATCCACTCTTCCATGTCACTCAATCTTGTAAACCTCTATTAAATTGCCCTTCAATCTCCGTTGTTCCAGCGAGAACAAACTGAGTTTATCCAACCTCCAGACCAAGCAACATCGTAGTAAGCCTGTCTGTACCCTCTCCAAAGCATCCACATCCTTCTGATAGCGTGGCAACCAGAATTATACACAATATTTGAAACAAGGCCTAACTAAGATTCTGTACAGCTGTAGCATGACCTGCCAATTTTTATGCTCAATGCCCCAACCAATGAAGATAATCATACTGTATGCTTTCTTGACTCCCTTATCCATCTTTGTTGCCACTTTCAATGACATCTTTTTTGGCAGCATATTTTCTAGTTTACTAGATATCTTTCTCTGGTCTCTAATTATTTTCTCAGAAATATTAAACTCTCTTGAAGCTGGACAATTATTAGTCTTGGTGAATGCTACAACTTGCAATTTAAATCAAATTGCACATTTATTATTCAGGATGGCATCCTGAAAGATCATGTGGTCCACATTAGTCTTGCTGAAAGTCTGGGAGATAACAGCTAGAACTGATGGAGGGAATTGATGGTGGGCGGCACAATAGCACAGTGGTTAGCACTGCTGCTACACAGCTCTAGGGTCCTGGGTTCAATTCTCGGGTTGGGTCGCTGTCTGTGTGGAGTTTCCATATTCTCCTCGAATCTACGTGGGTTTCCTCTGCATATTCTAGTTTCCTCCCACAGTCCAAAGATGTGTGGGTTAGGTTAATTGGCTATGCTAAGAAATTACCCCTTAGTGTCCAGGGATGCGTAGGTTAGAGGGATTAGTGGGGTATAATATGTACGGATATGGAAGTAGGACCTGGATGGTATTGCGTTCGGTGCAGGCTCGATGGGTCGAAGGGCCTCTTTCCGCACTGTAGGGTTCTATGGAAAATATGACAATTTCTGTGTGTTCTTTTAAATTAATAAACCATAGTAATTATAGGTAAATAACAAATAATCCCAATGTGATTTGATCCCTGAGAATCCAGGGTCAGCTTTTATAGAAGTTTTATGAAAAATTCTGTTTTGTTAAGCCAGAAGTCATAGGGTCAACTTTATAATAAACTGACCTCTATATGAGCATGTATGATAAATGCAGAAATTGAACACAACCTGTGCTTACTATGCTTACCCTCTTAGGTGAGCTTAAAAGATCCCATGCTATTATTTGAAGAATAAACAGGGAAGGTCTCCCTGGTGTCTGCCCATATTTATCCCTCATCAATATCAAAATTATTTATAAAGATAAAAACAAATTACTGCAGATGCTCGAATCTGAATCAAAAACTTAGAATGTCGGAAACTCTCAGCGAGTCTGGAACAATAGCTCTTTTATCTCCTCACTGATGCTGTCGAACCTGTTGAGATTTTCCAGCATTTTCTATATTCATTTCAAAATTAATTACCGTATTTCGCAACATATAAATCAACTGGCATACATGTCAATGCCCCATTTTTCAGTTAATGAAGCGTTAATTTATTAACGATGGCCAACTCTTGCTCTATAGTTCTTATATTCCTATGTTTAGAGCTATACTTAGGAGCTGACTTCAATGTTTCAGCACCAAGATACATATCTAGGGTTATAGTCCCCTTGTAAAAGCTGGCTTTTGGGATCTAGCATGCATTTGTGTTGCTAAGATGCTGTGTGGGAGTTTAAGGCATGCCCACATAGACTAGATTCCACATGGTGACTGAAGAACAGTAATTCCATCACCAACCAGAGGAATAGGAATCCATTCCAGAGGAATAGATAGGGTGGACTCTCAGAGACTATTTCCCCGAGCCGAAATGGTCACTACGAGAGAACACAGATTTAAGGTGCAGGGAAGCAAATACAAAGGAGATGTCAGGGGTAGGTTTTTCACTCAGAGGGTGGTGAGTGAATGGAACCGACTGCTGTCGGAGGTTGTTGAGGCAAACTCACTGGGGTCTTTTAAGAGACTTCTGGATGAGTATATGGAAAAGAATAGGATAGGGGGTTATAGATAGGTCTGTGGATTGGTAGATGTGATCGGTGCAACTCGTGGGCCGAAGGGCCTGTTTGTGCTGTATTGTTCTATGTTAACCTAAGCATTCACATTTTATACTCATTGTATAAGCTGACACTATTTTTGGAAGGATTTTTTGAAGCTTCAACTTTTTAAAAAGGTTTTCTAAAGATTTATTTTTTGCGTTTTATTGATTTTTTTATATCTGCCTGGATCTATGGTATCTAATTTGCCATATACGTGAACACTTGGCTCCTGCAAATTCACCCAACAGTAATTTTGTACGAACTTCATAAAGTGCTTTGCGATGTTCAGAAGTGCTATATAAATGCAAATTTCTACTCACAACTTCTCTCTTTCTCTCCGTGGGCAGAAGATCCAGTCAAAAAACTCCCCCCTTAAGTGTCTGGTGTCTTTTACAGTTCCAATTTATATCACTTCAGCAAGGCAGCCCAGCCTTCAGCTAACTGTATAAGATTGTCCGACTGTAGAGGGTTCTTAAACCAAGCTATGGCAACCTGTTCTAATATCTTCCTTATATTCTTGTTGGGGAAATGGGACAGAAAAGAAGTTGAGACCAGCACAGATCAGCCATGATCATATTGAATGGTAGACTTGGTGGCCTACTCCTGCTTCTACTTCTTGTGATGTAAAGATGCCGGCGTTGGATTGGGGTGGTAAGAACTCAGTAAGAATTTAGCAACACCAGTTATTAATCCAACCGATTTATTTGATAGTAAATCCGCGAGCTTTCAACACTCTTGTGTCTTCCTCAGGCACTTGCCTGAGGAAGACACGAGTGTTGAAAGCTCGCGGATTTACTATCAAATAAATCGGTTGGATTAATAATTGGTGTTGCTAAATTCTTACTGAGTTCTACTTCTTGTGTGTCAGGTTTTGCCTGACAATGCTCCCGTGAAATACTTTGGATGTTTTATTAGGTGCTCTAGATGTACCTTTTATTTTTGTTTTCCAAACATTTAATAGGTCCCGCTCTATCAGTTTCCCTATTTGCTGGCCAGCCCAGGTCCACCACAGTGCTGCCTCTCCAGCCCCTCCCACCCCTCCCATGGCCTAATCAAAGCCCACACAATTCCTGGGCCAATCCTGACCCTACCCTCTATCCTGAAGTACCCAGATGTCTACCCCCTCCCAACAGTGGTGATTCCCCCCACCCCGGCAGCCACCCCGTCACCTGGGGTCAGAACCCACAGCCCCCACCCCACCTCTCCCCTCCCCTCCCCCAGGCCACTCTGATCTCTGGCCTCCCTTCAACCAAGACCAACCCCAATTCAGGGTATTTTTATTTTTGTTTTTCAGATATTTAATAGGAATCACAGCAAAATACTTTTGTAAATTGTCTCTTTCTTAAAGCAAAAGATTCAGCTGGGTCACTTCCACTTTTTAGGAATATAGTTGCTCAGTTAAACACAAAGCAGGAGCTTTCCAGCTTTTTGCAACTCTTTAATGAAGAATGTTTCTCTTTGCAAGATTCAGGCGAAAGGAATATCAACCTCTCCATAAATCACATACCCACCAAGGAGGTGTCAAACTGGCATTCCCGAGATCTCAGCATCTTGCAACCTACATCCGTGTTAGTCACCCGTTAGAAATGTCTCCTCAACCACAAGGTTATGTCAATCATCTCTGTCAATGGGAAACTGTAATCAGAACCCAAATGTGCCAAAAATATCCCAGAGTCTCCCCCACTGAGTCTGAATGGAACCACATTCACTAAAGTTCAAAGACAGGATATGAATTATTGTCTTGCTCAGGGAGGAGGCCTCTCACCTCAGTCAGGTCCAAGTCCCTCTTTAGCACATTGGACATAGTCACAGAGGAGGCCATTCAGCCCATCGAGCCTATTCCGCCTGCCATTCAAAGAAAGTATGGCTGTGGCTTACTCCATATCCCTACCCTTGGCCCATATCCCTTAATACATTTGCCCAACAAAAAATTATCTTTCTCAGATTTAAGGATAGCAACAGATTTAGTATCAAATGCTGTTTGTGGAAGAGCGTTCCAAACTTTGACAATCCTTTGTGTGTAGAAGTTCTCCTTAACACCTCTCCTGAAAAATTTGGCCCTAATTTTCAGACTATGGCTCCTAGTTCTAGAATCTTCAACCAGTGGAATTAGTTTATCTACCCTGCTTTTTCCTGTTAGTGTCTTGAAGGTTTCAACCATATCACACCTTAACCTTATAAATTCCAGGGACAACAAGGCTAATTTGAATAGTCTTGCTTCTTAATTAAACCCTTGAAGTCCAGGTATCACTCTTGTAACCTACACTGCTTTCCCTCCATGTCAACATATCCTTCCGAAGAACACATCATCTCGGCTGATACTCCACTGTAGTACTCGAGTGTACAGTTGGAGGTGCCACCTTTTTGGATGAGACGTCAATTTAGTCTCTTCTTTGCTCATTCTCAAGTAGTTGTAAAAAATCCCACTGCATCATTTCGAAGAAGAGCAGGTGACTTCTCCCAGTGTCCTGGCGAATATTTATCCTTCAATCAACACCACAAAAGCAGATGATCTGATCACATTGCTGTTTGTGGGATCTTGCTGACTGCAAATTGGCAGCCATGTTTCATACATTACAATAGTAATTACATGCAAAAGGATTATTCCAAAAGGTTTATTTATTATAAACTTTTGGAATATTTTGGACTATCAAAGGGGAGGACCTTTCTTTCATTATTTTGATTTAATTGTAATGATTAATTAACATTTCAGCCGTGAATGCTCTTCCAAGCATTCAAAGATTTGTAGAAAGATAGCTACGTAAAATAATGGTTTTTTTTCCATTATTGTGCTTTGTCACTCTTAATCTGCCCCTCTCTAATAACTCAAATGATCCACACTCTTGTGAGAGGATAATCCAGTCCCCAAATTTGCTAATAATCTGTGATTAGCCTCAAATGAATCTCCCAACCCTCCCCTCACCCCCTCCCCACACACTTTCTGAGCTTGTTTTCCAGATTCTACACATTGGACACAAAGTCTCAGTGTATGCTAAGGGCAGATATTCACACACAAATAGATCACAAAATGACCTCCCATGACTTGCTAGCACTAACTATTGTAGAGAAGGGTCAGGACATGAGCCACCTGCCAGATGACCTATCCTTGGCCTCTGATAAGAAATTCACAGCTCACTGCATGGCCAGAGAGAGCTGCCGATCTTATTAAAGCAGCATACTGGATGTCAGACTGTATCCCATCATCAGTTCACAGGCTGGGAAAATACTGGGATTAACTGAGAAAGACTGCATGTAAATTGATAAAACACAGTCGTTTCTGGGCCTCCATACCATCTGCATGCAATTTAATGATAGAAGGGGTACTTCTATCCAAGGCAGATGTGGAGACTTCAAGCTGATGGGACTCCATTAGTCCTGGATATTGAATTAGTTTACTCTGGCCCAGCAAACCAAGACAGATTTGTTTCCAGCAACACTATATATAAAGACAGAATTTGCATTTCAATAGCACCTCTCACAACCTCAGGACAGCCCAAAATTCTTTGCAATCAGTTGTCATTGTTGTAATAAAGACAACACAGCAGCAATCTTACAGATAACTCAGAAGCATGAAACAATGAACCAACACTTAAATATCCTTTTGTTTGTAGATCATAAGACAGGTTTTTTTTTAGGAATTATGTCTCCATAGAGTCCCACTTCAAGACTTGACGCAAATACTACAGAGTCTGCACCGAGGGAGCACTGCACTATCAATAAAGAACAAAGAACAAAACAGCACAGGAAACAGGCCCTTCGGCCCAACAAGCCCACGTCGCCACCCCGATGTTCCCACCTCTATCCGTGATTCCTGTCTATGTTTATAGATTTATGGATTGAAACCAATCCTGAGACAATTTAGGGAGAATTTGTTCTGCTAATTAGCCTAAGAGCACATTTTTGGGATATGCCAGAGGGTCAGCGCCGAGGGAGCGCTGCACCGTCAGAGGGTCAGCGCCGAGGGAGCGCTGCACCGTCAGAGGGTCAGCGCCGAGGGAGCGCTGCACCGTCAGAGGGTCAGCGCCGAGGGAGCGCTGCACCGTCAGAGGGTCAGCGCCGAGGGAGCGCTGCACGTCAGAGGTCAGCGCCGAGGGAGCGCTGCACGTCAGAGGGTCAGCGCCGAGGGAGCGCTGCACCGTCAGAGGGTCAGCGCCGAGGGAGCGCTGCACCGTCAGAGGGTCAGCGCCGAGGGAGCGCTGCACCGTCAGAGGGTCAGCGCCGAGGGAGCGCTGCACCGTCAGAGGGTCAGCGCCGAGGGAGCGCTGCACCGTCAGAGGGTCAGCGCCGAGGGAGCGCTGCATCGTCAGAGGTGGTCTCCTTTGGTTGAGATGTTAAACTGAGACCTTGCCTGCTCTGCCCAATGCATGTTAAAGGTCCGTTGGCATTAGTTGACAGAAGAACTTGGGCAATTCTCCTATGTGACGTGGCCAATATTTCTCTCTCAATCATTACAAAAAGCAGATTATCTGGTGGTTACAGCAATGGTGTTTGAGGGAGTTTGCTGTATACAGTTTGGCCACTGTTTTTCCTGCATTAGATGAGTTATTCCTCCTCCTCCTCCTCCAGGTACAAAGCCTTAAGAGTGTTACCAACCATGGATTCCATTGGATTGGATTTGGCAAAGTGCTGCAGTGGATTTGCCACTGCCTCCTGTAGTTTGGCAGATCAGGAAATTCTCCCATGCTTATCACTTGCCATCAGGCACATTGGATGAATTGATGATCAGCTTGTTTGGCCACATTATGTACGTTCCTGATCACCAAGTCCTGAGGTGGGACTTAAACCTGGTGCTTCTTAACCAGAGGTATGGACCAATCCCACTGTGCCACAAGACCTTTTCTGCAACATTGACCATACTTCAAAATACTTCACTGGCTGTAGTGTGCATTAGACATCCAAGGGTCACAACAGGCAGTAGAAAATTCAAGTCTTTCTTAGCTGATGGTATGGATCTTGGGAAGGTGCTATTTTGAAGAGGTCTTGGTGCGTTTCTGTAGTCAGAGATGGAGCATTTTAAAAATGTCCATGGGAATTTAGGAGGAATGGTGGCACAGAACAGAAATCTAACCATCTGTCCCTCAGCTTTCAGCTGATCTCAGACAAACTATCTGCTTTTGTGGGGAGCCAGGTGGGCTTATTGTAATCTCTCTACTTTGGCTTGCTAGATCTGGTTGGATTTATTTCTGGTGGCTTTATTGCATGATGTCCTGCTCCCCACCTGCAACCCCTGCCCCCATCAGATGCATTCATAGAACATAGAACATAGAACAATACAGCACAGAACAGGCCCTTCGGCCCTCGATGTTGTGCCGACCAAAATAAAAAGCAATGCCCCTCCTAACTAAACCATTCCCTTCTCATCCATATACTTATCAACTAACCTCTTAAACGCCACCAAACTTGGCGCATCTACAACAGCTGCAGGCAGGGCATTCCACTCCCTAATCACTCTTGAGTAAAGAACCTACCTTGATATCCGTCCTATAACTCATACCCCTTAATTTAAAGTTGTGTCCCCTCGTGCTAGCTTTTCCATCCAGGAAAAAGGCTATCACTGCCACCCTATCCAACCTCTAATACTTATATGTTCAATAAGATCCCCCCTTAGCCGCCTCCTTTCTAACGAAAACACCTCAAATCCTTCAACCTCTCTCATAGGACCTGCCCTCCATACCAGGCAACATCCTATAAACCTCCTCTGTACCCTCTCAAGCCTCCACATCTTTCTTATAATGTGGCGACCAGAACGCACACATACTCCAAGTGCGGCCGCACTAGAGTTTTTCAGCTGCAACATGATGCTGCGGCTCCTAATTCAATCCCCTACCAATAAAAGCTAAGACTCCATAGCCTTCTTAACAACTTTATCCACTTGACTGCCTACTTTCAGGGATTATGACACATACACCAAGATCCTTCTGTTCCTCAACACTATTAAGAGCCCTACCATTAGCCCTATACTCTACACATTTATTGTTCTGCCAAAGTGCTTACCTCACACTTTTCCACATTAAACTCCATTTGCCACCTCTCGGCCCAGCTCTGCAACTTGTCCAAGTCACTCTGTAACTAAAACACCCTCTTCACTATCTACCACCCACCAACTTTAGTATCATCTGCAAATTTACTGATCCATCCCTCAATACCCTCATCCAGTCATTTATAAAAATTACAAACACAGGGGCCCCAAAACAGACCCTGAGGCACACCACTTCACCGAACTCCACGATGAAATCTCCATCAACCACCACCCTCTGTCTTCTATCTGCCAGCCAATTTCTAATCCAATTAGCTAATCACCCTCTATTCCACACATCTGCATTTTCGTAGAAGTCTTCCATGGGCCACCTTATCAAAGCCTTACTAAAGTCCATATATACACACAACCCTTACCCCCATCCACCTCTCTGCATTTCTCAAAAAACTCATGAGGTTAGAAGGCATACCTACCCTTCACGAAACCATGCTGACTATCCCCAATCAATTCATTTCTCTCAAATAACTATAATCTATCCCTAATAATTCTCTCCAATACCTTGCCCACCACAGAAGTAAGACTCACTGGCCTATAATTCCCAGGAAGGTCTCTCTTCCCCTTCTTAAACAAATTCATCCTCCTAACTCCTTGCTTTCCCTTGAGAAATGTAGATAGTCTTCATTATCCAATTGGATGATTCATGACTGTCACTCAAAAGATTTCTCCCTGATACTCAAAGTCTGATAAATAAAAGTGCTCTAAGAAAATGATAATAAAACCCTGTATTTTCCATACTCCTGTGATTTTCTCCTGAGTGTCCATAAAATCCCTACAGTGCAGAAGGAGGCCATTCGGCCCATCAAATTTGCACCGACTCACCGACAGTGTCTTACACAGGACTATCCCTGCTATATCTTGTAACCCTACACATTTACCATGGATAATCTCCTGAACCTACATATCTCTGGGCACTAAGGGGCAACTTAGCATGGCTAGACTCTGGAATGTGGGAGGAAATCAAAGCCTCTGAGGAAGCCCATGCAGACACGGGGAGAACATGCAAATTCCACACAGACAGCAGTAAGGAATTAAACAATGTAACTGGATCAGATATTATATAATGAAGGAATGGTTTACGGAAATGCTATGCTGGGATGAGAGGTTCGTTCAGCTAAATTTTGCTGCTTTCCCTGCTTCCAATTCTGAAGTATTTCACATTGGAAGTATCTGATCTAAGATTTCCAGCATATTTGTGAAGGAAGCTGGAACAATACAAAGGGAACTCTCAGCATGTACTGAGGATCAGTGATATCTCCCAAGCATTTGGTAATTAGAAGCAGAAATGCCCCACCCATGAGTTAATTAAAAGGTTGCAGTGTTTCTGATATCCATATGTGAGTGAAAATGACTTTTAATTATTATTTAGGTTTAAAATACATTGAACATGATAAACACCCAATCTACAAAAGAATAAGATTGGCAGTCTTTGTTTTACAATCAGACAGAGGAATCATTCACAGCATCCTGCTGGGCTTCTTGCCTTGTAGTTACATTTGTCACCTGCCTTTCCCACTTATTTAGTTGGTTATTAACTCCAAGAAAGACGATCAAGGGAGTGAGATTGTACCATTAGCAGGTGAGATGCGGGAGGCACCCCTCAGAGCACAGGGTATTAATTCTATTGAATGTTTCTTGCATATTTCTCTTCAGTGATGTCTCAGAGTGACAGAGCATTGTTAATTAGACAGTGATGACTGCTGTAATACTGTGTACTTCCTACAAATACTGATCAAATACAGCACAGGCTCTACAGAAAGTTGATCAATTGCTGTGCACTGTCTATAGAGATCAAATACAATAGGTAGAATTTAATCCAAGTGACTTGGGTGGGTAGGTGGGGGTAGAGGGGAATGGTTTGCCTGCTGGTTGGAGAGCTGGCAGGAGTGCCGTATTGCCTCCTTTGAGGATGGCCTGCTAAATGCCTCTGATCTTGACAGCTCTCCATTGCAGACAGTACCACTGGGAGCAGTGGTAGCTACTGGTAATGTACCTGCCCAGAGGCCATCAGGGGGAGAAAACTGCTGGCTTCGGAGTCATGAAAAAGAAGGATGTGTCCCTCAATGTGACCCACCTGCTGGGCACTGACTGCTTCCCCCTCACAGGGACCTCACAAAGGCAGTGCCTGTACTGTGCTGTAATGTTCTATATTTCTATTAACAATTGTAGAGAGAGAACTGGGAGATGGGAAAATGCTGATGAACAGACCTTCTGGCCACTGTTGGGAAAATGTAAAATTGTCCATTTTCATTGCAACTGTCACTGATCTTTTAAAATTCGGCCCAGCCTTTCAAACATTTTGTTGAAATTGGCAAATTGGTTAAAATCCCCAAATCCACTCCAGCGGCTAATAGAGAATCATTTGTTGAAAAGATACACTGTTCAGATAAAAAGACCCCAAAGTATTTGGTTGCTACTTGTAGTGAATATATGGGGCAGAATTTAATGCCAGATGAATGGCATCCACCATGCAAGTACAATCCCTCCCCACTTGCCACCTCTAGCCTGACTAAATGACTCTGTCATTTTTAACTGCACTCCTCAAATTTGAACTTCTTGAACTTCCCCAATTTCCATCACTTTGTCTTCAGCTGCCTCAGTCCCAGAGCTCTGGAATTCCCTCCCTGCACCTCTGAATCTTCTTCTGATCCATTATCTCCTTATATATCCATATCATATTACGTTTATAATGCTCCAGGGAGGCACTTTGGGAAGTTTCATTATCTTAGAAGTGCTATATAAACACAAGTTTTTGTTGTTCACTATGTCCCAGAGTGCTTTGTGACCATTTAGACACTTGTGAATTGAAGTCATTGTTGTGGTGTGGGGAATGTGACAGTCACTTTGCACACACTTTGTTCCCATAAACAGTAATGATCTGATCATCTGTTCCCGTGATGTTGGTTATGGGATAAATATTGGACAGGATACTAAGGGGAACTCCCCAGCTCTTTTAGATAATATAGAATCCTACAGTGCAGAAAGAGGCATTGGACCCATCGAATCTGCACTGACCATAATCCCACCCGGACTCTACCCTGATATGCCTATATATTTACCCACTAATCCCTCCAATTTACACATATCTGGACACTAAGGGGCAATTTTAGCAAGGCCAATCAACCTCATCCGCACATCTTTGGACTGGGGGATCTTTAATGCTGGGGGATCTTTTCAGCTGAAAGGAAGAACAGGATCTCAGTTTAATTTCTCATTTGAAAAACAGCTCCTTCAAGTGTGTAATACTCCCTCAGTACTGTATCAGAGTATCAGCCTAGCTTATGCACTTAGGCAAGGACAGTGAGATAAATCATGGACCTTGGTGCTTTTCCTGTAAGTGGGCCCCTTACCTAGCTCCTCTTTAATCCATTTTTGTACTTTATGCCTTTATGTATAAAGCCTATCAAAAGTGCTTGTTTCAGTATGGGACACTTTATAACCATAGCTATTTCAGGCTATTACATACAACCTAGATGTTCATATTATGTTATCAGCTCTGCTTCTTTTGAATTTGGCCTTATACAGTAATTGGAAACAAACATCCAAAAGACTGGAATCTCACAAACAACAATCCCATATATAAATGAGAGTATCTTGAACCAACAGTGACGTATGTGATTCATACATGACCCCTGGTTTAAAAATGGTACAAACTTTCCAATTAATTAGCACCAACCAATTCACCAGTAATAAATAATGGGTGATTTGCATCTACAACAAGTGAGCTTTGTGAACAGAAAAATTACATTTTGCATTGTGTAATAAAATATTTTCTCATTTTAAATTGAAACAAACCTCATTTACGAATACTCAGCCTGCAACATATAATAGAGAGCAAAGTATTGCTGACACTGAGAATTTTGAAGTATGAACAGAAAATGATGGAAATACTCAACAAACCTGGCAGAGTCTGTGGAGAGAACACTTCAGGTCCATAATCTGCAGGAGTTCTGCTTAATTAGTTCCAGCTGATCTTGGTTTGTCAGGCTGAATATTTCCAACATTTCCTGTTTCTATCAGAGCAAAATTAACTCCTTCTTTCCAATCATCGGAAAAACAATCAGATTCTTGTGAATCCCCTATTCTCCTTCAGCTGCAGCTGTCTGAGGTCTGGTTTGGAACAACAGTTAACATTTATTTAAAAAAAAGTTAATGTATGAATAAAGCCTATCAATCTCAAAGCAATAAATCATAGAATTCTACAGTGTAGAAGGAGGCCATTCGTTCCATCGAGTCTGCACGACCACGATCTCACCCAGGCCCTATCCCCATAACCCCACACGTTTACCCTAGCTAACCCCCTGACACTAAGGGTCAAATTAGCATGCTCAATCCACCTAACCTGTACATTTTTGGACTGTGGCAGGGAGGGGGAAACTGCAGCACTGAGAGAAAACCCACGCAGACACAGGGAAAAGGTGCAGACTCCGCACAGACAGTGACTCAAATTGAACCTGAGCCCCTGGCACTGTGAGGCAGCAGTGCTAACCACCATGCTGCCCATAGTGATAATTTATTTTAAAAAGCAGCGATTAATAAAAATGACTATTAAAAAGTGCCAAACAGCAGAGCTAATGAATAAAACCTTTTATGCATTTTCACTTAAGAAGCAGAGCTAGAGAGACAGACAGACAGGTCCCGAGTCCTGGTCATGCCCTGATTGTCAAGGAAAGGGACTGGGTTTGAGCTTACCTTCACCTCTGGTGGTGCCTGGTGAGCTGGTCTAAATGACAGTGGGGGTTGGAAGGTTTCAGCCTGGGTTTTCCTCCTTACCCAGGTGAATGTGTAGGTAAATTTTTATAGAGGGATGAGGAGATGGAGGGTGTTGTGTGTGTCCACTAACTCCTGGCCTCAGGGTTCTGTCTCCCTCACACATACTCCCTCACTCTTTGCAGCTCCAGTGAGAGAATCCAAATTTCTCAGGTTTCTCTTCCTAACTTCTTTTCCTCATCATTCATGATATCCCGGTGAATCTACAAAGCTCATTTTCTGTTACTCTGGTATCCTTTCTATTTGAGGGTATTGCAAATTACCCAGTTTATGTCTGGCTATTTCTTTCACAGCCAATACTTACTCACTCACCTAAGGGCCTGGGAGGTTCAGAGATTTTCTCACTGTGGAGTTTGGGGCTGATGTGAAATTGGCAAGAGACATTTTCTCTTGGCCCTGTTTGACACTCCAGCAGCCTCGGGTATTGGATCTTCTGGTCTCTCTAGCAGGCTCCATCATCTTGATTCCTGTAGTGCCTTAGTGGATTGACACTTGCATGGGAGTGTGGTGCCAAGGGTGGACTACATCACCCAGAATGCATTCTAACTGTCTAAACAAAGGCCACATGCTCCCAGTCAATTAATCTGTTACACTACAGAACATTGTCTGGTGTGGAGCACCCATCACACTCACGCACATACACACATTCAAGCATGAGGTAGACATTTGGGCGAGGGACAGTGCTGCCTGAGCCTGGGCCTCCCAAAGGCATGGACTTCAGTGAATAGCACTGTGTGCAGCTGTCTCTCCTGATCCTTGGGCACAGGTCTCTAGCGTTGACTGATGAAACTTTGAAACAAATAAATGAGGCTTAACAGGATAAGTTCCAAAGGCAGTAGTGGTTTTACTGCAATCTCATTGGGATGTGGCCAATTGCCTTGAAACGTAGCAAATTTTAATGAAAAGTGGATTGAAAATCCCATATTGGAATTGTTGCTTGATAGGCAACTTTGATCCATGTTGCAAAACAAGTATCGAGGTGTATCAGAGAATAAGACTGAATGAATACTACTTTATCGATCTTACCCACTCTGTTTATGTTATCAACAATTTCAATCTGTCCAATTACCGCTACAGTTAGGCTTAAGATAAATGGCAAATGATGACAAAGGCAGTCCTTTGTAAAAGACATGGCAATACAATGCTTACGATTGAGCAGGTTTGCAGTATTCCAGGGAACTGATGATTGGATAGACCTGGTTCATTAAATAGTGGAAAGAATAGGCCTGTCACTGGAAGCCAGAAATATTCCGAGAGTTGCCAATTGATTGCACTTGACATCTCTGGAAATTGAAAATTAATCTTCAAGTCAGAGCTGGCAAAAACCCCAAAATTGAAAATAAAACATTGAGAAAATGGTGCTTTTCATTTTCAGTCAATGGTTATGTAAATATTGGAGTTGGGAGAAAAACCTCAGTGATTCTGCGCTATCGTATGTCGTGAAGGCCGCTTTGAAGAACAACAGCGCAGAGTCTTTGAACAGAAACTGATAGACAAGTTCCATACACATGAGAACAGCCTCATCCAGGATCTTGGATTCATGACTTGCAACATCTTACTTACTCTTCTGTCTGGAGACAATACATATCTCTTTAACCTGTGCTGAATGCTACCTCCACTCACATTGTCTACACCTTTAAGTCATGATTAGCTGTAAAGACACACATTCTAATCAGTATTCTGTAAACTGTGTGTGCCTTTATATGCTCTGTTTGTGATCAGTACTCCCATTCACTTGATGAAGGGGCAGAGTCCTGAAAGCTAGTGGCACTTACTACCAAATAAACCTGTTGGACTTTAACCAGATGTTGTGAGGCTTCTTACTGTGTTTATCCCAGTCCAATGCTGGCATCTCCACATCATGGGGAATCGAGAAGCAGGGGACAGGGTTTCAGAATATGGAGGGGACAGACCATTTAGGATTGAGATGAGTAGAGAATTCTTCACTTGAAGAGTAGTGAACTTGTGGAATTCTATACTACAGAAGGCTGTGGATCATTAAATGTATTCAAGAAAGAAGTTTTAAAAATATTTTAATGGCATCAAGGGGTATGAGGAGACAGTGGGAATATGGCATTGAGCTCAAAAATCAGCTACGAATAGTGGAACAGCTCAAATGGCTGACTAGCCTACTCTACTCCTAGTTTCCCTGAAAGATGTCCATATGTTATGTGCAAAAAACTTTTAACTTTATTATTAACTTTATTTTCCAGATTCAAGCCCTATCTTCCAACACAGTGAGATCCATGATCATCATCTACAGTTCTGACACTTACACAGATCTTTATGATCATCTGCAAATTCAAATTGTGTCCTTGACATAACCAAATCTCTAACAGAAATATTAGAGCAATGGTGTCAATCCTGATCCGTGTGGGACACCACTGGTGACAAGTCTCCACTCGGATCCAAATCCATCATCAACTATTTTATGCCTCAGTTCTTCCATCCAGTTCTCAATCTACTTTTTTATATTATCACATATAACCAGGAGCTTTGGTCTCATAGTGAAGCCTCTTGTGTGGCACTTTGGCAAAAGCATTTTGAAAGTCTAAGAGAACAGAATCTACTGGGCTAGCTTAATCCAACATCCTAGTGACTTAATTGAAAAATGTAAGATGTGGCATTCCTTTTTGAAATCTGTTCTCTTGTTCACATCAAATTAATGGGCCGTTTTCAGCTTTCCTCTTTAGTTTAAAGGTGATGACTAACCTAGTTTACTTTGAGTAATGTAACTGTCTCAGCGTGCAGTGAACTAAAACATTTTTCCCATCCCCCTGAAGGCTTCTGCATGGATATTATCTGTCCCTGCTCCATTATTAATTCTCAGATGTCTAATTCTATCTGAAACAATATGTTTCTCTCTGTCAATATTAACAGTTTTATTATTAACTTTAAATTCTAACAGTCAAGCATCATCTTTAAAAGATGCAAAGTTTTAGTTTAATGTTTCTGCCTCCTTGGTAACCTGCCCTTGAGAATCTTCAGTGGCCCAAAACAGTCTTCGTCAATTCTGGAACTGAAGAAGCTTTTCCACTTACTACCACAATAGTTTGCAATTCTCTATCCCAGGATTATTTAACTGATTTAACAGTGCTCTTAAATTTCTTTAGCTTTTCCCAGTAATTAATTCTGCAAATGTTTAGATAAATTTTTGTTTGTATC
Organism: Sphyrna mokarran; assembly: GCA_024679065.1. Lineage (NCBI taxonomy): Eukaryota > Metazoa > Chordata > Chondrichthyes > Carcharhiniformes > Carcharhinidae > Sphyrna > Sphyrna mokarran. The sequence continues at coordinate 69,022,920 of JAGIQG010000013.1, forward strand.
TTGCCTGTTTTGCAGATAATCATTTTGTTAATGTGGCTATGTCTAATCACACTCCTATCTTTCTGGGCAAATCTATTTTTTCACGTTCTTAGGAACTATTGATTTAATACTGCGCTCTAAAATTCAGGAGGGAGCAGGAGAAAAACGCAAAATGAGTCACCCTTTTATTTCCAGCATGAGAGACAGAAACATATCGGTTACACAGCAGAGGAGACTTTGCATCACGAGTCTTGGTTTTACTGCAATGAGAACAAGTGTGAGGTATTAAGTAGCAGACTTATTTAAAAACTTCCTGGCATCATTTTTCTACAAACTAATGGGTCATTTCTGTCACAGTTAGATTATGTGAAAGGTGAGGATGACTGTATCGATTTTTAAAAATCCTTATAAGAAGCTTCACAGATGTATGCCTGGGAGTGTACTGCATGGCCATAGCCACTTGTTTTGTAATGATTCCTATAACTGAAATCCTGTGGCAAGGACTGTGCCATGCTGTGGCTTGCACGATAGCACAATGGATGGCACGATAGCATAGTGCTTAGCACTGCTGCCTCACAGCACAGGGATCTGGATTCGATTTCCGGCTTTGTCACTGTCTGTGTGGAGTTTGCATGTTCTCCTGATGTCTGCAGGGTTTCCTCCCATAGTCCAAAGATGTGTGGGTTAGGTTGATAAATGATAAATTGCCTCTTATTGACAGGGAGACTAGTTAGGGTAAATGCACAAGGTTATGGAGATGGGGATAAGGCTTGGGTGGGATTGTGGTTGGTGCAGACTCGATGGGCCGAATTACATTTTTCTGCACTGTAGGATTTTATAATAACCGTGTGGCTATGGTACCAAACTAGCAAATCAGAGACTTTGAGTTTGAATCCCATTCATAGCCAATTTTGAAATTCATTCCAACAAACTTGTTCACTTTTGGGCTGACACCAGAAAACAACCATTAAATCTATCAGATTAACTGGTTCACCTTCAGGAGAGGGGAACTGGTGTCCATACTTGATCTGATCTACACAGGATTCCACTCTAATGCTAGCTGGTTGGTGTTCGATGTCCTCAGGGACATGTAATAAATGCATTCCACCTCCTAGGAACAAATACTAAACGACTTCAAGAAGTAATTCAAAGGGAGAGGAGACTTTCAAAACAAAAATAGCTGGTAACACTCAGTTTAGTCAGCATGAGTTGTCAGATGACAATCCTGGCCCAGTGGTAGCACTCTAGCCTCAGAGTCAATAGTTGCAAGTTCGAGTCTGGAACCTTATACACAAAATCAAGGCTTAGTCTCCAGTGCAGCATTGAATGTGCTGCATTATTGAAGGTCATTGTTATAGTGGGGATCAGTAGAACTCCCCATGGGTCTTGTTGAAAAAGAACTTCCCTATTGGACAAGTAGAGGCTTGTCCAATAGGGGAGGAGGAGTGGATGTTTAGAACCAGCTGGCTTCTTTCCAACTGGCAGTTGACAAACTTCGGATTGATCTGCACTGTATAGTCTTTCAAAGGTGTTTATGTATTACTTTAAATAAAAGGATGATAGGCGATGAAAGACCAGCCTTGGTAAGATTATAGTTGTCCTAGGTAGGCGTAAACAATCCCATGACACTATCTGAAGAAAAGCAATTCAGCTTTCTTTGGTATTCTAATATTAATTTTTTTAATCACGTTCTTCATCACATTGCTGCGTGCAAGTATTTTGCTAAACTTTCTACAATGTAGACTCTAAAATGAACTGATTGGCTGTAATGAACTTTGGAATATCCTATGGTCATGAAAGATACTATATCAACACAAACCTTTCTTGTAGAGAGAAGAGTTAGTGTTTGGGACGTGGCCTGGCTTCCTTCAAAACTGCCCAAATCATTCATGTGATGAACTCTGCCTTTTGTGAGACTAAGGTAGAAGCTGTGGTGGCTGTTATCTGCAACAACTTGTGCATCCCAATTGTTATTTTTGAGACAGTCCCCAACTGATAAAGTAACTAAAACTTCAATATAAGACTGAAGAGAAGTTGTCTCTTTCGATTCCTGGCTGCAACATCATGTTTCCGGAAAATCTGTGATCCCAGACTATAAAAGAAATTGAAGCTGATTGGGTAAAAAAAAATTCTTGGAGATTAGATTTCAGCAGGAGGACTAAGCAGGCAAGTTGTGGAGATGGGGGTTGTGTATGAAAAACAGTGTAAAGAATAAAAACATGAAGACTGACTTTAGAAGTAAAGATACTAAAAAAAAGTTACTGCCCTGGCTTCAATTTATAGGGAAACTGATTAACTGAACCACAATATCAAGACTATTATGAGCTAAGAAGCCCTGCAGAACTGGGGGTCCTGTTGGTAATCACAGAATTTCACAGTGCAGAATGAGGCCATTTGGCCTATCAAGTCCACACCAACCACAATCCCACCAGGCTCTATCCCCATAAGCCCATGCATTTACCCTAACTAACCCCCTGACACTAAGGGGCAATTTAGCATGACCAATCCTAATCTGCACGTCTTTGGACTGTGGGAGGAAACTCATGCAGACAGGGAGAATGTGGAAACTCCACACACAGTCACCAAAGCCAGGAATCGAACCTGGGTCCCTAGGCTGTTGAGGCAGCAGTACCAGCCATTGTGGAACTCAATAGAGTAAAACTGCTGTTAGAGGCAACTTGATGACCAAGTCCTGTGTGAAGAAAAGGGTCGAACTCTACCTGAGGAAGATAGAGTTGTGAAGGACTTGAGGAGAGATTCTCTGGTCTTCTCGTGATGTGTTTCTCAGTGATAGGAGGCAGTCGTCATTGGATGGCGACAGGATCTTTAGGTCCAAATACTATCAATGAGATTTCCCATTCATTGCACCCCATGTGCTATGAAACCAATGGTGGGGGTGTTCTGTTGACAAGACCAGAAGATCCTGCCAGTGTGAAGAGCCGGAAGATCTTGTCTGACATTTGATTGTGGTGCTGTAAACGCTAAGGGACCTGCCAGTAAATCCATGTGATGTATCAATCCTGTGCAAGTGTATGGTATACACCACTATTGTTATGGGTGCAGACTTGATGGACCAAATGGCATCCTTCTGCATTGTAGGGATTCGAAAACCTACAATCCCTAACACAGTCTTGATGCAGTGGATGCAACAAATTCAGGGTGGAATCTATATGCTTTCCCAATCTTTTAGATCAATGGATGGCAGATGAAGTGGACTCCCTGTCAGGGGCTGTCCTCTTGCCTGCTGTGTTCTCTGCTCAGGGGTCCCAAAAAGCCCAGACTTCCCAGCAGTAGAGATTGGCCTGGATTTTCATCACCGAGGCAGGCAGCAGGAGTCAGTAAATTCCCAGCTCTGCCTACCTGCTTTGGGAGAAAGTGCTCACAAAGGCAGGATGTTCATTGCTGAGGTTGGGGAAAGGTTGGGTATTGGGAGAGGGTGGGTGTAGCCTGCAGTTAAGCTAGCTGACATGAGGAGTCAGTCATAGGGACAGAGCCTCAGCGCTGTGGGATTTTGTCCTAGTTAAAATAAAATAGAAAGATCCCCAAACTCTCATTCCCCCATCCCATTTCCTGCAGACATTCTCCATCCACACCACCTCATGTCCTCAATGCCAAGCCATGGAAATCCACCCACAACTCAATGAGACCTCATATCTACTGGCACCTCCATGACCAGTGATACACTGATAGATGGAGCCTATAGCAATGTGTAAAAACACTTGAAAAAATAAACCAATTAATTATTTTTTAAAAAGTAATTTCACTGCAGAGTATTAAATTGTCAGTCATTAAGACACTGCTAAGTATCAGTAATAGAAATGGCAAGCCCTTAAAACCATTTAACCCTGTATAAGTAATAATTGTGAAATTGACAGCAGAGATCAGAAAGCCAGAACTGTTAATCAAGTAATGTTTTGTTCAGGCCCCACAGTTGTTTCAATAAAGGTGATGAACCTCTGGGCTCTGGGCCAAGTCTCATCATGTATGCTTGGCTGAGAGCCCAGACATCCATCCTGTAACCTTTAAAGAAATTGCTGAAAATCAGACAGGCTGGGAATGGGGTCAGGAATTCCAGAATCGGGACTGGTCTGTTTTTTAAAGTTATCCCAATTCACTAAAAGTCCAGCCTTTCAAGTGTGAAATTCTGTTCCAGATCTATTATTTGTACCATTTTACAGCACAGCAAACTGTTTGGTTCATTCTATCTGTGCTCATTGGTAGCTTACCCTTTTACCCTCTTACAAATCTTTCCATTTCAAATATTTATCCAGTTTTCTTTTGAAACCATCATCAAATTTGCTTCTTTTTCAGATTGTGCATTCTAGATCATGACAACTCACTGCCTAAAGAAAACTCTCCTCAGCTCCCTCCACCAGCCGTTCTATTGTTAGTGCAAAGAAGGAATGAGCTGCTCATAAAGTGATATTTCATCTATTTACGCTCGGAACATAGTATGGTGTATCATTCTCTGGGCTCAACCAAAAATATCCTAACTCACTGGAAACAAATCAATGTCAGTGTTTGTGAAACTGAAACACATTCCATATGGACTGAGTCAAGGATAAGGATATCCTATTTGGGGATACAACGAAACCTCTCTCCTCCCCCCGCTCCCAGCACCGTACAGAATCTATTTCCGCATGGACATATTGACCACACCTATTAACAACCCAGCAAACAGAATCATGGGAATCACAGCACAGCTGATGGCCATTTGGCCCATCAAACTGCTGTCGGCTTTCTGATAGGGCTGTTCAGTTAATTCCTTCCCTGGTTCTTTTCACAAGACTCTAAAGACTTGTCTTTGTAAATATTTATCCAATTTTCTTTTGAAAGTCAGTATTGAATATGTTTCCATCATCTTTTCAGGCTGTGCATTCCTGGTCCTAACAATTCACTATGTTCTATGTTCTACATATTGTATGCAATATTCTATGTATTGTATGCAATATGCAAATTCCACATAGACAGTAATCCGAGGCTGGAATTGAACATGGGTCCCCTGGCGCTGTGAGGCAGCAGTGTTAACTGACAATGCATCTGACATACAATTCTATGTTCTATATATCTGAAATATATGTCAATCATTTTAATATTCTCTCTCTTCCAATTACTGATCCTTCTTCCATTCAAAGTATTGCCTCTTTATTTTATCAAAATCCTTCATGCATATTTCGTAGAAGTTTCATAGAATCCCTACAGTGCTGGAGGAGGCCATTTAGCCCATCAAGCCTACACCAATTACAATTCCATACAGACCCGATCCCTGTAACCCCACGCTAATTCCACTGATACTAAGAGGCAATTTACCATGGGCAATCAACCTAACCTGCATATTCTCAAAGTGTGGGAGGAAATCAGAGCACCCAGAAGAAACCCACGCAGACATGGAGAGAATGTGCAAATTCCACCTAGACAGTAATCTGAGGCTGGAATTGAACATGGGTCCCCTGGCGCTGTGAGGCAGCAGTGTTAACTGACAATGCATCTGACAAAGAAAGGCAGCAGTTCAGGAAGTACTGATCTGATAGATGGAGAATATTTATAGTATTGATTGATGATAGTGAAAACGGTTGGTATGGTACTGTTAAGATATCAGTTACATTTATCCAACTGTTATAGAACATTTATACTTTGGTTTATTTGCTGCTGTTTGATGTCCTTGTTTCTTTGTGGTGGATTCCCCTGAGCAACAAGTTCCCAATACTCAACCCAAACTGGCAGAACTATGTCCTGTAAAAGCTCCAAGATAAAATGAGACTTTCCAACTACAGGTAGGGAACAGAATCAAATTCTTCTATCCCAGGTTTCTTCATTCTGTCAACTCTGAGCTTATCCAAAACTCTTGCTTCTATCCTAATTCACACCAAGTCCTCTTCACCTATCACCATCTGACCTATATTTACTCATGATTGGGGAGGCTCCTTGATTTTAAAATTCTCATCTTTCCTTCCAAAGCCTCAATCCTACCTATCTCTACAGCAGTACAATGCCTGAGATCTCTTGGCCAATCCAATTTTGGCCTCTTGTGCAACCCTGATCTCCAGTGCCCACCATTGGCAGCCATGCTTTCAGCTCCTTGGGCTTCAAACTTAAAACTCTCTCCTGTCTTCTATAAAACCTACCTTTTTAACTAAGATTTTGGTCCTAATATTTTGTCAGTGTCATATGTTGCCCAATAATGTTCCTAGGAAAGCTTTAGGATGATTCTCAAAGGCACTGCATAAATGTAAGAATATTGTTACTGTTGTACTGGACAGTGGGGGCAAAGGGGGTGTGAGAGTTGCCCACGGCAGCGTGGGCATTGACCATGGACATGACAATTGGATGTTCCATTATTCATATGGCAATCCTGAAAAATAATTTCCATCAACAACTAGAAAGAAACGTCACTTACTTTCTTGAAAAATATCACATTTCTTAACAGTTGCCAGGGTTAGTTTTGGAATCAGATTTGAAGCAAGGCTGATGTTCATTTGCTGTCATGACCCGAACAACCCCATCTGATCACAGATGTAAACTTTTCAATTGGTTATTTTTAATTTGGGAGGGATGTCACATAATGTTTAATCTGCCAGCACCATTTATAACTTCAATTCCCAACACTTCATATTGATGATGACAATAGCCCTTGGCAGTCTTTGGGAGTAGTGTGAGAAGTAGGCAACAATAGCTTGCATTTACATAGCACCTCTAATGTAACCTGACCTCCCATCATGCTTCACATGAAGATTATCAGACAGGATTTTCACACTGAACCACGTTAGGATAAGTAACCAAAAGCTTAAACCTTAAATTGGTTAGTTTTAATCTTAAAGGAAGAAATAGATGTTTTGGGAGCGATTTCCAGAGACTTAGGCCTGGCTAACTGAAGGCACAACCACCAATGGAGGGAGGAACAATGAAAATCAGCCAAGATTGGAAAAGCGCAGAGATCTTGCAAGGCTGGATGTTTGGAAGAGATTACTGAGATAGGGCTGTTATGTTTTCTAGCTTGAAACAGGGACTACAAAAGGACTTTATGTAGTATAAAGGTCTGACACACATAGGGTTAACGTGGGATTGAGTACAGTGTTGCTCACGCGATAACGTAAGAGCTGATGACCTACACCATGAACCCATCGAATGCTGCACTGAACAGCGTGCATCAGCAAGCACAGAGATAACTCTTGGCTTGTCCCTCTTATTGTATATTTGTAAATAGTTCTACAAATCAGTAAAGACTCACAACTAATCTACACTTGACTACAAAGACTTTTCAGACTTACCAAACTATAACACTCTGCACTTCAATGATCATAAAACACTTTGGGGTGACCTATAGTTGCTATGTAAATGCAAGTCTTTTGTATGTAACTGTAACTATGACTCTCTTACTCCGTGTTGGGAGTTTCATGGTTACAGTAGCTGTGCGAATCTTGTCGCTTCTGTAGCACAGTGAGCTGCGCCTCCACGACGGTCCCGCCGGGCAACATTGCTGCTACTCCATCGTGGTGATGGCTAAAGTGACTATCCAAGAAGCGACGCGGATGTAGTTGTATGTCTGGCTGCAACCCAGTCAGACTGCAATTACAAACAGGTGTTCGGGATGGGCTAGTATCCATTCATGCGTAAGGGCTCGATTTTAGCCGATCCCTGTAGCTGTGTGATTCTTCTGGTTTCTTGCGCACAGTGAGTCAATCCCTTCCACGGGAGCCACCTGGTATCGTCTCCATGGAGATGGTATTCCATAACTGGCCGAGAAACTAATAGCGGGGGCGACGCATGTTGGGTCCACGACCACTAGCACCGGACTGCCAGCCAGGAGTGGTATCGCTGGAATGGTCTCGCTGGAATGGTCTCTGACATGTTTCGCATGGCTGTGGTATTCTTGGCATTCTAGACCACAGTGAGTCAACCTGACCGAGGTCCCGCAGGGTATTCAGGCCTTCAAGCTGGCAGGTGAATGGTCCTGAAGGGAATTTGACTGGTCGAGAACAGCCAACACACTTCTATACCTATAAACCCAGTAAATTGTGAAAGAAAAAATTTTGTCTTGACAGGTTTCAGCTTGTCCCGGGGATAGTTGGTGATTTGCTGACGAATGCGGTCACGCCCATCTAGGTAGTAGTACCTCCTGTCCACATGATCGGCATTGAGGAAAAGACAAAGACGTCAGACCTGTTGTGACACAGGGAAGGGACACAGTGCCCCGTCTTGTTCCTGATGATTGCTGCCAGACGTTGACGAAAAATTACCGATTCAGACATGTCTTCCATGCCCCAGGGGCTGGGCGTGGTCGACAGCGATGGGCGCAGCTCCCGGTGTTGCGCGAGCGATTTTCATGCCACGGTTGCATTTTCGGCAATGTAGTTTGTTCGTTGCGCGGGCATGTCTCCTAATAAATAAAGGTTCATTTTTGTATCAAATGATGATTTATGGGTAAACGGCTCGAGGCTGACGAACAAAAACTAACCTGCACGTCAGGCGCTCCCAATGGTGCGATTCAATCTGCTTGTCTGCAAACATGGTAGTTGTTCCGCATCGTTTTGATCATTTCCCCGTTTCCACCTCGCCCCTATGGCTGTGTAACATCAGGTGGAGGTCACTCTGATTCCATTCTGGAGTGCACGACACACAGTCGACGAGCAACTATAAAACTTGGATAAGATGCTCTTTCGAGTGTCTCTTAAAATAGCTCTATGAACTGTTTGCATATCTCTCATTCATTCTCATTACCTTCTAATTGCCAGTAATGCCATTGCAATTTAAAAAAAATTTTTTAATGATATGTAGATGTCACTAGTCAGGCTGGCATCCTGAATGAAACCATTTATTTCCTATTGCTTACCTCTAACGATATGGATTTGGTCTTTGGGTATCTCTACCTTCTAGGAGAGCTGATCACATGAAGGACGATAGACTATTTGACAGAAACGACAATATTACTCTTCCGATCAGCAGTTTATCATTTAAGACCAGACAGTCTAATTGTAAGAAGATGGTTATCTGTTCATTCAGAGTTTAATTGTCTTTTGGCTAGGAAATGTGGTGGTTGCTTTAGGCTCCATTCAAGAGTAACAGTGGAAGATTGTTTAATCTCAAAGGAAGTGTGCTATCTTAGTATACAGATCATACGTTTGAGGCAGTTATCTAGAGAACTCAACTTGTTCAACATGGCAAGACCAAAGTGTGTAATGTCCAAGTCTTTGAGTTGCAGTTTTCTGAAAACACTGAGCTACTATCCCACACTGAAACTCACTTTCAGGAGCTTGGAGATTGGTTTTTCTGGGCCTGTGAGGAGTTTGGACTGATAATCAGTGCCAGGGAGTTATGGACCAGGGTACAGAGACTTCTCTTTCCATCTGCTTTGACAACCTCACTCTGAAAATTGTCAACAGCTTCACGTACCTTGGGTCAATAATTCCCAGCATTCTGTCCCCTGTTGCCGAAAATCAGCACCACATTCTTCAAGTTTGCAGTTGCTGGGTCAAAGTTGAGAGATTAGGAGTAGATTAACAGCAAACTAACTGAAAATACAAAGCTCTGTGTACAACGTTTGTGTTCTCAGCACTCTCCTTTCCAGAAGCGAAGCACTGACAACTTATACAAGCCAAAAAACCAATTGAACAGCTTCCACCTCCATTACCTGAAATGAATATTGGGAAATTTCCCGAAAAGAGAGAGTGCTGAATATGAGAGTACACCAGTGTGCAAAGATATTCAGCATGTTTGCTACCTCAAATCAGTTGAAACTCTGGGTCACGTGAGCTGAACGGATGATGGTTGCATCCTCAAAGACATGTTCTACAGCAAGCTTGCTATCAGCAAAAGACCAATAGGTTAAGAACATAAGAAATAGGAGCAGGAGTAGGCCATTCAGCCCCTCCAGCCTGCCCCGCCATTCAATATGATCATGGCTGATCTGTAGAGGTTCAGTACCACTTTCCTGCTTTCTCCCCGTAACCCTTGGCAGTCAAAAACCTAGTAGTCATGACGTAGACATGCCGGCATTGGACTGGGGTAAACTCAGTAAAATTTGACAACTCCAATTTTAAATCCAACCAATTTATTTGATAGTAAATCAGCGAGCTTTCGACTTTTCGTCTTCGTCAGGCAAATGCAGCGTTCTGGTCTGCAATGGCACACATATCAGCACAGACAGTCACAGATTGCTGATTAGAATGCGAATCGTTACACCTAACCTGCTATTCAAGTGTTAAAGTGGCTAACAATGTGAATGAAGCATTGGTTAGAGAAATGTGTATTTTCTCCAGACAGCACAGTAAGTGAGGTTTTTTGCTAACCCAGGCAAGTCATGGGGGTTACAGATAGTGTGAAATGAAGCCAAGATCCCTGTTAAGACCGTCCTCATGTGTGCGGAACTTGGCTATCAGTCTCTGCTCAGCGACTCTGCGCTGTCGTGTGTCACGAAGGCCCCCTTGAAGAACATTTACCCACAGGTCGGAGGCCGAATGCCCATGACTGCTGAAGTGTTCGCCCACAGGAAGGGAACTGTTTTGCCTGGTGATTGTTGAGCGATGCTCATTCATCCGCTGTCGTAGTGTCTGCACGGTTGCCCCAATGTACCATGCTTCGGGACATCCTTTCTTGCAACGTATTAGGTAGACAACGTTGGCCGAGTTGCAAGAGTATGTACCGTGTACCTGGTGAATGGTATCCTCACGTTTGATGATGTCGTCCATGTCTATGATCCGGCATGTCTTGCAGAGGTTGCTGTGGCAGGGTTGTGTGGTATTGTGGTCACTGTTCTCCTGAAGGTTGGGTAGTTTGCTGTGAACAGTGATCTGTTTGAAATTGTGCGGTTGTCTGAAAGCAAGAAGTGGGGGTGTGGGGATGGCTCTAGCGAGATGTTCATCGTCATCAATGATATGTTGAAGACTCCGAAGAAGATGTCGTAGCTTCTCCGCTCCGGGGAAGTACTGGACAACAAAGGGTGCTCTGTCCACCGTGTCCCGTGTTCGTCTTCTGAGTAGCTCTCCGGCATCCTGAAACCCATTGTACAAAGAACCCCCAGCTTTTGTCTTGACACTACGGACTTCCTACAGAAACTCAGCACACATGGAGCAGTTGAACCAGGGACACTCCTTGTCACAATGGACGTCTCGGCGCTCTACACCAACATCCCCCACGACAATGGTATTGCTGCAACTGCCTCAGTACGCAATGCCAACAACTGCCAGTTTCTGGATGCAATTTTACAACTCATCTGCTTCATCTTGGCTTCAACAATCAGCTTTTCATCCAGACACACAGAACAGCCATGGGGACAAAATTTGCACCTCAATATGCCAACATCTTCATGCACAGGTTCGAACAAGGCTTCTTCACCACACAGGATCTTCAACCAAGGCTTTATACTAGATACATTGATGACATCTTTTTCCTTTGGACTCATGGTGAACAATCATTGAAACAACTGTATGATTATATCAACAAGTTCCATCCCACCACTAGACTCACCATGGATTATGCTCCAGAATCAGTTGCATTATTGGACACACGCATCTCCATCAAGGATGGTCATCTCAGCACCTCACTGTACGCAAACCGACAGACAACCTCACAATGCTCCACTTCTCCAGCTTCCACCCGAGACACGTTAAAGAAGCCATTCCCTATGGACCAGCCCTCCGCATACACAGAATTTGCTCAGATGAGGAGAATCGTGACAGACATCTCCAGATGCTGAAAGATGCCCTCATGAGAACAGGATATAGAACATAGAACATTACAGCGCAGAACAGGCCCTTCGGCCTTCGATGTTGTGCCGACCAATTAAGAAAAAGCAATGACCCTCTAATCTAAACCATTCCCTTTTAATCCATAAACTTACCTACTAACCTCTTAAACACCACCAAACTTGGCGCATCTACAACTGCAGCAGGCAGGGCATTCCATACCCTTACCACACTCTGGGTAAAGAACCTACCTCTGACGTCCGTCCTATAACTACCACCCCTTAATTTAAAGCTATGTCCCCTCGTGCTAGCTTTCTCCATCCTAGGAAAAAGGCTATCACTGTCCACCCTATCTAAACCTCTAATCATCTTATATGTTTCAATAAGGTCTCCTCTTAGCCGCCTTCTTTCTAACGAAAACAACCTCAAATCCCTCAGCCTCTCTTCATAAGACCTGCCCTCCATACCAGGCAACATCCTGGTAAACCTCCTCTGTACCCTCTCCAATGCCTCCACATCTTTCTTATAATGTGGGGACCAGAACTGTACACAATACTCCAAGTGCGGCCGCACTAGAGTTTTGTACAGTTGCAACATGACGTTGCGGCTCCGAAATTCATCCCCCTACCAATAAAAGCTAAGACTCCGTATGCCTTCTTAACAACCTTATCGACTTGATTGCCAACTTTCAGGGATCTATGCACATATACACCAAGATCCCTCTGTTCATCAACACTATTAAGAGTCCTACCATTAGCCCTATACTCTACACATTTGTTATTCCTGCCAAAGTGAATTACCTCACACTTTTCCACATTAAACTCCATTTGCCACCTCTCGGCCCAGCTCTGCAACTTGTCCAAGTGTCTCTGCAAACTATAACACCCCTCTTCACTATCTACCACTCCTCCGACTTTGGTGTCATCCACAAATTTACTAATCCATCCTTCAATACCATCATCCAGATCATTTATAAAAATTACAAACAGCAGGGGACCCAAAACAGATCCCTGAGGTACACCACTTGTAACCGAACTCCATGATGAATAATTTCCATCAACCACCACCCTCTGTCTTCTATCAGCTAGCCAATTCCTAATCCAATTAGCTAAATCACCCTCAATCCCATACATCTGCATTTTCTGCAGAAGCCTTCCATGGGGCACCTTATCGAACGCCTTACTAAAGTCCATATATACCACATCAACTGCCTTACCCCCATCCACCTCTTTGGTCACTTTTTCAAAAAACTCAATAAGGTTAGTAAGGCACGACCTACCCTTCACAAAACCATGCTGACTATCCCCAATCAATTCATTTCTCTCTAAATAACTATAAATCCTATCCCTAATAATTCTTTCAATACTTTGCCCACAACAGAAGTAAGACTCACCGGTCTATAATTCCCAGGAAAGTCTCTATTCCCCCTCTTGAACAATGGGACCACATTCGCTATCCTCCAGTTTTCTGGCACTATACCTGTAACCAATGATGACCTGAAGACGATATGGCGCTCGACTCATCGATCGACAGTTCTGACGTGCCACAGTGATAAACCGCACTGACCTCCTCAGAAGACAAACACGGGACACGGTGGACAGAGTACCCTTTGTTGTCCAGTACTTCCCCGGAGCGGAGAAGCTACGACATCTTCTCCGGAGTCTTCAACATATCATTGATGACGATGAACATCTCGCTAGGGCCATCCCCACCCCCCCACTTCTTGCTTTCAGACAACCGCACAACCTCAAACAGATCACTGTTCACAGCAAACTACCCAACCTTCAGGAGAACAGTGACCACAATACCACACAACCCTGCCACAGCAACCTCTGCAAGACATGCCGGATCATAGACATGGACGACATCATCAAACGTGAGAATACCATTCACCAGGTACACGGTACATACTCTTGCAACTCGGCCAACGTTGTCTACCTAATACGTTGCAAGAAAGGATATCCCGAAGCATGGTACATTGGGGAGACCATGCAGACACTACGACAGCGGATGAATGAACATCGCTCAACAATCACCGGGCAAAACAGTTCCCTTCCTGTGGGCGAACACTTCAGCAGTCACGGGCATTCGGCCTCCGACTTTCGGGTAAATGTTCTTCAAGGGGGCCTTCATGACACACGACAGCGCAGAGTCGCTGGGCAGGGACTGATAGCCAAGTTCCGCACACATGAGGACGGTCTTAACAGGGACCTTGGTTTCATGTCACACTATCTGTAACCCCCGTAACTTGCCTGGGTTAGCAAAAAACCTCACTTACTGTGCTGTCTGGAGAAAATATACATTTCTCTAAACAATGCTTCACTCACATTGTTACCCACTTTACCACTTGAATAGCAGGTTAGATGTAAGGATTCGCATTCTAAAAAGCAATCTGTGACTGTCTGTGTTGATATGTGTGCTATTGCAGACCAGAACACTGCATTTGCCTGACGAAGACGAAAAGTCGAAAGCTCGCTGATTTACTATCAAATAAATTGGTTGGATTTAAAATTGGTGCTGTCAAATTTTACTGAGTGAAAAACCTATCCACTCTTGACTTGAATATATTCAGTGAGGAAGCCCCCACCACCTCATCAGGCAGAGAATTCCAAAGATTCACCACCCTTAACGTGAAGAAACCCCTCAGCAACTCCGATCTGAACCGCACCCCCCTGCCACCAATCTTGAGGCTGTGCCCTCTAGTCCTGCTATCTTTGCTAAAAGGGAAGAGTCTATCAACCTCTACCCTATCCATCCCCTTCATTATCTTATACGTCTCTATAAGATCCCCTCAGCCTTTTAAACTCCAAAGAATACAAACCTAGCCTCTTCAGTCTCTCCTCATAATCCAATGCCCTCATCTCCAATATCAGCCTAGTAAACCTTCTCTGCACCCCCTCCAAGGCCAATATATCTTTCCTCGAATGCGGCGACCAAAACTGCAAACAGTACTCCAACTGCAGCCTCACCAGCACCCTATACAGCTGCAACAAAACCTCCCTACTTTTATATTCTATCCCCCTAGCTATAAAGGCCAATGTTGCATTCGCCTTCTTGATCACCTGCTGCATCTGCAGACTGTGTTTTTGCGATTCGTGCACAAGGACCCCCTCTGCACCATTGCATGCTGCAACTTTTCTGTATTTAAATAGTAATCCTTCCTACCGTTATTCCTACCAAAGTGGATAACCTCACACTTGCTAACACTATACTCCATCTGCCATGTTCTCGCCCACTCACTCAACCTATCCAGATCCCTCTGCAGGCTTTCCACACCCTCCATGCAATTTGTTTTCCCACTCATCTTCGTGTCTTCAACAAATTTCGTCACCCTACACTCAGCCCCTTCCTCCAGATCATCTATGTAAATGGTAAATAGTTGAGGCCCCAGCACCGAACCCTGGGGCACTCCACTAGTCACCAGCTGTCTATCAGAATAGCACCCATTAATACCTACTCTCTGCTTCCTATTAGACAACCAATCCTCCATCCAGTCTAACACCCTACCCCCAACTCCCTGCACCCTAACCTTCTGCAGCAATCTTTTGTGAGGCACCTTATCAGATGCTTTTTGGTTGCCCACAATGTAAGGATGTCTGTGAGTGAGGCCTCAAAATAACCAGCTATGGAGTCGGTGCACAGGAAATCCTCACTGCTGATGGGAGTGCCAGGAAGGTTGGAAGAAGGACATGGAAGAAGCAAGGGACAAAAGAAATGACGAGATGGCAGAAAATAGATTCAATCGGAAGGAATTCAATTGCTTCAGTTGAACTCAGATCAATATTACTCAACCATGCCAGATGTGGAAGGGACTGCCAATCAGCAGTGACAGCCACAGCAATACTTAGTTCAGAAGTGACAAACAACCTAGGCACAGTCCGTCATTTCGAGATAGACTGATATCACACCCAGGAAGGAGCTCCTCTCCTTTCACACTATTTAGCACTTGAGAAAGTTAAAGATAACCAATATCTTACAAAGTGACTACTTATGGGTGGTCAGATTTCTAATTCTCTTGCCAGCATGATACAAGAATAACTCAACATTTGATAAGATTTTGACAATGGGACCTGCCAATAGATTAAGATTGACTATCAATATAGTCTGGTTGAACAGAGTCCTGGCTCTTTAGGAAAGAGAAATATGTCCTAACTCCTGTATTCAACATTCTGAACAATGATACCAAGCATGCCGAATATCATCTTCTCCACTCCATCCACCTGTGACTCCACTTTCAAGGAGCTATGAACCTGTACCCCTCGATCTCTTTGTTCTATAACTCTCCCCGATGCCGGACTATTAACTGAGTAAGTCATGTGACATAACGGCAAAGACTACAATCTTTAAAAGGGAGCTGTCGAACTGTTTGCAAATAAAGGATATAAAAGATGTGGAATGGGTAGGAAACATAGGTTACACAAGGTTTGTGAGCCTGAAATTTTTACCCAGAGGATGACAGTGGTGTGGAATGTGCTGTCTGGGAAGGTGGAAGAAGCGGGTTGCCTCACGTCCTTTAAAAAGTATTTGGCACGTCATAACATTTAAGGCTATGGACCAAGTGCTGGTAAATGGGATTAGATATGGGGTTAAATGTTTCTCGTGTGTCAGTGCAGACTCGATAGGCTGAAGTGCCTCTTCCGAACTGTATGATTCTACGAATCAATGAAACGATTCTCTCAAAAGGCACAAGTACAACTGACTAACCGGTTTTTCCCCGCGCTATAAATTCTATACAACTATAAACACCTAAGTATGTCCACTCTGCCTTGAGATTTGTGCAATGATACACAATCAAACCTGGCCACAAGCATTGATATTTACACATCACACTGATATTTACACATTAATAAACCTTGGGGAATAATAATAGATTGTAATAATGTATTTGAGATGATAAACATATTGAACTTTATTTTGTATATATATATTAAAACTCATTCATTTTTTGACCAATATATATCATTTCTATTTACCTTCGTGACATTCCAAGCAATTTTGTGTGTAAATGAGATCCTAATGTTTTTTCCAAATTAATTCCTGAGTCTCTCTTGGTGTGTTGGATTTAATACAGGGATCTAATTCACTGCAGACCTGTGATAATCAGTGGAAAGGATCTCGCAGCATTGACTCTTTAGAATATTCTGCCAGAGCTCTTCAAGATCATGCACATGTTGTGAGAATGACATTTGAAAGGGAAGAGGCAGAAGGAAAGTGTGGAGAACCGATCTATCAGTAGATAGCTACTTTAGCAGTAGACAGTCACAGATTATCTAGCACAGGTGGTGAAGGAAGAGCCATGCAGAGAAAGAGTGTCTAGGTGGACCTCAGACATTTCTTTTCATATTCATTTTGCTTTGATACCATTTCTATTTTAGAGTTACTTGTGTAGTCCTCAAAGTCTGTCCCTTTCAGTGGCCCCAACCCTAGCTGCCAGTGTGCTTTACGACATCAGATCTTTCCTACTTAGCATTATGTACATTTTTGCCAGATTTCATTTTGAACAGAGAAATTTTCCTGTCCTTCAGTAGCTTGGAAATGAGATGGCTTTTATTGAAAGGTCAGAGCGATCAAGTCTCCCAAATATCTTTCCAACATCAATTTCAAGTTACAGGGATGCATCTCGTTCTGAAATTATGAACTTCACTTTGCTTTTCAATTTATCAAAAGGATTTAATACTCTTTCTCCAGGAGATTGGAAAGGTTTACTAAAAGGAGTTTAGAAGTAAGATTATATTTTCATAATGACTAGCAGAGATTATTCTACATGAATCTATTTATTGCACTGGTGCTCTTTAATTTAACAATCTGATGGGAAGGTGATAAAAATCAGATTTAGGAAAAGTTTTGCTCAGGGTCCACAAGTCCTCACTTCTGTAAAGCATGTTTATTCACAGAGAATCTTCCTATCATTGTCCCAACGCCCTAGGGATTCCCGCCAACTAAACATGACCAAGGGGTCATTGTACTCATTGTGTAAATGCCTACAAAACACAGATAAATCAATCCTCAATGTATTTTTTCCCACCATCTCCTAGTCCACATCACTCCTGCTGGGACAAATCCTTAGGCCGTTGACAGCACTGTGGATGTGAAGATCTGTTGTAGAATCTCTGGGATTTGCTTTGCATCCATGGCAACAAAGGACCTCCCAGCTGGCAGTGTCTTCTGCAGCCTAGGATTCAAGACAAATTAACATTGCAAATTACACAGATCGCAAGAAAGTAAAAAAGCTTTGAAAGATTTGTTCTTGAAAAAGGAAGTTTTTATTTGGGGTTGTTGTATAACTTACAATACATACCATTATTTCACATGTGATTCTGACAGTGATAAGCAGCAGTAAGGGGAAGCACTCAAGAGTACTGAATGGCAAATTCCTGTCAAACAACTCTGCCTCTTTAGAAATCACTCAACTTGGTTCAATTCACAAACGGCCAATGGCAGCTTCTGACAAGAGAAGCTAAGCACTGTTCAACTATGATTGAACCCAGGAACATTATATTGGTTATTTCAAACTATTATATATTATAAAACCCAGTATTTTTAACCAGATCTAGGAACCAAAACAAAATTAGCTAGAATGCCAAAAAAGGCTGATCTTTTCTTATCCAATAATTTCCTAAGTTAGGGCTCTGATCTCTTTACTCAACAAGGTGCAACATAGAATCCTTACAGTGATCCTTCAATCCCTTAGGAGGATTGAATTTCGGAGCCGCAACGTCATGTTGCAACTGTACAAAACTCTGGTGCGGCCGCACTTGGAGTATTGTGTACAGTTCTGGTCGCCACATTATAAGAAAGATGTGGAGGCATTGAAGAGGGTACAGAGGAGGTTTACCAGAATGTTGCCTGGTATGGAAAGAAGGTCTTATGAGGAGAGGTTGAGGGATTTGAGGTTGTTTTCATTAGAAAGAAGGCGGCTAAGAGGAGACCTTATTGAGGGATATAAGATGATCAGAAGATTAGACAGGGTGGACAATGATAGCCTTTTTCCTCGGATGGATAAAGCTGGCACAAGGGGACATAACTTTGAATTAAGGGGTGGTAGTTATAGGATGGATGTCAGAGGTAGTTTCTTTACCCAGAGGGTGGTAAGGGTATGGAATGCCCTGCCTGCTGCACTTGTAGATGTGCCAAGTTTGGGGGCATTTAAGTGGTCAGTGGATAAGTTTATGGATGAAAAAGGAATGGTTTAGGTTAGAGGGTCATTGCTTTTTCTCTACTGGTCGGCGCAACATCGAGGGCTGAAGGGCCTGTTCTGCGCTGTAATGTTCTATGTTCTATGTACAGTGCAGATGGAGCTATTTGGCCCATTGAGTCTGCACTGACAACCGTGACCCCATATATTTATCCTGCTAATCCCTCTAACCAACACACCCCAGGACACTAAGGGACAATTTAGCATGGCGAATCAACCTAACCCACACATCTTTGGACTGTGGGAGGAATGATGTGGAGATGCTGGCGTTGCACCAGGGTAAGCCCAGTAAAAAGTCTCACAACACCAGGTTAAAGTCAAACAGGGTTTATTTGTTAGTTCATGCTTTTGGAGTGTTGCTCCTTCTTCAGGTGAGTGAAGAATTGTGTTCACAAACAGGGCATACGTAGACACAGAATGAATTTACAAGATAATGGTTGGAATGCGATTCTTTACAGGTAATCAAGTCTTTACAGATATATACAATGTGAACGGACAGAGGGTTAAGCACAAGTTAAAGAGGTGTGAATTGTCTCCAGCGAGGACAGTTATTGAGATTTTGCAAGCCTAGGCAAGTTGTGAGGGTTACAGATAGTGTGACATGAACCCAAGATCCCAGTTGAGGCAGTCCTCATATGTGTGGAACTTGGCTATCAGTTTTTGCTCAGCGACTCTGCGTTGTCACGTGTCGTGAAGACCACCTTGGCGAATGCTTACCCAAAGATCAGAAGCTGAATCCCATGACTGCTGAAGTGTTTCCGAAAGGAAGAGAACACTAATGATGATTATCGAACAGTGTTCATTCATCCCTTGTTGTAGCATCTGCATGGTCTCCCCAATCTACCATGCTTCGGGACATCCTTTCTTGCAGTGTATCAGGTAGACAATATTGGCCGAGTTGCAAGACTATGTGTCATGTACCTGGTAGATGGTCTTCTCATGTGAGATGATGGCATCTATATCGATGATCTGGAACGTTTAGCAGAGGATGCTGTGGCAGGTTGTGTAGTGTCATGGTCACTGTTCTCCTGAAGGCTGGGTAATTTGCTGTGGGCAAAGGTCTATTTGAGGTTCTGCGGTTGTCTGAAGGCAGGACGTGGGGACGGCTTTGGCAAGATGTTCGTCCTCATCAATGACATGTTGAAGGCTCCTAAGAAGATGTCGTAGCTTCTCTGCTCCGGGGAAGTACTGGACGACGAAAGGTACTCTGTCCACTGTGTCCTGTGTTTGTCTTCTGAGGAGATTGGTGCGACTTTTTGCTGTGGCACATCGGAACTGTCGATCGGTGAGTCAAGTGCCATATCCTGTTTTTATGAGGGCATCTTTTAGGTCTAAAGGTGTCTGTTGCGATTCTCCTTATCTGGGCAGATCCTGTGTATATAGAAGGCTTGTCCGTAGGGGATGGTTTCTTTAAGGGTGGAAGCTGGAGAAATGAAGCATTGTGAGGTTATTTGTGAGCTTACCATTCAGTGCAGTGCTGAGGTGACTGTCCTTGATGGAAATGTGTGTGTTCAAGAATGTAACCGATTCCAGAAAGTAGCCCATGGTGAGTCTGATAGTGAATGGAATTTGTTGACGTCATCATATAATTGTTTTAGTGATTGTTTGCCATAAGTCCAAAGGAAGAAAATGTCATCGATGTATCTAGTGTATAGTGTCAGTTGAAGGTCCTATGCAATGAAGAGGTCTTGTTCGAACTTGTGCTTGAAGATGTTGGCATATTGAGATTCGAATTTGGTCCCCTTAACTGTTCCTTGTGTCTGGATGAAGAACTCATTGTTGAAGGCAAAGAAGTTGTGGTCCAGGACGAAACAGATGAGTTATAGAACTGCATCTGGAGATTGGCAGTGGTTGGCATTGAGTACTGAGGCAGTTGCAGCAATACTTTGTCGTGGGGATGCTGGTGTACAGTGCTGAAACATCCATTGTGACGAGGAGTGCTCCGGTTTAATTGCTCCACGTGTGCTGAGTTTCAGTATCAAGTCTGTCATGTTGTGGCAGAAGCTGGGGATTCTTTGTACAGTGTGTTACAGGATGCTCTCAACATAGCCAAACAGGTTCTCAGAGAGAGTCCCATTGCCTGATACGATGGGATGGCTGGATGTGTTGACCTTATGTATCAGGGGGAGGCATTTGAGATCTCCAGCACAGAGTGAATGTGGGATGAGAGCACAGAGGGTGCTCTGAAGACCTGGATCAAACGTTTTAATCGGTCTGTTAAGTTGATGTCTGTGTTCTTTGGTTGGATCTGCAGATAACTGTCTATGGTGTTCCTTGTTGTTCAATTGTCATGATGCTTCACTTCTGCAACTTCCACCCTAAACATGTTAAAGAAGCCATCCCCTATGGACATTCTCTCCATATATGTGGGATCTGCTCAGATGAGGAGGATCGCAACAGACACCTCCAGATGCTGAAAGATGCCCTCACAACAACAGGATATGGATTTGACTCATCGATCAATAGTTCTGATGCACCACAGTGAAACACACACTGACCTTCTCAGAAGACAAACACGGGATACGGTGGACAGAGTATCCTTCATCATCCAGTACTTCTGTGGAGCGGAGAAGCTACAACATCTTCTCTGGAGCCTTCAATGTGTCATTGATGAAGACAAACATATCGCCAAGGCTAACCCCCCCCATGGCTACAACTTCAGTCTGACCACTGACAAACTACTGAGCCTTCAGAAGAACACTGACAACGATACCACACAAACCTGCCACAGCAACCTCTGCAAGATATGCTAGATCATCAATACAGATGCCATGGTCTCACATGAGAACATCATCCACGAGATAGATGGTACATACTCTTGCAACTCAGCCAATATTGTCTATCTGATATGCTGCAGGAAAGGATGTCCTGAGGCATGGTACATTGGGGAGGCATGCAGGCACCACGACAACAGATGAATGAACACTGCTCAACAATCAGTTGGCAAGAGTGTTCTCTTCCTGTCAGGGAACACTTTAGCAGTCATGGGCATTCTGCCTCTGACCTTCACGACACAACAGTGCAGAGTCGCTGAACAGAAACCGACAGCCACGTTCTGCACACATCAGCATGGCCTCACCCGGATCTTGGGTTCATATCACACTATCTGTAACCCCCACGACTTGCCTGGGCTTGCAAAATCTCACTAATTGTCCAGGCTGGAGACAATTCACACCTCTTTAATCCTCTCTCCATTCAAATTTGTCTATACCTGTAAAGACTTGATTATCTATAAAGAATTGCACTCCAACCATTAATCTTGTAAATTGAGTCTGTGTCTATGTGTGCCCTGTTTGTGAACACAACTCTTCATTCACCTGAAGGAGCAACATTCCTAAAGATTGTGCTACCAAATAACCCTGTTGGGCCTGGTGTTGTGAGACTTCTTACTGTGGGAGGAAACTGGAGCACCTGAAGGAAACCCATGCAGACATGGGGAGAACATGCGAACTCTTCACTGATAGTGAACAAAGTCTGGAATCAAAGTCAGGTTCTTGGAACTGTGAGGCAGCAGACCAACCACTGTGCCACCCCACTATTTGATTCAAATGAAAATGTATCCATTCTGCAAAAAAACCCATAAAAACTCACACAACACTCTGACCAGCAGTTACACTGAGTTGCAATTTGCATTCAATTTCTTACCTAAGCCTCTCAGAATCTACCACCAGGGTGCACAGGAAGCTGGATATTGTACTTGGTAAGTTCAAAACATAGGGACAGGCAAAAACCATTCAGCCCTTCAAGCCTGCACCATCTTCAATTAGATCATGGCTGACTTGTACATTAATTCTCCCTTTTGCTTGATTCCCCAGCTGCATTTGACAGCAAGCAGTATTTGACCGAGTGTGGGGTAAGGAGCAGTAGCAAAGGTGGATTGATTGGAAATCAGGGAGAAATTTCTCCATTGTTTGGGATCATACCTGGTAGAAGATGGTTGTAATTGTTTGAGGTTAATTATCTCAGTCCCAGGATATTGACATAGGAGACCTAATGTCCTAGGTTCAACCATCTTGGCCGAGGGCTTGGCTCCTCCCTCTGTGACTGGATCCTCGACTTCCTAAGCCACAGGCCGCATCAGCAAGGATAGGCAATGACACCTTCTCCATGATTATCCTCAATATCGGTGCCTATAAGGCTGTGTCCTCAGCTCCTTACTATACTTCTTATATGCTTATGACTGGCCAAATTCTGCTCTGACTCCACTTTCAAGTCTGCTAATGATACCACCATAGTTAGTCAGATCTCAAACAATGATAAGATGAAATGCAGCAAAGAGATAGAGAATGTGGTGAACTCGCGCAATGACAATAATCTCTCCCTCAATGTCAGTAAAAAAAAAAGAGATAGTCATAAACTTCCAGAAGCATCGTCCCTGTCTACGTCAACGGGGATGAAGTGGAAATTGGCAAGAGCTTCAAGTTTCCAGGTATCCAGATCACCAACAACCCAACCTAATCCTTCCACACTGCTATAAATAGGAAAGGCCTACTTTCCCAGGAGGTTAAGGAAATTTGGCATATTTGCTCAACAAATTTTTAGGGATGCGCTATTTCCAGCTGTATCATAACTCTGACAACTGCAAGAAACTACAAGGGATTGTGAATGTAGCCTAATCCATCATACAAACCAACCTCCACTGGCTCTGTCTACACTTGCTGCTTTCTTTAAAAAGTAACCAGCATAATCAAGTATCCTACGCATCCAAGGCATTCTCTCTTACACCTTCTTCTGTCGGGAAAAAGACACCAAATTCTGAGATCACATACCAACCGACTTAAGAACAGCTTCTTTCTTGCTGCCATCAGACTTTTGAATAAACGTACCTTATATTAAGTTGATCTTTCTCTACACTCTAGCTATGACAGTAACATGACTTTCTCCACTCTTCCTTTCTTTATCCCCTATGTACTCTATGAATGGTACGCTTTGTGCAAAAAACAACTTTTCACTGTATCTCAATATGTGTGACAATAATAAATCAAATCATAAGGTCAGAAGTGAAGATGAAACCATTTCAATAAAACAATGTCTTCAGATACTGAAGCAGACTTTGCCCATATGCAGCAAGACCTGGACACCATTCAGGCTTCAGCTAACAGGTAGAAAGTGACATTCATGCTACACAAACGCCAGGCAAATTCCCATCTCCAATAAGGGAGAATCTAACCATCTTCCCTTGACATTCAATGATATTAACAAAAAAGTTTTTAAGAAAGCTTATTCATTTGTCACAAGTAGCTTACGTTTTCTCTGCAATGAAGTCACTGTGAAAATCCTCCAGTCACCACACTCAGGCGCCTGTTTCAGTACACTGAAGGAGAATTTAGCATGGTCAATGCACCTAACCAGCATGTCTTTCAAACTGTGGGAGGAAACCAGAGCATCCGGAGGAAACCAGAGCATCCAAAGGAAACTCACGCAGACATGGGGAGAACATGCAGGTCAAACCTTTCAACATCCTGGAGGTCACCATTGACCGGAAACAGAACTGAACTAGACATATAAATACTATGGCTGCAAGATCAGGTCAGAGGTTGGCTCCAAAACTATCCACAAGGCACAAGTCAGAAGTGAGATGGAATACTCTCCTATTGCTTGGGTGCATGCAGCTCCAACAGCACTCAAGAAGCTCAACCAAGACAAAGCAGCAGCTTGATCAATACTGTAACGCATTAGGAAGTGACCTACGTGCTGCAGAATTTTTAAGTTTTTGGTTAATGGATGCCAGTGAGAGGTTCAGTGATAGTAAAGCCATTGATTGTTCAGAGAAGGTGGTTAAACCTACTCTTGTTTGTGATGGTCTTTTCTTGATACTCGTGTTATGTGAATTTTAATTGCCACTTAGAACATAGAACATACAGCACAAACAGGTCCTTTGGCCCACAAGTTGCGTCGATCATACCCATACCTACTAGGCCATAGAACTATCTGTAACTACCAATCCCATGTAGTCACCCAGAAGACTTTTAAAAAACCCCAGTGAGTTCGCCTCCACCACGACCACAGGCAGCTGATTCCATTCACTCACCACTCTCTGAGTGAAAAACTTACCTTAACATCTCCTCTGTATTTGCTTCCCCGCACCTTAAATCTGTGTCTGCTAGTAGCGACCATTTCAGCTCTGGGAAATAGCCTCTGAGAATCCACCCTATTTATTCCTCTCAACATTTTGTAAGCCTCTATCAGGTAGCCTCTCAACCTTCGTCTCTCCAGGGAGAAGAGACCTAGCTCCCTCAACTATCTTCATAAGGCCTGCCTCCCAATCCAGGCAACATCCTTGTAAATCTCCTCTGCACCCTCTCAACAGCTTCCACATCCTTCCTGTAGTGCGGCAACCAGAACTGTACACAATACTCCAAGTGGGGTCTGACAAGGGTCTTATAAAGTTGCAGCATTACCTCCCAACTCCTAAACTCAATCCCTCGATTAATGAAGGCCAGTACACTATATGCCTTCTTGACCACATCCTCCACCTGCAAGGCCAATTTAAGATCCTTCTGCTCCTCAACACTGCTAAGACTCCTACCCTTGATATTGTACTCCTTCATCCATTGTTCCTGTCAAAATGAACCACTACACATTTATCCACGTTGAAGTCCATCTGCCACTTCTCTGCCCATTCTTGCATCCTATCCTTGTCTTGCTGCAACTTCTGACATCCCTCCAGACTATCCACAACACCACCAACTTTCATATTAATAGAACATAGAACATTACAGCGCAGAACAGGCCCTTCGGCCTTCGATGTTGCGCCGACCAATTAGAACATAGAACATAGAACATAGAACATTACAGCACAAACAGGCCCTTCGGCCCACAAGTTGTGCCGAACACATCAAAACCTACCCAGCCATAGACCTATCTATAACCCCCAATCCCAGTGGATCCCATATACTCATCCAGAAGTCTTTTAAAAGACCCCAGCGAGTTCGCCTCGACCACCACCGACAGCAGCCGATTCCATTCACTCACCACCTTCTGAGTGAAAAACTTTCCCCTAGCATCCCCTCTGTACTTGCTTCCCTGCACCTTAAATCTGTGCCCTCTCGTCGCGACCATTTCAGCCCTGGGAAATAGTCTCTGAGAGTCCACCCTATCTATTCCTCTCAACATCTTGTAAACCTCTATCAGGTCGCCCCTCAACCTTCGTCTCTCCAGGGAGAACAGTCCCAGCTCCCTCAACCTGTCTTCATAAGGCATGCCTCCCAATCCAGGCAACATCCTTGTAAATCTCCTCTGCACCCTTTCAATAGCTTCCACGTCCTTCCTATAGTGAGGCGACCAGAACTGCGCACAGTACTCCAAGTGTGGTCTGACAAGGGTCCTATAAAGCTGCAGCATTACCTCCTGACTCCTGAACTCAATCCCTCGATGAATAAAGGCCAGTACACCATAAGCTTTCTTAACCACATCCTCCACCTGGGAGGCTGATTTGAGAGTCTTATGGACCCGGACCCGGATCTTGGTGTGTATGTGCATAGATCCCTGAAAGTAGGCAGTCAGGTCGAGAAGGTTGTTAGGAAGGCATATGGAGTCTTGGCTTTTATTGGTAGAGGGATTGAATTTCGGAGCCGCAACGTCATGTTGCAAGTGTACAAAACTCTAGTGCGGCCGCACTTGGAGTATTGTGTGCAGTTCTGGTCCCCACATTATAAGAAAGATGTGGAGGCATTGGAGAGGGTACAGAGGAGGTTTACCAGGATGTTGCCTGGTATGGAGGGCAGGTCTTATGAAGAGAGGCTGAGGGATTTGAGGTTGTTTTCGTTAGAAAGGAGGCGGCTAAGAGGGGACCTAATCGAAACATATAAGATGATTAGAGGTTTAGATAGGGTGGACAGTGATAGCCTTTTTCCTAGGATGGAAAAGCTAGCACGAGGGGACACAGCTTTAAATTAAGGGGTGATAGTTATAGGACGGATATCAGAGGCAGGTTCTTTACCCAAAGGGTGGTTCGGGAGTGGAATGCCCTGCCTGCAGCGGTTGTAGATGCGCCAAGTTTGGTGGCGTTTAAGAGGTTAATTGATAAGTATATGGAA
Source organism: Sphyrna mokarran (assembly GCA_024679065.1). Classification (NCBI taxonomy): domain Eukaryota; kingdom Metazoa; phylum Chordata; class Chondrichthyes; order Carcharhiniformes; family Carcharhinidae; genus Sphyrna; species Sphyrna mokarran. The sequence continues at coordinate 69,049,814 of JAGIQG010000013.1, forward strand.
GAGAAGGGAATGGTTAGTTTGGAGGGGCATTGCTTTTTATATTGATGGGCAACATGAAGGCCGAAGGGCCTGTTCTGTGCTGTAATGTTCTACGTTCTATGGACCCCAAGATCCCTCTGCTCTTCCACACAGCTAAGACTCCTACCTTTGATAGTGTACTCATTCATCCCGTTGGATCTGCCAAAATGGACCACAACACATTTATCCGCGTTGAAGTCCATCTGCCACTTCTCCGCCCAGTCTTACATCCTGTCGATGTCCTGCTGCAACTTTTGACATCCCTCCAGACCATCCACAACACCACCGACCTTCATGTCATCAGCGAACTTACTCACCCATCCCTCCAATTCCTCATCCAGGTCATTTATGAAAATAACCTGGATGAGGAAGTGGAGGGATGGGTGAGTAAGTTCGCTGATGACACGAAGGTCGGTGGTTAGGAAAAAGCAATGACCCTCTAACCTAAACCATTCCCTTTTCGTCCATAAACTTATCTACTAACCTCTTAAACGCCACCAAACTTGGCGCATCTACAACTGACGCAGGCAGAGCATTCCATACCCTTACCACCCTCTGGGTAAAGAACCTACCTCTGACATCCGTCCTATAACAACCACCCCTTAATTTAAAGCTGTGTCCCTGTGCTAGCTCCCATCCTAGGAAAAAGGCTATCACTGTCCACCCTATCTAAACTCCAATCATCTTATGTTTCAATAAGTCTCCTCTTAGCCGCCTTCTTTCTAATGAAAACAACCTCAAATCTCTCAGCCTCTCTCATAAGACCTGCTCCATACCAGGCAACATCCTGGTAAACCTCCTCTGTACCCTCTCCAATGCCCCCACATCTTTCTTATAATGCGGGAACCAGAACTGTACACAATACTCCAAGCGCGGCTGCACTAGAGTTTTGTACAGTTGCAACATGACGTTGCGGCCGAAATTCAATCCTCCTACCAATAAAAGCTAAGACTCCGTATACTTCTTAACAACCTTATGGACTTGATTGCCAACTTTCAGGGATCTATGCACATATACACCAAGATCCCTCTGTTCATCAACACTATTAAGAATCCTACCATTAGCCCTATACTCACAATTTGTTATTCCTGCCAAAGTGAATTACCTCACACTTTTCTGCATTAAACTCCATTTGCCACCTCTCAGCCCAGCTCTGCAACTTGTCTAAGTCTCTCTGCAAACTAGAACACCCTTCTTCACTATCTACCACTCCTCCAACTTTGGTGTCATCCGCAAATTTACTAATCCATCCTTCAATGCCCTCATCCAGATCATTTATAAAAATTACAAACAGCAAGGGTCCTAATAGGGTGGACAGTGATAGCCTTTTTCCTAGGATGGAGAAAGCTAGCACAAGGGGACACAGCTTTAAATTAAGGGGTGATAGTCATAGGACGGATATCAGAGGTAGGTTCTTTACACAGAGGATGGTTAGGGAGTGGAATGCCCTGCCTGCGGCAGTTGTAGATGCGCCAAGTTTGGTGGCGTTTAAGAGGTTAGTTGATAAGTTTATGGAAGAGAAGGGAATGGTTTAGTTTGGAGGGTCATTGCTTTTTTATAATGGTCGGTGCAACATCGAAGGCCGAAGGGCCTGTTCTGCGCTGTTATGTTCTATAAAACAGATCCCTGGGGCACTCACTGGTGACCGATCTCCATGCAGAAAAAGACCCATCCACAACCACTCTCTGCCTTCTGCAGGTAAGCCAGTTCCGGATCCACAAGGCTAAAGCCCCTTGGATCCCATGCCCTCTCACCTTCTGAAGAAGTCTTGCATGGGGGACCTTATCAAAAGCCACGCTGAAATCCATGTAAACCACATCCACCGCTCTTCCTTCGTCAATGTGTTCAGTCACATTTTCAAAGAACTCCACTAGGCTCGTAAGGCACGACCTACCCTTGATAAAGCTGTGTTGACTATTTCTGATCAAGCTAAACTTCTCTAAATGTTTATAAGTCCTGTCCCTCAGGATCCTAATCAACCTAAGTCTGAAAGCTGTCCAGATATTTCTGCATCTGGAGAGTGATTGCTTCACTGTCTGAGGAATCACAAATGATATTGAAGAGCTGAGATTATCAGCCTTCAACAACCACAAACATTTATCTCTGTGCTACTTATAACTCCAACCAGTGGAGCAATCTCCCTCTGATTCCCATTGACTCCAACATTGCCATTGATGCCACATTTGATTATTAACATGATTAGCTTTTCATTCTAAATTTATTAATTAAATTTAAACTGCCCCCTCAGCCATGGTGAAATTTGAACTTAATTCTCTGGCGCATTAGTCTGGGCATCTCGATTACTAGTCCAGTAACAGTAACACAATACCACCCCGCAAAGTGTTGACTGAATACTTTGGGCTGAAGATGGTAGAAAATGTATCGGCCTTGTCTTTACATTGATGTGTTGGACTCTGTCAACATGGAGGATGAGGATATTCAGGTTAGTTGTTTTAATGTCCACCACTGACAAGAAAGTATATGGTTAGAATGGAGAGTTTTGACCTGATCCATTGATTATGGGATTCCTTCGTCTCTGTTGCATACAACTTCTGTTGTTTAGCCTGCTTGCAGCTTTACCAACTTGAGACTTCAGTTTTAAATATGCCTGATGCTGCTCCCATCGTGTGCTCCCACATCCCTTACCGAACAAACTTAGTGATAATGGTAGATTAGGGGATATGCTGGACCGTGAGATTAAAGACAGTGGTTGTGTACAGTCTGCTGCTGCTGATGGCCCACTCTGCCCCATGGTTAATCATTCTCAGTTGCTGCTTTGCATCTACCCAATTTGGGAATGTGATGGTGCCACACAATATGATGGAAGGCTCCCTAAGTGTGAAGACAGGACTTCTTCTCCACAAGAATTGTGTGATTGGCCACTCTTACTAATACTGTCACAGATAACTGCATGTGCAAATGGTAGATTAGTGAGAATAAGGTCAGGTTAGTGTTTTCATCATGCCAATAATCTCACCACCTGCCTTAGGCTCAGTTGGAAGATGTGTTTTTAGCACCTAGCCAGAGTGGTGTTATTGAGTCACTGTTGGTGATGAGAATTAGTGATCCCTGTAATTTTTGTATATGTGAAATATGCCGAATAACAATATACAAAGTACATTTTTTGTGTGTAAATACCTTTCTGCTTGGTCACCCAGGGATCCAATGAAAACGGCGTAAGCATTAACCTGAGGGTTGCAAGTTAAGGCTTGGGCGAACCTTGCCGGGTTTATGCCATATCGCTCCAGGTTAGCATCGCTCAGAACAATGACAAAACGTTCATCTGCCTCTTCCTGGGCAATGGCCTGGACTGCGTGTTCTGTTCCTTCAAGGGTATGGTCACCACTCATACAAAACTGGGCATGGGCATGCATTGTCTAGAGAAGGAAGATATTAATTTATCAATATCAGAATGTCGGCAAAAACAACGAACAGCCCTGAACCATGTTCACAAATACTCTGGTTTTTTAAATGTAGTCCAGATTTCATATTCCACTGTAAAAAGCCAATGCAACCAAAAAAAAGGCACCTTGGGTGATGGCTAATTTCTAAAAATATTTATGTGGTAAATGCTAATTTTAATTAACTGTGACTGAATAAATGCTGTCAGTCTTTTGCAGTAAATCCCAATCTGCACTATCAAAGAGCACTGACAGAAATCACACAGACTGTTTGGTAGGTGCTTGATCGGGAAACATAGAGAAAGATTGGCAAAGATTATTGATTGGAATCAGAGTGAAATCAATGGAGATTATTGATTTCACAAAATTTGGACTCTGTTTCTTTCTTAAATTTGTCTGTTAGTCTCCAACAAATATTGAGAACATTTTTCATTGTACCATAGTCACCAAAAAATTCTGTAATTTAATAATTCAACTTTAATTTACATTGCACTTTACAGCAATTTTCTCAAAGGATACAAAATATCTTTCCGCACTGAACTGAGGCACTAAGTGAATATCCCTTGCCAAATGAAAAACGGAAATTAAATCTGAGTCATCCTCAAGATATAGTGCCAATCCTTTTGTATATTAAGCCTTTCTCTATTGAGTTTAAATGTCTTCACTCCTTTCTCATTTTGAAATTCAAGGTTTTCTCTTTTTATCTCTGAAATTCAAGTATTAAGTTTTTAAATTTCTGTCTCCAATTCAAGCTGCTTCATTTGTAATTGAATACTAGCTATCTCAACCTTAGTGCTATCAGGATCAACTTTCTCCTCTGCAAGTTTCAAGTTCTCTTCAACAATTCTGTCTCTTTAGCAATTATGTTCATCTTCTAATTTCTTTGTCACAGCCTTCTAAGTCTGACTGTCTCTATCCTGAAAGTCAAGCTGCCCTTTCTTAGTGTCAGGCTGTGAAAATTGGCACTTGATTTTCTATAGGTTTCAGCCTGGCTGCATTCCCATGACAACCAAATCATATGAGTCTCTTTCCAGACATAGTATAATCTCATCGTTTCTCCATCCAAAGCAATCTATTTCATCTTAAATTGATGGAAAGATTTTAAGACAAAAGATTTTAAGATTTAAGTCAGATGAAGTTTTATTTGTAAAAATGACTATCAAAATCAGGCTCCAGACACTCGATGGCCAACATCGAATTCTATACCTCATAAGTTACACCCTCCTCTTTGCCAGGTATAGCATCTTGGTACACAGGCGAACAAGAGGAGGCCATTTTTCCACTTGAGTCATGCAGTTCTACACTTATGGCCTATCTGTATCTTAACTCTAATCACTTGCCTTCGCTCAATAGCCTTGTATGCCCTTATTTTTAAAGTTTATTTATTAGTTACAGGTAAGGCTTACGCTAACACTGCAATCAAGCAAAAAGTTAATTTATTTCAGTTCGAAAATGATTCATTGAGCCAGCTCAAGATGGTGTTTGTGGTGCTGGTCCAGTGACCAACCAAGTGATTCTTCAAAAAAGAAACCCACTTCAATAATTATCAAGTAACAAACAAGATTACCTTCATAATCTGCAGTCTCTCCTTGTTGTTTTTTGGAAGTTTATCACTCCTGACTAACTCAATGTTGAATCCATCTCCTGAGTGACCAACAATGTCATACTGAAAAAGTAAAACAGACCATCAAATCAGATGGAGTAAGTGTTGGATATGCTACCAGGGAATGGTGCCGTTGAATGTTCATCAGCAATCCCAGCATTTAATATGAACCGCTGACAAAAACATACGCTGACTGTCTGACAGATGAGATGTGCGCAGAGTGCCCTCTCAGCATGCTGAAATTACCAGACTGATTTAAAAATCCACTGGTTCACCAATATTTTTTTTAAGAGCAACACAGCACGGGAAACAGGCCCTTCGGCCCAACGAGCCCGCGCCGCCGTCATAACTATATAGTGGCAATTTCATTATCCTATTATAGATTTAGGTTATTCCTAATATGGAAGACTCTCACTATAGGGACAATTTGTTTCCCAATCAGCCTAAGAGCGAATTTTTGGGTTGTGGGAGGAAACCGGAGCGCCCGGAGAAAACCCACGCAACCACGGGGAGAACGCGCAAACTCCCGCAGACACCGGCCCAATTCCAAGTGTCTGCACAGCCACATCGATAGTCTCTGAGCTGTCATGGTGCCCTTCAGATGGTCCACATAAAGCACTCATTTACGACATGAAGTACCAGGCAACCCATGAATCAACATCCAAGAGCTGTCCTCGCACCACCTGCCGAATGCATGCTCATTGTTGGTCAAGTATGGACCGAATTACCTGTGGAAAAAAAGCCGTAGTTAAACAGTCCTACTATATCCCTCTATCTGCATACCGCTCATGTGGCTGTCCAAGAGACCCTTAAACAGCCCCAGCGTGCCTGCTCCCACCACCTTACTCGGCAGTGCATTCCACACCCCCAATACCCTTTGTGTGAAAAACTGCCCTCTAATATTCGTCTTATACATAGCCCCCCTCACCCTATGGCCATGACCCCTCGTCCTATCCATTTCTGAAGGTGGAAAAAGTTTACCTCCATTTACTCTATCTATACCCCTTATAATCTTATACACCTCTATGAGATCCCCTCTAAGCCGACGTCTTTCAAGGGAAAACAACCCCAGTCTATTTAATTGTTCCTCATAAGACAGTCCTTCCATACCAGGCAGCATCCTGGTAAACCTCCTCTGCACTCTCTCCAAGGACTCCACGTCCTTCCGACAGTACGGCGACCAGAACTGGACGCAGTATTCCGAGTTTGGCCTAACCTCCTAAAAAATTTAGGAAAGGAAATCTGCCATGCTTACTTGGTCTGGCCTACCCGTGACTCTGACTCACAACAATGTGGTGGACGCTTAACTGTCCTCTGAAATAGCCTAACAAACCATTCAGTGGTATTCAGAAAGGTGACCACCACTATCTTCTCAATGGCAGTTAGGGACCAGTGAATGTAGTTTATTTACACTTTCAGAAGGCTATCAACAAGATCTTACGTAACAAACGACTGTGCAATGTCATGTTGCAACTGTACAAAACTCTAGTGCGGCCGCACTTGGAGTATTGTGTGCAGTTCTGGTCCCCGCATTATAAGAAAGATGTGGAGGCATTGGAGAGGGTACAGAGGAGGTTTACCAGGATGTTGCCTGGTATGGAGGGCAGGTCTTATGAAGAGAGGCTGAGGGATTTGAGGTTGTTTTCGTTAGAAAGAAGGCGGCTAAGAGGAGACCTTATTGAAACATATAAGATGATTAGAGGTTTAAATAGGGTGGACAGTGATAGCCTTTTTCCTAGGATGGAGAAAGCTAGCACGAGGGGACATAGCTTTAAATTAAGGGGTGGTGGTTTTGGGACAGATGTCAGAGATAGGTTCTTTACCCAGAGGGTGGTAAGGGTATGGAATGCCCTGCCTGCATCAGTTGTAGATGCGCCAAGTTTGGTGGCGTTTAAGAGGTTAGTAGATAAGTTTATGGATGAAAAGGGAATGGAATAGGTTAGAGGGTCACTGCTTGTTCCTAATTGGTCAGCGCAACATCAAAGGCCGAAGGGCCTGTTCTGCGCTGTAATTTTCTATGTTCTGTGTGCAAAGTTAAAGCACATGGGGTTGCAGGTAACGAATCGAGAAAGATAGAAAGCTGCTTAGTGAATAGGAAGCAAAGAATTGGCCTAAATGGGTCTTTTGCTGATTGGGGTTCCATAGGGATCTATGCTAGGATCCGAACTGTTCACATTATATATTAGTAATTTGGAAGATGGAACTGAACATATTACTTCCAAATCTGCAGATGACATAAAGTTGGATGGGAGGGAAAGCTGTAAGGAGGACGCAGAGATGCTTCAGTGTGATTTGGACAGGCTGATTCTGTGGGCATGTGCATGACAGTTGCAATATAATGTGGATAAGTGTGAGGTTATCCACTTTGGTAGCAATAATAGGAAGACAGATTATTACTTGAATGGGAGTAAATTGAGAGAGGTGAATATTCAGTGAAACCTTGGGGTCGTTGTGCATCAGTCCCTGGAAGTAAGTGTGCAGGTCCAACAGGCAGAAAAGAAGACAAATGATACGTTAACAACAAAGAACAAAGAACAACACAGCACGGGAAACAGGCCCTTCGGCCCAACGAGCCCGCGCCGCCGTCCTAACGTCTTAATGACATATAGAGACCAATATAGGGACAATTTGTTACCCAATCAGCCTAAGAGCATATTTTTGGGATGTGGGAGGAAACCGGAGCACCCGGAGAAAACCCACGCAACCATGGGGAGAACGCGCAAACTCCCGCAGACACAGGCCCAAATCCATGTGTCTGCACAGCAACAGCGATAGTCTCTGAGCTGTCATGTTGCCCATCTGATGGTCCAGTTTAAGCATACACTAACGACATGAAGCACTAGGCCACTCCTGAAGTAACATCCAAGAGCAGCCCTCGCATGACCTGCTGAATACATGCGCCTTGTTGGTCAACAAGGTGGACTGAATAGCCTGTGGAAACAAATAAAGTATTTAAACAGTTCTCCTATATCCCTCTATCTTGGGATAGAGATATATCTATCCCAATATAGATATTGGGATATCTATATCCATGTGGCTGTCCAAGAGACCCTTAAACAACCCTAGCGTGCCTGCTCCCACCACCCCACTCGGTAGCGCATTCCACACCCCCACTACCCTTTGTGTGAAAAAATGCCCTCTAATATTCGTTGGCCTTCATAGCAAGAGGATTGGAGTATAGGAATAGGGATGTTTTGCTGCAATTGTATAAAGTGTTGGTGAGGCCAGATCTGGAGTATTATGTGCAGTTTTAGCATCCTTATCTAAGGAAAGATGTCTTTGCTACAGAAGGAGTACAGCGAAGGTTTACCAGGCTGATTCCCGGGATGGCAGGTCTGTCATATAAGGAGGGACTAAGTCACTGGAGTTTAACAGAGTGAGACGGGATCTCATAGAAACTTATAAAATTCTAACAAGGTTAGACCAGGGTAGATTCAGAAAGAACATTCTCAATGGTGCGGGAGTCCAAAATTAGGGGTTAAGGTTTGAAGATGTGGGGTAAAACTTTTAGAATCTAAGCAAGGAGAAATTTTTCACCCAGAGGTAGTGAATGTGTGGAATTCACTACCAAAGAATGTAGTTGAGGCCAAGATGATGTCTGATTTCAAGAAGAAATTAGATATAGCTCTAGGGACTAATGGAATCAAGAAATGTGGGAGGAAGGAGGGGATCAGGATATTGAATTCGATGATCAGCCATGATCAAAATGAATGGCAAAGCAGACTCGAAGGGCTGAATGGCCCATTCCTGCTTCTAGTTTTTATGTCTTTATGGTTAATGAATACTGACTTTTCCAGCAACTTCCTTTTTCTGAGAAAGAATTTTTAAAACTCTCTATCCCTACTGTAATCGCTTCAACAGCCTCCAGCTATGCAGTAATTACACGTAGAGGAAACTCCAGTATAAACAGTGAACTATTATCATACGACCTTTCTTTAGAGATCTCATAGGATAAATCGTTTATCATCTGCACACTTGCTGAGCCAACATACCAAAACGTGCCAATAAATTGTGCAGCTGAACCTGGGTGGGATCACTGAGCACTTCACAGTGCAGTCTGTACACAATAGACCAAATTCATTTAAAAGTGGGCCTTATTCGGAGACATTCAATCTGGATGTTCTGGCTGCATCAGTTACCATTTAAACAGCTTAAACAAAATTGCAGCTCAGAAACAGACTATTCATCTCAGTAAACTATATGCTGGATTATGCCCACATGAACTGAACAGTTAGAACCTTCTGTCTTCAATCCAGTGTGGATTGGAATGCATGTGCATGTGGGGTCAGAGTGTGCGTGGGGTTTAGGTGTGTATATCTGTGTGCACGTATCTGTTGGAGTGTGTGTGTGAATGTATGTTGGATTCTGTGTAAATATGGGTTGAAGTTGTGTGCATTGCGGTTGGAGGATGTGTGTTTGTGTTGGTGTGTTTAAATGTGCGTGTGTGTTGTAATGTGCGTGTGTGTGTTGGAGAGTGTGTGTGCATGTGGGTTGGAGAGTGTGGGTTGGAGAGTGTGTGCGCTCACTGGTATACCTGTGTACATATCTGTGCGGTGGTTAGATGTGATGTAGCGATGCCAGCGTTGGACTGAGGTAAACACAGTAAGAAGTCTCACAACACCAAGCTAAAGTTCAACCAATTTATTTGATAGTAATCCCACAAGCTTTCGGAAACAGTGTTCCTTCGTCAGTGTGTGGAACCTGACACTTGTCAGATGCTGTGGGACTTCTTACTGGCGGTTAGATGGATAGGTTGAGATAAAATACAGACCAAGAAAGATTGTAGAATGAGAAGATTTAGCTTGGTGAAGTGAGTTAATAGCTTCCTTTCAAAGTGCCCTGGGTTCCAGATTTCTTTTCGATCCAGTTCTAGCTTGTTGCCAGTTCTTTAATGGAATCTGTCAGAATGCATGCCAAATACAACCCTGTGCAAAAGTTCTGTGTCAATGCTAAAAGCTGCAGACAGTTCTGCTCAATTGCTATCCAGTACGATGTGTGCACACAGGTTACTGTTCATTTGCCACAGCATCCATCTTTGATCAAATTGCAAGGCGACCACTTCACTCCCTTTTGCAGGTAAGAAAAAAACGGGATTGACAGTTCTGGGGAATGGAATAGCTTTCGTTTCTGACCAGTGGCAACAACCAACACACAGATTGGAATGAAGCAATCTGATGGGAATATACTCTGGGGCCATAGAACAGAATCTCTCTCTTCCTGGCAGCTTGCCACCTTCAGTTCAATTATCCTGACAGGCTGCTTGAGTGAAATTAAAGGCCTGATGCCAATCGAGCTGGACATGGCTAGCTGATGCTTCCAAACAATTCCAATCAGTTGGCCAAGAGGAAGATTACTTATCTGATTTGAATGTTGGTATATGTTACCTTATTGTCTCCATATCATTTCTGCTACACCCCCAGTCATTTTAGGAACTAAAAATTTCCAACTCCTGTGCTTCTTAGCTGGGACCCTGGCAGCTGGGATTCAGTAGCAGGAAATGCCTGAGTCAGACATTCACTTTTCACCCAATAAGGTTGATGGAAATCGAAGCCTGCACCCGATGTAATTTGGGAGAGGGGAAGGTCTGAATTTCAATGTGCACACATCAGAGTCACAAAATCATAACTGAGATTGGCCTCTTCCACAGAATTTCACACAGGACTATATTTTTGGCCAGATGTGACTATTGGTGTTGAAAGTGGTATCCAATTTAGCTCCAGCTTTTTTCCCTATCCTTCCGCAGATTAGGTCTCTTCATGGACAAATTCCTAATGGAATTTGATTCCACCAGTCCCTTGACTAATATGCACCATATCATAGCCACCCTCTGTGAAAAGCTTTTCTCATTTCCCCTCTAAATTTTCCTGCTTCTCAGTTTAAATCTATGACCTTCAGTTTTTGACTCACTCACCAAAGTGAATTGTTTCTCCCAAACTGCTTGAGCAAAACCTTCATTAATTTTTGATACCTCTATGAGGTGTCTCCTTTAATCTTCTCTGCACTAAGGAGGACAGTTTCAACTTCTCCAGTCTCCCCAGATTAAGTGACATCCCTCATCTCTGATATGAAGCTCCTCCGCACCCTCTTTAAGGCCTTGGCATCTTGTACTAAGATTAGTACACAATACTCTGGCTGAGGCTCAGCTGGTGATGTGTGAAGGTTTAACATAATTTTCTGTTTTTTGTATACATTGCTCCTATTTACACAGCCAAGTATCCTCTTCACTTAGAACATAGAACATAGAACATTATAGCGCAGAACAGGCCCTTCGGCCTTCGATGTTGCGCCGACCAATTATGAAAAAAGCAATGACCCTCCAAAATAAACCATTCCCTTCTCTTCCATAAACTTATCAACTAACCTCTTAAACGCCACCAAACTTGGCGCATCTACAACTGCCGCAGGCAGGGCATTCCACTCCCTAACCACCCTCTGGGTAAAGAACCTACCTCTGATATCCGTCCTATAACTATCACACCTTAATTTAAAGCTGTGTCCCCTCGTGCTAGCTTTCTCCATCCTAGGAAAAAGGCTATCACTGTCCACCCTATCTAAACCTCTAATCATCTTATATGTTTCGATTAGGTCCCCTCTTAGCCACCTCCTTTCTAACGAAAACAACCTCAAATCCCTCAGCCTCTCTTCATAAGACTGCCCTCCATACCAGGCAACATCCTGGTAAACCACCTCTGTACCCTCTCCAATGCCTCCACATCTTTCTTATAATGCGGGGACCAGAACTGCACACAATACTCCAAGTGCGGCCGCACTAGAGTTTTGTACAGTTGCAACATGACGTTGCCGCTCCGAAATTCAATCCCCCTACCAATAAAAGCTAAGACTCCATATGCCTTCTTAACAACTTTATCCACTTGACTGCCTATTTTCAGGGATCTATTGACACATACACCAAGATCCTTCTGTTCCTCAACACTATTAAGAGCCCTACCATCAGCCCTATACTCTACACATTTATTGTTCCTGCCAAAGTGCATACCTCACACTTTTCCACATTAAACTCCATTTGCCACCTCTCGGCCCAGCTCTGCAAATTGTCCAAGTCCCTCTGCAAACTATAACACCCCTCTTCACTATCTACCACTCCACCGACTTTAGTGTCATCTGCAAATTTACTAATCCATCCTTCAATACCCTCATCCAGATCATTTATAAAAATTATAAACGGCCCCAAAACAGACCCCTGAGGCACACCAATTAGTGAATTGCCTTCTAAACCTGTCCTGCCACCATTAAAGGTTTTTGAATATAGTAATCGTTATAAAGAAAAAAACATCATTTGAAATTTATTGGCAGGGGTTGTGTGATTAAAATTATTTAAAATCTAATTGATCATTCTTTGGATCTGCACTCAGCAGACACACAGCTGCAGAGGACCACAAGTTCAATCAGATAATAGGAACTCGTATGAGCTTGTGCATTAAGGACCCCGAGGGAACATCTGACAGAATTCAATAATTCTTGAGGCTGAGATTCCCAAATGCTTTACAGCAAGAACATTACTTTTGATGTGCATTCATCGCTGTATTGGAGATAAACATGACAGTCAATTTGTACAAAGCCACCTCCCACAAATAGCAATGAGGTGGAAAAGCAGTGAGTCTGTTTTGGTGGTGTGAAATGTGGCATGAATGTTGGTTAACATGATCCCTGTTTTTCTTCAATGGTACACTCTAGCAAGCAGGGCCAGCATCTGTTTAACATCTGATCTGAAAGACATAACATCATCGCCACTATTGGAGGAAAGGAATGCGATATGTGATGAGTGGTGAGAACAGTCATTCGCACTTCTCCAACAATCTAAAACATCAAGTCATTTGAACCAGTCACTTGCTACAATTTAAGTTTTGCTTTTTGCTAAATTGTCATTTGATAGTACTGTGCTGCTGAAAAAGGAGACTTGTCGAAGCTTTTCATGTTGTACTCCCCAGAACCACTTTGCAAAAATACTGATATAAGAGGAAAACAACAATTTGTAGTGTATGAGAAGCAAGTGTGGATTGGTTGGCAAGTTGGTTGGTAGAGGTGTTGCCAATGAAGAAAGTATCAGGTGACTGACAGTTAACTGCCAAGCATTGGATGAAATTTAAACTAGGCAGTTCAATCCTGGCTGATCAAGGTATTGCCCTGAGGAATAAGTCAGCAAATTGTTGTCACTTTGTTTAGCTAAAATTGGCACAAGTTGTGTACAAGTTCTTTCATAAAAAGGATCATAGAATCATAAAATCTCTACAGTGCAGAAGGAGGACATTCAGCCCATCGAGCCTGCATGCAACAATCCCACCCAGGTCCTAGAACATAGAACATAGAACATTACAGTGCAGAACAGGCCCTTCGGCCTTCGATGTTGCACCGACCAATTCGGAAAAAGCAATGACCCTCTAACCTAAACCATTCCCTTTTCGACCATAAACTTATCTACTAACCTCTTAAACACCACCAAACTTGGCGCATCTACAACTGCTGCAGGCAGGGCATTCCATACCCTTACCACCCTCTGGGTAAAGAACCTGATATCTGTCCTATAACTACCACCCCTTAATTTAAAGCTATGTCCCCTCGTGCTAGCTTTCTCCATCCTAGGAAAAAGGCTATCACTGTCCACCTTATCTAAACCTCTAATCATCTTATATGTTTCGATTAGGTCCCCTCTTAGCCGCCTCCTTTCTAACGAAAAACAACCTCAAATCCCTCAGCCTCTCTTCATAAGACCTGCCCTCCATACCAGGCAACATCCTGGTAAACCTCCTCTGTACCCTCTCCAATGCCTGCACATCTTTCTTATAATGCGGGGACCAGAACTGTACACAATACTCCAAGTGCGGCAGCACTAGAGTTTTGTACAGTTGCAACATGACGTTGCGGCTCCGAAATTCAATCCCCCTACCAATAAAAGCTAAGACTCCGTATGCCTTCTTAACAACCTTATCGACTTGACTGCCTACTTTCAGGGATCTATGCACAAATACACAAGATCCCTCTGTTCATCAACACTATTAAGAATCCTACCATTAGCCCTATACTCTACACATTTATTATTCCTGCCAAAGTGCATTACCTCACACTTTTCCACATTAAACGCCATTTGCCACCTCTCGGCCCAGCTCTGCAACTTGTCCAAGTCTCTCTGCAAACTATAACACCCCTCTTCTCTATCTACCACTCCACCGACTTTGGTGTCATCCGCAAATTTACTAATCCATCCTTCAATACCCTCATCCAGATCATTTATAAAAATTACAAACAGCAGGGGCCCCAAAACAGATCCCTGAGGTACATCACTTGTAACTGAACTCCACGATGAATAATTTCCATCAACCACCGCCCTCTGTCTTCTATCAGCTAGGCAATACCTAATCCAATTAGCTAAATCACCCTGAATCCCATACATCTGCATTTTCTGCAGAAGCCTTCCATGGGGCATCTTATCGAATGCCTTACTAAAGTCCATATATACCACATCAACTGTCTTACCCCCATCCACCTCTTTGGTCACTTTTTCAAAAAAAAATTGAATCCCTATTTTGAATCCTATCCCTATAACCTTGCGTATTTACCCTGTTAATATCTTTTTGTATTCTGAGGGGCAAATTAACATAGCCAATCAACCCCATTTTTGGACTGTGGAAGAAAACTGGAGGACCAAGAGAAAAACCAAGTAGACATGGGGACAATGTTCAAACTCCACACAGTCAGAATTGAAACTGGGTCCCTGATGCGTGAGGCAGCAGTGTTAACCACTGCGCTACCATGCCATCCTTTCTGTCTGTAAAGAACAGAGTCCTATGTATTAATATTCGTACCTTCCAATACATGCAAATACACCATACTGTGAGCGAACTGACAGTCTTAAATTGATTGTCAGTGAAATTCTTATCATACTGAGGGATATTTAGCAAATGCTGTCCAATCATGGTATTATATCTACTACTGAACACTGTGTTTCGAGTTTTGCAAGCGTGGACTAGTTGGCTATGATCTGTACCTCGTCCCTTTAACAGTGGAAGAGATATGTTGTTTGATACAATTTGCCAATCTTTGAGATGTTCAACATCTTATTAACGCTGAAGTTTGAGCATCACATCATTCATTTGTGTGATAGGCTTTTGGCTTAATGGCAGCAACGTGTTGAATACCAGTCCTGTCGCTACTGCATGTTTGCAGCATGCCAGTGCCAGTGCAATGCTGGATCTGAAGATCATACATCCCAAAGACTTGGGGGAGGTTGCATCAATCAGCATGTCGCAGCCACTGTTCACAGCAGACAAGGTAGTTGTCTTAACTAATCAGGGTGAAACTACCTGGTTTAAATTTCAAACAATGGTTGGCAATTAACTGCCAGTCACCTGGTGCATTCTCCATGGTAACATCTCTACCAGATTCTACTTGCCAACCAATCAACACATTCTTTTTGTACAGTATAAATTTCTGTTTTCTGATATTGGTATTGTTGGTCCTGATGATGCAAGATGATAAGCTTTGACATGTCTCTTTTTCCCCACATTATTCATAAGAAGAGGCTATTCAGTCCTTCGAATCTGTTCCATTATTCAATTATATTCTGCTCAAATTTATCTTAACTTCATTTTCTGCTTCGGTTCAATGAAAGGATGGTGGAAGTACATCCATTAATATCATTCATAGACTCCTTACAGTGCAGAAGGATGCTATTTGGCCCTTCAAATCTGCAACAACCACAATACCACTCAGGCCCTATCCTCGTTATCCCACACATTTACCCCATCAACAGCCAACAAGGGGCAATTTAGCATGGCCAATCAACCTAACCCGCGCATCTTTGGACTGTGGGAGGAAATCGGAGCATCCGGGGGAACTCACACAGACACGGGGAGAAGGTGCAGACAATGGTCCGAGGCTGGAATCGGACCCAAGTCCCTGGTGCCGTGAGGCAGCAGTGCTAACCCCCACTGTGCCCCATTTGGAAAGGGCAAACACTTTTGGGGCTAGGAAAAGAGCTGGATGGTGGGGCTAATTGGAAAGTTTTTCAAAGAGCTGACACAGGCATGAAGAACTAAATGCTCTTTTCCTACGCTGTTTGATTCAAAGTTTCTCCCCTATTCGCATCAATTTTCTAACACACTAAATCAGCTGGTTGTGTTTAAGAGTGACCTTTACCTTAAATTTATGCTCATAATGTTCAAAGGCTTCCAAAACCATGCAGACAGCCTCCATGGAGCGTTCCAGTCTGCCATCAAATCCATCGAAACGATACATGCTGCCAGAGACATCCACTAGCAGCCGCAAGCGCTTGGGTTTCTGCTGGGGGCTACCGAGCTGGAGAGATAAGCAAAACATGTTCAAATTGATTGAATCTAAAACAATCCCCACAGCAAAGGGCATTTTCTTTAAAACAGGCAAGATGTAAAAGGGAAGAAATGTATTCGCAAACTAGACCTCCACTTTCTGCAAACGTTCACAGGTGACCAGAAAACAGATGGAAGGAATTCTGTTTTAAATTGACCGGTTTGGAATGTGAGCCCCAATGGAGATTAGCATTTCCTCTTAAAGGGTTTAAGACTACTTAGATTACAACGTTACCACCAAATGTAATATTTAAAACAAAAAAATCAAATTACAACTATGAGGTCTGAGCTAATTAGAAATTAAATTCATACGGTGCCCTGAGGTTATGCTAAGCAGAGAATCCCTACAATGCAGAAGGAGGCCATTCGGCCCATCAAGTCTGCACCGACAACAATCCCACCCAAGCCCTATCCTTGTAACCTCATGTAATCCCCTGACACTAAGGGAAAATCCCACCCACACCTATTGCCCGTAATCTCAAGTATTTACCCTAATAATTCCCCTAACCTACACAACTTAGGACAGTAAGGGACAATTTGGCATGGCGAATCTACTTCACTTGCACATCTTTGGAGTGTGGGAGGAAACTGAAGCACTTTGAAGAAACTCACACAGCCATGGGGAGAACATGTGAACTCCACACACACAGTGACCCAAGGCTGGAATTGAACCCAGGTCCCTGGTGCTGTGAGGAAGCAGTGCTAACTACTGTGCCACCGTGCCGCATTCGAGGAACACCAAGAGATCACACTGTTCAGGGTCATCTAGGTGCAATCCATTATTCTGTAGTGAGCAAGCACTCCAACAAGATTGGTTCAGTTATCTGATGTGTATAGACTTGTGGATGTTGGAACTGTGAGGTCCAGTTTCAGAACTGAATGAAAATTTAATGAAAAGGCTTTCCAACTAAAGACTTGGGAGACAATTATTGACAAGTGGCTAGTCAATTGGAACTTGCTGTTATACAAACATTGGGGAGAGTGAAGCGATCAATTCAAACCCACCACAGTTTCAGACCTTTGCTCCTGATTCCATCCCAACCGCCTTCCTCTCTCCGCGGCTACAGCCTCGGGCAGAACCAGACTGTCAGCAATCTTGGTGTCATTTCAACTTTACATTTGTAAAGTTTGTAAAAGCTATTGGTAGCAATGACATTGGTAGAAAGAGGGATGAGATCTTGCATCAAGAATTCAGGGAGCTAGTAGACTAAAAGCAGCACCTCTTGGGTTGTAATCTCTAGATTACTCCCAGTGTCACGTGCTAGTGAGCACAGAAATAGGAGAATAGCGGAGGTGAATACATGGCTCAAGAGCTGGTGCAGGAGGAAAGGTTTTAGAACACAGAACATTACAACGTAGTACAGGCCCTTCGGTTCTTGATGTTGCGCCAACCTGTGAAACCAATCTAAAGCCCGTCTAATCTTCACCATTCCAAAATCATCCATATGTTTATCCAATGACCATTTAAATGCCCTTAATGTTGGCAAGTTGCAGGCTGAACCTCAAGTCCCTCAGTTCCCCTCATAAGATCTTTCCACCAACTGAAGCAACATCCTGGTAAATCTCCTCTGCACCCTTCCCAATGCTTCCATATCCTTCCTATAATGCAGTGACCAGAACTGTACCCAAAACTCCAAGTTCGGCCGCACCAGAGTTTTGTACAGTTGCAGCATGACCTCATGGCTCCAAAACGCAATTCCTCTACTAACAAAAGCTAATATACCATATGCCTTCTTAACAATTCTATTAACCTGGGTGCCAACTTTCAGGGATCTATGCACATGGACTCCAAAATCTCTCTGCTCATCCGCACTACCAAGTATCTTACCATTAGCCCAATACTCTGTATTCCTGTTACTCCTTCCAAAATGAATCACTTCTTACTTTCCTCCATTTGCCATCTCTCAGCCTAGCTCTACAGCTTCCCTATGTCCCTATGCAGGAGGGACATAACCTGCAATATTCTTCCGCACTGTCCACAACTTCACCAACCTTAGTGTCATCTGCAAATTTACTAACCCATCCTTCTATGCCCTCATCCAGGTCACTTATAAAAATGACAAACAGTAGTGGCCCTAAAACAGATCTTAGTAACTGAACTGCAGGATGAACATTTCCCATCAACTACCACCCTCTATCTTCTTACAGCTAGCCAATTTCTGATCCAAACCATTAAATCACACTCAATTCCATGCCTCCGTATTTCCTGCAATAGCTTACCATGGGGAATTTTATCAAATGCTTTACTGAAATCCATATACACTCATCAACCTCTTTGAGAACTCAACAAGGTTTGTGAGACATGACCTATCCTTCACAAAACTGTGTTGACTATTCCTAATCAAATTATTGCTTTCTAGATGATTATAAATCCTATCTCTTATAATCCTTTCCAAAACTTCTGTTGTGAGCAAAGTAAGGCTCACTGGACTATAATTACCAGAGTTGTTTCTACTCCCCTTCTTGAACATTTCCTATCCTCCAGTCTTCTGGCACTATTCCTGTAGACAATGACGACATAACGATCAAAGCCAAAGTCTCTGTAATCTCCTCCCTAGCCTCCCAGAGAATCCTAGGATAAATCCCATCTGGCCCAGGGGACTTACCTATTTCCTTACTTTCCAGAATTGCTAACACCTCATCTTTATGAACCTCAATCCTGTCTAATCCAGTAGCCTGTATCTCAGTATTCTCCTCAACAACGTTGTTTTTTTCCTGTGTGAATACTGATGAAAAATATTCATTTAGCGCTTCTTCTATCTCTTCCGACTCGATGCACAACTTCCCACTACTGTTCTTGACTGGCCCTAACCTTATCCAAGTCATTCTTTTATTTCTGATATACCTATAGAAAGTTTTAGGGTTTTCCTTGATTCTACCTGCCAAAGACTTCTCATGTCCCCTCCTGGCTCTTCTTAGTTCTCTCTTTAGGTCCTTCCTGGCTAACTTGTAACTCTTAAATGTCTTAACTGAGCCTTCATGTCTCATCTTGACGTAAGTCTCCTTCTTCCTCTTCATAAGAGATTCAACTTTTTTAGTAAACCAGATTCTGGATCACTGCAACCATTTGTGAGGAAAGTGGGACCTGTATAAGAGAAACAGTCTACATCTGAATCAGTGGAAGACCAACATCCTTGTGGGCAGGTTTGCTAGTGCTGTTGGGAAGAATTTAAACTAATTCAGCAGGGGGAGGGGACACAGATTGTTAGCAGAATAGGGACACAACATAATACAGTAAAACAATGAAGTCAGAGGGAGTGCTACTGCATTAAGTTTCAACGGAGTAAGGCAAGGCTAAATAGTCTCTACTTTAATGTCAAGAGTATTGCAGGTAAAACGAATGAGTTAAGAGTCAGGATTGATATGTGGGATTGTGATATAGTAATCATTACATTTCGGGAGAAAGAATGTAGGGGGGAGGTATATGGTAAAGGGTGGACCTATTAAGGGTATAGAAACGCAGAGGGACCTGGTGCAGGTGAATAAGTCTCTGATGGTGGCAGAGCAGGTGGAGAAGGTTGTGAAGAAAGCACTTGGTATGCTAGCCTTTAAAGGAAGAGGTATAGAGTACAAGAGCTGGTCTTTAAAGTTGCAGTTGTATAAAACATTGGTTAGACCTCATTTGGAATACTGCATCCAGTTTTGGTCATCTTACTAGCGGAAGGACGTGGAGACTCTGGAGAGAGTGCAGAGGAAGTTTACCAGGATGCTGCCTGGTATGGAAGGTCTGAGTTACGAGGAGAGGTTAGGCAAATTGGGACTGTTTTCCTTAGAAAGATATGGACTTAGAAGAGATCCAATAGAGGTGTACAAGATTATGAGGGGTATAGATAGGGTTAAGCTTTTTCCTAGGATGGACTCAACTAGCACGAGGGGTCACAGGCTTAGGGTGAGGCGGGTAAGGTATAATTTGGATACTAGAAGGAGTTTTTTCACACAGAGGGTGGTGGCGGTAGGAGTCTGGAGTTATTTAAGAGATACTTAGATGGGCACATGAACAGAATGGGAATGGAGGGATATAGAAAACTGATTTAAAATAGGGATCATGAGCCTTGGGAGTCCCTGGGAAGTGTGTAAATAGATGATGATATTGATGTACTTGTTTTTATCCTACAGGTGCTTTGGTCCACCTTGTTGTCTAACAAGGGGCATACGCACGATGGGTCATGAGAGGGCAGCTCTTGGATTTTTCCAGAGTATTCTAGTGCTTCATGTTGTTAGTGTACACTTGACCTGGACCATTTGATGGGCAACACGACAGCTCAGTGACTATCGCTGTGCTGTGCAGATACATGGATTTGGGCCTGTGTCTGTAGAAGTTTGCGCATTCTCCCCGTGCTTGCGTGGGTTTTCTCCGGGTGCTCCGGTTTCCTCTCACATCCCAAAGATATGCTCTTAGGCTGATTGGCAGAACAAATTCTCCCTAAATTGTCTCAAATTTGGTTTTAATGCATAGATCTATAAACATAGATAGGAATCACAGGTAGAAGTGGGAACATCGAGGTGGCGGTGCTGGCTCGTTGGGCCGAAGGGTCTGTTTCCCGTGCTGTTTTGTTCTAAGTGGTTAAGGGAAAGGCAGGATTGGCAACTCAACATTCTGGCATATGGAATTTTGAGTTGTGGCAGGGGAGGGGGCAAAAGAAAAGGAGGCATTGCATTATTAGTTAAGGAGTCAGTTACTGCAGTAAAGAGAATGATATCCTAGGGGAGGCATTGAATAAAGTTTCACGGGTAGAGTTTAGAAATAAAAAAGTGCCAGCCACATAGCTAGGCGTCTATCATAAACCCCACATAATCAGCAGGATATTGAGGAGCAAATATATACACAATTCACAGAGGTGTGTAAAAATAATAACAACATTAGATGATTTCAACTTTCCCAACATTAAGTGGGATTGACATAGTGTTAAGGACTTGAAAGGAGTGGATTTCTTGAAATGTGTACAGGAGAACTGTAAAGGTTCCAACAAAGGATAGCATAATGTTGGACCTAATTCTGGGAATAAAGCTGGACAAGTGGCTGAGATGGTGGAGCATTTTAGTGATAGCGACCATAATGTGGTAAAATTTATTATGGACAAAGAAGTAGACAAATCAAACAAAAACAAACAACAAAACAGCACGGAAAACAGGCCCTTCAGCCCAATGAGCCCGCGCCGCCACCCCGATGTTCCCACCTCTACCCGTGATCCCTGTCTATATTTATAGATCTATGGATTAAAAACCAAATTTGAGACAATTTAGGGAGAATTTGTTTTGCCAATTAGCCTAAGAGCACATCTTTGGGATGTGGGAGGAAACCGGAGCACCCGGAGAAAACCCACGCAAGCACGGGGAGAATGCGCAAACTCCCACAGACACAGGCCCAAATCCATGTATCTGCACAGCACAGTGATAGTCGTAAAAATACTTTTGGATTGGGGGATTTTAGTAAAATAAGGCAGGATTTGGCAAAGTAAACTGGGAACAACTACTTGTGGGGATATGTACAGCAGAGCGGTTTGTGCGTGTGTGTGTGTGTGTGTGTGTATGGGGGGTGGGAGTGGAGTGGGAGGGGCGCGGGGGGCATTCAAAAGAGAAATGGGATGAGTATAGGCCCAACATGTTCCTTTTAGTGTGAGAGGAGTAACAAGTCCAGAGAAGCATGGATGATGAGAAGTATTCAAGGTATAATGTAAGGAAAAAAAGAAGTTTTTTGCAGGTACAAGACAAGCAAATCAATGGAAATATTAGTGGAGTACAGAAAATGCAGGATGAAGCTTAAGAAAGCAATCAGGAAAGCAAAGAGGGAATATGAGAAAGCTCTGGCCAGTAAAAATAGAGAAAATCCCAAGATATTCTTTAAGCATATCAATGGGAAGAGAATAACCAGGGAAAGAGTAGGAGGAAATCCATGGTGAAGTCAGAGGACATCAGTAGAGTGCTGAACAAATACTTCATATCTGTGTTCACTGAAACGAATAAGAATAAAATGTGGAACTCAGGGAGAGAAACTGTTGAGGTTCTTGAGCAAATTGAGCTAAGGAATGACAAGTTTTTGGAGCTGTTGGCAGGTTTAAGAGTGGACAAATCTCTAGGTCTGGATGAATTGTGTCCTGGGCTGCTGTGGGAAGCAATGAAGGAGACTGCATGGGCTCTGATCCAGATTTCCAATTCCTCTCTGGTCAGGGGGAGGTAGGCAAAACAGGCAAAACAGTTCCCTTCCTGTGGGCGAACACTTCAGCAGTCATGGGCATTCGGCCTCCGACCTGCGGGTAAATGTTCTTCAAGGGGGCTTTCGTGATACACAACAACGCAGAGTCGCTGAGCAGAGACTGATAGTCAAGCTCCGCACACATGAGGACGGTCTTAACAGGGATCTTGGCTTCATGGCACACTATCTGTAACCCCCGTAACTTGCCTGGGTTAGCAAAAAACCTCACTTACTGTGCTGTCTGGAGAAAATACACAATTCTCTAATCAATGCTCAGGATTCCCTTCACACACATTGTTAGCCACTTTAACACTTGAATAGCAGGTTAGATGTAAGGATTCGCATTCTAATCAGCAATCTTTGACTGTCTGTGCTGATGTGTGCTATTGCAGACCAGAACACTGCACTTGCCTGATGAAGACACGGGAGTGTTGAAAGCTCGCTTTTTACTATCAAATAAATCGGTTGGATTAATAATTGGTGTTGCTAAATTCTTACTGAGTTCTTACCACCCCAATCCAACGCCGGCATCTTTACATCAGGGGGAGGTGCCAGAGAACAGCTAATGTGGTCCCACTATTTAAGAAGCATTGCAGAGATAAACCAGGGAGCTACAGATCAGTGAGTTTAGGTCAGTGATAGGAAAACAATTCAAGAAAATTCTGAAGGAGAGAATCTGACTGCAATTCTACCAAAAAGGTTCGAAGTGTTAAATTCATGGGAAAACTGGTGTCAATCACACTTTTTTTCAGTGCGACTTCACACAAGAATCTCCCACACTCTAAGCAATGCAGAGATCACAGTCGGGAATATCATTAAAAGCTCAGGGAGCAGGGCTAATCCATGCTAGAGTCTGTCAGTTCCGGGCCTCAAACTGTCAGCTTGTAGTTTACTGGCCAGCCTAGGACTCTCACAGTGCTGCCATTCCATCAAACCTTCCCCATGCTCCCCCAGGCCCGATTGTGGCCCCTCGTCCATTCTCTGGCCAGCCCTGACCCTCCCCTCCCATACTAGAGCATGCCGACCTTGATTTCCTTGAACAGTGCTTGTTCAGGAAATCACAAGCAAACCAGCGTTGCAAGTATTGGAAAACCAGGAAGGGTACTTTACTAGTAAGGCACTGACTCCCGCAAACTTGGATTTTTCCATTCTCTAGCACTACAGCACAAACAGCTGGAGACAGAGAGAAATCTCCTCTTAAAGATTTTTTCATACAGATTCCAAGGTACCAGTTAGACAGGAAACCAGGGTGAGTGTTCAAGCCACAGGTGTGTATATGTAAGTGTGAGTGTGTAAGCCACTGAATATGTGAATCAGAATAAATGTGACAGAGCTGGACTGAAGGAGTAAGCCAGTGAGAGTCTGCTCCTAGCTTTCATCATCAATTTCTGCTGGTAAAATTGGACCTAAGGAAAACAGTACAGGAAAAGGATTCATCATGGGAACTGGCTCACAGCCTCCAGGCGCCTGTAAATAGAATAAAAGATTCAGAGTGTAGTATCTTCTGTATTAGGGTCCAACAGGTTTTGTAGCTCCGTCCATAATTTTGCCTTTAACTTCTCATTCATTCCTTCAGATTGAGGGGGGATAATGAGAAGCTCTCCGGTTTGAGTTCCAGGACCTCTGCATCATGCAGTTCACAATGACAATGTCTAAGTTTGTCTGCACGCAGACACTAGTGGATCAAGCAGAGGATGCTCATGGTTGCAGGCATGCTCTTCCTCCCTGTGGGAATGCCCTCGGCGTACCCTTCTGAGCTGCTTTGTAATGTTGTTTAAAGCATGCTGATTTCAGTTGACATGGCACTGGCAATATGATGAACTCCTTTAGAGACAAAACTTCAAAGTTGAAATCTTGACAAAAGGAGTGAAACTGTTCTGTCTGCTGAATGTGACACTGGAGGTCAGCTTCAATGAGAATTAGCAGCTTAGACTCTGAAGGGGCTCACACTAGGGTGAGCACTGTGTTGAACAAACTAAAGTCAGACAATAAATAGACTTCAGATAAAAAGAGAAAAGTTTAGACACTAATTCATTGCCAAGGAATGCAAATAGAAACATTAAATCATACCAGTTACAATTTTAAGATGCCTAACAAAAATGTAGTACATTTTCCAATTATTGGTAACATAATAGGAAGCACTCTATTAAATGAACCAATTACTCAAATGTTTCATTCGATCTTGAGCCTCTTTAACCTGAAGCAAATACCAAGGAATTAAACACCCTTTCTGAATTACTTGTCATATTTGAGAGAGTCCTCGACACGAAATTCCAGCTTTCAAGATAGTTTGATACTGAAGCCCTCCCAGGTGTATCCGTCACATCTGAAATATTGCTCAGCCTAGAACAAAACCTGTTGTTTCTTAGTGGAAATTGAATTGTTCTGCCAGTTAACTTTAGGGTCTATGTTTGTAGCCCAAAACATGCTGGAACACAGCAACTCCTGTCCTGACCAGTCAAGAGACATTTTTCCTCACTATCAGCTCGAAATGTTTTCTGACAGACTGGTAATAGAGGGACAGGCATTAGAGGTGTTGGAGTGAAATCAAAGTAAAGGGCACAAAATGGACTCTGGGGAGGGACATTAAGAGGCACTGACTTTGGGCACAGGCATTACACAAAGAGTTAAAACCTGTAGTGTTTAAATTACTGCAGAAAACAGCTCAGACCTTCAGGCACCTTAAACTTGACATAAACTTGAAATGACCTGGATGAGGGTATAGAGGGATAGGTTAGTAAATTTGCTGATGATACCAAAGTCAGAGGAGTTGTAGACAGTGAGGATGGATGTTAGTTTGCAGAGGGACATAGATAAGTTGCAGAGCTGCAAATGGAGTTTAATGTGGAAATGTGTGAGGTGATTCACTTTGGTAAGAGTAATATGTGTGCAGAATATAGGGCTAATGGTAGGACTCTTAGTAGTGTAGATGAGCAGAGAGATCTCGGTATACAGGTGCATAGATCTCTAAAAGTTGGTACTCAAGCTGATAAGGTTGTTAAGAAGGCGTATAGTGTGTTAGCATTTATTGGTAGATTGAATTTCGGAGCCGAGATGTCATGTTGCAACTGTACAAAACTCTGGTGCGGCCGCACTTGGAGTATTGTGTACAGTTTTGATCGCCACATTATAAGAAAGATGTGGAGGCATTGGAAAGGGTGCAGAGGATGTTTACCAGGATGTTGCCTGGTATGATGGGTAGGTCTTATGAGGAAAGGCTAAGGGACTTGAAGTTATTTTCATTAGAGAGAAGAAGGCTAAGAGGTGACTTAATTGAGACATATACGATGATCAGAGGGTTAGATAGGGTGGATAGTGAGAGCCTTTTTCCTCGGATGGAGATGGATAACACGAAGGGACATAGTTTTAAATTAAGGGGTGGTAGTTATAGGACAGATGCTAGAGGTGGGTTCTTTACTCAGAGGGAGTAAGGGCATGGAATGCCCTGCCTGCAGCAGTTGTGGACTTGTCAAGTTTAAGGGCGTTCAAATGGGCAGTGGATAGGCATATGGATAGCATTGGAATAGTTTAGGATAGAGGGTCATACAATTGGCTACATTGGATGGCGTAACATCGAGGTCCGAACGGCCTGTACTGCGCTGTAATGTTCTATGTAAAATCAGCAATGAGTTTGATAACGAGATCAGCCACTGACAAGGACATAAATGAATATAACAAGATTAGCCATTGATAGAGGATATAACTGCATAAATGTATCTACTCTAAGTACAACGACATGATAACCATCAATGTCCGTACTTGTCTGTGCATAACAATGTGTTAACTGTTGATGCCCATACTGTCTATTCAACTTGTACTGATGTGCTAACGGCTAACGTCTGTACTGTCTATTATCTAAAAAGTATAAAAGATGCTGAACTACCATTGTGTAGCTGAGAAGATGATCGCCTATATTGCAGAATGCCAGTACTTCTCCCAAAGTTTTGTCCGAATAAAACTGTTGAATCTCTATGTCTGACTGCGAAGTGGTGAATTTCTCACAACAGAGCGACAGGCAACAGAGCGACACATGGTGGAGAGCCGGGTGGTGGAGATTCAGATGGTGGAGGGACAGCTTGTGGAGAAGTGAAGCTTTATCTATTTTGTAACTTAATTACAAGTAAGAGGAGTTTCTTCTGAAATAATGTTTCCAACTGTCACACACAGTGCTGTGTGTCTTTTAATATGTTTCCGTGGGTGCTGTCTACAGTACATGAAAACCGCCTTTGTACTCCTGGTGCATGAGATCAGTAACTGGTTCCATGCCCCACAGGAAATGACAGCCTGTTCCTAACCACGCTAATCAAAATTGGTTTCTTTCTGCTCAGACTCACTTCAGGCTCCACTTCTCCTCTGCGCTTATAAATTGCCTTCTCTCCTGTCAAGCCATCGATTATTTTGGTGTCATCAAGTTCTCCAATGGGCTGGTGCCGTAGCCATTGCCTCTCTTTGCCTTTAGCCTGTTAAAGACATGAGGAATGAATGTCATTTGGTGAAGTTTCTCATCAGTAACACGGTCAAGAGTTTCAATTTGAAATATTTTACAAAAGGTGTTAATTATTAAAAACACAGAATCCAGCCATAGAAGTGTTTGAAATAAGTCATCCCAAAATACATTTTCCTGTGTTAATGTTTGCAGTGTCTATATAAGCACTAATCACATAAAAAGTGTCGCATTCAAACAGACCACTCAGACATCTATGCTATAATCAAGCTTCTTCCAATATTACTTTATCTCACTATACCACCATATTCTTCTATTTCTTTCTTCCTCGTGTAACCTAGTAACCTCTACAGTGCGGAAGGAGGCCAATTGGCCCATCGAGTCTGCACTGACAACAATCCTACCCAGGCCTTATCCCGTAATCCCACATATTTCCCTGCTAATTCCTCTAACCTACGCGTTCCGGGACACTAAGGGGGCAATTTAGCATGGCCAATGCACCTAACCTGTGGAAGGAAACTGAAGCACCCAGAGGAAACCCTTGCAGACACAGGGAGAATGTGCAAACTCTACACAGACAGTGACCCGAGCCAGGAATTGAACCTAGGATCCCTCGAACTGTGAGGTAGCAGTGCTAACCACTGTCCTGCCCTAATGTACTTATCAAGCTTCATCTTATTCTACCTTATCTGCCTCCACTACTTTCTAGAATAGTGGATTCCATGTTTTCATCATTCCCTATATAATGAAGTTTCTTCTGAATTCTCTAGAGTATCTCTGTTACTTCTGGTTCCTGGTTTTGGATTGCCCCACAAATGTTAACAAATTAGATGGTTAGATGTGGCAAATGTTCAACCAATGTTTGAATATCTACAAGTGAAGTGCACAAGGAGCTGCCTATTTCCATTGAGCAAATCAAGACTGAGCAAAGGCAGGTCATGGAAATGTACTGGGTAATAGTATAATGCAGCAAGTAAGGCAGCAATCATTCCTGCAATCCAATGTTCACTCAGAGCTTTGCTCTTCATTGGGAAGGCTGAAGTTAGTCATGGAACTATTGTAACCCCCCTGTAAAGGGGGAATGTACTGTCTGAAAAGATGGCGGCAGCAGCTTCAACAATACGTATTATAAAGAGGCCATCAGAGAAACACCAGAAGGGGAAAGAGTGGGCGAATGGCATAACTAGAGAAATCTTTCAAAGAATCTGCACAAGTATGATAGGTTGAAAGGCCTTCTTCTGTGCTGCAGCATTCTATGTCTCAAGGAAGTTTCACTGGGATGGAAAAACAGGCACCAAGGACTGGGTAACACAACACCACAAAATGCTGTTTCAACTGCAATTGTTTTGCAGTGAGATTGGTGATAATTCCAACATATTTAAAACATTTGATTCTTGTAACAGTATAACACATCTGTTTCAGATGGGTCTTCTGATTAACAATCCCCAGCTCACCCTTGAAACAAACTGCATCACGGATGCCTCAAAAAAGTATTCATGACTTCCACTCCCTGGTTTTTAACTGCCTGTCATTTTCAGAAATAATACATAATCATTTGCAGCAAGTCTCATTCTCCCTGGTGCTCACTGATTGACACTGATACCTGACCTGGCATTGCCTTGATTTTAAAATTCTCATCCTTGTTTTCAAACCTCTCCATTGTCTCGCCCTTTCCCCTATCTCTGTAACTTACTTTAATCCCTCTGAGATTCCTCCGTTCCTCTGATTCTGGCATTTTACACATCCTGACTTTTATTGTTCCGCTGTTGGCAGCCAGGTGCTCAACATTCTGGGGCCTTCCTAAACCTTTCCACTTCCAAGAGAAGATTATTGTCTTGATTTAAGATCAAGACAATATTGCAAGTCCAGTTTTGGGTGGAATTTTCCAGCCATGCCTCCCGCAGGAACTGTAGCTGACGAGAAAGAAATTTCGAAGATTATTTAAAGATTCTTTAACCTTGGGTGGAATTTTCCAGTCTTCGGGCACGCATGGCCTGAAAACTCCACCCTTTCCTTCTTGACTATATCAGACGTAGGTTTAAAGGCTGATTTCGACAGTGGTTGCCTTGCTTCTGACCTGTAACCATTTAATATTTACATTTAATTTGCCGCATGACAATTAGAGACTCATTAAGAAGAGGTAAAGGAGGTTCACCAGCAGTGTCATCCAACGGCAAAATGGGAACTAGGACCTGAAGTGAATTGGACAAGAATTTGAAAAGTAAGAACAAAAAAGGACATGAAGAAAGCATGGGAACTGGAATTGGACTATAAAGGATAGAAATCATAGAAATCCTACAGTGCACAAAGAAGCAATTTGGCCCAACGAGTCTGCACCAACCACAATCCCACCCAGACCCTACCCCATATCCCTATATATTTACCTGTTAATCCCTTTAACCTACACATCTCAGGACACTAAGGGGCAATTTTAGCATGGCCAATCAACCTAACCTGCACATCTTTGGACCGTGGGAGCACCTGGAGGAAACCCACGCAGACACAAGGAGAATGTGCAAACTGCACACAGACTCCAAATCGAGCATAACTCCAATTAATGAGCCAGTCCTGCTACGAGCTTGATGGCTTTGTGGCCTACTCCTTTGCTGCAAATTCTATGGCGGAACAAAGGATTTAGAGGTTCATCATATTAAGGCTGGATATGAAGGGTTAGAAGGATCTGCGAGCTATCATTTTTCAGCTTAACTGGATTGGCTACATGCATCAGGATATAACTTGCTAATGCCACTGGATATAAAACAGGATTGTCTGCTGATGGTTTCCTCATCTTGCTCAGAATTTGTAATTTGTTGTCAGTCACTATCATTGCCCTAGTGATCGACAGTGCTATGGAAACAATTTAAACAGAGACATAGCAGTCACAGACTTGTATCCCAGAGTAACCTCTCGTGTGCTATGCTCCTTAATGGAAATTATTTGCAGCTGAATGTACTCAGGATTACATCGAGTGGAGTGGGAGGAGGAGAAGAAAGAATTGCAAAGAGGTGGCAAAGAATTGTGACATGTAGCACTCTCACAAACTTTAACAATCTGAGTCATTGCTCTAAGTTAAAATCATGACGATTGAGCTCGCTCCTCATGTTGGAAATTGCTGAGTGCCATAATGTTGTGAGGCAGATAAGGTGGGATGGCAAGCGTTTCAAGAAATGACAGACTCACTATTAACTGGAGTTCTGGTTGGTGATTATTTGCCAGCTGCATATTACCCTCACTCTGGAGCTGGTGGTCCCTCCAGCCTCAAGGCACTTTCTGTTCAATAATTACTTTTTATCACCTGACTGTATGAACATTAAGTTTCGTCCTACTATTTACCTTCTCAGCTTCAAAACACTCATCATTAATGCTGACTTCAGTACAATTACCCAGCCTATATATTTTTCTGCACGCTAATAATGTATAGACATTCAGCTGCCTTTTGATCTGACAACTTCTGTGCTTTCATTCAATGATGAGAACACTTTGAAAGTGTGCTGTGCATTTTCTTAAACAAGGCACTGATGTAAAACATCACAGCTTGAACCCTTTAGCTCCTCACTTTCTCCAGGGACTGAAAACAACCACTGAAACAAGAGGAGACTTGGAATATGAGCCCACAGATTCTGCAAGCATGAAGCATGCAAATAATGGTCGGAAAAGCATATGTTCAGGGACTTGATGCCTGTCCATCTGCTCTAGGCTTTGTACTGATTTCCCTTTCCCCATAGAATCCTTACAGTGCAGAAGGAGGCCAGTCAGCTCACCAAGTCAACACTGATTCTCTGACAGAGTATCTTACCAAGGCTCTATCTCCATAACTCCATATATTTACCCTGCTAATTCCTCTTACCTAAAAATCTCGGGACACGAAGGAGCAATTTACCATGACAATTGATTTCTCCCACACCAGGTTGTGCATGGAGAGTGAGGACTGCCCCTTCCAGCAATGTGCAGTTGCACACTAGGCAGATCAATGACCCGTTCCCAAGCAGCAGGTAAGGTTTTTACTTAAAGGGTGGTGCCAAGTTTATTGAAAGTGAAGTTGGAATGGGCGAAGGTGCTTTGGAGACAAACGCTGTCTCTCTGAAAATCATAGAACTATAAAACCCCTACTGTGCAAAGAGAGGCCATTCGCTGCATTGAATCTGCACTGACTCTCCAAAAGAAGATCTTATATGGAAGAAGTGCCTCCCTGTCCACCCTATCATTTACCACAGCTAATCCACCTAACCTACACATCTTTAGACACTTGAGGGTCAATTTAGCGTGGCCATTCCATGTAACCTACACATCTTTGGACTGTGGGAGGAAGCCAAAGCACCGGAGGAAACCTACACAGGCACCGGGAAAACAGTGACTCTAATCACATTCTTCCCTCATTTCCTGTACTCTTTAATATCCCTCCCCGTCATATCCTCCTCTTCCTTCACTCCCTCTACACTTTATTATCCCACTCAATTAATCCCACACTTTCCGTATTCTTTAATATTTCATCAGTCTAATCCCCCTCTCCTCAACCCCTTAAATATCCCAGCCCTCCTCCCCTCACTCCCCACAAACTTTAATATTGTATCAAGTCTATTCCATTTTATGCAAAACGTTAAGTTTGGTTTTACCTGCAAGCTGTCGAGAATAACTCGTATCGATTGGACCTGTCTCCGTATGGCCCCTGAAAACTTCTCGTATGTCGCAGCATCATATTCACTCATTTGAATTTCTTTTAACCTGTAGTTGAAACAAGGGAGAACATTGGCTGGGGGTTCTCAGATACAAATTTGTCTTAAGTACTAAAGAAATAGAAAGGAGATGTAAAGTTTGGTAAAGCTTTGGACCTGTTTCAATTCATTATTGTATAAAAATTCTGAATCAGGTAACTTACTCGATATTTGACCCTTACTAAAGAATAACATGAGTTAAGTTGCCGTCTAATCATGGAGGCAGAAGCACACCTAATTCTAAGCAGATGCTGGCTCAATTCTGCATTTATGAGTTGTTGACATCTATGTGTAACATAGATGTACGCCATTCAGCCCCTTGAGCCCGTTCTGCTATCCCTGTAGGTCACAGATCATTGCACCTCTGGTAGGATTCCCTGATAATTCCTGTCCCACCCCACTGCAAGTGAAAACAACAACGTTTCAGCCAAAATTCCATTCACTTTCAGTAGTACCGGAGAATCCCAGCCATGAATGAGAACAGAGGTTTGCAGTGCTCAATTCCATTTATCCAGCTTTGCTCCATATTTTTCAACAGTCTTGCCTCATGAAATCTATCAATCTCAATGAAATTTGAATTTGGTGTTGGAAAAGTAATGCTGCTGGGAATTGTAAAGAATTCAATGACTCACACAGAGACTGAGTCAAATGCCTCTGCTTCTGAGCTGGTTGCTCCAGATTCAAGCCCCATTCCAGAACATGTTGGCCATGGAAGAAGTGTTCGTGACATTGGTTAATAACTTCAACATGCTAATCCAACATGTTCCTCACTATTGCCCAAAGGAGAAAAAATGTGTATTTTAACTTCCATAACTGTGGCTAGATTACTCTGAAGCATTTGCTCTCAAACTCAACACATTGCTGCACCATAGAACCAACCCCTTTTTAATTCAAAGCTTAACTGAGGGATTTATGTTACAGTTATAATCACTTTTTACTGAATGATCCATTTTCGATATTAGTCTGAGAGCAGGTGTCCGGAGCTGAAATGATGTTTATTGCGAATAGCAGTGTGAACACTGAAGAGATAACACATGGTGTACCTGACAGATTGAAGAAGTACAATGAACGTGCCAGAAGTGTATTTGAGAATTAAAGGGGTGTAGTACGTTTCAGTGTTAAAGTGGCGTAGTGTCTTTGATTATAAATGGGGTGTAATCTGTTTGATTATTAAAGGGTGTAGCATGTTTAATTATTAAAGCAGTGTAGGGTGTTTCAGTACTAAAGGCTCATAGCATGTTTAAATATAAAAGGCATGTAGTGTGTTTGAATATAAAAGGCGTGTAGCATGTTTGAATTCAAAAGGGGTATAGCATGTTGAATATTAAAATGATGTAGTGTGTTTAAGTGTTGAAGGGTGCACTCATAGTGTCTCCCAGAATCTGGGAAAAGAACCAGTTTGTAATTAGTATAATTGAAACAATGTTAGTGATGTCGAATCAGGCACTAATGTGCAAGGTTACAGCATGTCAAGTTGACCATTAGTCCATTATTTTCACTGCAAAGATTGGACAGTTGTGAAGAATTTCTGTGATAAAGTGAGAACTATCCTGCAGCTGACAGCATTCACTGACTTGAATTACTATCAGTTCTGGAAAATGAAACAGAAGCTGCTTTGATTTCAACACAATGAACAAAGTCTAAATGGTCTTTTCAAAACTCACACTCAGAATAGACTGCCTACATTTCTCGGACAGTTCAATGTTCATTCCTTTTGTCTTACAGCTTGTTAGATGTTTAATAGTAATCAATATTTTTTGAGTGTTTTAAATGGAGGCTTTTCTTGTTCACGATTCAGTAACATTTTGTAAATGGCTCCCTTCAGGCAGTTGAACAATTAACAGAAAATCCCAAAAGAAGTGATGTGTTGATGTTGACAAGAAATTGGATGAATTTTATGCAACGACAAAGAATAGTTTGTTCATGCTTTTGAAATCGGCCATTTCCAACGAGAACTATTTGTGACCAAATGCTTTCGGAAATCCTGTACCCAGAGTTGTTTGTGCCAGAAAGGAGCTTATTTGTCTTTTCATTTTGCTTGATGTTTTTCCTACATTCTGTCCACTTCTGATGCAAGTTCATTGACTTAAACTGTTAACTAACTCCACAGGTGCTGGCTGAATATCTATAGTATCTTCTGTTTTTATTTCAGAATTCCAGTGCTTGCAGCATTTTGTATTCGTATTGGGGTAGATTTATCCTGGTTGGATAAGTAGAATAGAGGGCAGACAATAAGTCTCTGGCAGACAAAGCTGCTGATCGATAGGGTTCGAGATAGTTTGGAATGGTGGCAATCTTGTGTTCAGGTTTGGCATTAACAGTGAGCGGGTCTAGCAGCTGTTTAAAAGATCACACATCGGCAATATAAAGGAGTGAAACCCTTGATAGTGCAAGAGTAAAACTTGACGGGGCAGGGTTGAGAAAGAAAATTGACGGTTTTTGTACCTTGCGGTGTTGTATCAAAAGGCAACACCGACCTGTTCCCCACGCCATGAATAACATAGAATTTCTGAAATGTGTGAAGGTTGTTTCATCATCCTTCATTTTGTTGTGACCGCCATGTAGATGACAATCTCTCCTCGGTCAGAGGTTGTGGGGTCAGGTCCAATTCTGGAAACCTGAGGAAAAACTACAGGCTGACAATTCCGGTGCAGTGCCGAGGATCTGATATGCACTCTTAATAGGAGACAGAGAGTAATAGTGGAAGGGTGTTTTTCTAGCTGGAAGTCGGTCACTAGTGGTGTGCTGCAGGGCTTGGTA
This sequence comes from Sphyrna mokarran, assembly GCA_024679065.1. NCBI lineage: Eukaryota > Metazoa > Chordata > Chondrichthyes > Carcharhiniformes > Carcharhinidae > Sphyrna > Sphyrna mokarran. Next base: position 69,084,287 of record JAGIQG010000013.1, read on the forward strand.
CTGGGACCTCTTCTATTGTAATATATATAAATGACTTGGAAGAGGGAGTAAGTGGAGTGATCAGCAAGTTTGCAGACGATACAAAGATGGCTGGACTTGCGGATAGTGAGGAGCATTGTCAGGCGATGCAGCAGGACATAGATAGGCTGGTAGCTTGGGCAGACAGATGGCAGATGGAATTCAATCCTGATAAATGTGAGGTGATGCATTTCGGGAGAAAGAATGTAGGGGGAAGGTATATGATAAAGGGTAGACCTATTAAGAGTATAGAAATGCAGAGGGACCTGGGGGTGCAGATGAACAAGTCTCTGAAGGTGGCAGAGCAAGTGGAGAAGGTTGTGAAGAAAGCATATAGTATGCTAGGCTTTATAGGAAGGAGTATAGAGTACAAGAGTTGGCCTTTAATGTTGCAGTTGTATAAAACGTTGGTTAGACCTCACTTGGAATACTGCGTCCAGTTCTGATTGCCTTACTACCAGAAGGACGTGGAGACTCTGGAGAGAGTGCGGAGGAGGTTTACCAGGATGCTACCTGGTATGGAAGGTCTGAGTTACGAGGAGAGGTTAAGCAAATTGGGACTGGTTTCCTTAGAAAGACGTAGACTTAGAGGAGATCTAATAGAGGTGTACAAGATTATGAGGGGTATAGATAGAGTAAACAGGATTAAGCTTTTTCCTAGGATGGACTCGAATAGCACGAGGGGTCACGGGCTTAGGGTGAGGAGGGTAAGGTATAATTTGGATGCGAGGGGGAGTTTTTTCACACAGAGGGTGATGGGGGTATGGAATGCGCTGCCATGTAAAGTGGTGGAGGCAGGTACTCTGGAGTTATTTAAGAAATACTTAGATGGGCACATGAACAAAATGGGAATGGAGAGATATAGAAAACTGATTTAAAATAGGGATCATGAGCCTTGGGAGTCCCTGGGAAGTGTGTAAATAGATGATGATATTGATGTACCTGTTTTTAATCCTTCAGGTGCTTTGGTCCACCTTGTTGTTTAACAAGGGGCATACATGTGATGGGTCGTGAGAGGATTTTTTTCGAGAGTATCCTAGTGCTTCTCGTCGTTAGTGTACGCTTGACCTGGACCATTTGATGGGCAACACTTCAGCTCAGTGACTATCGCTGTGCTGTGCAGATACATGGATTTGGGCCTGTGTCTGTGGGAGTTTGCGCATTCTCCCCGTGCTTGAATGGGTTTTCTCTGGGAGCTCCGGTTTCCTCCCACATCCCAAAGATGTGCTCTTAGGCTAATTGGCAAAACAAATTCTCCCTAAATTGTTTCAAATTTGGTTTTTAATCCATAGATCTATAAACATAGACAGGATCACGGGTAGAGGTGGGAACATTGGGGTGGCGGCGCGGGCTTGTTGGGCCAAAGGGCCTGTTTCCCGTGCTGCTTTGTTCTTTGTTCTTTCAGAAGAGACACAACAACTAGACCCTATCTACCTTCTCAGATGGACATCAAAGATCCCAGAACATTAGTTTAGAGAAGGGCAAGGCAGCTCTTTTAACCTGCACATAGGTCCATGTCTATCACTCAACTGACATCGCTTAAAAATAAGAATCCTTTTCTTTATCACATTGCTGTTTGTGCTGTCTGTCAATGACACTGTTTCCCAAATTACAATAAAAAGTAGTGGGGTGAACCCACTTGGTAAGATGGCTAGTGCATGATGAAAATGACATCAATCTCTGTTCCAGCTGTGACAGTTCCTGGAGATCTGCCCTCTCATCTTGTCCCACTTTTGCAGAGTGCCCCCTCCTCTCAAGTTGTATCTAATCAATTCTCTCTCTCTCTACCTCTAAGGGAGAGGTTACTTTTCACTGTCAACATACTCCATTGGCTGTAAAGCACTGTGGGACATACTGAATTTTTGAGAGGTATTATTCAAATACAAGTCCTTTCTTGCTTCATGTAGAATTGGATTCAAATGAGCTCCTTCAGAGGATAAAGTAAGTCAACATGTAAATACGCCTTTCAAGAATTCACAGAATCCTATAGTGCAGAACGAGACCATTTGACCCATCAATTCTATACTGATCACAATCCCAAATGGCTATATTCCCAATTCTACACTGATACACAATCCCAAATGGCCATATTATGCATTCTATAAATGCATAGAATACCATGCATTTATCTAGCTAGAGCCCCTGGCACTAACAGGCAATTTAGCATGACCAATCCACCTAACCTGCACATCTTTGGACTGTGGGAGAGAACGGGAGAAAACCCACGCAGACACAGGGAGAATGTGCAAACTCCACACAGACAGTAACCCAAGCCACGAATCAGACCCAAGTCCATGGCGCTGTGAGGCAATGGAGCTAACCACTGTGCCACCATGCTGTTCATTCTATATGGAAATATCTCAATCTGGTCACACCAAAGAAAGGCAGGGAGGGTGCTAGTGAGGGCTACAGAGTCACATCAGACTGGACCTCCAAGCAGTCAGCTCGAGAAGAGCAAATGGGAGAGGTTGCCATCCTTCATTCTTTATCGAATACTTAGCCAAAAGATTTGTGCAAAAATATGAGAAACTGAAAGGTATTTGAAATAAAGGGGTGTTTGTCAAAATAGAGGCTTATTGCATATTCTATCAACTTTCCAACACAGGAACAGGCCAGTTAGCTCGACAGTCCATGTTGATGCTTACGACCCACATTAACTCGACTCACTTTATTTCACCAATGTGTTTATCTAGCTTCCCCTTAAATACTAATCAATCCAATGATTCCCTCTAGCAGTAAGTTCCATATTCGCACCACCCTCGGGGTAAAGAACTTTTCTCCTTTAGTTCCAACTGGATTTATTAGGGACAATCTTATATCTATGACTCCTAGTATGGGTTTATCTACATTTTATTAAGAGGCATGGAAAACTTCAACTGAAGAACTCATTTTTAGCTCACAAAATTCCTCCTTTTCCCTCTCTTATCCTTTTCTCTTCCTCTCTGCCTCCTTCTTCCTTCCTCCCCTCTATGTGTTCACTGCCTTCTTTGTTCCCCCTCACTCCTGTTCATTCCCAATGGTCCCACAAATTGTTTTGACAGGCAAATGGAAACAGCTGTGTCCTGTGGCCTTGTGCTGGATTTGCTGTTCAACAGGACAACCTTCCTTGAAATTGCAGCTGTTGTTGGGCTGAAGATGTGCATTTGATGCGTTAATCACCTTCATGTTTAGTAGATGGAAGAATAAAAACTTGCAGTGCAGTTATGACAGTAAGTTCAGTGCACGCACCTTTCCTTGAATGCTTTCTCAGCCATCTCTCTTGCAGCTCTTCTCACTTCCTCTGGCACTGCATCCTTTTCAGCCTGAGAAACCTGATACACCTTGTGCCCTGCATCCAAACGATAGGGACCACCTTTTCCACCTAGTCCGGCAGTATCTCTTCCACCTGGAAAAAACACAGATATTGATTATAAAAGCAAAAGTGAGGACTTGCCATTCAGCTTTGCCAGCTTCCTGCTTTATGTTGTCTTGGTAGGTGATGGGGATACAATCATTATAAAGTAAAATTCAGCCCAAGGCTGAAAGTTTGGTGATGATTGGATTGGATTGCGCTTTGATGCTTTCTCTAATCAAATTGCTTGTGGATCAGGCTCAAAGAGCTGAATGCTTCTCCTGTTTATGTGACACATATTGTTCACAGTCACACAAAACTAGGAACAAAATAAGGTGGACAAAAGAAAACTCAGTTAGCCTTGCATTAACCATGCTACAAAGGGATATTGATAAGTTAAGTAAGTGGGCAACAATTTGACAAATGGGAGTATAATATAGGAGAATGTGAAGTTGTTCATCTTGGAAGGAAGGACAAAAGAACGGAGTATTATTTAAACGGAGAAAAACTGCAGAAAGCTGCAACACAAAGGGATTTGGGGGTACTTCTGAAGGAAACTAGTTTTAGAGTAACAGGCAGGAGATTCAGAGAGAATTGGAAAAAAATAATCATTTAGAGGGCTGTGGGAATCTGGAATGCACTGCCTAGAAGGTAGTCAAGGCTGGAAACCTTACAACCTTTAAAAAAAATTTGGATGAGCACTTGAAATATTATAATATTCAAAGATATGGGAGAATGCAGGAAAATGGGGTTAGCGCACTTTTAGTGGTAGCTGTTGGCAGTGCAGATTTGATTGTCCGTGGGCCTTCGCTGTGCTGTATGACTATGTGTTAATAGTCACCATTTCACTCTTAACTGAAACGATAAATTCTGGCTATAAACACAAAAATTGCTTGTGAGGCTGTAATGGTCACATCATATGACCAAGGCATCAGAAAAACTTTTTCAAATAGTACTGAGAGATCTTATAGGACCATCTAAGAGAGTAGATGAAGCACTGATTTGACATCTCTGAAAGATGGCACCTCCAACATTGCAGCAGTCCTGGAATTCTGCACTAGACTAGTTGGTCTAGATTATGTGCTCCAATCTCTGAAATGGAAACCACAAATTCCAGACTCAGAGGGAGACGATTATCAAGGGAGAGCCAGGGTTGGTATCTGAGTGTTGGGCCAGAATTTGTTGTAAAAATAATAGTGCAATTATTTATGGGAAAATGGTACAGCAGCATAGTAAACAGAGTTATTCACAAGTTACTGTCTTGAGTTGCTCTGTTCCATAATTAATTTCATGAAAGTGGCATTGCATCCTTAGTCCCTCTGCTTTAAGAAACTTGCTATATTTACTCATGAAATGCACTGCAGAGAGTTAAGTCATTAAATGTGACTGTTGTTAATGATTGCCAATTAACCTTGCTGGCACTGAAAATTTTGCTGTTGTAAGTGTTGTAAGTTTGCAGTTTCACCTTCAGGTTTTGAATTTTTTCATGAAGATATTAAAATGCCAAATTTTAATTTATTTTTTCTTTTCCTTTCTGCCTCTTTTTTCTTAAGAACTCAGTAAGAATTTAGCAACACCAATTTTAAATCCAACCGATTTATTTGATAGTAAAATTGCGAGCTTTCAACACTCTGTGTCTTCGTCAGGCAAATGCAGTGTTGCCTGACGAAGACAGAGAATGTTGAAAGCTCGCAATTTTACTATCAAATAAATCGGTTGGATTTAAAATTGGTGTTGCTAAATTCTTACTGAGTTCTTACTACCCCAGTCCAACGCCGGCATCTTTACATCCTTTTTCTTAATCCAACTTTTCCCCTTTAATTATCTTTCTTGCTTGATATGAATTCATCCACACTCCAATTTACATTTCCTTCTCAATCCTTGCCCTGTTTATTTCACATCCCTTCAATCTGATTTGTTTGGGAGACACCTGCACCACACTGTGATGTTATCAGCTTCATACTTCCAGCAGTTTTATGCTTAGGAATTGTTCAAGTGCAGATGCTGATAGATTATATACCGTGTTACAGAAAAACCTGGCCTAATAACAACTTTCCTATAAAAATGCCTTCCACATTCACCAGTGGTATGGAGCTGGTTAAGGATGATTCCTATAGTGTAAGCTATGAAATGATAATGATTACATCTCCTGCACAATAACTAGCAACACCTGTGTCTGGGAGCAATGAAGATTGGATTCCTTGTAATGAATGCAATCAAGGCACTTTTTGAATGGCCTAGCTCAAAGTATTAAGATACATACATTCAAACTGACAGATTTAGTATGAGTTCATCCTGCGACACAAGCAAGTATCTGGCTGCAAGGCACTGCATTTCTTCTTGTGAAAGGTTAGCAACATCAACAACACTCCACAGAGTCGGAACAATTTATCAGTTTCCAAAAGAGAAAATCATGGAAAATCTCAGCAGTCTGACAGCATCTGTAGGGAGGGAAAAGAGCTGACTTTTCGAGTCCAGATGACTCTTTGTGTTAGTGACCTGTTGTCTCAAAGGGTCATCTGGACTCAAAGCCTTTGTCAAAGCTCAAACCCTATGTCAAAGGATCATCCAGACTCAAAATATCAACTCTTTTCTCTCCTTACTGATGCTGCCAGGCCTTTTAGTTAGGAACAGAAGGATCTTGGTGTATGTGTCAATAGATCCCTGAAAGTAGGCAGTCAAGTGGATAAAGTTGTTAAGAAGGCATATGGAGTCTTAGCTTTTATTGGTAGGGGGATTGAATTTAGGAGCCGCAGCATCATGTTGCAACTGTACAAAACTCTAGTGCGGCCGCACTTGGAGTATTGTGTGCAGTTCTGGTCCCCACATTATAAGAAAGATGTGGAGGCATTGGAGAGGGTACAGAGGAGGTTTACCAGGATGTTGCCTGGTATGGAGGGCAGGTCTTATGAAGAGAGGTTGAAGGATTTGAGGTTGTTTTCGTTAGAAAGGAGGCGGCTAAGGGGGGATCTTATTGAAGCATATAAGATGATTAGAGGTTTAGATAGGGTGGACAGTGATAGCCTTTTTCCTAGGATGGAAAAAGCTAGCACGAGGGGACACAGCTTTAAATTAAGGGGTATGAGTTATAGGACGGATATCAGAGGTAGGTTCTTTACTCAAAGAGTGATTAGGGAGTGGAATGCCCTGCCTGCAGCTGTTGTAGATGCGCCAAGTTTGGTGGCGTTTAAGAGGTTAATTGATAAGTATATGGAAGAGAAGGGAATGGTTTAGTTTGGAGGGGCATTGCTTTTTATTTTGGTCGGCACAACATCGAAGGCCGAAGGGCCTGTTCTGTGCTGTAATGTTCTATGTTCTATGTTAGATATTATTGCAGATTGCCACAGTGAGAGCCTGGATCCAAGCAGAGAGAGAGAATTCTATTTCACCCTCTCCAGTTTTTGATGAAGGTCTTGTTCCAAACAAGGTTTCAATCACATGAATCCACAATTTGTTTTCACACATGCCCTGACTCTGTTGATTCAGCTTCCTTTCTTTGGTACATGACTGCTCTCTTTTTCCTCCTCTTCAGATACATTAAAAACTAAACGCATTTATTTGTATGATTCACGTTTATTTTTGCAGGGTTGGAAAATGTAGCTGCCTTTCAAAACAAACTTTCCAGTACCAGCACATTGTTATCACAGGATCAAAATTGGCAGGGCCTGTCTTGAGGCTTGGAGACAGGCTGAGTTGGGACAGGGAGAGAGAAAATATACTACAAAAACAGAACAAAGCTTTTCAGTTAATGACTGATATAGGTTACTTCTATTCTCGAACATTGTTGCTCTGCACAACTATTTCTGTTCTGTGAAAATTTGCTGTGTAAAACGCAAGAAGATAAAGAGGAATGTGAGCCAGTTCCAGAATCATAAGGTGCTCAAACTGCTTAAGGCAGCACTGCTTCTCAGAGCTCTTTAGCAGACCCAAATCCATTATGCTTCAGAATGCCTTCATGTCTTGTTTGCCTTCTCCGCTTCAATACAAATAGTTCCAATATCACAATCATCTTCTTATAACCAGCTTCACATGAACCTGTTCTGGACAGTCAATAAGGTATTGCGCATGATAGAATTCAAACTGTGACTACGTACAAATTGATATTTCACTCTTTGGCTTGATAGATCCATGTTAAGACTAAGGCGCTTTAGCTGACTGAAAGTCAAATCTTTCATCCAGCAGTCTTAGAATGATTTGAGGCCAGATCTTAGAGGTAACTATATAACCCTCACCATGACAATTTCTGGGCAGCATCTGTTTCTTAGAAATTAATGACATGACGAAAAAGTGTCACCCAGAGCACAGATGGTGCTTCACGGTAAATGTCTCAAAAAAGTTTCCCATATAAAATTAATAAGAAGCTGTTTACACTGGAAGGAGAGTCAGTAACCAGACACAGGGAGCTTAAAACAATTGGCAAAGAAACGAATGGGTTGGGGAAAGGAGAAATCTTTTTACTCAATGAGTTATTCAGAATTCAATGAACGAAGTGGTGGTGGAAACAGATTCAATGTTTCTAAAAATAGATTTGGATCTATACTTGGAAAAGAAAGAAAATTGCAGAGCAATTAGGAAAAAATCAGGATTGGGATTAATAGAAAAACTCTTTCAATGAACTGGCACAGAAACTATAGACTGAATGGCCTCCTTCTACTACGTGATTCTATAAGTGTATTATATAGGACTGTAATGCCTGACTCTGAGCTCAGGAATGGGTGTCTGTGCCAACTGCCAATCAGCTAAAACATGGCAGAAAAGGAAGATCAGAAAACAGAATGTGTGGAAACAGTCCAACTCCTAACAAAACTGGACAAGGCACATTATCTGTAAGAAGCAGCTTAGCTAATATCAATGTGATCACTTTACTTCTTTGTCAAGCAAATGAAGAAGGTCCTTCAATAATAATTTTGTGGGAAATAAGAGGGTAATTAAGCCATAAGCCCATGGAATGTGTCCAGAGGTCAGATTCAAATGCCTGAGATGCAGTTAGCTACTCTTTTAGCCATTTATTGAAGTGATTTTAATCAAAAACTGCACAGCACTGAGAATTATCATAATCATGCGTCAGTAATAATGATCTGTCTGGGAAGCACAGCAGATGGACAACATCACCATAAAGAAACGTGACAGCACATGCTTATTACTGCTTCTGTCAAGTTACTAGACATATCTACTGTCATTTCAATTCACTTCAGCAATTTTCTGTGCTGGGACACCATTCATATTAACCCTAAGGTCTTGTTAACAATACAAATAAATCCAAAACATTTGGTCATCTTTTGATTTCAAGCACCTCATCAATCACTAGTGGGAGGCTAACGTGTTCAACGCAGGAGTAGTCAATAAATTACTTGGATAATGCGTAGTTTAATATTAACCTTGCGCTAACTGTTACTGGTTTAAGAAACAGTATCAGAATTATTACAGAGCAGAACAAAGCCATTCAGCCCATTGTGTCTGCATTGGATCTCCAAATGAGCATCATAGCTTGATGCTGTTCCTCTGTCTGACAATTCTGCAATGGAGAAGAACGAAGGCATTTGGCCTATTGCATCTGCACTGACTCTCTAAATGAGCATCATGACTACTGCCATACTCCTGCACATTATTTCTATTCAAATAATCATCTAATGTCTTTAAACGGTGGCATGGTGGTAAAGTGATTAGCACTACTGCCTCACAAGGCTTGGGACTTAGGTTCGATTCCTGGCTTGAGTCACTACCTGAGTGGAGTTTGCACTTTCTCCCCGTATCTGTGTGAGTTTCCTCCATATGCTTGAGTTTCCCCTCCACAGTCTGAAAGACGTGCTGGTTATCGGTGCATTGACTTGAACAGGCACTGTAGTGTGGTGACAAGGGGAATTTCACAGTAACTTCATTGCAGTGTTAATGTAAAGCCCACTTGTGATGAATAAACAAACTTTTAAAGGTGAAGGGACTCAATAGCAAACAGGAAGGCAATGGCCTAGTGGTATTATTGCTATTAAAAGAGATGTACAAGGCAAGTTTTTTTGCACAGAGGGCAGTGGGTCCCTGGAACTTGTTGCCGGGGGAGGTAATGGAAGCAGATACGGTAGTGACTTTTAAGAGGCGTCTTGACAAATATGTGAATAGAATGGGAATAGAGGGATATGGTCCCCAGAAGGGTAGGGGGTCTTAGTGAAGTCGGTCAGCATGGTTGTGCAGGCTTGGAGGGCTGAAAGGCCTGTTCCTGTGCTGCAATTTTCTTCGTTCTTTGTCTTCTTAAACGCCTCAATTGAACCTGCCTCCACCATACTTCCAGGCAGTGAATTCTAGACATGAACCATTTACTGTGTGCAGTTTATTCTCTCGTCATATTTGCTTCATTTGCAAATCACTTTCAAAAGTGTCAACGATTTCTCTCTGTCTTCCCTGTCCAGCCCCCTCATGATTTGGAGCACCATTACCAAATCTCCTTTTAGCCTTCTTCTCTCCAAGGAGAACAGTCCCAACTTCATTAATCTATTCTCGTAACTTTTTCACTCTCTCCAAAGCAGTGTATGGAACCCAGAATTGTACAAAATATTTCAGCTGAAGTCTGACTATTGTCTTGTATAAGTTCAGTATAACCTCCTTGCTCTTGTGTCTATGCCCCACTAATAAATCCCAGGATATTATAAGCTTTATTAACTGCTCTCTCCACTTTTTCTGTCATCTTCAATGATCTATGTACATATATACCCAGGTCCCTCTGTTCCTGACCCCCTCAAGAATTGTACCCCTTATATTGCCTCTCCATGTTTTTCCTACCGAAATGCATCATCTCACAGTTCTTACAGGGCAACAGTATAGGAGGGGTGGCACAGCGGTTAGCACTGTTGCCTATAGTGCCAGGGACCCAGGTTTGATTCCTGGCTTGGGTCACTGTCTGTGTGGAGTTTGCACATTCTCCCTGTGTCTGTATGGGTTTCCCCTGGGTGCTGCCACATTCCAAAAGATGTGCTCGTTAGGTGCATTAGCCATGTCAAATTCTCCTTCAGTGTACAGTACAGAACAGGCACAGGAATATGGTGACTAGGGGATTTTCACAGTAACTTCATTGCAGTGTTAATGTAAGCTTACTTGTGACACTAACCAATAAATTTCTCCATGTTGAACTTCATCTGCCACTTCTTTTTCCACTTCAAAACTTTGTCTATGTCCTTTTGAAGTTCTACGCTTTCCTCCTCACAGTTTATAATGCTTCTAAGTTTTGTACTGTCTGCAATCATGGAAATTGTCCCTGACGCACAAGATCTAGATCATGGAGATAACCAGGAAAAGCAAAGGATTCCAACACTGACCCCTGGGAAACTCCACCTTCCTGTAACCCAAAAGATATCCATTGCTCTCTGCTTCATATTACTCAGTAAATTTTCTGTCCACATTACTCTTGTTCATTTTGCTCCATGAGCTATAACTTTTCTCACAAGTCTATTGTGGCACAATATTGAACACATTCTGAAAGACCATATACCCAGCATCAACAGCATTACCCTCATCAACCCTTTCTGTTACCTCTTCAAAAACCTCCAACAAATTAGTTAAACAAGTTTTGTCCTTGAGAAATCCATGCTGGCTCTTCCTAATCACATTTTTCCCTGTGACGAGTGATCCTATCTCAAGTAATTGTTTCTAGAAGCTTTCCCATCACCGAAGTTAAATTGACTGGTTGGAAATTGCTGGGCTTATTCTTACAACCTTTTTCGAACAACAACATGATGTTTGCAATTCTCCAGTCCTTTGGCACCTCTCCGAGTCTGGGAAGATTATGGCAGCACCCCTGTAATTTCAACTTTCATTTCCTTTCATATCCTTGCAGATTTCTTATCTGGTCCTATCACCTTTCAGTGCAGATGGTCTGTTCAACACTTCCTGCTTATTCATTCTGAATCCTTCTAGTGACAAAATTTCCTCCTCTGTCATTCTGGCCTGGAAAGCATCTGTCCCCTTGATTAGATGCAAAGTATTCATTACTTTCCTATTAGGAAAGGTTTGCAGGGAAACACAGGGAACAAATCTGTTGCTGCTTTGAAAAGTACATAATTGCATAGACAGCATTTCATTGCATTCAGCAACTGAGGATGTATGAAAATAAATGCCAACTAGAGTCAAGATAAGATTTTTAAATGGTTATCTTAATGGTTCCTGTTCTGCCAAGACTGCAAGGAACTACAAAAGATCGTGAATGTAGCCCAATCCATCACACAAACCAGCTCCTAGCCATTGACTGTCTACACTTTCCTGCTACCTCGGCAAAGCAGTCAGTATAATTAAGGACCCTGTGCGCACTGAACATTCTCCCTTACACCAACTTCCATCAGGAAAAAGATACAAAAGTCTGAAGTCATGTGCCAACCGACTCAAGAACAGCTTCTTCCTGCTGCTGTCAGGCTTTTGAACAGATTTGCTTGAACAAAATAAATCTTTCTCTATACCCCTAGTTATGGCATTAAGTTTTGCATTCTCTCATTTCCTTCTCTATAAATGGTATGTTTTGTCTGTATAGGGTATAAGAAACAATACTTTTCGACTGTATCTTAACACGTGACAATAATAAATCAAATCAAAATCTTCTATGCTATGTTTTAAGGTTAACGATTCAAGAGGGTTTTCAGGATAGATGCTGAAAGATTGTTTTTTCTTGTGAGAAAGTCTATGACCAAAGGGCATAATCTCAGAGAGAAAGGTTACCATCTCAGACAGAAATGAGGAGGAATTTATTCTCTCAGAGGAAGCGAATCTGAGGAATTTTTTACTGTAGAGGACTGTGGAGGCTGGGTTAAGTATGTTCAAGGCTTAGATAGACTGATTTTTAATCAGTAAGGGAATCATGGGTTATGGGACTAAGGTGTGAAAGTGGAGTTGAGGATCATCACATCAGATCAGTCACGATCTCACTGAATGGTGGAGCAGACTCAGTGGGTTGAATGGCCTACTTTTGCTCTACACCTTATGGTCTTACGGATTCCATAAGACATAGGAGCAGAATTAGGCCATACAGCCCATTGAGTCTGTTCCGCCATTCAAACGTGGCTGATATTTTTCACTTCCCCATTTTCCTGCCTTATCCTCATAGCCCCTGATCCCCTTATTAATCAAGAACCTATCTATATTTGTTTTAAAGACACTGAATGACCTGGTCTCCACAACCTTCTGTGACAAAGAGTTCCACAGATTCATGACTCTCTGGTTGAAAAAATTCCTCCTCATCTCTGTTCTAAAGGATCGGCTCTTTAGCCTGAGGTTGTGCCCTTTGGTCCTAGTTTTTCCTACTTTTGGAAACATCCTCTCCATGTCCATTCTATCCTGTAAGTTTCAATAAGATTCCCCCTCATCCTTCTAAAATCCATGAGTACAGACCCAGAGTCCTTATATGACAAGCTCTTTATTCCAGGGATCATTCTTATGAACATCCTCTGGACACTTTCCAAAGCCAACACATCCTTCCTTAGATATGGGGCCCAAAACTTAGATATGGGGACTTGGACAAGTTGCAGAGCTGGGCCGAGAGGTGGCAAATGGAGTTTAATGTGGAAAAGTGTGAGGTAATGCACTATGGCAGAAATAATAAATGTGTAGAGTATAGGGCAAATGGTAGGATTCTTAGTAGTCTAGATGAACAGAGGGATCTTGGTGTGTATGTGCATAGATCCCTGAAAGTAGGCAGTCAGGTCGAGAAGGTTGTTAAGAAGGCATATGGAGTCTTGGCTTTTATTGGTAGGGGGATTGAATTTCGGAGCCGCAACGTCATGTTGCAACTGTACAAAACTCTAGTGCGGCCGCACTTGGAGTATTGTGTGCAGTTCTGGTCCCCACATTATAAGAAAGATGTGGAGGCATTGGAGAGGGTACAGAGGAGGTTTACCAGGATGTTGCCTGGTATGGAGGGCAGGTCTTATGAAGAGAGGCTGAGGGATTTGAGGTTGTTTTCGTTAGAAAGGAGGCGGCTAAGAGGGGACCTAATCGAAACATATAAGATGATTAGAGGTTTAGATAGGGTGGACAGTGATAGCCTTTTTCCTAGGATGGAGAAAGCTAGCACGAGGGGACACAGCTTTAAATTAAGGGGTGATAGTTATAGGACGGATATCAGAGGTAGGTTCTTTACCCAAAGGGTGGTTCGGGAGTGGAATGCCCTGCCTGCAGCAGTTGTAGATGCGCCAAGTTTGGTGGCGTTTAAGAGGTTAGTTGATAAGTATATGGAAGAGAAGGGAATGGTTTAGTTTGGAGGGGCATTGCTTTTTATATTGGTCGGCGCAACATCGAAGGCCGAAGGGCCTGTTCTGTGCTGTAATGTTCTATGTTCTATGTTCTAAAACCGCTCACAATATTCCAAATGAGATCTGAGCAGAGCCTCATACAGCCTCGGAAGTACATCCCTGCTCTTGTATTCTAGCCTCTCGACATGAATGCTAACATTGCATTTGTCTTCCTAACTGTCAAATGAACCTGCACGTTAACCTTAAGAAAATCTTGAACAATGACTCTCAAGTTCCTTTGGGTTTCTAATTTCCAATGCATTTTCCTATTTAAAAAATATTGTCTATGCTTTCATTCCCCTTTCCAAAGTGCATAACCTCATACTTTTACACATTATTCTTTGACATATCTGGTGGTTCTGCAATTCTAGGTAGGCTCACACATAGTGCGTGAATCTCAAAGTTAATTGTGAGTAGTTTGTGTAGGAGGACAGGACCTTGAGTCACACAGAGGTGAAAATCCCATGACGAGAGGAAGTTGAGGGCAGTGCACCCTCGACCAGTATTGTCCAACCCGTGCAAAATACAGCAGGCGTGGACACTGACATGACATAAATGTAGTGTCTCCAAAGGAAAGGAAATGTGCAAAAGAATGCCTGAAGGTTACAATTCCAGTGTTTTAAAACTCTGCCATTCAAAACAGGAAGACCAGATGTGGCTGCAAATCTTCAACTGCTCACCTGCATCGTGCAAGTCATGGTGCCAGGTCAACAAGGAGATCATTTCACAATATGTATTCCTTGCAAAAAGCTCTGATGAAGCTGACCAAATAGCTTGCACACAAAGTGAGTCTATTACTGACAGTATACTAAGCATATAAAGGAGTTAAGATTCTAATAATCTAACTGAATAAATAGTGAAACAAGCTCATGTGACTGAATAATCTGCTCTTGTTCCTATGAGCCAGGCAGGAATATATGGAGACCAATGCGTCAGCTGATGCCACTGGTAAATGAGGACTCTAGCCAATGTTTTTACACATATTGATTTTACAAATAAATACACCCATCAGCTCACTGTGTCAGTGAATGCTCACAAAATTCTGGTCTAATTTAGATTAAAGCTTTTAGCTGTTGTA